>CM077150.1:156762435-157362435 GCA_039583875.1 Platanthera guangdongensis
AGCGGAAGAAAAAGGATCTTAAGCAAGCACGCTGCTGCTGCTATGAAGATGTGACGCCCCTGTGCAGCATCTAGATACAGTCTGGGAAGGGCATAGTTATCATGGAGGCTGTAGCAAAGTAGAATAGTGTTGGATTTTTATTTTACAGTGATTTTCCTCTTTCTATTTTGGACATTGTTTAAACTTTAGTATAATATTATACATTCTTGTTGATCGAAAAAGTTGCCGTGTGAAAAATTTTTGTAGTGGCGGCCTTCCGAGCGTCGGGGCCACCACAAAACGCCGGTTCTGGGCATAAGACCCCGTGGTCGTTGCAAAAAAAAGGGGGTCTTACAAGTGGTATCAGAGGAAACCTCGATCCGAGAGAATGTAGTCCACAAAACATGGGACACCCAGCGCGGGCTTAGTTTGAGGACAAAATAGCAGCGGAAGCAATGGTGTGCCCATGGGAGGAATCATGTGCAATGCTTCTAATAACAAAGAGTTTTAGGTCAATTTACTAAACTTAAGACCGTCCATTTGTAGGGTGCGATGAATCCTCACCTGCCGCAGGGGACACCTCCGGTCCCGAATATGATTCCACCCCTGCCGGCTCCGACCCCGTTGCAGCAGACGGAGTTGGGACAAACCTTGACGGCTATCTTGGAGGCCTTTAGGGCAAAGTAGGCTCCGACTCCTCAGCAGAACCACGAAGCGAACTGTTTGAGTGCATTCCGGGGCCTTGCCCCACCATCATACTTGGGGACGGAGACGACAGTGCGCACGGAGGAGTGACTTGACATTATGGACGAGATGTTGGTGGGAATACAGTGCCCGGTGGACCTGGCAGTATCTTTGGTGTTTCTTGTCTGGAGTCGCATGCGAAGAGTGGGGGACTTCGGTGATGGACACCACTTGTGCGGGGAGTGAGATCGCAGACATTACTTGGGAGGAGTTTAGGGCGGCACTACTGGAGCACTTTGTGTCGCAGTCTGCAAGGGACGAATTGGAGGATAGATTCTTGTAGTTGAAGCAAGGGAACATGACAGTTCTGGAATATCACCGGGAGTTTACTCATTGGCCCGGTTGCGGATTCTTACAAGCTGGATGACGTTGGTTACGCCAAGAGGTTTTACAAGGGCCCCCGTGATGACCCAAGGCAGGCCCTCTTGTTCGTGTCTGATGGTACCATGGCTAGGATCTTGGAGATGGCCAAGAAGCTGGAGGCGGACCAGCTTGCAGTACAGGGCAGGAAGAGACATGGGGATGATGCAGTGCTAGGAGGGAGAAGGGACCCGCAGAGAGGCCGGGTCATGGGAGAGAGAAGGAACGGGGATCAACCCCGTCAGAGAGGAAAGGCAGGAGCCAAGGGAGCAGGCAGTGCTTGCTCCGCAGCCGCTACAGATGAGGGAGGTGCCCAGGATAGGGTAGGGACCACCTACACCACAGCTGTGCAATCACTGCCATCAGCCAGGGCACATTCAGATTAATTGCCCTACGAGAAATGGGGACACTCCTGCTGCACGGGGTGGCCCACCGGCTCACCAGATGGGAGGTCGTGGACGTGGTCGCGGACGCAGATTTCAGGGCGGTGGACACAGGAAGGATGGGGAGCAGATCTACGCTCTGGACTTAGCGCAGCCCCGGAACCGAACAGGGTTATTGCAGGTATGAGAGTAATTTTAAGTATTGGTAGAACAACTACACTACCTAGGTTAGAAAACTTTAGACCTAAGCTGTTTTCCTTTAACTAATTTAAGAATCGTGATGGTGTGCGGCAAACCTGCCCATACCCTATTCGACACGGGGGCATCACACAACTTTGTGTCGGAGGATTTCATCAAGGATCTGGGCCAGATTCGATATTATACGGGAGATGCCAGGATGGTGCGTCTCCCCAATGCGATGGAGATCCAGTCCACAAAGAAGTGCCTCCTGAAGGTTACCATAGACGGGTTGACACTCGAGGCCCCAGCGAGGATCCTGAGAATGCCGGACTTCAACCTTGTCTTGGGCACAACATGGCTGGTCTAGAACCATGCCCAGATTGACTGTCTGGTGAGGAGGGTCATGCTGAGATACGACGATACTTATGCGACATTCGAAGGTACAACTCCGGTTTCCCGCCGCCTCCTTTCATCTATTCAGGCCATCAAGGCCCACCTACAGGGAGACAAGGTATATCAGGTGTTGTTCGAGATGACTGAGGAGAAGGACCTGATTGTTAGCATTCCGGTGGTCTGTGACTACGCCGATGTATTTCCATAGAAGCTGTCAGGACTGCCTCCGCATAGGAGAAGGACTTTCAGATTCAGTTGGTGCCAGGGGCTAAGCCGGTATCCAAGGCCCCTTATCGGATGGCCCCAAGGGAGCTGGCAGAATTTCAGACACAGTTGCAGTAGCTGGTGGAAGCAGGATTTGTCAAACCGAGTTCCTCGCCATGGGGAGATCCGGTCCTATTCGTGAAAAAGAAGGATGGGACACTTCGACTGTGCATTGACTATCGAGCACTGAGCAGGTTGACCGTTCGGAATACCTACCTGCTCCCAAGGATAGATGAGTTGTTCGAAGCTGGACTTGAGGTCAGGGTACTACCAGCTGCGGATCCAGGAGGAAGATATCCCGAAGACGACCTTCAGTAGCAGATATGGCCTGTATGAGTTCACCGTGATGCCCTTCGGGCTCACGAATGCTCCATCGGCGTTTATGAGCCTCATGAATCGGGTTTTCGAGACTTATTTGTATGTGTTTGTCATAGTATTCATAGATGACATCCTTATCTACTCTAGGACGGAGGAGGACCATACACGACATTTGGCACTGACTTTGGAGAGATTGCGGGAGCATCGCCTCTATGCGAAGTTCAGCAAGTGTCAGTTCTGGATGAAGGAGGTGGATTTCCTGGGCCATATTATCAGCGGAGCCGGGTTAGCGGTGGACCATACAAAGGTTCAGGCATTCAGGGATTGGCCACCACTGAATACGGCCACGACTTGCGGAGTTTCCTGGGGCTTGTCGGGTATTACCAGATTTTGTGGTTTTTGTGTTTTCTCGGATCGCCCTTCCACTCACTTCATTGACGAAGAAGGACGTGCCCTTTGTATGCATGCCACAGTGTGAGGCAGCCTTCCGGGAGCTCAAGAACCTGACTTATCTCAGCCCCTATCCTGACCCTTCCATATGGGAAGGAAGGATTCCAGGTGTACACCGACGCATCATATCAAGGGATGGGTGCGTTGCTGATGTAGAACGGGCATTTTATAGCGTATGCCTCCCGTCAACTAAAGACCCATGAGAAGTACTATCCAGTACACGACCTGGAGATGGGAGCAGCTGTGTATGCACTGAAGATATGGTGACACTACCTCTAGGGAGTCCACTGTGATATATACTCAGATCATAAGAACTTTAAGTACGTGGACACGCAGAAGGAACTGAATATCAGGCAGAGGAGGTGGGTGGAGTTTATATCGGACTATCAGTACGAGATGCACTACCACCCAGGGAAGGCAAACGTTGTAGCGGATGCACTGAGCAGGAGAGCCGCCACAGCTGGAACAGAGTCTCAGTTGATGTCTATGGAGGTCTTGTAGAGTCTGGAGGACATGCATATTACTCTGGTTTCGTCTAACGACCCCGAGATCTATGAGGAGTACTTGATCGCGATGGGCGTCACCAATGACATTAGATACCAGGTTAGAAAAGGACAGAGGCAGGATGCCAAACTAGAGCCCATTTTCCAGGCCTTATAGTCAGGCACTGCAAGAGACTACACACTGAGGGATGGCCTGGTGTGTTTCAGAGGATGGGTTTATATACCGGAGGGAGGAACAGATCCGAGAGGAGATTATGACGGAGGCGCACTACACCGGTATTCGGTGCACTCGGGAATCACGAAGATGGCGGTGGATTTGAAGAAGACGATGTACTGGCTGGACATGAAGAAGGATATCACCTACTTCATGACTCATTGTAAAACATGTCAGCTAGTGAAGGCGGAGTGCAGGAACCCCGCAGGACTGTTGCAGCCACTCCCGGTGCTAGAGTGGAAATTCGACAACATAGCCATGGATTTCCTACATGGGATTCCCCGTCTCGGACGGGGAATGACTCGATCTGGGTGATCGTCGATCGGCTAACAAGGGTGACTCGATTCATACCAATCAGGAAGGACGGCTCAGTCGAAGTGCTGGTGTGGATGTTTGTGGAGCTATTCATTTGCTACAATGGCGTGCCCAGGTCAATAGTGTCAGATCGTGATGGGCGGTTTATGTCCAGGGAGTGGCGGTCAGTGCATGCATATTTGGGCGCCCACCTGACGTTCAACACAGGCTTACACCCTCAGACAGACGGGCAGACAGAGCGCACCAATCAGTCATTGGAAGATCTGCTACGACTGTGCATTTTGGACCGAGGAGAGCCATGGGAGAAGATGCTGTCACTGGTAGAGTTCTCATATAACAACAGCCATTAGTCCAGTATAGGCATGGCTCCCTACGAGGCTTTGTATGAGCGGAGGTGTAGGACTCCGTTGTCATGGATACAGAATGAAGACCCAAAGGTCCTGGGCTCGGAATTTGTGGAGGACACCGAGGTCCAGGTAAGACTGATACGGGACCGGATGTTGGAGGCGCAGAGCAGGCAGGCCAAATATTACGATGCGCGGTATCGACATGTGGTGTTTCAGGTATGAGACAGAGTGTTTTTGAAGATACGGTTGATGCACAGAGTCTCTCGAGTTCACTGACGGAGGAAGAAGCTCAGCCCAAGATACATGGGTACCTACAAGATCCTGGAGCGGATCGGCCCCTTAGCATACAGGCTAGAGCTGCCACCAGAGCTGGTAGGGCTGCACGATGTTTTCCATGTCTCCTCCCTCATGAGGGCCCTATTACGTCCAGAACAGCAGATAGACAACACGGATGGGCCGGTAGCACCTGATCGGTCAGTGCACATGGAACCGGTCCGGATTGACGACGCGGATATGCGGGTCTTACACCGCAAGAAGGTCCCGCTGGTCAAGGTCCTTTGGAGAAATCACGGTCAGGAGGAGCACACCTGGGAGCCACGGGACTTGATGCAGCAGAGGTACCCGGAGCTCTTCGCCTCAGGTAAATTTTTTTTTAAAAATATTGGGATGTTACAATTAATACTCTAGTAGAACACCGCAGGGCTAACCTTAATTTTGGGGACAAAATATTTTTTATTATGTGTTGGGATTTGTAACATCCCATTTCCGACTAAACACCCAAGAGTGGTTTTGGTCGTGACAAAACCCTGGGAAACCCAAGGGACCAAGTAAACAAGGCCAAGGTGAAAATCACCTTGGTCTGCCTATAGCTCAGCCTTATATCAGCATGGGGAGATCTGAACCATCAGATCCCATAGGAAGAAATAAACAGCCACAAAAATTCCCTGTAAATAGCTCTTCCGGGTCTGACATGCCCGTGTCGGCCCAGACACGCCCGTGTCGCCAGGGGTGCCGTTAGTTCGATGATCGTCGAGCTCATTTCGTCGACCAGAGGGGATCACGCCCACCCGACACGCCCGTGTCGGATGATACATGCCCGTGTCGGCAGGCGTGTCCTCAACTCGACGATCGTCGTGCTCATTTCGTTGACCAGAGGGAATCACGCCCATCCGACACGCCCATGTCAGATGATACAAGCCCGTGTCGCTAGGTGTGTCCTCAGCTCGATGATCATTGAGCTCATTTCGTCGAACAGAAGGGAACACGGCCACCCGACATGCCCGTGTTGGATGATACACGCCCGTGTCATAGCCGTGTCACCAGGCGTGACACGACGGTTCTGGGCAGAATCACCGTGAGTAGGAGAGAGAAAGCCCTGTTTTTCCCCAATGTGGAGGAGAGAGAAAGTGGCCATTCATGGCCATTAAGGTGATACACCACTCGGTATCACTCAATTATTCTCCCATTCATCTTCCCTGATGAATTATAGGGGATTCCAGCAATTTCCAGAGACATTTAATGTAGGGGGGATGCATAGGGTCGACCATGGGAGGGGAGGTGAAGAGGTCAGCCATGGCCAAGAGAATTAAAGCCCCCACACCCCCAACCGACCCCTCCATCATCTTTAGAGACCTCTGAGGAGTAGATTTTCCCATTTTCCCGAACACCTAGAGCTCTCGGAGGAGGAAAAGCCATGACACAGAAAGCTTTGAAGAGGAGCAACGGCGGCCGGCGATTGGAGCAAGGAAACGCTCCAAATGAGGTCCAATCCTCTTCCTCTTTGACTGTGCTAGTTCTAGATCGGTTTAGGTAGAGAAATCAGGCTCAATTGAGCCTGAATGGGAGCTTGTATTTTCGAATTTTTCATGGGAAAATGGTGGTGTGAGTTCGCCGAAAACCGCCACCTCCGGCGGCATGGTCGCCGCGAAATGCTAGCCACCACCTCCATGGAGGTGGTGGTTGTGGTGGCCGGCCAGGGAGGTGGTCGGGGTGGCCGGAAAGTGGACTGGAAGAGGCTCCAGGTCGGGCCAAGCACGGACCTTGGCTGGAGGTTGAGGATGAGCGGATGCCGTTCGTTTTGATCAAGATATTTTATATGATAATAATGTTATTCAATTTTCTGGGAATTATTAGCTGTAGATGGTTTTAATTATTAAAAATAACTCGATGCCTCTAATGTAAAAGTGGCCACCATGAAAATTGTAGTACTTGAAGTCTAGTTTATTTTTAAAAAATTTTGAACCAATTTGGAAACCTGTTGTGGTCACAACACTCGTTTTTGTACAACCTATACATAGGCATGACCAGACATTAGAATGAATGCCCAACGAAGACCAAAGCCCTAGCCCTATTAGAGTCGACTACCGACCTTGCTGATTACGTATATGAGGCTGCTGAGGAGAGTGACCCAGAAGGGGTCCCAAGTGATTTAGAGGACGATCACCCCCTTATGGTGATGCGTTGTATCTTGACCACTCCCCGTCCGTTCGATGACTGGAAGAGGACGAGTATATTTTCCCTGATCTTTAAGAGTGGCGAGAAGTTGTGCAAGTTGATCATTGATAGTGGCAGTTGTGTGAACGTCATCTCTGAGAATGTCGTTACACGTATGCACTTGACTACGCAGCCCCACCCGACTCCCTACCAAGTAGCTTGGATTAATAAGGTTACCGTCCCGGTCACCAAGCGATGCCTTGTACCCCTCTCGATCAAATCGTACACTGACGAGGTCTGGTGTGATGTCCTTCCTATGGACGTCTGCCACGTATTGTTGGGCCGCCCTTTGCTTTATGACCGCAACGTGACACACTTTGGGAG
The DNA here is from genome assembly GCA_039583875.1 of Platanthera guangdongensis. Classification (NCBI taxonomy): domain Eukaryota; kingdom Viridiplantae; phylum Streptophyta; class Magnoliopsida; order Asparagales; family Orchidaceae; genus Platanthera; species Platanthera guangdongensis. Next base: position 156,769,703 of record CM077150.1, read on the forward strand.
ATCCAACACGTAGGAATTTAAATTTAATGGTAAGGTCATTACGTTGAGGCCGACCGTCCCGAAGGAGCCAGTAGCTCTAGCTAAGGACACCACTGTTCCGGTCGAGAGGAAGACGTTGAATCTAGTGGGTAGAAAAGAATTTATGAAGGATCCCTTTCTTGACGGGATTTTGTACGCACTAGTTCTTATGAGTACGAAAGGGGATTCGAGAGCATTGGACGATTTGCCTAAAGAGTTACGGGTATTGTTGGACGAATATAAGGACGTGTACCGGGATGAGCTGCCTTCGGTGTTACCACTGCTGAGGAATATACAGCATGCGATAGACCATATCCCTGGTTCCTCTTTACCGAACTAACCCCACTATAGGCTTCATCCCGCCGCCCATAAAGAGTTACAGACCCAGATCGAGGATTTGATGAAAAAGGGGTTCATTAGGACTAGTATGAGTCCATGTGCGGTACCTGCCCTTCTTGCTCCCAAGAAGGATGGTACGTGGAGAATGTGTGTTGATAGCCGTGCTATCAACAAGATTACCATCAAATATAGATTTCCTATTCCGCGATTAGATGACCTCATAGATGTCTTATCTGGCGCTACCATTTTTTCAAAGTTAGATTTGCGGAGTGGCTATCACCAAATCAGGATCCGTGAGGGGGACGTATGGAAGACTGCGTTCAAGTCAAAGGATGGGTTATACGAGTGGCTTGTGATGCCCTTTAGGCTATCCAATGCCCCCAGTACTTTCTCCCGGATGATGACACATGTATTTCAGCCTTACATAGGGAAGTTTGTGGTCGTCTATTTCAATGACATCTTAGTCTTTAGTACCACCACTGCTGAGCATGTCTCCCACATGAGGTCAGTTCTTTCCACCCTACGGAAGGAAACCCTATTCCTTAATCTCAAGAAGTGCACATTCTATGTCACTGAAGTGGACTTCTTAGGCTACATATTCGATTCAGAAGGCATTAGAGTTGACCCTAACAAGGTTAAAGTCATTAAGGATTGGCCCGAACTGACCATGTTACGAGAGGTGCGGAGTTTCCATGGGTTAGGTACTTTCTATCGCCGTTTCATTCGAGACTTTAGTAGCATTATGGCCCCCATTAGTGATTGCATGAAGAAAGGTGAGTTTACTTGGACGAAGTCCGCCACTATATCTTTCCAACGCATTAAGGAGCTTATGACTGAGGCACCTTTCTTACGTCTACCGGACTTCACAAAGGTCTTTGAGCTTACGTGTGACGCTTCTGGCGTGGGAATAGGAGGTGTCTTGAGTCAGGAAGGGCACCCTGTGAGTTATTTTAGTGAGAAGCTAGCGGGCGCCAAATTAAATTACTCAAATTATGATATGGAGTTTTATGTCGTCATTAGATGTTTACATCATTGGAGGCACTATCTCCTCTCTAAAGAGTTTGTGATCCTCTCCGATCACGAAGCATTGCGGTTCATCAATGGCCAGCATAAAATCAGCCTGTGTCACGCTAAGTGGGTATCTTTCCTACAGGGTTACACTTTTAGTCTCAAACACCTTAAGGGAGCTGACAATCGAGTCGCGGGTGCTCTTAGTCGCCTAACCCTCTTACTCACCATTATGGAGGTTAATGTAGTAGGATTCGAGCGAATCAAGGATGAGTACGCCACATGCCCGGATTTTCAGGACGCATATCTGTATGCCCAAGATAGCTCCCCCACGGTTATATCTGCGTTCGTCATTATGGATGGCTATCTATTTAGACATGAGAAGTTGTATATTCCGCAGTCATCGTTACACCTCCATATCATCTGGGAATTGCATAGTGGAGGGTTGAGTGGCCACTTCGGCAGGGACAAGACCATTAGGCTAGTTGAGGAGAAATTCTATTGGTCAAAACTTAAGGCAATGGTGGGAAGGGTAGTTAGTAGTTGTCGTACCTGTCAGGTATCCAAGGGCACCAAAACCAATGTATGATTATATACACCCTTGCCTATACCTTCTCCGCCATGGGAAGACGTGAGCATGGACTTTGTCTTAGGCCTAGCAACTACTTTGCGTCATCACGACTCCATTCTTGTCGTTGTGGATAGGTTCTCTAAAATGGCATACTTTATTCCGTGCGCTAGGACCAACGACGCATCTCATATTGCAAAATTGTATTTTAAAGAAGTAGTTAGTCACCGGGGAGTGCCGAAGACAATAGTCTCGGATAGAGATGTTAAGTATACGAGCTATTTCTGGAAAACAATTTGGGTCCTAATGGGTTCCAAGTTATTGTTTTCCTCCGCTTATCACCCTCAGACCGATGGGCAAACGGAGGTGGTCAATCGGAGATTGGGAAGCCTTCTTAGATGACTAGTGAGCGATCACAAAGGTACATGGGATCTTCTTCTTCCCCACGCCAAGTTGGCCTATAATCATTCGAAAAATCATTCCACCGGTCTGTCTCCAAACGAGATTGTTCATGGGTACAAGGCCCCTGTGCCTCTTGACTTGGTTCCGTTGCCCCCAACATATAAGACAAGTCAGTTTGCACAATCCTTCGCCCAACATATTCATGACCTACATGCACGTATACGAGCTACCTTGACTGCTCAATACGAGTCTTATCAGACGCACGCTAATCTACATAGGAGGGTGTCGCACTTCAAAATCGGCGATTTAGTCCTAGTCCGGTTAGTTCTAGAACGCTTGCCATCTGACACCGTTAAAAAGTTAGCACCAAAATGCGCCGGCCCTTTCCGGATTATAAAGAAGCTAGGTGATAACGCTTTCGTGTTGGATTTGCCAGCTGATTGGGGTATCTCCCCTATTTTTAATGTCTCGGATTTGACGCCGTTTGTTTCGCCTCCACCTGAGTTGAATTCTTTGTCATCTTCTCCCTCCACTAAAATTTCTAATGGGTTGGGGAGTGGTAGTTCGGATTATCTCTCTCTTTCGGTCCCCGCAGTTATAACATCGGATGGTACGTTGCCTTCTTTTTTTCCTACTGCTGACATGTTTCCCAGGTTTCCCAAGACATTTCTCACTCCAGATATGATACTTGCTGCTGAGCCACTTACTACTCCTGATGGTGCTACCTACCGCTTCCTCATCCGTTGGCGTGACCATCCCCCTTCAGACGACTCATGGGTACTCGTGACAGAGCTTCAACATTTGCATGCCGAGCTTCTCCGCCGCTATCTCTCGGCCCACGCATCGGAGATACGTGATTTTGAGTCGGGGGAGGATTGATGCTGCGGCCCCTCCGCCACTACTTGATGATGACCCGGTTGCCGAGGCACAACGACACAAAGATCTTAGGTGTCGTGATGATGCTGAAGGAAGACCACATTACAACCTCCGCCCGCGGCGTACCAAATCTGCCGTGAAGAATTAATTACGTTATTTCATGCACTTTTATTTTATATTGATGAATATAAAATTATTCCATGTTTGGATGATAATTTTATATTCATAAATGTTATGTAATTTTTATTTTTGGACATTTCATAGTTTGTGGTGTGTACATAACCATACGGATGGATGAGATTACATCTCCATCATGGATGGTTAAGGGCTTGTTGTAACTCCTATGTGTTTGTAACTCCTATGTGTTTGTAACTCCTATATAAGGAGACCTCTTTATGAGAATTAATAGAGAAGAAGAAGAATTTGAATCCAAAGAAACTCCCTAGGAGAAATTCGGGCAAGGACAGACTCCAAGCCACCGGACTTGTGGTGTGAAGCCGCCCCCTTGCTTCCTTCCTCCCCTCTTTGGTGCGACGCCGGCGTGACTTCCTTCGGTGCGACTCCAAGGAAGAAGGATTGCAGCCCCATTCGGTGTGACGTCGGTGGTTATGTGGAGAGAGTGAATCTCCCACCTATCTTGTGTGATTGATGTTCTTGATTGGGTAATTACTTCACCTTTAGTGATTCTTGCTTTGAGTTTGTGAAGGCTTTTGCGAACCGTCTTTTCCGTGATTTTAAAATACATCGCTTGCAAAATCTGATCCGGCTTCGTTGTTATTGAATCTCTTGTATTCCCGATTGGGAAGATCCGTTGTGGGAGCGAGACTTGGCCTAGGCTTGACTTGCTCTCCAAGATTGGAACACTTTGTGTCAACAAGGGAATTAATCTCAACTGAAACTCGACCGCCATTTGAAGTTTGCCGCTGTTCCGAAATAAATTATTGCTGCGTTTGAAACGGCTCAAGTTGGTACAATAGATGCTTGTGTAGGTACGGTGAGTTGTGTGCTTGTTGGAGAGGTAGGTCTTAAGGATGTTGTATCGAGTCCGGTTGGAATCTTCTATATTGATTTCATCATTCGGATTTGGTAGCCAACCCGATCTTTTTTCGTTCGCTTTTCGTCGGAGCCCTCCTATCTTGCATTTATGCTTTGTGACGATAGTTTCCGTTAGTGTAGTCGAGCACGTATCACAGTCTCCCCTACACCTCTTGGGCAGGGTATTTCTCTGATAAAAAGAACTCTAAAATAATTTTGGTGGAATTTTTGGACTAATAAAATTAGTACTTCCTTTATAACCCTAGTTGTGTCCTTATGTTTATTTTGCTTGCTATGATATTTTTGTTCACTGAAAAGTTGTGAAATTTAGTATTTGGAAGTTTTGCATCATGTTAGTCCACTCTGTATTTTCATTGAAATTTTTAGATGATTATTTTAAGTGCTTGTTTTATAAATTATGAATTGTGGATTTCTGATCAAAAATAGATTTGGAGCCCAATATTGCTATGAAAATTATGAAACTTGGTCGGGGAGTGTTTTATGTCAATATGTAGGCTCTGGAATTTTCTCATAATTTTTAGGTGATTAGAAACAGTACTTGCTTCACAAAGTTATAAATTTGTGAGATTACTTTTAATTAGATTCAGAGCCCCTCATTTATTGGAAAAATTGTAAAACTTGGTTAGGGTTAGTTTTAGATCATCATCTATCTCCTGGAATTTTGTTATAATTATTAGTTGAATGTTTACAGTACTTGCTTCAATAATCAATGGTTATGGAATTATTGAATTAAAATTAAATTAAGGGTTACTGATCACTGGAAAAATTGGGAGAGTACCTCTAGGGTGTTTTTAGGCCATGATGGTCTTACTGAAGTTTTATCATAATTTTTAGAATAATATTGCTGGCCTTTGCTTCTTAAAATGGTAATATCGACTTTATGTTCTAAATTATGGATTTGGGGCCTAAACAATTCTGAAAATTCTTAGACCTTGAATTTGTTGTAGAAATGTTACCTAGTATTTTTCATGATTTTATGGTGGTATGTTGCTGAATTAAATGTGCATTACATGTTCAAAGTAGGGCATCCAGAGTCTTAGGGTAATTAGAATAAATGCCCAATTACTTAGGAAGATTACGGAACTCTAGAGTTAGTCTAAATAGGACATGGTAGACTCCCAGTAATTATTTTAGTTCTGTTGGATAAGTAAATGGAGTACCCCTTAGTGGGAGCATCATGTAACTTAGCAAGGTCTGCATATAGTACATAGAATTAAAATAGGCTAGCTCGGAGAACTTGAACACACTTAGGGGAGCCACACTGAAATAAAAGAGAGGAATGGTCAAGGGTAGAAATCAATAATATTAAGTGCCTTGCGAAAGGGAACTTTGGGCGTAATCCCATCGTAGTTCCTAGTGCCTTCAAGAGCCCTTCATGGGGAATACCTTGGGCAGTCCTGGGCTAACATAAAATTTAGGGATAATATGGACAAGAGTAACATCAATAATACCTCCACCTTGCACTCACACTTGTACACGTGCTGAGACAAATTGGTAACGAATGGATAGCAGAGACCCATTGTTGATGGGCTTACTGGTAGAGTTAAAGGGACTTGGAACTATTTTGGTAGTCCGGGGAGCTGTATGCTCGAGGGATAGTTTTTAGACTTGATGGTTTGGTGAGCTAGGGGCTCGGAGATTTAGGTAAGGTATAATATACAAGCTTGCATGTGCATAACAATGTTGGGTCCTCGGTATTGTACAATCGATCACACCGTCGTCGGTACGTTGACTCGGGGAGACTAGCTGGTTTGCTAGGAATAGTATGGAAACGTACGAGAGGGGCTAGGCTGGGTAGTGTGATTACCAGCCTAGGAGTGGTGGGGCCCAACCCACTGTCTCCGTTGGCCACGATGAGAGGCTCCTGAGAGTTTAGCTAACTCCAAACTGGGGAACTAAAGGTGTGTGCGCATAGAGTCGTGTGTGTGTGTTGCACTTGTATGTTCATACCCTAACATACTTGCATGTCATAGCATAGTCATTTCATTTAACCCCGGACACCTAACGTATAAATTGGTATGGGACAGTTTATACGATATGCCCTGCAGAACGACCCCTTGGTCTATAGGGGTAATCCCCATAAATCAAAGGTTATAGATTACTATTTCTACAGTTCTTACTTTCAGTTCTTCATGCTTACCTTACTTCACTGCATTACCTTTTATTGATTAACTCCTGTTGCGCTTTTAATGTTATAACACTCCTGTTAGGATAGTTGTCATCTACTTGATTACGCCCTGCTATTTGGTCCTCCTTTTCACTTCCTTCCGCCCGGTGCCTAGGAGCCACGGGTAAAGGGGTGGAGACTGTTGACTGAGTCTAGTTTGACTGACGGTCGTTTGACCACCATATTTTAGGCACTCCAGATGGGAGACAAGGAGAAGCCGCAGGAGACGCAACACCAGCGGAGTACGGTGCAGATGGAGACAGGCCAGTGTAGTTCGGGTGGACAGGCATCCAGATCCGTGAGTGGAGCTGAGTAGTAGTAGTTTTACTTTTATGAGTTGCTTGTACTGAGGTCTTTATGTACCAGACATAAGTCCGTATATCGTGGTGTGGACTCTTTATTTGTCATGTGATTTCCTCTTTCTATGTTGTGGACTTGATTGTTTAGCTTTTCCAATCATTATACATTCTCTCTTGTTGATCGAAAAGGCCGGCAGAATCGGCGTTTTGTATTGGCGGCCTTCCCGAGAGTCGGGGCCACCACAAAACGGCGGTTCTGGGCATAAGACCCCAGTGGTCATTGTAAAAAAAAGGGGGTCTTACATAACAAGGCACCAATTCCTGGTTATGTGTGTTGTGGTCAACAAGAAGAAGGTAAACTGGGCTCAGATCATGTTTGATCTGATTAAGAAAAAGAATATAAAGAAAGAGGTCTGCTTTGGAAGAATCTTAGGGATCTTCCTAAAAGAAAAGGCTACTGAATCCCTGATCTCCCAGACCATATTCATCAATGCCTCTAATAGGATCACCTGTGCCCTTTTTGGCAGGTGGGAGAGTACCATCACCAAGCCCTCCAAGGCTTCTTCCTCTTCCACCAGGGCTTCTGAGAGTACTAGGGCTATTCCAGCCACTTCCCTCCCTACTAAAGAGATCCCTCCTCCACCTCCCTAACCTCCAGAAATCCCACCTCAACACCATATGGTACAACAACCCCCCTCCACAGTTCAAACCAACATTCAAACTCCTACACCTCCCTCATCCCCAGTAAACCTATCACCCACTGACATTCCTAACTCACCTCTCTCCCAACATGATACACAAGTTCCATCACCACCCTCCTCTCCATTACCACCCCCATTTGGCTGTCATTCCCCCCTCCAATATCTCCTCCCTCCCTTCCTTTAATCTTCTTACTTCCCCTCCTCATACTTCTTCTATTCCAGATATTTCCATGATAGATTCTCTACCTTCTACTCCACCAACTACTACCCTCCCCACTTCTGTTTCCATTCAAACACCTTCTGCCACACCCTCTACCAATCCATTATTGGATCCCTGCATCATACCACCACTCATTGCACTTCTAACTTCCCTTCTTAAAATAATCATAGTAGAGGGCATTTCACCTCTTGCTTCTTCAATTTACTCCCTAGCTGCCCAAATATCTGCTCTTTCTGCTCCTCACTCTTCAGTTCGGAGCCTGTCTCTAGTATACACTGAAACCAGGCAAGGGGAGATACTCAATGAAGAAGCAGCAGCAGAAATAACAGCAGAAGTAATAGCAGCAGCAGTAGCAGTTGATGCAGCAGCAGACACAACAGAAATAGAAGCAGCCGAAGCAGAAGCAGAACCAACAATAGATGCAGATATAGATGCTGATACAGATTTATTTGCTTTAATTCATTTTATTGAATCTGATATGGAAATAGATGAGCAGGTCCCAGAGGACATAACAACTGCTGGTGATTTTATTATAAATCCCACAGTTGATCTTTTAAATTTATTGAGCAGTTTTGATACAGCCTACTTTAATAACCTTCCAGAGTACAGCATCAAGCCATCTTTGGCTATAGTCTCATACACCTCTCCCATAAAACCCCAAAGTTGCCAAGCAACTAAAGGCTATTTTTGTTACAACAGAGGTTCCAACTACAGAGGTTCCATCTATAGTGGTTCTAATCATTCCATCTCCACCCAAAGATGCTTCCCCCATTATTTCATCCCCTCCAATAGATATTTCTGCTCCAGTTTTTGTTATGGATGATTCACCCATGTCTGATCTTGATGATTTGATCATGGCTGACATTGAAGAAGAAAATAAGACAGTTGCTAAAAGCATTGTTATATATAGCCCTCTAGATCCAGCTCCAGCTCTAGTTCCAGCTCCTCCTCCAGCTCCTACTCAGGCTGAAAAGCCAATTGATAAATCAATACTAAAGGCCATTGATGACTTATATGATGCTCCTCAAGGTTCTGATGATGAGGATGATGATGATGAAGAGGACTCAGATGATGGGCCAAAGAAAAAGAAAGTATCTAAGAGGAGGAATGCTCCTCCACCTCCTACACAAAAACCAAACCCAGCAAATGACACTCCTTATTATATACTCCAGAAGATTACACCTTATAAGGGCATGCCAGCATGGATGTGGATATCCAAAAACCAACAGAAAGAAAGGAAGAAAAGTAGAAGATATTCCCCACCTCCTCAAAGATACAGAAAGGATCCTCCTCCTCCACCTCCACCTGCTGCTGGTGCTTCCCGTTCTTCAACTCAGAGGACTACCTAATTTCAAACCTATCAAAGACATCAGGGTAGGTCCTCCTCTTCAGGAAGCAGCTAGCAAAGAAATTATTCATCTGGCAAACAGCAACATCAACAACATCAACATCAATAATTTATTGAACATCAAAAAGCTGAAAGCCCCAAGAGACTTACTTATCCTCCTGTACCATTTGAAGATCCTGAGTCAGCTACAACTGCAAGGATGGCCAGATTCTAGGAATTGGTTGGCCTATCCATGATCAACAAAGCAAGAGCTGAAGGAAAGGATCCATCTCAATACTCTATAATGTCCAAGTACAGAAAGGAAGAACTGAACAGGTTTGCTAAGGCTAACAAGTTTTTTAATTTTGATGATTATATGAAACTACATCCAGAAGCAGTAATGCTCAGGGCTACATATCTTAATATTATTGGAGCTGCTGACATGACAATGACCACGACTCAAGCTGCAGATCCTAACAGAGAAATTATATTTACACAGTCTGGAGACAAAGCCAAAGAAAAAAAGCACAAGGAGGAGAAGAAGAAGAAATAAACTTTGAACTGTCTTTAGTCTTTCTGAGTTACTTTAAACTACTTATCTCTCTCTTGATATAAAGCTTATTATACATATATATCTGTTGTATATTTTAAATTTCTTGCCAGATATATTCTTATTTTGCTTTGTATATAGTCTGTGTCTGTAATTAGTGACCTCACCCAAATAGGGGGAGATTGTTGGATCCCTAGTTGGATTTGGGCTACGTTCACTAAACTAGGATGTTTGACCCAAAATGTATAGTCAGGGTCATGATTGTGTCCTAGAGTCTAGGCCATGTCCTTAAAATCAACACTACATGGACCAGCCATCAACAAACTGCAAAAGACTCAAGACTTAGTGAAATTTCAAAGACTCAAAAAATGAGTTCGACGTTCGTCGAACTCAGGTCGACGAAAGTCGTACTCACCTCGACGAACTTAGAGAGAATTCTCTGAGCTAAGCTTGACGAACTTGAATCTCAGGTCAACGATTTCCAGAGTGTACTTCCAACATTCCAAGTCCAGAATTCTTCACACTTAACTCCAGTCTACGAACTTAGTTCTCAGGTCAACGAACTTAGTTCTCAGGTCGACGATCTCTGGGTATTCTACTTCAACATGTTATTCCAGAAACATCTAAGTATTCTAAGTCCAAGATCACACTCCAGTCGACGAACTCACCTTCTCAGCTCGATGAACTTAGACCACAGTCTTGGCATGATTTATCAAGTAGCAGTTATAAGTTCTCAGCTCGTCGAAACTAGATCTCAGGTCGATGAACCCTGTTCTGAGGTCGACGATTTCTGGACACGTTACTTCAATATTCTTAAAGTAAAAGAAACATGGAATTCTGAACTCCAGTCGACGAAGTTTTATTCCCAGCTCGATGATCTTGATGCACAGAATTGACAAGGGTCTAGAGAAAGCAGTTATCAGTTCTTAGGTCGGCGATCTTGGATCTCAGCTCGACAAACAACTGTTATCTAGTCCACGAACTTGACTTCTCTGTTCGATGAACTCTGGACACAGATCGACGAATTCTTCTCAACGATTTCTATGAAGTTCAATACTTAGAAATTTTCCTCCTTCTGTCCTTATTCTATTGAAAGAATTCCTGAGTAATAAATGCTAAAATATTTTCTAAATATTACCGTTAGACGGAGCATTAATTATAGAGTTCATCAGGATTACTGCTTGCCATTTTTCAATGGGACAGTTGGGGAAACCAATCAATGCAAATATTCTCCAGGACGTGAGAAATCAATGCAGAAAGGAATTCAAATTTCAAAAGGAAAATTATATGGAAAATATAAAATGGATTTTTTGTCTCTTCTAGTGATGAGAAATCAGCAAATACAAGGAATAAGGATCTTCTTCTTCTCTCTCGACAGCACACTGAGAAATAAGAGAGAAAGATACTTACAGAGAATATACAGAACACAGAGCTCACAGGGCAACAACACTGTCAAGAGACAAGAAGCCCTAGCCCTTGACCATAGAAAAGAACATCAAGCTGAAGAAGAAGAAGAACATACATTCAAGATCACGAGTCTTCTTCCTTCTACATCCCAGGATTCTTCAAAGGACAACAAACACTCTATCTGTCAAGAAGTTCCTGGAGTTCTTCTAGTCAAAGCAAAAGTTTGAAGACCTCTCACCCTGCAGCAAAGCTTCAACTTCCTAAAACATTCTATATCTCATGGGGAGCCTTTGCTAACATCATTTTTCCACTAGAGTATTCTCAGTTATATCTGAGAAAGAGAAGACAAAATCACTCTCTCATCCCCCACTGTATAAAGGGTTCTTAACTCCCTTTAAAAGTTATTCCTGGTTGCAAGTCACCTGACCAAAAGACTTGAGGATTAGTTTTTGAGCACCTGATCAAAAGCTCATTGGTGGCAGCCACCTGATCAAAAACCTGAGTGGATTCCTACCAGGGTGGTAGAAGAGTGGATGTACCCAGGTTGGGGAACCACTATAAAATTCTTGTGTTGTCTGGTTGCTCTTGTTTTTTCTTTTGTTCTTACTGTGGCTGTGCTAATTAGGTTTGTTGTGTTTGTGTTTAGATAGTTTATATTTTGCTGAGCCTGAGGTAGAATAACTTATCTGAGGACTGATTGTTTGTTGATTAGCAGCAAAAAGTTTTATAAAACCTAAATACTCTATTCACCCCGCCCCTCTAGAGTATTTTAGATCTAACCCTCACTTTCATATTAGATAATGATATCCACGAACGCATTTTTTGGCTGTAAGATATATGTTGTTTAAAATTATCTCTCTCATGATTATTCATTATAAATACTTAACCTCTTGAATTATAAAGGTTCCTTGATTCATAAGTGATTCCTGCACGCTTATTCACTTCAAACCATATGGCTATGGTACCAAAATATTATGTTTGCATCACAAGTGAATTCAGAGTCCTTGATCATTCTAAAAAAACACAAAACAACTACATAAACTAATTTCTCAAGGCAACTCCACCAAGCACTACTCAACCTTCTGATAAGTCTTAACAAGCATTGTGAGTTTGAGCATCTTGGAAAGAATTATAAAGTACATTGTGAAAATATGAGAGCCATTCCACTTCATTGTTTTGTTCCTTGAATCTCCTTATGAGCATGATGAACATTTTTACATTCTATATTATACTTTATAATTCTTTTGGTTCATTAGAAATAATTTCACATTTTATATCTTCCCAAATAACGCACCTTATACACTTCATTATCTTTTCTAACATTTCTTCTCATGAAAATTTGACTAGACATAATTAAAACATTTCTCTCTAGAATCATTGATTCGTTTATAAAAACATGAGTTTTACAATGATTCCCTTAACTTTTATGCCAAAATTTTCATTAATGAGCTATCTTTTCTTGGTTAATCAATACCTAATTTTTATTTTAGTTACATGTATATCTTCTTCACTTTTCAAATTCTTTGGTAGCATTTTCTCATAAGCTTCCACAACCCTACAATAATAATACATGAATTTACATTTCTTTTGCTAATAAAAATGTTGAATTTTTTTGAAGTGGAAGTGGGCAGACTGGGCGGCCTGGGCGGCGTGAGCAGTCTGTCCACGTGGCCTGTGTGAACAGAAGGCAGAGACCTGTCAGGTCGGCTTATTGTGGCTGGTGGTTTGTTTCCTGGAGGTGTCGGGAGGATGGGATGGTTATCCGCTATGTTGCCGGGATGGCCGGTGGTTTGGTCTTGGTCTGGTTTTACACCAAGTCCAGGGTGGCAGTTCGGTATTTCGCGTGGTCTATGTGTACTATGTTTCTGTTTGCCAAGTTAGGCAGTTTGTCTTGTGAACTTGGCTGCTGGCTCGGGATAGGCGGGCTGAAGTTGTGTCTGCAGGAGCGTGCGGACTGGAGCTGAGTATGCTTGTGTGCTGACATTTTTGTCTGCAGGTGTTGTTCTATCCGCAGAGATCGCCTGGTTGGTGACAATACTTTGGTGGTTGGGGGCTTGGATTTTCTTGCTGTGATTGTGCGACCTCAGCAGGCTAGCTGATGCTAAAGATCACGGCCGTGAACCGGTCGCAGAAGTAATATAAAATGGGGGTTTTCCCAAGTATCGATCTCACAAGGAACACAGTAAGGTGGAGTTAATTTCGAGGAGGACTTGAGATTGAAGTCCTCAAGTCGGAGCTAACTAGGGGGGGGGGGGGTTGATGTTGCGGAAATAGAAAATAAATGGTTAACAACTACTTCTATGCAACGCCGCTATGCGATGTTTCGCCAGGCGGGATGGAAGACTAGTCGGGCCGCTATGCACCGAATCACTAGGCGGATGGACGAGAAGGCTAGCGGATGAGGTGGTTAGAATAGCGGAATGAGGGTCGTGATCACCTCTTCGCAACGCATGCCACTAGAAATTGCTAGTGTGGCAAGAACGGATGGTGGTGGATGGAATATGGCGCAACTCAAGTAAATAACGAAAACATACAAAATCACATAGACATGATTGTATAAAATCGTTTTACAAACTAAGCATACTTCATCAATATAAATAAAGTTAAACACCAATATTCAACAATAAAGCAAGAACAAGTCAAGAGATCGACCGAATCCGAAGTCTTGCTGAGGATTCACGGTTGGAATCGTCGGGTTATCATTCCGCATCCAAGCTCGGTCCTCAACTGCGTCCGGGGTAGAGAAGGACTGTCACCACCTTCCAATGACCCGTCTTCTTCATCTCACGATAGAGGACGAAGTTTGCTAGCTTTCCTTTGCTTGATGGCTATGGCGTCAAACCCTACTTGAAGCTCATGGATGAAGGAGAAGGCCGAGAGGAAGCTCCGGCTTGGATTTGGAGGTGAAAGCTTGCCCGGAGCACCTCCATAGGATGGAAGATGAAGGGGAATGACGGAGAAGGCGGAAAACGGTGGAGAAATGTCGAGCTCCGGATCCTCCTAATTAGGGCGAGACCTGCACTATTTATACAAAGCAGAAATGAACAATGCACACGATCACAGGCGCACGACCAGTGGTCGTGCGCACTATGTTCGGTGATCGTGCGCACTGGCATGGAAGATCAGGAAGAAGAACTGGGATAACGCGCACGAGCAGTGGCGCACGACCAGTGGTCGTGTGTACTAAGTTCAATGGTCGTGCGATTACCCCAGACAGGACTCCAGAAAAGAGGAATCAATGCACACGATCAGTGGCGCACGACCGGTGGTCGTGCGCATATTGTCCAGTGGTCGGGCGCTTACCCCAGGCTGATTCTGGAAAACGTAGAGTAGTGCGCACGATCAGGGGCGCACGACAAGTGGTCGTGCGCATTAGATCCGATGATCGTGCGCAGTATTCCTGTTTCACAACCATCCCGGAACACGCACACGACCCCTGTACCGAAAGGAAAAACCAATCACTATATGTGCAGACATTCCAGACAATCACAAAAAGGAGTACAAATAATAAAAGTAACAAAATACACAACTGAAAGTCCACCTAGTGTCAACAAAGTTCACCTATGGGGGGGGGGGGGGGGGAATAGGTGACGAGCAATGCTTTTGCGGAATTTACGAATGTACCTGCACAATAAAAATAAAAAGCACAGCACACAGAATACACAGGAAATTTATAGTGGTTCCCCGACTTGGGTACATCCACTTTCCCCCTTCGACCTATCTCCCAACAAGGGACGACTCGGTCTCTTCTTCAACAGGATTGAAATCCAATCCTTGCACTATCGGAAGGAACCCTTCCACACGTAGGAGTCAACACTCCCACAAACCGGGTTGCACCCAACCCTTACAACACGGAACAATCGTTCCTTTACAACAAAGGTAAAATAGAATGTACACGAGATACAAACTTCGTTTGGAGACTACGGTGTTCCTCTTCGTTCGACGACGTGTTCGTGAAGTCAACGAAGAGTCTACAACCTTGGTCTTTCTTGGAAAGGATCTCCCCGGAACCGGCGGCGTCAAGACGAGCGGCGGCTTGCTTCGGGATCGGCGGCTATGATGATGAGCGGCTGTTGAACTTAGAGATCCAATCTTCGTAGCGAAGCTAGCTTGGTCTTCCAACGGTCACACGAGGATCGGTCGTCTCGATCGATTCGGACGGGGAAGTTCTTCCCGATCAACAAATCGAGAGACAAGAGATCTCTTGATAGACTCGTGAGACTCAAAGCTTGGCTAAGCTTCTGTCGTCGGAGATCGAGAGGAAACGCGATCAACAGCGGCGTCCAAATAGCGCGAGCGGCGACGGCGGCGGAGGAGCGATTTCGCGATTTTAGGGTTTTCTCTTGCTCGGCTTCTTTCTGTCTAGGTATTCCGTTCAAAATACCCGTATATATATACTGTAGACGCCTTCAAAAATGACCATTGTGGGACCCACAAGCAGAATCCCAAAGTCCCGGTCCAGAACCTTAACAGCGGCAGAATCCGGTTCAGGAAGTTCCAGAAAAACGCCCAAGTCAAAATCGGTGAGAATCGAAAGTGATTCTCGCCGAGTCGCCGAGAATCAAAGGTGATTCTCGACGATTCGGCGAGAATCAAAGATGATTCTCGTCGAATTTGCCTTGGTTGCACGCACTGCTTTAGGCCAGGTCGAGACGGTGAGAATCAACCAGTGATTCTCGACGATTCGACGAGAATCACTAGTGATTCTCGACGATTCGACGAGAATCACTTGGTGATTCTCGTCGATTCTTACTTAGAAGCAGAGGTGCTCGCTTAGAAGAGGCTGGAACGAGTTCGGCGAGAATCAACCACTGATTCTCGACGAATCAGCGAGAATCCCTTTGTGATTCTCGCCGAATCGGCGAGAATCACTTGGTGATTCTCGTCGATTTACACTTAGACAAATTTTCGTCTTTCCACCCAAGAGCTGCTCCTCGACCCATCCGTGCTCCTTGTCTTGCATAAACACGGTCCTATACTTGAAAGTAAGTGCACTCCAATAGAGAGAGTACACGTAGGCCAACACACTGATCTGCTCAACGAGGGATTACGTCGTGCAGACCCGTGTATATTGACCTACTGCACCCTGACATTGGTTTGCACTTAGCGTGGAAGAACTGCAAGCACAACTTAAAAGATTTTATCAAATACATTGTCTATTGACCTTAGCTTGTCCAGGGGCTTCTTCAAATCAGGTACATTATGGATACAATACCCAACAATCTCCCCCTATTTGAAGAAGCCTAAACCCTACAAGCTAAGGTGAATAGAGCAAATGGGAATGAAAACCATAAACTTAAAAGTGAGTTGAGTGGGTTATCCATTACCAATACCAATTTCTTGGAAGCAAGCTTGGAGCCACCTTAGCCTTAGCCGAGAGGGTAATCTCCCCCTTTTCGGCTTCTGCAAATCAGGGTCGGTAGCATTTGACCCCTTGCTCCCCCTTAGTTCTTGCGTCTGTGCGCACACTTGAGTTCCTTGCTCCCCCTCAGATCATGCACGAGCCTGGAGCTTTTGTAGTCTTCATTCCTCATAATTGAGCATCCCCAATTCAGTCTTGAAAAGATTGAATTTGGCCTCGTCTAAGGGCTTTTTGAATATATCAGCAATCTGCTTGTCCGTGGGGACATAACAGAGAGAGATGTCCTTGTTCTCCACGTGCTCCCGAATGAAGTGGTAGCGCACTTCAATATGCTTCGTTCTGCTGTGCGATACAGGATTGTTGGCAATTGCAATTGCACTGGAGGAGTCGCAGTACATTGGAACTTCCTTGAAATGAAGGTCGTAGTCGACTAACTGGTTTCTGATCCATAGTAGTTGTGCGCAACAGCTTCCTGCTGAAATGTACTCAGACTCTGCTGTGGAGGTAGCTACACAATTCTGTTTCTTGCTGTTCCAAGAGATAAGTCTCCTGCCGAGGAATTGACACGTCCCGGAGGTGCTTTTCCTGTCATCCCTACTTCCTGCAAAATCAACATCTGAAAAACCTATTAGCTCGACATCATTGTTTCTCGGGTACCACAAGCCAAGATTGGGAGTACCTTTAAGGTATCTTAGAATTCGCTTTGCAGCGACATAGTGAGATTCCTTAGTGTTCACCTGATATCTGGCACAGACACATGTGGAGAACATGATATCCGGTCTACTGGCAGTAAGGTAGAGCAGGGATCCAATGATGCTTCTGTATTTGGTTTCATCGAAAGGTTTACCTTTCTCATCCTTATCCAGAGACATGGTGGATCCCATTGGAGTCCTCATAGAGGTTGCACTCTCCATACCGAATTTCTTAAGGAGTTCATTTGTGAACTTCATCTGAGAGATGAAGATTCCATCCTCAGACTGTTTCACTTGAAGTCCTAAGAAATACTTGAGCTCTCCCATACTGCTCATTTCAAACTTTCCTTGCATAAGTTTAGAAAACGTTTTGCAAAGATTGTTGTCCGTTGAGCCGAATATTATGTCATCGACATAGATTTGCACCAGCAAAATCTTGCCTTTGACTTCCCTGAGAAACAATGTTTTATCTATTTTACCTCTAGAGAACTTGTTCTCAAGAAGAAAACTAGATAAAGTCTCATACCAAGCTCGTGGAGCTTGTTTCAACCCATATAAGGCTTTATTAAGAAAATAAACATGATTAGGATAAGTAGGATCGACAAAACCTGGGGGTTGAGCGACGTATACTTCCTCTTTCAGGTCTCCGTTCAAGAATGCTGATTTCACATCCATTTGATAGACTGTGAATCCTTTGTGTGAAGCATACGCCAGGAACAATCTGATTGCCTCAAGCCTTGCTACTGGTGCGAAGGTCTAGTCGAAGTCAATCCCCTCCTCCTGTCTGTAACCTTGAGCCACCAGCCTTGCCTTGTTCTTTATGACGACACCATGTTCATCCAGCTTGTTTCTGAAGATCCACTTGGTGCCAATCACATTCTGCTTGTATGGTCTGGGAACTAGCGTCCAAACGTTGCAACGTTCGAATTGATGTAGTTCATCTTGCATGGCCAGAATCCATGCCGCATCCTTGTTCGCCTCGTCGAACTTCTTTGGCTCAACCTGTGACAGGAAGCTAAGATGCAATACTTCGTTAAAGGTACCTCTTCGAGTTCTGACACCGACACGAGGATCTCCGATGATCTGATCTCTAGGATGATCCCTCACGTGCCGGAGCTCTAGAAGTCTGGCGTCTGGAGCTTCAACTACTTCTTGGGCTTCTCTTTCTTCCAAGAGATTTGTTCCATTTTGATCTTCAACATTTTCAGATGACGTGGAGGTGGAGACTTTGACATACTTAGGAGTGTCATCTTTAGCGGTCTCATCCAGACTCAGCTGTTCCAGTAGTGCACCTGCATCTTCAAGAATACCACTGGAAGAGTTGCTGTTAAGCAAACTTCCTTCATCAAATACAACATTTATTGATTCTTCTACCACTAGGGTTTTCTTATTGAAGACAATATATGCCCGACTGTGGGAACTATAGCCCATGAATATGCCTTCGAAGCATTTTTCACCAAATTTAGTACGCGGGTACTTCCCATTATTCAGTACATAGCATCTGCAACCAAAAATCCTCAAGTAGGACATGCTTGGTTTCCTGCCTTTCAGTAGCTCGTAAGGCGTCTTACGATGATGCTTGTTGATCAATGCTCGGTTTTGTACATGACAAGCTGTATTGACAGCCTCTGCCCAGAAGTATTCCGGGAGAGAAGCGTCTTTCAACATTGTCGTGAAGGCTTCAATGAGAGTTCTATTTCTCCTCTCTGCAACTCCATTTTGCTGAGGAGTGCGCGGGGAGGAAAACTCATGAAAGATACCTTGTTCTTCACAAAACTCTGTCATAGCACCAGATTCGAATTCTGTTCCATGGTCACTTCTGATTTTGACCACAGAGCAGTTAAATTCGTTCTGAACCTGCTTGACAAAACTAGTGAAGATGTCAAACGTATCTGACTTTCGTTTCAAAAAGAACACCCAAGTAAGCCGAGAATGATCATCAACTATCACTAGCATATAGGACTTGCCTCCCAATCTATGAACTTGCATTGGACCAAACAAGTCCATATGTAAAAGGTAAAGACATCGGGAAGAGTCTTTGTCTGCAATGCTCTTAAAGGTAGCCCGAGTCTGTTTGCCCATCTGGCATGCAGGACAGGGGCTATCTTTGATGCACTTGATACTGGGAGCATCCCTTACTAAGTTCTTAGAAAACAGCATACTAATTGTCTTGAAATTAATATGTGCCAATCTCTTGTGCCATTGTTCACACAGAGATGCACTGCCTGTTGCCACAAGGCATACGGGGGTAGAGGAATCTAAACTGAGAAAATCTAAGCAGAAGATATTTCTGCTCCTAATGCCTGATAATACCGTCTCAGAAGAGGTACGTGAAATTATCAGACATTTATCCTTGCAGAACTTAACGTCATAACCTTTATCACATAACTGACTTACACTGATCAGGTTATGGTTTAACCCTTCAACATAAGCCACGTCGGTGATAGTGATTATACCGTTGGAAATCATACCGTAACCTCTGGTGACTCCTCGATCTGACCCTCCAAAGATGACTTTGGGTCCATTCTCGACTGGAGTGTAATCACGCAGCAGGCTTCTTGTCCCAGTCATATGCCGGGAGCATCCACTGTCCAAATACCAGATCGGCGTTTTGGTGGCCTTTGGACATACCTGCAAAACAAAATTAGTTTTCCTTAGGAACCCAATCGAACTTGGGTCCTAGATTCCTGGTTAGCACACTCCCCCTCGGTTGGTTAACCCTACGAGTGGTCGGCCTCGCATTGCTAACATGGGGAGTCTCTTAATGCCTTGGATTAAACAAACAATCCACGGCAAAGTGACCGACTTTGCCACAGCACCAATAGTCGAATCTGTTGTACCTCTTCCTAGGCTCCTGCCTTACCCTGGGAACGGTGGGTACAACTGGGGCCTTGGATCTGGAGGAGGAGGCCTCATGGTGACAGCAGTCACATGACTTCGTCACCTTCGGTATAACAGGCTTGGCTTTTGGTGCCTGCTTTCCATTATGGCCGCTGGAGAACGGACCATAATTGCCCATGTGGATTTCCTCATAAGGTGCCTTGAAGGCACTCTCACCGAAGTTCCGGGGAAAGGTCCAACCGTCATATCGGCTCTTTGGCTTTGCAACCGAGGGCCGGAAATGATGGCCAAATGTTGACTCAAAGTCATGTTGGTTGCAAGGAAAGCCAGGCTTTCTGAACGCAACAGGACTAAGCGGAGCCTTTCCCTTTTCATCAGCAAAGGACTTCTTGGCAGCCTTATTCTTCCTCTGGTTCCTGTTTCTCCTGGAGGAGGAACCAGATACCCCTACATGCCCCAAGCCAGCTCCTTTGGCCTGAGCAGAGAAGGTATCAACAACTGGAAGAACTGTTTTTGGCATAGAGAAGCTCTTGACGATCTTCCTTTCTGCCGCAAGTTGTTCTTCCAACTTGTCGACTTCCTCCTGCTTAAGATCAAGGAGCTTCAGAGACTCTGAATGCTTTGAGGTCAGGTCAAGGTGCTCCTGTCAGAGAGAGATCAAACTGGTGACCTCTTCCCTTAGGGAAACACACTCACCCTTAAGGAATTTTACTTCCTTTTTCTCAGCCTTCAATCTCTTTCGGCACTCCTCGAAAGTGTTGAGCAGAAGCTCATACTTCTCGAGGAGCTCAGCTTCACGGGCCGAAAGGCTATCCTCAGGTTCATCATCCTGAGACTCAGGATCAGAGTCGGAGTCGGAGAGAGGGGTGTGAGCTTTTACCTTCCCAGTAAACGGGGGGCATTCTCCTTCTGAGTCAGAGCGACCCACCAGCCCGAAGTAGGCTTCCTCATCATCACTGGAGTCTGAGGAATCAGACTAACTCAGTGTCTTTGGCCTTTTGGCAATGTAGCTCCGCTCCTTCTTCTTATCTCTAGAGGATTTGTGCTCCTCTTCTTTCCCTTTTTCTCTCTTGCCTTGATAGCAGTCGGCCACGACGTGTCCTAGCTTATTGCATCCAAAGCAAATAATGTCAGCGGAGCGATGTTTGTTCGGTCTAGATGCATACCTGTCAGAAGAATAATTTTTCTTCTGATGCCTGGAGGAGGAGCCATCTCTCTTTCTTTGATTCCTCATCTTGAGGAACTTCTTGAACTCTCGAGTGATGAGGGAGAAATCCTCCTCCGACAGCTCTGAGCTGGAGGAGCATGGCTCGGAGTCCTCCTCCTCATCCTTTTTCCTGGCACGGTATGAAACTGCACCCTTGCCTTTTCTGGAGTGACTGGCTTTTAGAGCCACAGTCTTTTCTTTGGCTGCCGCCTTCTCTGCTTCTTCTTCTGCTTTTCTGGTGTTCAGCTGAAGCTCATAGGACATCAGCTTTCCAAACAGAATTTGTGGATCAGTTTCTGCTAGTCTGCCAAATTCTCTGATGGCGCAGATCTTTGTGTCCCATTCCTTAGTAAGGGACCTAAGAAATTTGTCATTGAGTTCACCATTAGTGAACACTCTTCTGTAGCCCTTGAGGGCGTTGACAATCTTTAGGAAGTTCTCGTAGGTGA
Source organism: Platanthera guangdongensis (assembly GCA_039583875.1). NCBI lineage: Eukaryota > Viridiplantae > Streptophyta > Magnoliopsida > Asparagales > Orchidaceae > Platanthera > Platanthera guangdongensis. Next base: position 156,791,192 of record CM077150.1, read on the forward strand.
CTCCGATCTCTTCCTTAGGCCCTTGTCTGAAGGCCTCATATTTTTGGTTCAGGAGGGATCTCCGATCATCCCTCACTTCATTCGTGCCCTCCATTAGGATGATCAGGCACTGCCAGATCTCCTATACTGTCCTGCAGTTGCTGAAGTTTTGCATCATTGAGTCATCAACTGCGCTGACCAGAATGTTTTGTGCCTTCTTGTCAAGTCCCACTAGCACCATCTCGTCCTTGTCCATTTCAGAAAGTGTCTTCCGCACCTTCTTGGTGGGATCAATGGTGGAGGCATTAGTGGGGACATAAGGTCCCTCCTCCACGATCATGAAGAGTCGAGGATCAACTGCTTCCATGTAGAACCTGATCCTTTCCTTCCAGATAGGAAAGTTGAGCCTGGTGCACACTGGGATCTTGCCGGAGAACTTGAGCCCGTCCATAGTAGATGTTTTTCTTCTTCTTGACACTAGGGGCAGGATTCAACTCAAGGTGTTAACCTTTTTGATGAGCAACCTGGCTCTGATACCACTTGAAAGTCCACCTAGTGTCAACAAAGTTCACCTATGGGGGGGGGGGGGAATATGTGACGAGCAATGCTTTTGCGGAATTTACGAATGTACCTGCACAATAAAAATAAAAAGCACAGCACACAGAATACACAGGCAATTTATAGTGGTTCCCCGACTTGGGTACATCCACTTTCCCCCTTCGACCTATCTCCCAACAAGGGACGACTCGGTCTCTTCTTCAACAGGATTGAAATCCAATCCTTGCACTATCGGAAGGAACCCTTCCACACGTAGGAGTCAACACTCCCACAAACCGGGTTGCACCCAACCCTTACAATACGGAACAATCGTTCCTTTACAACAAAGGTAAAATAGAATGTACACGAGATACAAACTTCGTTTGGAGACTACAGTGTTCCTCTTCGTTCGACGACGTGTTCGTGAAGTCAACGAAGAGTCTACAACCTTGGTCTTTCTTGGAAAGGATCTCCCCGGAACCGGCGGCGTCAAGACGAGCGGCGGCTTGCTTTGGGATCGGCGGCTATGATGATGAGCGGCTGCTGAACTTAGAGATCCAATCTTCATAGCGAAGCTAGCTTGGTCTTCCAACGGTCACACGAGGATCGGTCGTCTCGATCGATTCGGACGGGGAAGTTCTTCCCGATCAACAAATCGAGCGACAAGAGATCTCTTGATAGACGCGTGAGACTCTAAGCTTGGCTAAGCTTCTGTCGCCGGAGATCGAGAGGAAACGCGATCAACAGCGGCGTCCAAATAGCGCGAGCGGCGACGGCGGCGGACGAGCGATTTCGTGATTTTAGGGTTTTCTCTTGCTCGGCTTCTTTCTGTCTAGGTATTCCGTTCAAAATACCCGTATATATATACTGTAGACGCCTTCAAAAATGACCGTTGTGGGACCCACAAGCAGAATCCCTAAGTCCCGGTCCAGAACCTTAACAGCGGCAGAATCCGGTTCAGGAAGTTCTAGAAAAACGCCCAAGTCAAAATCGGTGAGAATCGAAAGTGATTCTCGCCGAGTCGCCGAGAATCAAAGGTGATTCTCGACGATTCGGCGAGAATCAAAGATGATTCTCGTCGAATTTGCCTTGGTTGCACGCACTGCTTTAGGCCAGGTCGAGACGGTGAGAATCAACCAGTGATTCTTGACGATTCGACGAGAATCACTAGTGATTCTCGCCGAATCGGCGAGAATCACTTGGTGATTCTCGTCGATTCTTACTTAGAAGCAGAGGTGCTCACTTAGAAGAGGCTGGAACGAGTTCGGCGAGAATCAACCACTGATTCTCGACGAATCGGCGAGAATCCCTTTGTGATTCTCGCCGAATCGGCGAGAATCACTTGGTGATTCTCGTCGATTTACACTAAGACGAATTTTCGTCTTTCCACCCAAGAGCTGCTCCTTGACCCATCCGTGCTCCTTATCTTCTCTTGCATAAACACGGCCCTGTACTTGAAAGTAAGTGCACTCCAATAGAGAGAGTACACGTAAGCTAACACACTGATCTGCTCAACGAGGGATTACGTCGTGCAGACCCGTGTATATTGACCTACTGCACCCTGACATTGGTGTGCACTTAGCGTGGAAGAACTGCAAGCACAACTTAAAAGATTTTATCAAATACATTGTCTATTGACCTTAGCTTGTCCAGGGGCTTCTTCAAATCAGGTACATTGTGGATACAATACCCAACAACAACCACGGGCATAAATGTGCACTTCTTATGGAAATAAAGATAAGATGAAATATGAACGATATAGAACTAAAAGTGAAGTGCAAACGAGTGAAAACTAACCCAGATGAGTCCGAAAATAGGTATATAAAGTGGACTCGTCACACCCCCAGACTTAACTATTTGCGCGTCCCGAGCAAACAAAATCTAAGCAGATAGGGAAAAATACTAGTTAATAAAGAAATTGTGATATGAAGTACCATGCGAAGTCGCATGCTCGCACGCGTAAAAATATAATAGAAGAAATTTCTAAGTATGCAAAATAGTTTATCTTTTTCACAATGCGTATCAACATTTTATTATTACTCAAAAATGGAATCACGGTGAATCATCCGGTCACGCGTAGGGAGAAAGTAGACTAATCGCTAGGCGAGCATTGCCAAAGATCGGGGCTCGGGATAACCTCCAAAGGAATCCACCAATGTCGGTGACCATATGCTTGCCCTTTCGCATTCTCTCCACGGCACTGGTTTGGTTCACACACGAATCAGTAGGAATTTAGGTGAAGAGATGGGGCTTGGGTTTCGGTGAGGTAAACAAAGATATACAGGAAGGCTATGCACCTAACCCAAATGAGCTAGTATAAAATGAATCCCTCTACTAAGCAAAATACACGCGGGTACACCACACCCCCAAACTTAACTTTTAACAAATGGGTGTGTGCACCGCCTACTCCAAATATAATCACATTTCCCAAAAAGATTTTCAATTTAAACCTTTTCTTTTCACTTTTTTTTTCTTTTTCTTTACAAATATTTTTCTTTTTCTTTTTTTCTTTTTCATTTTATTTTCACAATTCAGCAGATATAAACTTGGGAGCACTTCCACATTTTCACAAATAATAACACCACATCACATCCCAACATTAAAATGTAAAACTCTGAAGCTCAACTTGAGTGTGCGACTAGGATTGGGTATGAGGCTTTGGTGAAATCATGGTGGAGCTGAATCAAAAGGAGGGGTAGGCACAACGGAGCTAGCGAGGACAAGACGTTAGGAATGGTACAAAGCTCAACCGGGCCAAAATGATGGCCTACATCACGCTCATGCGAGTGAACTAACCTATACCCATGCTTCAAGAATAGCTTGGGGCAAGTTCTTAGCCAACAAGAAAGACTATCCATCCTCCCGACTCGAGCAATACGAACCTAACGGCCGTCTACACACATCCCTAAGCTACCGTTTGATTCATACCGGATTCACCAACTTTTGAGTAGAATAAAAAGTCTTTACGCAAATAGAAAGATATAAAACTATAAGCATACAGAAAAATTAAATCTACTCGAATTTCTACACGAGACGAGAGCAGTTGACTAGGAGCACAGCAAGGTCAACATTTTACTCTGTCTCACAATCCTATGTCAGCACCATAATTTTCCCAAATTTAACGAAGAAATGAGTTTAACTCGCAGCACGCAAAAAGCTAAGCACGCGCTCATGTGGGTGCAGTGGTGTGTGATGCAATGAACTAATCAAAATAAAACAATAAAGGCTTCCAGTATGCACAAGAAATGTGTGCGTGCAAAAGGTAACAAATCTCTCCCCCAGACTTAAACTAAACTACACAGCAGATGATATAGAAATTAAAAACATAAAGAGCTAAGGGAAGAGGTTACCCAATGTAAGACCCCCCTCCCCCTTACCAAGGAGGGCTACCGGATCTTATGCCCAGAACCGTCGTCTTACGGTGGCACTAACTCACGGGTTAGTCGACACCGCAACACGCCGATTCTGCCGGCTAGTACGATCATAAACCTGTAGGCCAATATGAGAAATAAGAAGTAAAACTGAGTAAAAAATGCCATCAGTCCACAAGTCACAGTACAATCATATAAAGGAAATGAATAGTACATCACTAGTCCACAGAATAGTACAGAAGAAAGAGTAAAAAGGGGCTTATGCCCAGTACATCAAATCTCTCTCTCACAAAATAGTAGAAGCGGAAGCTAAACTAGATCATCAGATCTCGTCCCACCTGAGGACGCACAGTAGTGGTAGTAGCCTGCTGAAGTGGTATCTGCTCCTCATGCCCTGCCTCCTCGACGTGCTGGTGCTCCATCTCCACGGGCTCCTAAAAATAGTTGGTCACCGACCATTAGTCAAAAAGACTAAGTCGTTTCCTCCGCACCTCGCCCCGCAGCTCCTAGGCACCGAGCGGGAGGACGAAGCGGAGGACAACAAGGGGTAGCAAAATGGAAGCAGGTGACAATATCTAACTAATGATGTAATAAGTACTGTAGTTCTACTCTAGCAATTCTATGTACGGTACAAGTAACAAGTAAGAGTAGTGCAGTAATGAAAAGTAAAGAAGCAGCAGTATGAATAAGTAAATAAGCTAAGCTACCACTATGCTATCATCACAAACGTACCCTAACTTATATAAATGCCCATACAAATATATAAGTTAGGATTTCCAGGAAATTTAACTTATCATATAAAAGAGCCCATACTAATTTATATGATAAGGATCTATGAAGCGTATGACCTAATATGAATGAATGATATGATGCAATTTTATGCGCAGGCAAGTGCAACTCACACACAACGACTCTGTGATCACAGACCTTTAGTTCCCACTTTTTGAGAGCTAGCATCACTCTCGGGTACCACCGCTGTTGCTACGGCAGCAGCGAAGCGGGCGTCTCCGCTTCTAGACCGGTATGCACACTACCAAGCCTTAGACCCCTCTCATACGCCTCTGTACACGTCCAAGGTGCACTCTAGAGTCTCGCGTACGTACTTTGCTGACAAACCCGTCAGTCTTGTTGGGTCGGATGTGTGTTATCGGGGGTCGTCCTCCAGACCGCAGTGTAAAACAACCCACTGGCCCCTCTAACTCCCACAACCGCCTGGTGCACCGTACTGCCATCGGTGTGACGAACGGCCAGTACCGCATGCCCCACCACGATATTTATGCACATGCAAGTAATTCATACCGAGCCTTCCGCTCGCAGGACAAAAACCCGTCCTGAATCCCTCAAACCCAAACCCGGGTGAGAACGGACATTAGTGTCATTATACCAACTCCCTCAAACCCAAAACGGGTGAGCATATATCATGAATCTCTCCAACCCCATACGGGCGAGAAGGTACGACAATGTCCTAACCTATTATACTACTCTTGTCTACAGTTTATTATACTTAGAGGTTTAGGGTTAATCCCAGGACTGCCCCCGGTATTCCCTGTGAAGGGCTCTCAAGGGGCACTAGGAACTGTGTTGGGATTACGCCCAGCATTCCCTTTCGCAAGGATATTTATTTTAGTTGATGGCTACCCATGTATCTCCCCAGCTCTCCTTATTGCTTTAGTATAACCCTAGTGACTTAAGGTATTACCGGGAAACCAACGGTCTTCCGCCGATCCCCGCTCCAGATGCTAGCTAAGACTTGCACTTTTAATCCCTCACTAAGAAAAACTCTACCCACCAGGGTTACATATGTTGAATTCTCTCTTATTTCTGCCGATAATCAATCCCCTGGTAATTCCCCTAAGACAAGACCTATTTGTGTTATATGCAGACCATGACCTATGTTTACCCTAGAAATGTGATCTTCCAAAACTTAAGGCATCTTGCCTCTAAATATTTATCCTAAGGTATTATGGACTAAGGGAACTACCCTAAGGATTCTCATAACTTTTCCTGGCCAAATAGTCATTTAATTAATTCTTTTAATTTAAAAGCTAGGTCACTTTACACATGAAGTGGTTTGATTAAGCATCCACTGACCTAGGGAATTTTTCCTGAGAGGTATATTGACAAAATATTACTGCCTACAGAATTTCATAATTTTCCTTAAATTATTTATTATCCTTTTCAATTTAATATCAATTCCACAAAATTCCATTTTTCCAAATGATGTATAGGCAATATTTACACAAAAATTCCAGAAAAATTACAGAGCTTTTAGGACACTAATTTAGGACTATTGACAGAGAATCATCAACATTTAATGTAAGATGGCCTATAGGATTCCATTATAATATATTTACCAAAATGCCATTATACTAATTTTAACACAAATAATGCATCCATTAAATTCTGAGAAATTTGTGAAAGACTAATAATAACAGTTTTATGACAGTAGAAAATTTTCCAAATTTTTCAGAGGTATAAATCCATCAATTCAAGAATTTACAAAATAAGGGTAAAATGGGAAATTTAGGGTATCTATTCCAAAAATTCTTCAAAACAGAGGAATCATATTTTTCCTAAGTCAAATGTGATGTTATCTATACCTTGGCAAAGTTGTTTGGATTTGTACTTGAATAAATCCTATTTTCCAATTTTATTTCCAAACTAGCTATAATTAAAATAAATTCTAATAAATGGAATTTTGATTCCAAAAATTCCCTCATTAATTTTAGGGGTGAAATTTACCCTAATGAACCACTGTAATTAATTTCATGACTCTTGCATGCCACCATTGGGCTAAATATACCAATTTGCATTTTTGCTATTTGCACACCAAGCCTTAACATAGGCTAGCACATGCAAGTGGTTTCTCCCACATGCAGTGAACCCAAGGTGCTGAAAATTTTATCATGCACCAAGGATGACCCCACTGACCCACCACCAAAATTTGGGGCCATGGGGAGGAGTAGAACTCCATATATGTCATTTATTTAAATTTTGGTATTTTACCAAAAACTATAGGAAAATATTTTCCAAAAATTCCTACATTTTGGCAAGAGGTAAGTAAGCCCTAATCATGCATGTGCCCAAAATTTGGGGTCATGGTGACTAATATTGAGACCAGGGCATCCAATATAATTTTTGACCTAGTCTAGGACCAGTCCTAGGAGAAATGTCCTACAGGACTGTACACTACACCAAAATGTATGTTTAGGGTGGCATTGTAAAGGTACGACCCTAGGCTACATTTTTCATTAAGGGTCTAAGGTCTGGAAATGCCTCTAGGGTGCCTATATTTAACATGCAAAAGGACTGAATATATGTGACAGGAAATGTTACTATTCAATACATTATATTAATTTAAATTAATGATCGGCGCACGAATCTTAAAGAAGAATCGACGGGATCTGGTTATCGTCTACCTCCAGCCAACGGCTGAGATCGAGCTGACCTGGAGCGATTTTGCCGGCGGTTTCCGGCCAGCTGAGACGTCGCCACCTCCGGCCAACGGTGCCATCACCTTCACGGTGGTGGTGGCTATCATTTCCCGGCGATGGGGCGGCGGAAGACGGCGGCGACGGCGATCCCGAGCGGTTTCAGAAACTTAGAATTCCCTCGATTTTCTCACATGGCATCGGGCTCAATTGAGCCCGATCTCTCGCCTATTTGATCTAAGAAGCTAGTACGGGTAGAGGTGAAGTGAAACGCACCATAATCGGGGCTTGGCTGCGGGTCAGGCGGCGGTTTGCCGTGGTGGTGGTGCGCCGGCGAGCTCCTCCCCGAAAGTTCAATTCTCCACCGTTCTCCATGAGTAAGTAGTCGAATTCCACTCCTCTCGGCCTTCTGAAGCTAATGGTGAGCTCTGTTTGGACTGGGGTGGCCTATAAGTGGAGATAACTCCAATGTTAGCTCGGTTTTGAGCTTTGGAGGCTTCACCCAGCAGCCATGTGGCTCACAGCCCTGGTTTCCTGCTGGAATTAAAGAGGGGAGGTCAGCCACCTGGTCTTGGGCAGCCTAAGTCAGCTGATGGGGTGGCCATGTGGCCACCATTTCCTTCATTCCTCTTTCTCTCTCCTCTTCTCCTAAAAATTCCAATTTTACCCCCTTGCATGTATTCTCTCTCCTGATTTAGAGGGGTAGGGCTGGTCTTGTTCACTTGGGCTGACTATGGGCCAATTTTGGTGGGCTTGGTCCAAGGGGGAATGACTTGGCCTTCATTTCATTCCTTAGGTCAAATTGTTGACCAATTTGACTTTTGGGGTTGACTGGTCAACTATGGTGGGTGGACTGACCCCACTTGGTGGAAATGGGTCTAGTGGCACCACCCAACTTGGTTTGGGTCAAGGGGGTGCCCCACTTAGGTTAATTAGGCCTATGGGTGTGGGTTTGACCAAATTAAGCCCAAGGTTGACCTTGGTCAACTGGGGTCAAAATGTTGACCCAGTGACATACCCTAGGGTCCACTTAGATTGTTTTTAGGGTTAGGGCAATGTGGTGGGGTCATGTTGTGGTTAGGGTCCCCACTTAGGCTAGTTTGACCTAGTTTGACTATGGTCTTATAGTGGGCCCCACATGGCTACCACCCACTACCTAGGGTCAAACCTAGTTGGTCTCCTCAAATCTCACCCCATGCCTAACCCAATCTAAGTTGAGGGGTCTAGAAGTAACATGGGATGTTACAAATTCCAATAAACAAGAAAATAATTTCGTCCCCGAAATTTAAGTTCGGGTCTACGGGGTTCTAATTACAAGAATTATCAAGAATCTTAAAAGCATAACTTAAATGTACCTGATGCGAATAGCTCCGGGTGTTGCTCCAGCATCAGATCTCTCGGCTCCCAAGTGTGCTCTTCCCGTCCATGGTTGGACCACAGCACCTTCACAAGGGGAACCTTCTTCTTCCGCAACACTCGGATGGCTGTATCGTCAATCCGGATCGGCTCCAATCTCACTGATCTGTCAGGCTCTACCGGTCCGGCTGTAGTAGTGATGTGCTGCTCCGGCCGAAGGAGAGCTCTCCGTAAGGAAGAGACATGGAAGACGTCATGTAGTGCACCCAACTCCGGTGGCAGCTGCAGTCGGTAAGCTAAGGGGCCGATCCGCTCCAGGATCAGGTAGGGCCCCATGTACCGTGGACTGAGCTTCTTGTGCCTCCGCACCCGTGAAACACCGTGTACCGGACGTATCCTCAAGAATACCCTGTCTCCAACCTGGAACTCCACCTGCCGGTGCCGAGCATCATAATACTTTGCCTGCCTGCTCTGGGCCTCCAGTAGCCGATCCCTGATCAATCGAATCTGAGCCTCAGTGTCCTCTATATAATCAGATCCCAGAGCCCTGGTATCCACATCCTGTACCCATGATAGCGGTGTCCGGCATCTCCTCCCATAAAGAGCCTCGTACGGAGCCATCCTGATGCTAGCCTGGTGGCTGTTATTATACGAGAACTCGATCAATGGCAGCAGCCTCTCCCAAGGCCTCCCCGTATCCAATATGCATAATCTGAGCAGGTCCTCCATGGTCCGGATGGTCCGCTCGGTCTGTCCGTCGGTCTGCGGGTGGAAGGCGGTACTAAAAGTAAGCCGAGATCCCAAGTAAGCATGCACGGACCTCCACTCGCTCGAAGTGAACCGACCATCACGGTCCGAAACAATAGTCCTGGGGATACCATGATATCTGATGTATTGCTCCACAAATAGTCTCACCAGGACTACAACTGGGGCATCCTTCCGAACTGGAATAAACCGCGCTACCTTGGTCAATCTGTCCACTATAACCCATATAGAATCATGCCCAGAGTGGGAGCGAGGCAATCCGTGTACGAAGTCCATAGCAATGTCCTCGAACTTCCACTCTGGAACTGGCAGTGGCTGTAGTAAACCTCCCGGGCTCTTGCATTCCGCCTTCACATGCTGGCAGGTCTCGCAATGGGTCACAAAATCCGTGATCTCCCTCTTCATCCCGGGCCAATACATAGATCTCCACAAATCTGCCCACATCTTGGTGATGCCGGGGTGTACTGAATATCTCGAGCAATGTGCCTCCCGGAGTATGTCCTCCCGGATACTGCCTCCTGCTGGTATGTAGATGCGCTCCCGGAACCGAAGAAGATCATCCTACAACGTGTAGTCCTCGACCTTGCCCCTCTCTAGGGCACTGAAAATCGGCTGTAACGCAGCATCCAGCCTCTGATGTGCTCGGATGCGCTCCTGTATATCATCGCAGCTGATCACTGAGCTCAAATACTCTCTATATACCACTGGCTCGGTCTCGGACACCACGGTAATGTGCATGTCCTCCATCATCTGAAGCAGCTCTATGGACATCAATCGGGGCTCCGGTCCAGAAGTGCCGGCCCTCCTGCTCAAAGCATCCGCAACCGTGTTCGCTTTTCCCGGATGATAGTGGATCTTGTAATCATAATCACAGAGAAACTCCAGCCACCTCCTCTGTCTCAGGTTTAGGTCCTTCTGAGTATCGATATACTTGAGATTCTTATGATCTGAGAAGATGTCACAATGAATCCCATATAAGTAATGCCTCCATATTTTCAGGGCGAAAACCACAGCCCCGAGCTCTAGATCATGTACTGGATAATTATGCTCATGCTTCTTCAACTGTCGCGAAGCATAAGCGATAACGTGTCCATACTGCATCAAGACTGCACCCATCCCCTGATAAGAGGCATCCGTGTAGATCTGGAATCCTTCGCTCCCGGATGGAAGCGCAAGAATAGGGGATGAGATGAGTCGGTCCTTCAACTCCTGAAAAGCCGTCTCACACCGCTCTGACCAAACAAAATCTGCATCCTTCTTCGTCAAGGACGTGAGGGGGAGTGCTATCCTCGAGAACCCCTCCACGAACTTGCGGTAATAGCCTGCTAGTCCCAAGAAACTGCGGATGTCAGATGCGGTCTTCGGCCGTGGCCAATCCCTCACCGTCTCTATCTTGGCTGGGTCCACATCTAACCCAGCCCCACTGATCGTGTGCCCCAGGAAAGCCACCTCCTGCAACCAGAACTGGCACTTCGAAAATTTTGCGTACATCTGTGTCTCCCTCAACCTCTGCAGGACCTGTGCCAAGTGCTCCGTATGCTCCTCCTGAGTCCGAGAATAAATAAGGATGTCGTCGATGAATACTATCACGAAGCGATCTAAGAAAGGCTCGAAAACACGGTTCATCAGACTCATGAATGCAGCAGGAGCATTCGTGAGCCCAAAAGGCATCACCATGAATTCGTATAGTCCATAGCGCGAACTGAAAGCCGTCTTCGGTATGTCTTCTTCCCTGATACGGAGCTGATAATAGCCGGATCGCAAATCTAACTTGGAGAACCAGAATGCTCCATGTAGCTGGTCAAATAACTCATCTATCCGAGGCAGAGGATAGGTGTTTCGGACCGTCAACCGGTTCAGCTCCCGGTAATCTATACATAATCGCAGTGATCCGTCCTTCTTCTTCACAAATAGAACTGGCGCTCCCCATGGCGATGAACTAGGCCGCACAAATCCTGACTCTACTAGCTCCTGTAGTTGAGTCTTGAACTCTGCTAACTCCCTAGGAGCCATCCTGTAGGGTGCCCGGGATACCGGCTTCGCTCCCGGTACTAGCTGAATCCTGAAATCCAAGTCTCTAGCAGGCGGTAGTCCGGGCAATTTCTCCGGGAATACATCGGAGAAATCCCGGACCACTGGAATATCTGAGATAGTCTCCTCTGTTCCCACCATCTCGAAGCAGACAATATAGACTTCTTCACCCTGCTCATGGGCCTTCACAGCCTGTATAGAAGATAACAGTAGGTGGCAGATGGGCTGGATACCTTCAACGATAACATGAGAGTCGCCATGTCTTAGCGTGATCCTCCTGGACGGGCAATCTATCTGGGCATGGTTCCGATGCAACCAGGCCATGCCCAAGATCAAATCAAAGTCCTACAACTTCAGAATGGTCGCCGACGCCTCAAATGCCTTGCCGCCAATCTCGGCCTCCATGTCACAATGTGCAGTAGTCCGCAGCTCCGACCCATCGGGTAGGCGTACCCTCATCTCTAGTCCAGGGAACCTCTCCACGCCTTCGAGTCCGTCGATGAAGGCCTCGGATACGAACGAGTGTGACACACCCGTGTCGAAAAGAGTATGGGCAGGCTTGCCGCTGATCATGACTATGCCTGAGGTTTGTTTATGTGAAAGTTAATTGTTGTCCTATGGTTCCAGGTACTATATATATATCATTGAAAAATTCAAGAAAACTCATAATTAACTTCAAGTACCTGTGATGACCTCCTCGGGATTCCTCGGCTCTGTGAGGTCCAAGGCGTATATCTGCTCCTGCTCGCGCCTCCTGCCATGATATCCCCGACCTCGGCCTCGTCCTCGGCCTCGTCCTCGGCCCTGCTGTACTGGGGCCACTGGAGGTGGAGGAGGAGGAGGGGGATGGAATCGGTGCGGGCACTCCGACCTGATGTGCCCAGGCTGGCGGCATCCGTAACAAACCACTTGTCGGTGGCCTCGGTCATCTTGTCTCCTCGGATCATGTATCTGTAGAGGTGGGGGAGCCAATGCTGGAGGAGGCCCCTGCTCCTGCCTGAAATTGGGACGACGACGTCCCCCACCCCTCCTGTATCAAATGGTCCTGCCTCTCTGAGAGCCCCTACTGCTCTCACCTGATGTCGATCCGTCAAATGGTCTCTTCCCTCTGGCTCGCACCATCAGCTGGTCAGCCTCCAGCTTCTTCGCCATCTCGATGATCTGCCTGGATGTGCCATGAGAAATGAACAACAGAGCCTGCCTCAGATCATCCCTGAGGCCCCGGTAGAACCTCTTCGCATACCTCCTATCGTCGGTGTCCTGAATCCCCGCGAACCTGGCCAAGTGGGAGAACTCTCTCTGGTACTCTATCATTGATCTAGTCCCCTGCTTGAGGTTCAAAAACCTCTCCTCCAAAGCATCTCTGTCCGTAGCAGAGACGAAGTGTTCCAGGAACACATCGCCAAACTCCTCCCAAGAAATCTCTGACAGCTCAAAGTCCGCATAGGTAGTCTCCCGGACTGACTTCCACCATCTCTTCGCGTGGGCCTCTAGCACGGAGGTGGCTAGAGGTACTGCCTGGCCGACTGGGCAGCTGATGCCCGCTAAGATCTCGTGTATGGCCTCCAGCCATTCTTCCGTCTTCACTGCATCCTCTGTCCCACGATACGTCGGTGGGGACAGGCTCTTGAATGCACTCAGCCAGCTCGACCCCGGATTTGGCTGTGGAGCCGGGACTTGCTGGGCTCTAAAGGCATCCAAAATCGCCGTCAGGGTCTGCCCCATCTCCGTATGTAGGAATGGAGTGGCAGCTGGAGGGGGAGGAGCCACATTTTACGGCGCTGCGACCTGTGGAGGTTGCATAAAGGTAAGGTTAGAGCAAAATTGGCCTAACAAATTGTACTTTGTGGACCATCTATGTGACTTTACACATGGGCACACCACTGCTTCCGCTGCATAGTTTGTCCGCAAACTAATGCTGGGGCGGGGGTGGTCCCATGTTGTGGACTTCTTTCTTATATGATCGTTGTTCAAGTGATACCAGTTTGTAAGACCCCCCCTCCCCCTTACCAAGGAGGGCTACCGGATCTTATGCCCAGAACCGCCGTCTTACGGTGGCACTAACTCACGGGTTAGTCGACACCGCAACACGCCGATTTTGCCGGCTAGTACGATCATAAACCTGTAGGCCAATATAAGAAATAAGAAGTAAAACTGAGTATAAAATGCCATCAGTCCACAAGTCACAGTACAATCATATAAAGGAAATGAATAGTACATCACTAGTCCACAGAATAGTACAGAAGAAAGAGTAAAAAGGGGCTTATGCCCAGTACATCAAATCTCTCTCTCACAAAATAGTAGAAGCGGAAGCTAAACTAGATCATCAGATCTCGTCCCACCTGAGGACGCACAGTAGTGGTAGTAGCCTGCTGAAGTGGTATCTGCTCCTCATGCCCTGCCTCCTCGACGTGCTGGTGCTCCATCTCCACGGGCTCCTAAAAATAGTTGGTCACCGACCATTAGTCAAAAAGACTAAGTCGTTTCCTCCGCACCTCGCCCCGCAGCTCCTAGGCACCGAGCGGGAGGACGAAGCGGAGGACAACAAGGGGTAGCAAAATGGAAGCAGGTGACAATATCTAACTAATGATGTAATAAGTACTGTAGTTCTACTCTAGCAATTCTATGTACGGTACAAGTAACAAGTAAGAGTAGTGCAGTAATGAAAAGTAAAGAAGCAGCAGTATGAATAAGTAAATAAGCTAAGCTACCACTATGCTATCATCACAAACGTACCCTAACTTATATAAATGCCCATACAAATATATAATTTAGGATTTCCAGGAAATTTAACTAATCATATAAAAGAGCCCATACTAATTTATATGATAAGGATCTATGAAGCGTATGACCTAATATGAATGAATGATATGATGCAATTTTATGCGCAGGCAAGTGCAACTCACACATAACGACTCTGTGATCACAGACCTTTAGTTCCCACTTTTTGAGAGCTAGCATCACTCTCGGGTACCACCGCTGTGGCTACGACAGCAGAGGAGCGGGCGTCTCCGCTTCTAGACCGGTATGCACACTACCAAGCCTTAGACCCCTCTCATACGCCTCTGTACACGTCCAAGGTGCACTCTAGAGTCTCGCGTACATACTTTGCTGACAAACCCGTCAGTCTTGTTGGGTCGGATGTGTGTTATCGGGGGTCGTCCTCCAGACCGCAGTGTAAAATAACCCACTGGCCCCTCTAACTCCCACAACCGCCTGGTGCACCGTACTGCCATCGGTGTGACGAACGGCCAGTACCGCATGCCCCGCCACGATATTTATGCACATGCAAGTAATTCATACCGAGCCTTCCGCTCGCAGGACAAAAACCCGTCCTGAATCCCTCAAACCCAAACCCGGGTGAGAACGGACATTAGTGCCATTATACCAACTCCCTCAAACCCAAAACGGGTGAGCATATATCATGAATCTCTCCAACCCCATACGGGCGAGAAGGTACGACAATGTCCTAACCTATTATACTACTCTTGTCTACAGTTTATTATACTTAGAGGTTTAGGGTTAATCCCAGGACTGCCTCCCGGTATTCCCTGTGAAGGGCTCTCAAGGGGCACTAGGAACTGTGTTGGGATTACGCCCAGCATTCCCTTTCGCAAGGATATTTATTTTAGTTGATGGCTACCCATGTATCTCCCCAGCTCTCCTTATTGCTTTAGTATAACCCTAGTGACTTAAGGTATTACCGGGAAACCAACGGTCTTCCGCCGATCCCCGCTCCAGATGCTAGCTAAGACTTGCACTTTTAATCCCTCACTAAGAAAAACTCTACCCACCAGGGTTACATATGTTGAATTCTCTCTTATTTCTGCCGATAATCAATCCCCTGGTAATTCCCCTAAGACAAGACCTATTTGTGTTATATGCAGACCATGACCTATGTTTACCCTAGAAATGTGATCTTCCAAAACTTAAGGCATCTTGCCTCTAAATATTTATCCTAAGGTATTATGGACTAAGGGAACTACCCTAAGGATTCTCATAACTTTTCCTGGCCAAATAGTCATTTAATTAATTCTTTTAATTTAAAAGCTAGGTCACTTTACACATGAAGTGGTTTGATTAAGCATCCACTGACCTAGGGAATTTTTCCTGAGAGGTATATTGACAAAATATTACTGCCTACCGAATTTCATAATTTTCCTTAAATTATTTATTATCCTTTTCAATTTAATATCAATTCCACAAAATTCCATTTTTCCAAATGATGTATAGGCAATATTTACACAAAAATTCCAGAAATATTACAGAGCTTTTAGGACACTAATTTAGGACTATAGGCAGAGAATCATCAACATTTAATGTAAGATGGCCTATAGGATTCCATTATAAGATATTTACCAAAATGCCATTATACTAATTTTAACACAAATAATGCATCCATTAAATTCTGAGAAATTTGTGAAAGACTAATAATAACATTTTATGACAGTAGAAAAAGTTCCAAATTTTTCAGAGGTATAAATCCATCAATTCAAGAATTTACAAAATAAGGGTAAAATGGGAAATTTAGGGTATCTATTCCAAACATTCTTCAAAACAGAGGAATCATATTTTTCCTAAGTCAAATGTGATGTTATCTATACCTTGGCAAAGTTGTTTGGATTTGTACTTGAATAAATCCTATTTTCCAATTTTATTTCCAAACTAGCTATAATTAAAATAAATTCTAATAAATGGAATTTTGATTCCAAAAATTCCCTCATTAATTTGAGGGGTGAAATTTACCCTAATGAACCACTGTAATTAATTTCATGACTCTTGCATGCCACCATTGGGCTAAATATACCAATTTGCATTGTTGCTATTTGCACACCAAGCCTTAACATAGGCTAGCACATGCAAGTGGTTTCTCCCACATGCAGTGAACCCAAGGTGCTGAAAATTTTATCATGCACCAAGGATGACCCCACTGACCCACCACCAAAATTTGGGGCCATGGGGAGGAGTAGAACTCCATATATGTCATTTATTTAAATTTTGGTATTTTACCAAAAACTATAGGAAAATATTTTTCAAAAATTCCTATATTTTGGCAGGAGGTACGTAAGCCCTAATCATGCATGTGCCCAAAATTTGGGGTCATGGTGACTAATATTGAGACCAGGGCATCCAATATAATTTTTGACCTAGTCTAGGACCAGTCCTAGGAGAAATGTCCTACAGGACTGTACACTACACCAAAATGTATGTTTAGGGTGGCATTGTAAAGGTAAGACCCTAGGCTACATTTTTCATTAAGGGTCTAAGGTCTGGAAATGCCTCTAGGGGGCCTATATTTAACATGCAAAAGGACTGAATATATGTGACAGGAAATGTTACTATTCAATACATTATATTAATTTAAATTAATGATCGGCACACGAATCTTAAAGAAGAATCGACGGGATCTGGTTATCGTCTACCTCCAGCCAACGGCTGAGATCGAGCCGACCTGGAGCGATTTTGCCGGCGGTTTCCGGCCAGCTGAGACGTCGCCACCTCCGGCCAACGGTGCCATCACCTTCACGGTGGTGGTGGCTATCATTTCCCGGCGATGGGGCGGCGGAAGACGGCGGCGACGGCGATCCCGAGCGGTTTCAGAAACTTAGAATTCCCTCGATTTTCTCACATGGCATCGGGCTCAATTGAGCCCGATCTCTCGCCTATTTGATCTAAGAAGCTAGTACGGGTAGAGGTGAAGTGAAACGCACCATAATCGGGGCTTGGCTGCGGGTCAGGCGGCGGTTTGCCGTGGTGGTGGTGCGCCGGCGAGCTCCTCCCCGAAAGTTCAATTCTCCACCGTTCTCCATGAGTAAGTAGTCGAATTCCACTCCTCTCGGCCTTCTGAAGCTAATGGTGAGCTCTGTTTGGACTGGGGTGGCCTATAAGTGGAGATAACTCCAATGTTAGCTCGGTTTTGAGCTTTGGAGGCTTCACCCAGCAGCCATGTGGCTCACAGCCCTGGTTTCCTGCTGGAATTAAAGAGGGGAGGTCAGCCACCTGGTCTTGGGCAGCCTAAGTCAGCTGATGGGGTGGCCATGTGGCCACCATTTCCTTCATTCCTCTTTCTCTCTCCTCTTCTCCTAAAAATTCCAATTTTACCCCCTTGCATGTATTCTCTCTCCTGATTTAGAGGGGTAGGGCTGGTCTTGTTCACTTGGGCTGACTATGGGCCAATTTTGGTGGGCTTGGTCCAAGGGGGAATGACTTGGCCTTCATTTCATTCCTTAGGTCAAATTGTTGACCAATTTGACTTTTGGGGTTGACTGGTCAACTATGGTGGGTGGACTGACCCCACTTGGTGGAAATGGGTCTAGTGGCACCACCCAACTTGGTTTGGGTCAAGGGGGTGCCCCACTTAGGTTAATTAGGCCTATGGGTGTGGGTTTGACCAAATTAAGCCCAAGGTTGACCTTGGTCAACTGGGGTCAAAATGTTGACCCAGTGACATACCCTAGGGTCCACTTAGATTGTTTTTAGGGTTAGGGCAATGTGGTGGGGTCATGTTGTGGTTAGGGTCCCCACTTAGGCTAGTTTGACCTAGTTTGACTATGGTCTTATAGTGGGCCCCACATGGCTACCACCCACTACCTAGGGTCAAACCTAGTTGGTCTCCTCAAATCTCACCCCATGCCTAACCCAATCTAAGTTGAGGGGTCTAGAAGTAACATGGGATGTTACACCCAATGCTCAGCCAGTGAGCATACCAGAAGGCGTGTGGAAATCTGAAGCAGGCCCGCCATACGAAGAATCACAACCCTGCCAATGCAATTTGCCAATAATAACTGCAGGGGTGAGCTCCGCAAAAACAAAAGAAAAATATACAAAAAGAAATGCTAAAACTGAAATAGACATGAAAAATGAAATGCAGAAAATGAAAGATAAGTACTGGGGTTATTGTCATCCCAGCACGACTTATTAAATTCTATACAGTTCTAGCTAATGGGCCTATGAAAAGAAAAATGCACAGGTAACTGTTCCAATATCCGTTTCGGTAACGGGTACCGATACGACGATAGAACAGTTACCTCTCTACCTAAATAGTAATACCTGCCCAACACAGGTAGAGGAAATAAGAAATAAGAAGAGGAGGAGCACTGATCCTCGCTCATCTTATCACAAAAGAAATCCTTGCCTAGCAAGTTATCGTCTACAGGGAGTGTTCAAGAGGATAAAGCGATGAATGGAGCTTCCTAAACAGAGGAGGAATCAACCTCCTCGCAAAAGAGGATGCTATCATCCATGAATCGAGCTGAAAGCTCCAAGTCCTCCGGAAGCACCTGCGAATACTCAACCCGCACAGGCTCAGATACAGAAATGGGATCAAGAAATAAAGGAGATGAATAACTAAAAGAATCAGAAATAGGGGGAGTGGTCCCGGTCTCACTCCCAGCAGGATCCAAGCATAGATCATCATCGGTATCATACGAGTCGTACCGAGGGGAATCCGAGAACTCGAGGTCCGCGGTGGTGATTTGGACCTCCTCATCCATCAAGGAAGTGGAAACTTCCTCAACAAAGAGGATATCCTCATCAACACACCTCGGTGCGTCCACATGTTCCAAGACATAATACTGTCCATTAATGAAAATAATATCCTCGTCAAACATGGGCACATCCTCAGGCTCAGAATCATAATCCGGCCGAACATCATCAACCGACTCACTAAAAATAGGGATAGATAATTCTTGCAAAGAAGGCGGAGGAACAACAGCATCAGAGAAAATATGTGCAGGTTCCTCCGGGGGTGAATCAACAAGAGGGGAAGAGTGCAAGGGGAGAGACGGTGCCACAATGTCATCACACTGATCAACAGAAAGTCTGATGGGTATATCCACAGCAGTCCCCCATATACAAGGTGGTGCTGCGAACATATCATCAGAATTAGAAGGGGCAGCCGATTGAGAGGTGGATGGAATGAATCAGATACCCTGTTCATCATCCTCCTCCAATTGGCGCTGAAATTCTGCGCAATCTTTCAACACGTGGTCGGTGCTACGACAACACAAACACCGTTTTCCATTACTCCTCGGTCCAGGTGGGACCGGAGAGGAATAAGAAAAAGATGAATGCGTAGAAGAGGAGTGACCATAAGACCTGGGTTGGGTGTATGAAGTACCATAGGAAGATGGTGCTTCATACACAGAACCACGAGAATTATGCTCCCAATCTTCAGTGGGGCAATCATCACTACCATGCCTATAATCCCTGCACCATCGGCAACGAATATTCGTATAAGAATACATGGTGCAACAAGAAGAGTTCACCAACAGAAAGTTTCTAAGCAACAATTAACTATACACCACAGAGAAAAGAATAGGAAAACCTGCTACAGAAAAATGAAAACTAGCAGAGGAACAAATAAAAACAAGAAACAGAATCTAAAAACTAAAGCAAAGAAAAAACATGAAATATACAAATGGAAAAGGGCTTCTATCTCCTATCTCCCTCTCCAAAAACTCACACGACTGTGTTCCCCGGCAACGGCGCCAAAAACTTGATGCTAAAGATCACGGCAGTGAACCGGTCGCACAAGTAAAATAAAATGGTGGTTTTCCCAAGTATCGATCTCACAAGGAACACATTAAGGTGGAGTTAATTTTGAGGTGGACTTGAGATTGAAGTCCTCAGGTCGGAGCTAACTAAGGGGGGGTTTTGATGTTGCGGAAACAGAAAATAAAAGGTTAACAACTACTCCTATGCAACGCCGCTATGCGATGCTTCGCCAGGCGGGATGGAAGACTAGTCGGGCCGCTATGCACCGAATCACTAGGCGGATGGAAGAGAAGGCTAGTGGATGAGGTGGTTTGAACAGCGGAATGAGGGTCGTGAGCACCTCTTCGCTACGCACGCCACTAGCAATTGCTAGTGCGGCAAGAACGGATGGTGGTGGATGGAATATGGCGCACCTCAAGTAAATAACGAAAACATACAAAATCACATAGACATGATTGTATAAAATCGTTTTACAAACTAAGCATACTTCATCAACATAAATAAAGTTAAACACCAATATTCAATAATAAAGCAAGAACAAGTCAAGAGATCGACCGAATCCGAAGTCTTGCTGAGGATTCACGGTTGGAATCAACGGGTTGTCATTCCGCATCCAAGCTCGGTCCTCAACTGCGTTCGGGGTAGAGAAGGGCTGTCACCACCTTCCAATGGCCCGTCTTCTTCGTCTCACGATAGCGGACGAAGTTTGCTAGCTTTCCTTTGCTTGATGGCTATGGCGTCAAACCCTACTTGAAGCTCATGGATGAAGGAGAAGGTCGAGTGGAAGCTCCGGCTTGGATTTGGAGGTGAAAGCTTGCCCGGAGCACCTCCCTAGGATGGAAGATGAAGGGGAACGGCGGAGAAGGCGGAAAACGGCGGAGAAATGTCGAGTTACGGATCCTCCTAATTAGGGCGAGACCTGCACTATTTATACAAATCAGAAATGAACAATGCGCACGATCACAGGCGCACGACCAGTGGTCGTGCGCACTATGTCCGGTGATCGTGCGCACTGGCATGGAAGATCAGGAAGAAGAACTGGGATAACACGCACGAGCAGTGGCGCACGACCTGTGGTCGTGCGCATTAAGTTCAATGGTCGTGCGATTACCCCAGACAGGACTCCAAAAAAGAGGAATCAATGCACACGATCAGTGGCGCACGACTGGTGGTGGTGCGCATATTGTCCAGTGGTCGTGCGCTTACCCCAGGCTGATTCTGGAAAACGTAGAGTAGTGCGCACGATCAGGGGCGCACGACTAGTGGTCGTGCGCATTAGATCCCATGATCGTGCGCAGTATTCCTGTTTCACAACCATCCTGGAACACGCACATGACCCCTATACCAAAAGGAAAAACCAATCACTGATATGTGCAGACATTACAGGCAATCACAAAAAGGAGTACAAACAATAAAAGTAACAAAATACATAACCACGGGCATAAATGTGCACTTCTTATGGAAATAAAGACAAGATGAAATATGAACGATATTGAACTAAAAGTGAAGTGCAAACGAGTGAAAACTAACCCAGATGAGTCCGAAAATAGGTATATAAAGTGGACTCATCACTAGCGTTGGTCTTGTCGCGGCGACTTGTTATTATGTCAACCACTTGGCGGTTACATTTAGTGCTCGCCGCGAGTTATGACAATTTTCCTATCGACTAGGGCGGTGATCACACTCCTCTTCGTTCCTATAAATAGGACCCCCTGTCACATCATAGATACATAGTGAACAGTGAGTGAACTCGCGAAAAGTTGTTGCAGTTATGTTTTTCTATCCGCGCGGTTTGAAGAGGTTCACTGGTTTGTGCTGAACAGGTTGTGCAGATTGTGCTGAGGAGCCAGGGACTTGGTTCTGACTTTGATCAGGGTCAGTGCAGATTCTGTGGTTTGTAACCAATGGATAGCAGTATGTCACGGCTTGCTTCCAGGTGGTCTTTCTTCTGCAACTTGTTTTCCCAGTTCAATAAGCTGTCCGCCTCTGGAGGCTTGTTCTGTTCGGTGGCAGCAACAGTCCGCATGATTTGGCTGTTAGGCTACCTTGCGGTCAGGCAGCTTGCAGTTTAGCGGACAGAGTTCTTTCTTCAACACTAGAATAACGGGCAGACCGTGCGGCTTGTTGTAGTCTTGCGACCAGGCGGCTTCAGTGGACTCCATAGAAATTAGCAGTAGAGTCGGCGGTTACTCCTTGAGTCCGCGCAGTTCGATTCTTGCATGTAATTTTTCCTGCTTCCAGCAGATACATTGGCAATCATGTCTCGCCATGTATACCTTACTCTGTAAAGATTTTTTATAAGTACAAGATTCTCGCTCTTCTGGTTGTTTTTGGTTTGCTTGGGCTCAGTTTTGGTTGAGAGTTCCTGCGCCTGGTGTCCCGTTTTCAGCTATCACAAATTCTTACATATCATCAGAGGGATCAGAGGCTAAGCAGTGTTCAACTGTCAGTTTGCCTTATTGCTTCTGAGAGTCTAAGCTAACCAAGGTGATTGCAATAGAAGGTAGATTTGCAAGGGGTCTTGGAATTGAGAACCTTACGACGACTAACTTCAAGAAGTGGAAGTCGTGTATGGATAGCTGTCTTTTGGGCGAGGACCTTTGGGAGGTCATTTGTGGAGAGGAAAGGCAGGAGGTTACAGCTGCTGCTAGTACTAAAGCAGTGAGAGATTGGAGAAAGGCAAATGCAAAGGCAGAGTTTGTTCTCAAGCAGGATATCTCATTAGAACTCCTCAACCACATCATCAGATGTCGGTCTACTGCAGAGATTTGGACTTCCCTTGATGGGTTGTTCAACAGGAAGAATGTAGGACGACTATAGTTTCTGGAGAATGAGTTGGCAAGGGCCACTCAAGCATATTTGTCCATCTCGATGTTCTTCTTGAAGATGAAGAACTTGTGCACAGAGATTTCAGTGTTGGACCCTGATGAGCCTATTTTAGAGGCGAAGCTGAATAAGCACATAATCCGTGACTTGCGGGAGGAGTATGTTGCCTTTGTCACTTCTATTCAAGGCTGGGCCACTCAGCCGTCTTTGTTGGAGCTGGAGAACCTATTGGCTTTGCAGGAGAGCTTGACAAGACAAATGGCTGGAGTTACTATCTTTGAAGGAGGCAGTGAGGCGCTCTTCTCTGCAAAAAATAAGAGATAGGAGAAGAAGAAGGATGATTCTAGTGATGGTCCTTCAACTTCTTATCAGTAAGAGGGGAGTGCTGCTCCTAAGCGTGATTGGAAGAAGAAGAAGGATTGGATTAAATGCTACAGGTGCAACCCTCCAGGTCATTTCAAGAAAGACTGAAAGGTCAAGCTGCAGTCGGGGCATGTTGTAGACAAAGAGTAGGCTAGTTCCAGTGCTGAGGAAGCTGGATGGGGAAATGAGTTCATGACGGGCATGTCTGTCCGTGCATTGTCTACCATCGACAACAAAGATTACTGGATTGTGGACTCGAGGTGTGGTCACCACCTCATTGGGGATGAGTCGAAGTTCTCCTCTCTACACACGTTCTCAGGTAACGAAGCTATCTTTACTTCTGATGATAATGAAAGTCTTTAAATCCAAGGGTAGCTAATCACCTAGAGGGGGGGGGGGTGAATAGGTTATAGCAGTCTTTTTGATTTCTTTGAAATCATTAACTATTTTAAGCCCTACTGTGTTTGCTTAGTTATGGTTTCAAGAAAGTAACACCAAGCACACTAGATATTTATAGTGGTTCCCCTGTGTATGGGTACATCCGTTGTCCCTCTTTGCCTTTCTAACAGTATGTTAGACAAGGCACTCCTCCAATAACTTTGGCTCCTCGGAGATTACAGCATGATCCCACCGAATCACTCAGTTTCCACCGTGACTTACAACACAGACACTCAGCCCACCACACAGTAATAACCTGATCACCTAACATAGGAACAAATTTCCTCAACACAGGCTAGAAGATCAGCCCCACATAGATCCAACACTGGATCCTCACACGATCTTTATAATTTAGGACTTACAACACAGATCTTACACAGCTTATTTAACCAAGTCCTATACACATATCTTTGAATAGATCCTCCAGAAATTGAGTTGGATGATTATTTGACTCAAGAGAAATTAATCTCTGAGTCAATTGCTTCCAGAGCTGAGAGAATCTCAGCCCCATCTTCTCCACAACAACAGGATATAATATCTTCAATGATCTGTGGCTTGTGGTGGAAGTTCTTCAGAATCTTGATTCTGATCTTGCAGATGAAAGGGGGGAAATGGTATTTATTCTGCTAACCTGTAAGGTAGATAGTAATTCCTCTACCTTCCCTTCTGTCTAGAGAGAATTCAGAACAAATATCTTCTTCTTCTTTGATTCCGAGAATGATCTTCAGATTTGGCTCAGATTGAATCGAGAAGAAACTTTCAGTTGGGGCTTGCCTGACTGATTCCTCTTCCTCAGAGTAATCCTTTATACTTGCTGAAGTGGATGTCAATTGCTTTAGCCATCTTAGAAACCTTCAGATTTTGTGAATTGAAGCTTTTGTTTCTGCAACAATGGTAGGAGAAGACGACGAACTCCTGCTCCTCTTTTTTGAAATGAATTGATGTTTCAAAAAGTTGTTAAGATCCAGATCTCAGCTTCTATTTATAATCCCTTCATCCGGTGTGTTGATTGACATGTGTCGTTGAATTAACGGTTGATTATATCCTTAGCTTTACAGATTGGGATTAACAGCAAACTGACGGCGACATTAGAGATAATTTGGAGCACTTTCATAACGAAGTTGAAATTCGTTGACTTGTTGACTTTGCTGACGTCACCCCTTTGTGTACTTAGCCAAATTCTCAATCAACTCAGGCGTTGAGTGACATTGAGTGAATAAGCAATATTCAACGAATCTGGAATTAGAAAATTTTCTGCTCTACTAGGCGTTGATTGGTGTTGAGTGAATAAGCAATACTCAACAAATCTGGACTTAGAAGAACTCTGCTCTGCCTGATGGTGTTGAGTGTGTTGACTTTACTCAACGATTCTGGACTTAAAAGAATTCTGCTCTGTATGAAGGCGTTGAGTGTGTTGACTACACTCAACACTTTTCTCCTTTTGGGGTTGAGTGAGCTGACTTCACTCAACGCTATTATACTTAGACAGAATTTTCTGTCTTTCTTCCATGGCTTTGACTGAATCAACATGGCATTGAGTTAACTAGCTTCACTCAATGCTTTTGTACTTACTCAAATTTCTTTGACAAATTTGTTTTGGCTTTGCCAAACACTGCATGACAACGCTTTTGGCTATATGGCGTTGAGTGAGTCGACTACACTCAATGCATATGGACTTAGTCATTTTTATGCTTCTCCAACAACAACCTTGATGTTTGGCGTTGAGTGAGCTCGCCTCACTCAATGCTTGTGGACTTAGGCAAATTCCTGCCTATCCAGTTAGCTTCTTTGAGTCCACCTGTCAATGTCACTTGAACCACCTGTCCAATCAATATGACATAGACTAACCTGTATGCACATACTTAAATATACATCAAATACAACTATGTGTATACTATGGACTTCTTTGACTTCTTACAAATCTAGGACATTGGGACCGATGGAACCAACAGATACTGTTCATGCAATCAAGAAGGAGGGTGTCATTTCTCTAGGTAGTGATAATGGTCCAATCACCTTAAGGAGTGTCTATCACGTATCGAGAATGAAGAAGAACCTCTTCTCAGCGACCAATACAGTAGACGCAGGTTATCACATTCTGTTTGGTATAATAGAAGTGACGTTTCTCCACAAAGTTGCTCATGTAGGGAGAAGGTTTGGGACTTGTTTGTATTATCAACAAGTTCTTATATTGATCGGATGAGGGCCAATGATATTGCAAATATCTGGCATGAGCAGCTGGGACATGTTGGGATGGACAAGCTGAAAACCATGATAGTGAAGAGCCTTGTGAAAGGCTTACATAGGTTATCATCCTCCGGTGACGATAATGTCTGTGTCGGATGTCAATATGTAAAGGCTCAAAGCCTTCCATTTGACAAGTCACAGACCAGGTGTAATGCACCATTGGAGTGTATCTATGGTGATCTGATGGGGCCGACCGTCACAGGCAGCCTTGGAGACAATAGACACATTCTAGTCTTGATTGATGACTAAACAAGGTACACTTGGGTGTACTTTATGAAGATAAGTCAGACGCATTCCGTTTGTTTGTGGATTTAAAGGAGCTAGTGGATGGACGGCTTGGCCTACGGGTCAAGAAGTTGAGAACATACAACGGAGGTGAGTTTGTTTCAACCGAGTTCTCTAACTTCTATAGGAAGCACGACATCTAGAGGGAGCTTTCTTATGCTCATCATCCACAACAAAATGGAGTAGTAGAGCAGAAGATCAGTCATTTGACAGAAACTTGCAAGTGTTGGCTTCATGTTAAAGGCATCCTAAGGTCCTTCTGGGCGGAAGGGATGACATGTGCAACTTTTGTCATCAATCGAATACCTCTGAGTCCGATCAACATGAAGTTTCCTCATGAGATACTGTTTAAGGAGAATCCTAGAATTGGACACCTTCGAGTGTTTGGATCAACCTGCTATGTACACATCCCAGATGCTCTCAGGACAAAGATGGATGCAAAGGCAAGGAAATTTGTCTTTGTATGCTATGATGAACATAAGAAGGGGTGGAAGTGTATGGATCCAGTGACGAAGAAGTTATTGGTTTCGATATAAGTTGTCTTCGATGAGCTAACGTCATATGGAGGTTTCTCCTCTATAGAGCTACAGGAGAGCAGGTCGGATGACGAATAGGAGGAGGATTCTAAGGATGTTCTGGTGGAGCTACCTATGTCACCAGCAGCTCCAGATACTTAAAGCTCCGGTATTGAGGCTTCTAGTTCAGGAAGTAGGGGCGAGATGATCGAAGTTTTCCCAGGAATGGAGTTGATTCCGAAGAAGTAGCATAGGTGGTTAGCAAGGGTCAGACTCTTTGGAGATCGAAGAGAACCATTTAACCACTGGCTCATTATAGCGAAGGAAATGTGGTAAGCTTGGTCTCTTATTTTTTCAGGCCCTCTAGACGAGTGAGATCCTTCTAGCTTTGATGATGCTACTATTGTCAAGGAGTGGGTTAATGTCATGGATGATTAGATGGCTGCCCTCAGGAAGAATGAGACATGGTACTGTTAGAAACCAGGCCGGGGGGTCCCACACATTTTGGGTAAAGGCCCCGGTCCTGGCCGACTGCAGTCGAACGACACAACATCCCCAACCAAATCTCCCGGGGGTCCCACACATTTTGGGTAAATGCCCGGGTAGGTTGTTGAGGCCTGGTCTCGACCACAGGACCTCCTTTATAAGAGGCGCCTTAGCCAACCTCTCATACCCAACTGCACTGCAGTGCAGTTGGGTATGAGAGGTTGGCTAAGGCGCCTCTTATAAAGGAGGTCCTGGGGTCGAGACCAGGCCTCAACAACCTACCCGGGCATTTACCGAAAATGTGTGGGACCCCCGGGAGATTTGGTTGGGGATGCTGTGCCGTTCGACTGCAGTCGGCCAGGACCGGGGCCTTTACCCAAAATGTGTGGGACCCCCCGGCCTGGTTTCTAACAAAAGATGGCCATCTTTTGTTAGAAACCATGCCGGGGGTCCCACACATTTTGGGTAAAGGCCCAGTCCTGGCCGACTGCAGTCTAACGACACAACATCCCAAACCAAATCTCCTGGGTTCCAATTCGGTTTAATCCCAGGTAGGTTGTTGAGGCCTGGTCTCGACCCCACGACCTCCTTTATAAGAGGTGCCTTAGCCAACCTCTTATACCCAACTACACTGCAGTGGAGTTGGGTATGAGAGGTTGGCTAAGGCGCCTCTTATAAAGGAGGTCCTGGGGTCGAGACTAGGCCTCAACAACCTACCCGGGCATTTACCCAAAATGTGTGGGACCCCCGAGAGATTTGGTTGGGGATGCTGTGCCGTTCGACTGCAGTCGGCCAGGACCGGGGCCTTTACCCAAAATGTGTGGGACCCCCCGGCCTGGTTTCTAACAAAAGATGGCCATCTTTTGTTAGAAACCAGGCCGGGGGGTCCCACACATTTTGGGTAAAGGCCCCGGTCCTGGCGGACTGCAGTCGAACGGCACAGCATCCCCAACCAAATCTCCTGGGTTCCACTTCGGTTTAATCCCAGGTAGGTTGTTGAGGCCTGGTCTCGACCCCAGGACCTCCTTTATAAGAGGCGCCTTAGCCAACCTCTCATACCCAAAATGTGTGGGACCCCCCGGCCTGGTTTCTAACAGGTACCTTGTGCGCAAGGTTAATGGCGTTACTCCTGTGACATGCAAGTGGGTCTATAGGCTAAAGAAGAAGGAGGATGGGAGCTTTAAGCGGTACAAGGCTCGTCTTGTAGCTCGAGGGCTTTCTCAGTAGTACGGAGAAGAATATCATGAGACGTTTAGTCCTGTGGCAAAGAGGACTTTAGTTTGGGTGGTGATGGCCTTGGAGGCTTGCCAGAGTTGGAAGATGTGTAAGCTAGACGTAAGGAATGCCTTTCTTTACTGCGAGATTGATAAAGACATTTTCATGGTTCAGCAACCAGGATATGTGTCTGAAGATCATCTAGGATATGCTTGCAAACTCTGTAAGGTCCTTTATGGTTTGAAGCAGTCTCCGAGGCATGATATGGGAAGATCGCAGAATACCTCCAATTCTGTTATTATTTTGCTTTGGAATCAAATTCGAGCATGTTCATCAAGAAGAACGGAGAGCTTCATGTCTTGGTGCTGCTGTACGTTAACGATATGATCATCACGGGAAATGCTGAGGAGGAGGTGGCTAGGCTCAGGGTATAGCTAGCCATTCAGTTCATGATGAAGGATTTGGGTGAGCTCCACCTTTTTCTTGGACTCGAGGTAGAGAGCAAAGAGAGTGGCATACTCGTTTCCCATAAGGTTTATGCGGATAAGGTCGTTTAGCGATTCAGCATGCATGAAGGGAAGAGTAGATATACTCTTCTTGATGTTGGCATCAAACTTTGGTGAGATGAGGTGAGGATACTTCTATATCCTCTATTGTTTCGTGCTCTGGTGGGGAGCCTTAACTATTTAACGATTATGAGGCCAGACATTGCATATGTTGTAGGCTGAGTAAGTCGGTATATGGCGAAACCTCGGAATCCTCATCTGATGGCGGTAAGAAGCATTCTGAAGTACGTGAGTTCTACATCTAATATGGGTCACCTTTATAGGAGAGGCATGGTCTTCAACTTGCATGGGTATACAAACGCTGATTATAGGGGAGATTCAGACAACCGGAAGTCAACATCCGGTTACGTCTTTACTTGTGAATCAGCGGGGATTTCTTGGTGCAGCAAGAAGCAGGATTCCATGTTTGTCTATACTATGGATGCAGAGTACAAGGCTACAGCCTTGGCACCTCGAGAAGTCATCTAGATTAAGAGGCTAGTAGAGGATGCCCACAAAGAAGTGCGCAGTACTACTCTGCTACATGGTGACAATAGAGTGCCCTGAAACTGGTTAATAATCCAGTTTGTCATGTGCGGACCAAGCACATTGAGAATGAGCACCATTTCATTCTGGAAAAGGTTTTGGAGGGGTACCTTGTGGTTGGACATGTGCGGAGCGAGGACAATATAGGGGATATCTTCACGAAGCCGCTATCGAAGGGGTGGTTTACTCAACTACGAGGATTGATAAGGCTGGTTTTCAGTTTACACTTCAAGGGGGAGTGTTGAAGTTTTTGAAGTGGAAGTGGGCGGCTTGGGCGGTCTGTCCGCGCGGCCTGTGCGAATAGAAGGCGGTGACCTCTCAGGTCGACTTGTTATGGCTGGCCGTTTTTTCTTGGAGGAGCCGGGTGGATAGGATTGTTATCAGCTGAGTTGTCGGGTTGGCCTGTGGTTCGGTCTTGGTCTATTTTTGCACTAAGAATAGGGTGGCAGTCCGGTATTTCGTGTGTTCTGTGCGGACTTTGTTTCTGTCCACCAAGTTTGACAGTTTGTCTTGTGACCTTGGCTGCGGGGTCAGAATATGTGGGCTGAAGTTGTGTCCGTAGGCACGTGCGGATTGGATCTGAGTCTGCTTGTGTGCAGACGTGTTTGTCCGCAAGTGTGCGTACTATTGTTCTATCCGCAGATTTCTCCTGGTTGGCTACCTTGCTTTGGTGGTTGGCGGCCCGCCTTTTCTTGTTGTGATGGTGCGACCTCAGCACGCTAGATTTGGTCTTGCCGTGGCGGATTGTTCTTGTGTTCGTCGCTTGGTGGTTACACTTGGTCTTGCTGGGAGTTAGGGCGGTTTTCCTATCGACTAGGGCGGTGACCACTCTCCTCTCCACTTCTATAAATAGGACCCCCTGTTACATCATAGATACCTTATGAACAGTAAGTGAACTCGTGGAAAGTTGCTGCAGTTAGGTTTTTCTATCCGGTCAGTGTGGATTCTGCGGTTTATAAACTGTGGATAGCAGCAGGTCGCGACTTGCGACCAGGCGTTCTTTCTTCTGTAACTTGTTTTCCTAGTTCAATAAGCTGTCCGCCTCTGGAGGCTTGTTCTGTTCGGTGGCAGCAGCAGTCCGCGTGAATTGGCAGCTAGGCGACCTCGCGGTAAGGCGGCTTGCAGTTCTGCGGACAAAGTTCTTACTTCAGCACTGGAATAATGGGTAGTTCATGCGGATTGTTGTAGTCTTGCAACCAGGAGGCTTCAGCGGACTCCATAACAATTATCAGCAGAGTCGGCGGTTACTCCTTGAGTCCGTGAGGTTTGATTCGTACTTGTAATTTTTTCCTGCTTCCATCGGATACATTGGCAATCATGTCTCACCATGTATGCCTTGCTCTGTAAAGATTTTTTTTATAAATTCAAGATTCTTGCTCTTCTAGTTACTTTTGGTTTGCTTGGGCTAAGTTTTGCTTGAGTGTTCCTGCGCCTGGTGTCCCATTTTCCGCTATCACAAATTTTTACAAACAAATGGGGAGAATCTCGCAAGAATTTTTTTTTATAAGGCCTTATTCACCCCCCCCCCCCCTCTAAGGGCGCCTCAAGATCCAACAATAATTTGGTTAGCTAAAGCTAACTGTTGTCTTGTTTACCACCACATGGTAGATTGTACCTATACAGGTGATGGAGAGTCGAGCGGGAAGTAGCGGGCTAAAGCCCCATTGAGCTATGTCAACCCTCGAAGGCCCAAAGGCAAATATTTTACTGTTTTCATGTGTGGCCGGCCTGTGTGCCGATGCATGTAATATACTATTATGAAGAGAATAGTTATAAGGCTTTAAGGCTAAACTACTTTGTTTATTTTGAATATCATTCCTACGGTATTATTAATGGACATTCATGTGTTGGATTTTAAGTCAATTTTAAATACTTCTGCTAGAATGCAATTCTGAGTTAGGACGGGTTTATATTTTGGTTTCAATGTGTAACTCTACTGACTGTCTGTGGAATATTGCGTGGGGCCCCGATCGGGCATTCTGTTATATTCTTCATGACAGATGGGTGTTTTATAATTTGGTATCTGCTTCTAGTATTGGTCTTCCTTAGTCAAATTTGTGGTCGAATTCTTTTAAGGGGTGGTGAGCAGGAGTATGCGCGTCATCGTTATAACATGAAAGAACCCATGAATACCCACTTAGGAATGAAAATACACATGTTTGAGGAATCTGTGTGTTCCTATAATTATTTTTTGTAATATTATTTGTTTCTTAATTGTTTGTTTCGTGATTATAGGCGACTAGAAGTGGTGCGGAGCAGTCCGAACCTCAATATTTTGCGGAGAGTACTGCACCAACAAAGATGCCTATACCTCCTCCCTCTGCTGAAACTATAAGATTGGTTGCTGAAGCCGTGTTCACACTAATCAATGCGCAATCATGCGGGCAAGTACATCCTCCTACCATTGGGGTATCCCAAGAGCCTGTTGGCGTAGTTGAGTGTGTGGTAGTGAGAAGAGCGGCCGTGGAGCAAGTAGCCGCAAGGTGAGCCACAGAAAAGCAATTGAAGCAAGTGATGAGTATTAACCCCCTAGTGTAAACGAGTATGGGAACCCCAACTCAAGCCGAAGTTTGGTTCTCTCGCATTAAGAGAACCATTACGGTAATAGAGATGGAAGAGTGGAAAAAAGTCACTATATCTACCCTCCTATTAGATGGAGAGGCAAGGATATAGTGGGATGAGTTAGAGCTACATCAATTTCTTGGTAGGCTATTGATTGAGGTCTCGATGAGGAGTTATCGAGGCTTTTTATGGCAAGGTATCTTCCATCTGCACAATGGATTGCATTGGAAAATCTGTTCCATAGGTTAACTCAGGGCGAGAGTTCTGTGGATGACTAATTGTATGAGTTTGCATGGTTGAGGTGGTATGCAGGCTTTATGTTTGCAGACGAGGAGCAGAAGACCAATCAGTTTTATGATGGACTGCTCGATGATCTGATGTTGTTTCTCTCAGGTATGATGACATAGGGTTTTATCACATTGGTCAATATAGCTCGATCCCTAGAATAATATAAGAAGCATCTGCAGTGTAAGAATGACTTGACAGTGAAGAAGCCAGATTTTAAGGTGATGCATTCCACAAAATCTTAGTACCGCGGTAGGTGGAAAAAGAAGTCTAGGTCTGCGAGACCAGCTTCTTTTGCTATTTCGGAAGCAAAGACAAGGCAAAGTCCGATTTCTTGCTACACGTGTAGCAAGGTGGGACATATGACTCGAGATTGTTGGAGTAGTCATCTAAAGGTGGAAAAAAATATGGGTGTGTCTTATGCTGAAAAGGGAAAGAAAGTGGAGTTAAATGTATCCCAAGCGCAGCCCCACATATATAATCTTGTCCAGCAGGAGGCCATAAAGTAAAGCAATGTGGTGATAGGTACGGTTTAGTATACAACATTTACTGCTTTATATACTTGCTAGCTTGTGTGCATTGCTTAACTTGTTTGAATTAGGATTTATTGTATTCTTGGACTGTCCAGCAAGAGAGTTGTTCTATACATGCACTTCTCATTCCTTTCTATTTGGGAACTTCATGTTGCATATTGGAGTGCCTTGTTTTATATCGACAAATAGATTGGATGTAGTGCTGCCTAATGGATACTTGATGAGCGTAGATAAAGCCTGTTGTGTTAAGGTGCGGATTGGAAGTCATGATTTTGGATTGGAAGCATTTGTACTGCCAATATATGAGTTTGATGTGATCTTTGGCATGGACTGGCTCTCGGAGCAGCGTGCCTGCATTGATTGCAACTCAAAGGAAGTTATACTAGAACAAAATACCGAACGAGAGACTAAGTTCGTCGGTAAGCAATGATCGAGCAAGATACTGATGTCGGCTCTCCAAGTGGTCAAGGCGGTTCGGAAGGGCACAAAGTTATTCTTCGTGCTATTAGAGGTTGTAGAGCTGAAGTCCAGTTTGAGTGGCGGTCCTATTGTGAAAGACTTTTTAAGGGTAGCTAAACACCTAAATGTGGGGGGGGGGTGAATAGGTCTGTTTTAAATCTTTTCAACTTTGAGCTTAGTGTGTGTTTAAGTTAGTAGTTAGCTTTCAAGATCACAAAACAAGACACAATATTTATAGTGGTTCCCCTATCTAGGGTACATCCACTTTCCCCCTTCACCTATCTAGTAGTGTGCTAGATTCGACTAACTCGTTCTTTAAATTCGGCTCATTGAGCTTACACCTCAGACCCCTCAAGATCTTACAACTCAGAGTTTAACAACTCCTACAATTCAGAGCTGAACCAAGAGTCTACCTAAGATAGACTCTAGGATCCTACCTCAGATCCACTCTAGGACCCTACCTCACAATTGAATAACTAATACCTTAGACTGTTTCACAGTCGTACAACTCAGCCTTTATAGTTCATGTTTATAACTAAGATCTGACCGAGATCCTATAGGTTTGAGTAAAAGTTTGTTGAAACTAACTCTAAAGAAAAATCTTTGAGTCTTCTTCCTAGAGTGTGTCGAAAACAATCCTTTGTACAACCTTGGGCTCGCTGGAGGCCTTTCCAGTAGCTGTGACCTGGAGAAGCTGGCGAGAGGTACTTGATATGCGAGTGGGACCGGGTGGTCCACTTCCATGTGGCGAGACAAGGGTTCTCTACAGTAGGCGAGACGCCCTTTGGGGTCGGGAGCTTGGCCCTAGAAGGCGAGATGGCCTACGGGGCGAGAGGCCGACGAGACGAACAGGTGGGATAGTCTCGCCCGCCAGTCACTTTCCCCATTCGCCGCATGGGAGGAAAGATGTTTTTACCTTTTTACCCCAAAGGGAGATTTTACTCTTCTGCCCCAGGTAATTTTACACTTCTACCCTTGGTGGTGTGCATATAGCTCTTCAAGACAGCGGAGTTTGTGTTGAATTTTCTCAAAGCGGTCAGCAAGGTAGCCTAAAGCCAAATTAATATTCTCAGAACTACCCAGTTCACACTTTGATCATGCGGAAGCCCAAGGAGTAAGTTTAACACCAACCACAAATGGAAGAACAAGCAGGTCTTATATTCATTCACACTTCTTTACAAGGCGAGGTATACGTAGCAAGACATGATTTCGCTAGTACACAAGCTACAAACAGAAAGAACACAACAAGCCGGACGGACAGAACTGGAGACCGCCGAGACCGCCTAGTTCGCCAAGATCGCCCAAGCCGCCCGAGCTGCAACTGCTACAAGCCGAATAGCACACGGAGTCCGCCGAGACCGCAAGGTCAAGCAGACACACCGTTATTCGCTGCCTGCTAAACTGACGAACAGATCGCCTACCCGCCTCAGACCGGCGGATAGGTTATTGGAACTTGAACAAGCTGAAGCAGAAAACTGACAAGCCGCAGAAGCGACCAGCTGAGACCGCAGAGACGGCACACTTCAATGCCCAACTCCTGGCTACTTGAAGATAGTCGCGCGACTTGCACACAGCAAACCATTAGCACTACTTAGCCCGCGCGGACAGGAAACCGCAGACCGCAACACTTGCCCAAGCCCAACTTACTGTTCACTCTGTTACTGTAGACGGCCAGGGGGGTTCTATTTATAAGCGAGGTGAGGAGTGTGGTCACCACCCTAGTGGATAGAATCACCATCCCAGCCCGCACACTAGCAAAACATCTGTCCGCTAAGTCCGCAAAGACTTAGCCGGATACCAAGAAAACCGCCTGAAGTAAGGCACCGATGTTCACTACTGGGCGGTCTTGAACCAGATCGCCCACACTATGCGGACAAGGTACAGTCCGCACACATAATCACATGGACAACCACAAATCCTTCATTGACAGTCCGCACATGCAAGAGGCACTCCTCACAGCACAAGAGTAAAGCCTCTATCCGCCACAAGTCCACGACCAAAGGCAGGGTTTAGCAACAGTCCGCCCGGTCAACAGCGGACTTGGCGGATACAGCAGACACACTGGACTAGTCACAGAATGTGACCAAGTCCAGTAAATCACCAAAGGCCTAGCACGAGCTCGGCGGACAAGGCTCAATCCACCAATCAACCAAAGCAGATCGCCAACACTCCTCTAGAGTTAAGGCAGAGTCCGCAAGCAATCCTCGCACAGCTGCCCAAGCAAGCGGCCAACTGCCGGACTCCGACACCAGTCTGCGCAGTCCTCCACAGCAGCTAACACCTGCTGTACCACCAGAGCTCGGCAAGGGCCCAGCCAAACTACAAGGCCAGTCCGCCACAGCGGACACCGCGGACACGCTAGTCCGCAAGCCTCCCGCGGATAGGGCACCCAATCCACCGGTTAACACAAGCTTACAACACACAAGGCCGCTGAACAGAGCACTGTGTACAGCCCGCAAACTGCAGTCTGCTCAGTCCGTTTCGCCAGAAACCCGACACCCTTGGCCATAGGCTAACCAGGCCGCACAATAGACCGATCAAGCCGCATATCAGGCTGCTCCTCTAAAGCCAATCCACCAAGACGGCCAACACCCTGGCCGCAGACAGCAGTCCGCCCAGGCCGCGGACTCAGTCCGTATAGGCTGCTCAGACAATAGGCTGCTCAATTAGCAAGCCACCAAGACAGCCACCACCCAGGCCACAGTCAGCAGTCCGCCCAGGCTGCAGGCTCAGTCCGTATAGGCTGCTCAGACGGCCCGGCCTCGCCATCACCCACTTCCACTTCACAAATTTCAACACTCCCCCTTGAAGTGAGAAGTGGTGATCAAGCCCAGCAAGCTACGTAACCGCTAAAAAGGCCCCGTCGACAGCGGCTTCATGAAGATGTCAACAAGATTATCTTCACTCCGAACATGGCCGACCAGAAGAGATCCCTCCAACACCCTCTCCCTTATGAAGTGGTGCGCGATCTCAATATGCTTGGTCCTTGCGTGACACACTGGATTGTTTACCAGTTTGAGAGCACTAGTTTGAGAGCACTCTCATTGTCACCCCGGAGTAAAGTAGGCCCTTGTACTTCTTCATGAACATCCTCTACAAGCCTCCGCAACCAGATAGCTTCCCGAGTAGCCAAGGCCGAAGCCTTATACTCAGCTTCCGTAGTAGACACGTACACAGAATCCTGCTTCTTGCTACACCACGAAATACGAGCTGAACCATAAGTGAATACAAAACCCGAAGTTGATCTCTGATCATCCAAGTCACCACCATAGTCAGCATCCATGTATCCAAGCATAGCAAAGTCCGCATCCCTACTATAGAGGAGTCCCATATCAGAAGTTGTCTTGACATACTTCAAGATGTGCTTTACCGCTACCAGATGAGAAATCCTTGGTTCAGCCATAAATTGACTTACTCAGCCAACATCATAAGCAATGTCTGGCCTAGTAATCGTCAGGTAGATCAAACTCCCTACAAGAGCCATGAACACTAAGGGATCAGGAAGAAACCTTCCTTCATCTCTTCGAAGCTTCAGCCCATGTTCCAGTGGAGTAGAGCAACTCTTCCCTTCGCCCATTCCAAATTGACTAACAATGCGATCTGCATATCCATTCTGGCAAATGAGAATTCCGCACTCCTTCTTCTCCACTTCAAGACCGAGAAAGTGATGAAGCTCTCCCAAGTCTTTCATCTCGAAGCGTATAGCAAGCTCAGCCCTGAGCCTTGCTACTTCCTCCTCTGAATTCCCTGTGACAATCATGTCATCTACATACAGCAGGACCAAGACTTGAAGCTCCCCCTTCTTCTTGACAAACAAGCTAGAATCTGAGTTGGAAGCAAGATACCCGCAGAATTGCAAATACTCTGCTATCTTCCCGTACCAAGCTGTAGGAGTTTGCTTCAACCCGTAGAGAGCCTTCCTGAGCTTGCAGACATAGTCCGGATGATCTTCAGAAACAAATGCAAGTGGCTGATCCATGAAGATGTCCTTATCAATTTCTCCATAAAGAAAGACGTTCTTTACATCAAGCGGCCGCGTCCTCCATCCCTTCCAAGCAGCCAAGACGATCACCACTCTAACTGAAGTCATCTTTGCAACTGGACTAAATGTCCCCTCATAGTCTTCTCCATACTGCTGTGAGAATCCTCGAGCAACCAGGCGAGCTTTTAACCTATCAATACTCCCATCAGCCTTCTTCTTCAACTTATACACCCGCTTACAAGTCACTGTAGTAATGTCATCAACCTTGGGCACAAGGTCCCAGGTTTCATTCTTCTTGAGAGCAACAATCTCTTCCTTCATGGCATCATCCCACTCCTTGACTCAAGTGGCCTCATTGAAGTTTGCAGGCTCTCGCTCATCTAGAGGACCTACAAAAAAGCAGGAGACAAAGCTCACTGCATTCCCATCACAGTACCGAGCAGGTGGCTTAATAACCCTCTTCGATCTCTGAAGGGAATGCTCCTTGCTTACTACCTCCATTGCTCCTTCAGGCTCAGCACCACCTTCAGGCAAACTTTGAGCAATGCTCCCCCTACTTCCTGAGCCAGAATCCTCAGCACCAGAATCTGAAGCAACCGGAGCTGCTGGTGAAACAACAAGCTCCTCTTCTAGGCCTTCAGCAGCCACCTTCTGCTCTTCATCAACCTTTCTTCTAGTTAGCTCAACCGAGCCTCCTCCATACGATGTCAGTTCGTCAAAGACTACATCTCTTGATACAACAAACTTCCTCGTCGCAGGGTCCATGCATTTCCATCCCTTCTTCCGCTCATCGTAGCCAACAAAGACAAGCTTCCTTGCCTTTGGATCAAGCTTGGTCATTGAATCATCCGGGACATGCACGTAGCAAGTTGATCCGAACACACGAAGGTGTTCCACACTAGGCTTCTCCTTCAGCAACAGTTCAAAAGGAGCCTTCATGTTGATCTGGCTAAGCGGCATCCGATTGATGACGTAAGAAGCACAAGACACCCCCTCCGCCCAAAAGGACCTTGGAATGTCTTTCGCATGAAGGCAACATTTGCAAGTCTCCGTCAGATGACGGATCTTCTGCTCCACTACTCCATTTTGTTGTGGTGTGTGAGCACAAGTGAGCTCTCGTTGGATCCCGTGCTTCCTGCAGAAGTTAGAAAACTCGGATGAGATAAACTCACCACCGTTGTCTGTTCTAAGCTTCTTGATCCGCAAGCCAAGCCGGCCCTCCACCAACTCCTTGAACTCCACAAACAAATGGAAGGCTTCAGACTTCTCCTTCAAGAAATATACCCACATGTATCTTGAGTAGTCATCAATCAGCACAAGCATGTATCTGCTCCCGCCAAGACTTGCAGTGACGGTTGGTCCCATCAAGTCTCCATGGATGCACTCCAATGGTCTCTTGCTCCTCGTTTGTGATTTATCAAACGGAAGGCGATGAGCCTTGCCGTACTGACATCCCGCGCAAACGTGACCGTCACCAAATGAAGAAAGCTTTGGCAAGCCGCTTATAAGGCTTCTGTTAGCCATAGCCTTCAACTTATCCATTCCTACATGCCCCAGCCTTTCATGCCAAATAGCAGCGCTATCGTTTGCTCTCATCCGATCAACATAAGAGTTAGTTGCAAGAACAAACAAGTTCTTAACTCTCCTCCCAACATGAGCAACATCAGCCTTAACCGCTGATACGTTGCGAAGGAACTTCACTTCTGTTGGCCCAAACAGAACGTGATAACCCGTGTTGACCGCATTGGTCATAGATTAGAGGTTCTTCTTCATGCCCGGTACGTGATACATACTCCTTAATGTGAGTGGCCCCTTATCACTACCCAAAGACACAACCCCCGCTTTCTCTACTGCATAAACAGTATTATCAGCAGTTATAATAGCTTCATTACCTGAGTAGGCTTGCAGAGAAGAGAACTTCGACTTGTCTCCGGTGAGGTGATGACCACACCCGGAGTCCACGATCCAATCATCGTTGAATTCGATAGCGGATAAGGCACGGACACAAGTGCCCGTCATGAAGGCTCTGCCCCATCCAGCTTCCTCGCTCTTAGAGCAAGCTTCCTCCTTACATGCAGCATGCCCAGGCTGCAGTTTGACCTTATAGTCATGCTTGAAGTGTCCCTGCTAATGACACCTGTAGCACTTCAGGTTCTTCTTCCAATACTTCTTAGGAGCAGCGCACCTCTCTGACTGATGAGAAGTTAAAGGCTCATTTTCAGCAGCTGTCTTCTTCTTCTTCCCTTCACATCCTTTCTTCTTCTTACCAGAGAAGAGAGCTTCACTACCTTCCTCAGTGACTGTGACTCCAGCCATCTGCCTTGCCAAGCTTTCCTGTGAAGCAAGCAGATTCTCAAGCTCCAGCAAAGATGGTTGAGTAGCCCAGCCTTGAACTGATGTCACAAAGACAACATACTCTTTCTACAAGCCGCGGATTATGTGCCTTTTCAACTTGGCCTCAGAGATAGGCTCATCAGGATCAAGCGCTGATATCGCTGCACACAGACTCTTCATCTTCAAGAAGTATTTAGAGATAGTCAGGTATCTTTGAGTTGTCCTGGCCAACTCATTCTCCAGAAACTGAAGTCTAGCTACATTCTTCCTATTGAACAACTCATCAATGGTTGTCCAAATGTCAGCAGCAGACTCACATCCAATGATGTGATCAAACAGTTTTGGTGACACGGCCCTCTTGAGAACAAACT
Organism: Platanthera guangdongensis; assembly: GCA_039583875.1. Classification (NCBI taxonomy): domain Eukaryota; kingdom Viridiplantae; phylum Streptophyta; class Magnoliopsida; order Asparagales; family Orchidaceae; genus Platanthera; species Platanthera guangdongensis. Next base: position 156,831,150 of record CM077150.1, read on the forward strand.
CCGCTTTTGCATTTGTTTTTCTCCAGAGCCTCACCTGCTCAGCAGTACCAAAAGCAGCAGTCACTTCCTGTCTGTCGTCACCACGGACGACCTCCCATAGCTCCTCACCAAGAAGGTAACTCTTCATGCACGACTTCCACTTCTTGAAGTTAGTCGGCGTTAAGTGAAAGATATGGTACCTAAACACCTAGAGGGGGGGGGGGGGTGAATAGGTGACCTAATCCTTTTCTAACTTTATTGGCAGCCAAACAGTTTTTATCACAGATTTCTAAGTAGTCTATTACAGCAAACAGCAATAATCAAACATACACAGCACATTCACAGCACAGCACACAGTGATTTATAGTGGTTCCCCAATCTTTGGGTACATCCACTTTCCCCCTTCGCCTATCTAGCAGTGTACTAGATTCGGCCAAACTTCTCCACTGTCTCAGAACCCAAATAGGTTCCTACACCTCAGGCCCAAGGCCTTACACCTCAGCTTTCTCCAAAGCCTACACTCAGCCACAAAGTCCTACACTCAGCCACCCAGGCCTACACTCAGCCAATCAAGGCCTACACTCAGAGTTCTTTAACTCCTACACTCAGGCTATCAAGCCCTACACTCAGCCTTTATAAATTTAGGCTTACAATGCACTCAGATCCAAAGATCCTACAAGTTAAAATAGTATTACAACAAATAACTCAACAACTCAGACAATAAGAGAGGAGTTGAGAGTTTCTTGCTGAGTTCTTGGAAGAACTCAGATAGATCCAAACTGACTTAGCTTCCTTCAAAGCTTCTTGAGTAGAACTGAATAAGTCTGAATCCTCTGCAGTTGTTCCTTGACCTCTGCTTCTTAAGATCCAGATGCTTCTGAATTCTTCTTCTCAGCCTAGTTCCAAAGACTGAATTCTTGATTGGAGCTCTCTCTCTCCAACTTCTTAGATCTGCCGTTGGACAGCAAGATCTTCTTGATTTGTATCACTTGGATAACTTGATCAGCAACCACTTGAACAAATCTCTTAGATTAATCTGAACTCAATCAGAACTTAATCTTCTTCTGTTAACTCTTAACAACAACAATAACAACACTTTCTGTAAACAGTCTGTACCTATTTATAGGCCTTCTTCATGGTAACCGGCTGGTCCGGTTCATAACTGACTTCTGACATCTCTGACAAGTGTTGTAGACCGGCTGGAACGGCAGCTGTCATGTCATCCAGTCAATTCTTGAAATTCTCTAACTGTCAGATAGTGTCGAGACTTTCTGTTCTTAAGTGTCGACACTTATAGACCAAGTGTCGACACATGCTGTGTAAGTGTCGACACAAGTCTACAAGGTGTCGACACAACTCCTTGTATGTCTCGACACAGATTCTTATTCAGGTGTCGACACTTGGAATTGAGTGTCGACACAAGTACTAGATCTTCTGTAACTTGTTAAATTCTTCTAAGTGTTGACACATCTCCTTTGTGTCGACACATCTTCATGTGTTGAAACTGTCAAGTTTTGACACTGCTTCTTGGTGTCGACACAAGTCTTCAATATAGATTCTTCAGCTGAGTGTCGACATATTCCCTTAGTGTCGACACTTGTACTTAGAATATTTTTGTAGATATTTCTGTTCTTTGCTAAGTGTCGACACAGTTCCTTGTGTCGACACTTTCTTTGAGTCTTCAACTGAGTGTCGACACATTGTGCTGGGTGTCGACACTTTCTTCAAGTGTTGACTCTTCTGGTTGTGTGTCGACACATTGTGTTGAGTGTCGACACATTCTTCAAGTGTTGACTCTTTTGGTTGTGTGTCGACACATTGTGCTGAGTGTCGACACATACTTCAAGTGTTGACTCTTTTGGTTAAGTGTCGACACATTGTGCTAGGTGTCGACACTTGCACTTAGTCTCTGCAGAATTTTGCTGAGTGTCGACACAACTCCAAGTGTCGACACTTTCTGGTGTAGACTCAGCTCCTCTAGGTGTCGACACTTCTGCTAAGTGTCGACACTGCTTCTCTACATTCTTCTTCACTGAGTGTCGACACATCTTCTTGTGTCGACACTTTATGTCTGGTGTCGACTCTGCATCCCAGGTGTCGACACAATGACTCCAAGTGTCGACACTGCTTGTCTGGGTGTCGACACAAGCTTTCTCAAGTGTCGACACTTTCCCTCTAGGTGTCGACACATGGACTTAGAAAGTTTTAGCTTCAGTCCAGTGAATTCCTAACCTGCACAAGTAACTCAAACATACATCAAATACATTATGATGTATATCATTGAGTTGGGTGAGGCTTCTTCAAATCAGGTACATTTGACCAATGTACCCAACAATCTCCCCCTATTTGGAGAAGTCATAACCCTTAGTCAATGATATACACCACTCATAATTAAAAATTATAAAATGATGTAAAGCAGGTATATTACAACAGGGTAAACTTAAACATGTAATAACGCACACATGTATACACATTCATCATTGCAGAACAAACAAGAAATAGACACATTCTTCTGAACAATCATGAAATATATTTATCATATATTGTTCTAACATTTTTCTAATACATTTTCAATGATTTACAAAAATGTTTATATGTAAAGAGATTACAACATTCTTCAAGTCTATTCTTAGTCTAGTTCTGGTCAGGTTCTTTAATAACAATTCCATTGCCAGGTTGGACTTTAACTTTGACAGCAGCAGCAGCAGGCTCAGTATCAGCAGGCTTCTTGCCTTTGAGATCTTTCTTCTTGAGTTTTTCAGCCTTGATTTTCTGCCTCTCAAAATAATGATAGGGCTTAGGAAAGTACTTGCTAGGCTCCACTGCAGTAGGAGGTAGCTTTCCTAACTTAGCCTTTCTTCTGTACTGGACAATGGCTTCCTGCCTGATCTCATGCTTCCTCCATTCTGCTTCTGAGAACCACTTGTTCCTGTCATTCATGTTGTCTTTGGCAGCTTTCCAGGCAGTTAGAATTATATTCCTAGAGGTAGGGCTCCACTGTTCAAAATCTGGCTTTTGTTCTGCTAGTTCCCTAAACCTCTTCTTTGACAGTCTTGTCTCTTCTTCTTTTTCTAATGCCTCTTGCATAGCTGTAGTAATAGGTTGAACAACCTTTTCCAGAACAACATTTGACTTTCCTGCAGTTGGGCTATACATTGTGCTGACATCTGCATGAATCATTTCAAAATCTGGAGGTGGATAAATCACTTGAGCTACCTCTGGTTGCTCACCTCCAAGATATGCACTTTGAATCCCTGATTCAGCAACATTATCATCATCACAGAGTGGAGGATAGCCTAGGGTAGCTCTGATGGAGTTAGATATCCATTTGGCATGATCAGAGCTAGCCTTGACTAATACTCTCTCCCCCTTTATGACTTCTTGGGCCACATGGTCTCTTACATCATCCTTTTGGAATCTAATCTGACTATCCAAATACCTGATTCCATCCTTAAAGTAGGGTTTAAGCTTTGTAAGCTGTTCTGAGATGGCTTTCTGGGAATCCTGTATTGCAGTCTTTACAGCTTGGATTTCTTCTTGGAAAACTTTGTCAAATCCAGCCTTAACATCAGCAGATGTAGAAGATTCAGCAGTCTTTTTCTTCAATTCAGTGACTATAGCATTGTGGGAGGCAGTTAAATTATCATTCATTCTCAACTGATTCTCCAGCACATAGCCTTGCTTCAGTGCTATATCATCTACTTGAGCCTTGATCTTCTCCTGGTGAGTTGTCAAATAGACCACTGCATTACCACCCTTTGAAAAACATTCAGTCATCTCCTTTTTATTAAGGTTCATCTCAAACCTTATTGACTTGATTTCCTGTGCCAGATCAAATTGTAGGGTCTTGTGCCCTTCATCAACATAAGTCTCTATAGCCTTCCTTTGCTCATCCAGCTTGATTTGCATGGCTACCATTAAGGCACTGTAATCAGGTGATGGAGCTGGTGTGACTAAGGATTATTAAGCAACAGTTTGTAGAGCCTTCTTGTAGCTCTGACTCCTTCTTTTGAATACAAACAATTTCTTCTTCTTAGCCCTAGCACTCTCCTCATCTTCAGAAGGCAGAGGTGCTGGCAATCTCAACCCTATCCTTTGGGCTTTGTGGTTTTTCAGCTTGCACATCTAGTTCCTTCTCAGTGTCTAGCCTTAAAGGCTCTTCCAGAACTGTCATGTGCTCCCCCTCAGCAGCAGCACCCTTCTCTTCAGCAGCAGCAACCTTATCCATGTCAAAGTCCTCTTGATCTAAATTCAGAAACAAATCTTCCATAGTATATTCATGAGGGGATGGAGCTGGAGATAGTCTTTGTTCTTCATCCACTGACTCAGGTACCACTTCTTGTTCAGCAGATTTGTCTTCTAAAACAACATCTGGAACTGGTTTGTCTAGCTGAGTTTGCTGATGAACATCAAACAAATTAGCATCTTCTATAATATAGTCTAAAGTTTTTAAGTCAGTGAGTACCTCTTGGATAATGAGGGTGGCTTGCTCACTGTCCAGAGTAGAGGTTTCTTCTACTACTGGAAGCTCCCCCTGGCTGTGATCCCTATGGATGGAGCTAGCTTGAGGCAGCTCCCCCTGGATCTCAGCTACATCTTGAGCAGCAGGGGTCTTGACTACTGTCTCCTCTTCTTGCTCATCAGGTGTGAACACCACCTGTTCTTCACTTTCAGAACTGCTTGAGGATTCTTGGCCACAACAGCAGTTTTCTCTTCTTCCTGGGAGGTGTGATTTTCTCAGTAACTTGCTTCTCAGGGGTAGGCATATCCTTTGACAGCACCCTTTCCCACCTAGACAAGATCCTCATATCCATTTTTCTCATATGATTGATCTTGCTACCTGCAGCAGTGCTCATTACCTCTGGTATTGTACCAGCCAGGTAGAGACTTATAATTCGGCCCAGATTGGGCTTCTTCAGACTTTCCTTGATCTTTTCATAGATGACCATTGACCAATCTGTTTTTAGGGTGAAGATGATTCTTGTCATGATATTGAACATTGAGGCTGACACCCTGTCATGCCCTCCAGGTTTACTGAGAATGACCTTGCCCACTATCCCTGACAGAAATTTTCCTTGACTGTTCATGCCTTTTCTGTTAAAGACAGAACCTATCTTCATCTTAGAATCAAGACCACACCAGACCAAAGCTTCCCTGGTCTTGGATGTAGAAACTTCTTCTTCTTCTTGAGTCTTAGGTAGCTGAAGTACCTTTCTCAGACTTTTGGGTGATACCTTGACCTTGGTTCCATGCACTCTGGATTTGATTCTGTATCCAGAGTCATCCACAGCTGCTCCAGTAAGGAATTCAAGCACTTCCTTCTTCCATATCTTGGATGGTTCTGAAACCAAGTATTCTAGTCCTGAATCGCTGACTAGGGTAACCACTGACTTGATATCTTGATCGCCATCGTCGAATGCGCCGCGCACAAGTTCGTAGCCTTCGTTGACGTTTTCCTCGAGCTTGGGAGCCATTAGGGTTTGAGAATTTGTCTGTAGAAAAGAGAAATGTCGACACAGCAGTTTTGGTCTCGAAACTCTGAAAGCGTGTCGACAATCAAAGACAGAACCCTATTTATACCTGTCTAATTTTGAAGATGAACAGGCGGTACAGCTAGCTAAACATGTGTCGACACTGGCACAAAGTGTCGACACAGACTTATAATGTCTCGACACATATGTGTCGATATAATTTAGTCATCAGACATTATGTGTCGACACATGTTTATGTGTCGACACCACTCTACTCGACGAATAGTCGAGACTTTACTTAGAAAATTCTGAGTAAAACTTAAGTGTCGACACCACATTGGATGTGTCGATACCTACTCGACATGTGTCGACACTAACATTCTGAAGTGTCGACACCAACATCCTAGATGTGTCGACACCTTTTTCCTGAAGTGTCGACACTTTTATTCTGTGTCGACATAGACTTGTCTATGTGTCGACACCTTTTTACTTAGCCAATTTTCTATTCTGTAAACTTAGACTAAGTTTATCATACCTAGTTCAATTTTGAATCTATTGAACTTAGCTTCTTCTAAGGGCTTAGTAAACATGTCAGCTATCTGATTATCAGTTTTAACATATTCAAGTGCAATATCATTTCTTTCTACATGCTCCCTAAGAAAGTGATATTTAATCTCAATATGTTTTGTTCTACTATGAGATACAGGGTTGTTAGCTATTGAAATAGCACTTGTAGAATCACAGTAAAGTGGAGTTCTACTTACCTGAAATCCATAGTCCTCTAGCTGATGTTGAATCCACAGAAGTTGAGCACAACAACTTCCTGCAGCTACATATTCTGACTCAGCTGTGGAGATAGCCACACTAGTCTGCTTTTTGCTGCTCCATGAAATTATTCTTCCACCTAGGAATTGACAGGTTCCAGTTATGCTCTTTCTATCCTCTTTGCATCCTGCAAAGTCTGCATCTGTATAACCTGTTAGATCAAAATCTCCATTCCTAGGGTACCAGAGGCCTAGATAGGGAGTGCCCTTTAGATATCTCAATATTCTTTTGACAGCAGTCAAGTGAGACTCTTTAGGGCAGGCTTGATACCTGGCACAAACACATGTAGCATACATAATGTCAGGCCTACTTGCAGTCAAGTATAGTAGGGAGCCAACTATCCCTCTATACAAGGTTTCATCTACAGGTTTTCCTGCATCATCCTTGCTAAGAGACATACTTGACCCCATAGGAGTCTTCATGGTACTGGATGAATCCATACCATATTTCCTTATGAGTTTTAGGGTGAACTTGGACTGACATATGGACAAGCCACTTTCAGTCTGTTTAACTTGGAGACCCAAGAAAAACTTTAGCTCTCCCATACTACTCATCTCAAATTGACTTTGCATAAGCTTTGCAAACTTTTTGCAAAGGCTACTTTCAGTAGACCCAAATATAATGTCATCTACATATATTTGGACAAGTATGACTTTGCCTCTAGATTCCCTAAGGAATAGAGTCTTATCTATTTTCCCCCTTGTGAACTTGTTCTCAATGAGGAAACTAGATAGGGTTTCATACCAAGCTCTAGGAGCTTGTTTTAACCCATACAATGCTTTCCTAAGTCTATAGACATAATGAGGTTGAGTTGGATCAACAAAACCTGAAGGCTGCTCCACATAGACTTCTTCCTTAAGATTACCATTTAAGAATGCTGACTTGACATCCATCTGGTAAACCTTGAATCCTTGATAGGTTGCATAGGCCAAGAACATCCTTATGGCTTCCAGTCTGGCTACTGGAGCAAAGGTTTGATCAAAATCAATACCTTCTTCTTGCCTATATCCTTTAGCAACCAGTCTTGCTTTATTCTTAATGATGACCCCTTGTTCATCTAACTTATTTCTGTAGATCCACTTAGTTCCTATAACATTGTGGTCTTTAGGTTTAGGAACCAGTTCCCAAACCTTGCACCTTTTAAACTGATTAAGTTCTTCTTGCATAGCTTCAGTCCACTGTGGATCTTGTATAGCTTCTTCAAATTTCTTAGGTTCTATTTGAGACAGAAAACTAGAATATACTACAGCATTCTGATTTCTGCTCCTTGTCTGAACTCCTTGTCTTGGATCTCCAATAATCAGCTCTACTGGATGATCTCTTAGATGCCTGTGGGCTGGAGGCATCCTAGCTTCAGGTTGAACTTCTTCAGCATCTGCATCATGCTGTACTTCTTGTATTTCTTCAGCTATTGGCACATGTAGTTCCCCCCTGGATAACTGCTATTGCCTTCTACTTGCTGTCTTGCAGCAGGCATCTCTTCTATAGTAAGCTTGTCCAATTTCTTTGTCAAACCTGTGGGGCTGCATACATTGCTAGACAACTCATTGTTAATAAGTTTTGTCTCATCAAAAACTACATGCACAGTCTCCTCTACAACTTGTGTAGTCAAGTTGTATACTCTATAAGCCTTACTATTGTTGCTGTACCCAACAAAAATTCCCTTTTGGGACTTGGCAGCAAACTTAGTTATGTAAGACTTCCCATTGTTAAGTATGAAGCATTTGCAACCAAAGATCCTGAAATAGGATAGATTTGGTTTCCTGCCTTTCACAACTTCATAGGGGGTCTTGTTTAGCCTTTTAGTGATGGTAGCCCTATTTATAACATGGCATGCAGTGTTAACTGCTTCAGCCCAGAAATACTCAGGCAGTGATGTATCATTAAGTAGGGTTCTACCAGCCTCTATCAAGGTTCTATTCTTCCTCTCAGCAATGCCATTTTGCTGAGGTGTTCTAGGTGAAGAGAATTCTTGAAATATCCCAAAGTCTTCACATAGTTTTGTCATGCTTTCAGATTGAAACTCAGTACCATGGTCACTTCTAATTTTGACCACAGTACTATTTAGTTCATTCTGAATTTGCTTGACAAAGCTGTAGAAGACACTAGGTGTTTCAGATTTCTGTCTTAAGAAGAACACCAAGGAAAACCTTGAGTAGTCATCAACAACTATAAAGGTATAGACCTTCCTACCTAAGCTGTGAACTGGCATTGGACCAAAGAGATCCATATGCAAGAGGTATAAGCACCTCACAGCATCTTTGTTCTCAATGCTTTTAAAGGTGGATTTGGTCTGCTTGCCCTTTTGACAAGCTGAGCAAATGCCATCTTTAACACACTTAACTTGAGGACCATTCCTCACTAACTCTTTGCTAAAGAGTTTGCTAATAGTCTTGTAGTTAAGATGAGCTAGCCTCTTGTGCCACTTGACACAATGAGAGACTGTCTCATCAGCTACAAGACAAACAGGAGAACCATTGTTCTCAATCATAATGTCTAGACAGTAGACATTCCTCTTTCTATATCCTATCAAAATGATCTCTTGATCACTTGACCTCTTGATATGACAACCATTTTTAACAAATGAGATGTCATACCCTACATCACTTAACTGACTTATACTTATAAGGTTGTGTTTCAACCCTTTAACATAAGCCACTTGAGTAATGATAACAAGGTTTGAAGAAATGTTACCAAACCCTTTGATGATTCCTTTTTCAGAACCACCAAAGGTCACTTTAGGACCATTTTTGATTGGAATATAGTCCTTCAGTAGTCCCCTTGTTCCAGTCATATGTCTGGAACATCCACTATCCAAGTACTATATTGGGGTATGGCCACTTGGATTCACCTGCAAAACAAATTAATGAACCTTAGAACCCAAAGTAAACTTGGGTCCTTGGTGATTGTTAGTTTGCAACATGACACAGCTACCTACTGGCTTTCCACCAGGTAGCTTGCTACTCCCTTTGGCACTTGCATTGTGCCAACAATCTAAGGCAAAGTGGCCAACCTTGCCACAACACCAACATTCAAACTTATTGTACCTTTGCTTAGGTACAGACTTTGCTGTCTTAACTGCAGCTGACTTATTGAATGTTGGGGCCTTGCCCTTGGGCTTGGACTGATCCTGAACAGTCCCGGCAGGTTTAACAAAACCCAGTCCAGCCTTACCTTTGTGATGAGTAAAATCATCAATCAAAGGTAGAACTGATTTAGGATTTGAAAACTTTGCAACCAGTTCTCTCTCTTTCTGAAGATTTGTCTCCAGTTTCTTAATTTGATCATTCTTAAATGTGATAGTACCCATCTGAATCACTGTAATGTGTTTCAGCCTAGCTACCTCATTCAGTTTTTGATCAAATTGCTTCTCAAATTCTGTTGCAGCAGCCTTGAGATCAGCAATCTCCTTTGCCTGACTTTTGGCAAGGGACTTGCTTTTCTTATAAGCCTGTAACAGCACCTTATATTCATCTATGAGCTGATGAATATCATCCTCAGACTCAGAAACACTTCCATCATTTGATGAAGATGAATCTGATTCTGAACTAGAACAAGAAACTGAACTTAGAGTTGGACTTTGTACTTGACTAGGTCCTGGCTGCTCCAGGATTTTGGTACTTCTCAGTCAATGCCATCAGTCCTTGGCACTGGCAGTCTTCTTGTTCATAAATTGACTCCAAGATCTGCATAAATTCTTCTTCTTCTTCTTCAGCAAATAGCCCTATGTAGGCTTCAGCATCAGTATCAGTGTCTGAAGAAGAAATATCTGAAAGAGTCTTCTCATTCTTGGCAACAAAAGACTTCTCTTTCTTCCCTTTGAAGTGAGTCTTTTTCCTGTCACTGGATTCTTTTCTTTTCTTAGGACAATCAGCAATGACATGACCCTGTCTATTGCAGCAGTAGCACACAATCTTTGATCCAGTTGCCTTGCTTGTCTTTGTCTTCTTCCTGTCCTTCTTAGAAGGCTTTTTCTCCTGATACAAGACTTCTTTTCCCTTGTAAGTAGATGGTCTGGACCTCCACTGTTTCTTTTTCAGGAATTTCTGAAAGTGTCTAGTGAAGGCAGCAAAGTCTTCATCACTTTCACTACTTGTAGACTTTGTACTGACAGACCCTTCTGACTCAGATTCAACTACCTCTGGAGGTGGAGTTGATGACTTAGTTCTGCATTTTCTGGGAACTTCTGTCTTGAAGGCAACAGTCCTTTCCTTGTGCTCAGTCCTTGTTGATTTCTCCTCCTCTTTCCTCACTGTCAGCTGCATCTCATATGACAACAACTTGCCAAATAGTGTAGGAGGAGGAATTTCTCCCAACTTTGCCATTTCTCTTATGGCACAGATCTTGGTGTCCCAATCTTTGGTTAGGGACCTTAGGAATTTGTCATTTAGTTCATAGTTGCTGAACTCTCTTCCATAAGACATGAGTTCATTAACTATTCTATAGAACTTCTTGTAGCATTCAGTGATGCTATCTCCCTTGCCTTGCCTAAAGCTCTCATACTCTTGATTAAGCAAAGACTTCCTATCTTGCCTAACTTCTTCAGAACCTTCCATATAGACAATGAGGGTATCCCACATTTCTTTTGCTGTTTTACAGTGAATTAAGTTTTGAAAAGTTGCATCATCAATGGCACTCACTATAATGTTTTGTGCCCTCTTGTCCATAGTGGCTAGGACAATTTCATCCTTGGTCATCTCAGAGAAATCCTTTGGAGTCCTCTAATTTGCATCCAATACTGAGATCTTCATTGGCACATAAGGCCCTTCCTTTACTGTGATGTATATTCTAGGGTCTGAGGCCTCCATGAATAGCCTTACCCTCTCTTTCCAGATCCCAAAATTTCCTTTCTGCAAATAGGTAATTTCATGGAACCCAATTCTTTATGATTTTCAAAGGAACCCATGGTTCTTGATTTTCTTGAAGCTGTTTTCTGACCTAGACTGTTTCTGCCAAATAGGATCTCCTTAGACTGTTAGTCCTTGTTTTGAGTAACCTGGCTCTAATACCACTTGAAAGATATGGTACCTAAACACCTAGAGGGGGGGGGGGTGAATAGGTGACCTAATCCTTTTCTAACTTTGTTGGCAGCCAAACAGTTTTATCACAGATTTCTAAGTAGTCTATTACAGCAAACAGCAATAATCAAACATACACAGCACATTCACAGCACAGCACACAGTGATTTATAGTGGTTCCCCAATCTTTGGGTACATCCACTTTCCCCCTTCGCCTATCTAGCAGTGTACTAGATTCGGCCAAACTTCTCCACTGTCTCAGAACCCAAATAGGTTCCTACACCTCAGGCCCAAGGCCTTACACCTCAGCTTTCTCCAAAGCCTACACTCAGCCACAAAGGCCTACACTCAGCCACCCAGGCCTACACTCAGCCAATCAAGGCCTACACTCAGAGTTCTTTAACTCCTACACTCAGGCTATCAAGCCCTACCCTCAGCCTTTATAAATTTAGGCTTACAATGCACTCAGATCCAAAGATCCTACAAGTTAAAATAGTATTACAACAAATAACTCAACAACTCAGACAATAAGAGAGGAGTTGAGAGTTTCTTGCTGAGTTCTTGGAAGAACTCAGATAGATCCAAACTGACTTAGCTTCCTTCAAAGCTTCTTGAGTAGAACTGAATAAGTCTGAATCCTCTGCAGTTGTTCCTTGACCTCTGCTTCTTAAGATCCAGATGCTTCTGAATTCTTCTTCTCAGCCTAGTTCCAAAGACTGAATTCTTGATTGGAGCTCTCTCTCTCCAACTTCTTAGATCTGCCGTTGGACAGCAAGATCTTCTTGATTTGTATCACTTGGATAACTTGATCAGCAACCACTTGAACAAATCTCTTAGATTAATCTGAACTCAATCAGAACTTAATCTTCTTCTGTTAACTCTTAACAACAACAACAACAACACTTTCTGTAAACAGTCTGTGCCTATTTATAGGCCTTCTTCATGGTAACCGGCTGGCCCGGTTCATAACTGACTTCTGACATCTCTGACAAGTGCTGTAGACCGGCTGGAACGGCAGCTGTCATGTCATCCAGTCAATTCTTGAAATTCTCTAACTGTCAGATAGTGTCGAGACTTTCTGTTCTTAAGTGTCGACACTTATAGACCAAGTGTCGACACATGCTGTGTAAGTGTCGACACAAGTCTACAAGGTGTCGACACAACTCCTTGTATGTCTCGACACAGATTCTTATTCAGGTGTCGACACTTGGAATTGAGTGTCGACACAAGTACTAGATCTTCTGTAACTTGTTAAATTCTTCGAAGTGTCGACACATCTCCTTTGTGTCGACACATCTTCATGTGTTGAAACTGTCAAGTGTCGACACTGCTTCTTGGTGTCGACACAAGTCTTCAATATAGATTCTTCAGCTGAGTGTCGACACATTCCCTTAGTGTCGACACTTGTACTTAGAATATTTTTGTAGATATTTCTGTTCTTTGCTAAGTGTCGACACAGCTCCTTGTGTCGACACTTTCTTTGAGTCTTCAACTGAGTGTCGACACATTGTGCTGGGTGTCGACACTTTCTTCAAGTGTTGACTCTTCTGGTTGTGTGTCGACACATTGTGTTGAGTGTCGACACATTCTTCAAGTGTTGACTCTTTTGGTTGTGTGTCGACACATTGTGCTGAGTGTCGACACATACTTCAAGTGTCGACTCTTTTGGTTAAGTGTCGACACATTATGCTAGGTGTCGACACTTGCACTTAGTCTCTGCAGAATTTTGCTGAGTGTCGACACAACTCCAAGTGTCGACACTTTCTGGGGTAGACTCAGCTCCTCTAGGTGTCGACACTTCTGCTAAGTGTCGACACTGCTTCTCTGCATTCTTCTTCACTGAGTGTTGACACATCTTCTTGTGTCGACACTTTATGTCTGGTGTCGACTCTGCATCCCAGGTGTCGACACAATGACTCCAAGTGTCGACACTGCTTGTCTGGGTGTCGACACAAGCTTTCTCAAGTGTCGACACTTTCCCTCTAGGTGTCGACACATGGACTTAGAAAGTTTTAGCTTCAGTCCAGTGAATTCCTAACCTGCACAAGTAACTCAAACATACATCAAATACATTATGATGTATATCATTGAGTTGGGTGAGGCTTCTTCAAATCAGGTACATTTGACCAATGTACCCAACATTAAGAGTTCAATGTCAAGACCTCTTGCGTAGCTCACTTCCATTGCAACAACCGTTGGTTAAGTAAACTTCTAGAAGCACAGAGCACCAACACAGGTTGATCACCACTCAAACACAGAGCAAAGACAATGGTTGAACACCGCTCAAGCAACTGAACCTCCCTCTGATACCATGTTGAATTTTCTCAAAGCGGTCAGCAAGGTAGCCTAAAGCCAAATTAATATTCTCAAAACTACCCAGTTCACACTTTGATCATGCGCAAGCCCAAGGAGCAAGTTTAACACCAACCACAAATGGAAGAACAAGCAGGTCTTATATTCATTCACACTTCTTTACATGACGAGGTATACATAGCGAGACATGATTTCGCTAGTACACAAGCTACAAATAGAAAGAACACAACAAACCGGGCGAACAGAACTGGAGATCGCCGAGACTGCCTAGTCTGCCAAGATCGCCCAAGCTGCCCGAGCTGCAACTGCTACAAGCCGAATAGCACACGGAGTCCGCCGAGACCGCGAGGTCAAGCGGACACACCATTATTCGCTGCCTGCTGAACTGTGGAACAGACCGCCTACCTGCCTGAGACCGGCGGACAGGTTATTGGAACTTGAACAAGCTGAAGCAGAAAACTGACAAGCCGCAGAAGCGATCAGCTGAGACCGCGGACTTCAATGCCCAACTCCTGGCTCCTTGAAGCTAGCCGCGCGACCTGCACACAGCAAACCGTCAGCACTACTCAACCCGCGCGGACAAAAAATCGCAGATCGCAACACTTGCCCAAGCCCAACTTGCTGTTCACTCTGTTACTGTAGACATGTCTGGGGGGTTCTATTTATAGGCGAGGTGAGGAGTGTGGTCACCACCCTAGTGGATAGAATCACCATCCCAGCCCGCGCACTAGCAAAACCTCCGTCCGCTGAGTCCGCAGAGACTTAGCCGGATAGCAAGAAAACTGCCAGAAGTAAGACACCGATGTTCACTACTGGGCGGTCTTGAACCAGACTGCCCACACTATGCGGACAAGGTATAGTCCGCACAGTCTGCACACATAATCATATGGACAGCCACAACTCCTTTAGTGACAGTCCGTACATGCAAGAGACAGTCTGCACAGCACAAGAGCAAAGCCTTTATCCGCCATAAGTCCACGACCAAAGACAGGGTTTAGCAACAGTCCGCCCGGTCAACAGTGGACTTGGCGGATACAGCGGGCACACTAGACTTGTCACAGAATGTGACCAAGTCCAGTAAATCACCAAAGGCCTAGCGTGAGCTCGGCGGAGAAGTCTCAGTCCGCCAATCAACCAAAGCAGATCGCCAACACTCCTCCAGAGTTAAGGCAGAGTCCGCAAGCAATACTCGCACAGCTGCCCAAATAAGCGGCAAACTGTCGGACTCCGACACCAGTCCGCGCAGTCCTCCACAGCAGATAACACATGTTGTACCACCAGAACTCGGCAAGGGCCACAGCCAAACTCCAAGGCCAGTCCGCCACAGCGGACACTGCGGACATGCCAGTCCGCAAGCCTCCCGCGGATAGGGCACCCAATCCGCCGTTAAAACAAGCTTGCAACACACAAGGCCGCTGAAGACATCACTGCGTACAACCCGCAAAACGCACTCCGCTCAGTCTGTTTCGCCAAAAGCCCGACACCCTTGGCCATAGGCCAACCAGGCCGCACAACAGACCGATCAAGCCGAATATCAGGCCGCACAGGCCGCTCCTCAAAAGCCAAGCCACCAACACAGCCAACACCCTGGCCGCAGACAGCAGTCCGCCCAGGCCGCGGACTCAGTCCGCACAGGCCGCTCAGACAACAGAATGCTCAATCAGCAAGCCACCAAGACAGCCACCACCCAGGCCGCAGTCAGCAGTCCGCCCAGGCCGCGGACTCAGTCCGCACAGGACGCTCAGACCACCCTGCCTCCCCATCACCCACTTCCACTTCACAAATTTCAACAGTTTGGTTGTTGGTAGACCCGACCCACGGTATTTTGGTAATTTCAGGTCGGTTCAGTATGGATATTTCCAGATCAAACTCAGAGGCCTATAAGTAGACCGACAAGGTGCCTGGATGGGTTGTTGAACCTTTCCATATTTTTCCTCACAGGCACCTAGGTCATTATTGGCTAGGGAGTGGAAGGACTTCAGTTTCTTCCGGGTAAGAGGTGGGACCTCCGAGATGAGACCCCTCGGTCTGTTTCCTGGTCTACGACTCGCTTCGGGAAGGTGGTTCAAGAGGAGTAGGTGTGGGATGCAACCTCAGGTCCGAACTCTAGGCGGGATCAGGTAACTGGTTCCAACATTTTTGGTGCGGTGAGCGTGGACCACAGCCCTCAGAGAAGAATCTTGAGCAACCACATGGCGGGAGGACACGGAGAACGAGACGGAGATGGGTCGGATAACCCGGGAGGATTCGTTGGAAGGGAATAGTTTATGACGTCAATTAAAAGCATCATGGGCTTGCTGCGATGGATCTCGCAACAGGGGGATTGTTCATCCCCGCTACCTCAGTGCCTGCTCTCACGTCGCAGGAACAGCTCGTCTCTGTGTGAGTGGGAGAAGATGCCCCGGAGAGGCGACCGGGGAAGGAAGTGATGGTGGAAGGATGTGAGCGAGACATGGTGGGAAGGGAGCTGTTCCCCAGCCCTGCGAGCGCCGTCTCGCCAGAGGAGGTCATCGCGTGAGTAGGGGCGGCGAGACCAGTGGCGAGAGGGTCACCTTTTTGCGAGTTGATCCTGTCGGCTCCCGTCCCGGAAGGGTTCCGGGAACCCGAGATGATCTATTATGTGGGGAAAGATGATCCCCTCCATCACTTGCAATGGTTCGAGGACGCAGTCTGGATCAAGCCCATGACGGACGCGTTCAAGTGCCATCTTTTTGCCATCACTGTGAAGGACAAGGCTAGGGACTGGTTTCACCAGCTCCCAACAGGCTCGATATACTACTTCGAGGACCTGAGTAGGAGTTTTCAGCTACGATTCTTGACTTCAAAGAAGTGGAAGAAGAACCCGAAGTCGATCTTTTTGATTAAGCAGAGGGCGGACGAGTCTATAGATCAGTAAGTCGACAGATTTCAGGAGGAGATCTTGTATAATCAGGAGGTGCCTGGATTCGCCCTCTAGATGGCCTTTAACGTGGGGCTACGGGAGGGCTTCTTCAAGATGAGCCTCACACGGAAGGCATCACTGTCTTTTAAGGGGTTGATGGAGAAGGCTGCGATGGAAATAGCGATGGAGGCGGCGAATCCAGCTTTTGCCAAGAAGCTAGCAAGGCTGACGGAGGTGGAGTCGAGAGAATTAGGAGGGAGACAGCAAGAGGTGAGGAGAAGGGAAGAGCGAAGGGCGCCAGCATATCAGGAGTTGGGATGGAGACAGCCGGGAGGCCCTGTCCAAGGGCAATGGAGAGGATTTCCCCAGGGGGGAAGGAACAAAATGAGAGGACCTGGAAGATTTCACCAGCAATGGTGGGGATACGATCATATACCACCCCTACCCATGCCGCAACAAGCTATGGCAATCGACCGAGGGAGAGGTAGAGGATGGGAGAGAGGAAGCGCAGGAGCAGGAGCTGGGAGGAGGAGAAACCCTCAGGAAGGGAGACAAGGGGGGAGGTATCCTTGCCATACTATGACTTCCATGAGGAGGAAGGTCACACAACTGCAACCTGCCCAGAATTCCTGGAAATGAGAAGAGCTAGAGGAGCAGGAGAGTAATAAAGTCCAGTGCGAATAGAGGAGGTGACCGGAACCGGAGAGGAAGATCGATGTGTGGATCGAGCGGATGTAGGAGACCGAGGGGGATTGGAGTAATCCATGGGGGGGGGGGGGTGGGGATCGAGGCTGCCTGAAAGGTGAGCCTTCATACTATGTACTGTCGAATCATAGCCTCGAAGTCACAATCTCCTCCGCCGGATGAGATGATCACCTTTTCAAGAAAGGACATGCCAGACCATGAAGACCCCTTCTGTGACGCACTGGTGATTCGGACCGCCATTGAGAACTTCATGATATCGCGGATCCTGGTGGACAACGGGAGCTCAGTGAATGTTATTTTCAAAAAGGCGTTTAACAAGATGAGGGTGGAGGCCCGGAGGGTACTGGCGGCGGACGAACCACTATTTGGATTCTCAGGAGAGAGGAAGGAGGTCGAGGGGGGAGTGGGGCTCCATGTAACCCTGGGGGGACTATCCAGAAACTGCCGTTTCGTCATAGTGGATGCCCCCAGCAGTTACAATGCCATTTTTGGGCTCCCCTTGATCAGTGCTTTCAGATGTGTTCCGTCATCTTTTCACGAGTGCTTGAAGCTCAACTCCGGAGGTACCCAAATTAGAGTGTGAGGAGATCGGAAGGCGGCCAGGGAATGATACGTGATGGCGGTGAACACCATCTTATGGCAGGAAGAGGCTGAGTGTTGGGTACATTGGTTTAAATGTACCTGATTTGAAGAAGCCTCACCCTACTCAATGATATACATCAAAATGTATTTGATGTGTTTTGAGTTTAGTTGTGCAGGTCAAGTATTTGCAGGGAAAGATGAAAAGATTCTAAGTCCATGTGCCGACATCCAGAGAGAAAGCGTTGACACTTAAGAAGACTTGTGTCGACACCCAGGCAAGCAGTGTCGACACTTGGAGTACTTGTGTCGACACCAGGGATGCAGAGTCGACACTAGACGGAAAGTGTCGACACAAGGAGCTGTGTCGACACTCAATGAAGAAAAGTCCAGTGAAGCTGTGTCGACACTTAGCAGTTGTGTCGACACCCAGTGAAACTATGTCTACATCAGAAAGTGTCGATACTTTGAGGCTGTGTCGACACTCAGCAAAAGTCAGCAGAGTCTAAGTATAAGTGTCGACATAATAAAGAATGTGTCGACACTCAGTAGAAGACTCAACACTTGAAGAAAGTGTCGACACAAGAAAGAATGTGTCGACACTCAGCAGAAGACTCAACACTTGAAGAAAGTGTCGACACAAGAAAGAATGTGTCGACACTCAGCAGAAGACTCAACACTTGAAGAAAGTGTCGACACAAGAAAGAATGTGTCGACACTCAGCAGAAGACTCAACACTTGAAGAAAGTGTCGACACAAGGAGCTGTGTCGACACTTAGCAAAGTTCAACAAAATTCTAAGTACAAGTGTCGACACAAAGGAGATGTGTCGACACTCAGCCAAAGTCTCAACAGAAGAAGAATGTGTCGACACAAGGAGCTGTGTCGACACTCAGCAAATATCAACACAGAAGGCATGTGTCGACACCAAGAAGATGTGTCGACATTGAACAAGTTCAACACATGAAGATGTGTCGACACTTACAAGAATTCAACAAAGAACTGAAGAACAAGGAGTTGTGTCGACACACATTATCAGTGACGACACATGATGAAGAAGCTATGTCGAGAAGTAATTTCTACAATACAAGGAGTTGTGTCGACACCTTGAAGGCTAGTGTCGACACTTAGTCAACTTGTGTCGACACTTGGTCTATAAGTGTCGACACTTAAAGACAGACTGTGTCGACACTTTCAGACAGTTACAATTATTTCAAGAACTGACTGGATGACTTGACAGCTGCCATTCCAGCCGGTCTACTGCACCTATCAGAGTTGTCAGAAATCAGTTATGAACCAGACCAGCCGGTTACCATAAAGAAGGCCTATATATAGGCTTATACTGTCTACAGAAAAAGATGATCAAGTTGTTGAAAAGCAATTCATTGAAGACTTTCAAGTGAAGTTCTAAGTAGTTGGAGAGAGAGAGCTCCATCCAAGAAGACAGCCGTTGGAACCAGGCTGAGAAGAAGGGTTTATACTTTGTTCTGAATCTTAAGTTGCAGAGATCAAGGATCAGCTGCAGAGAAGATCAACCCTATTGTGTTCTACATTCAAGAAGCTTTGAAGAAAAGCCAAGTGAGGTTGATCTTAGCAGAGTTCTTCCAAGAACTCATCAAGAACCTATCAACTCATCTCTCTATTCAGAGTTGTAGGTATATACACTTTGTATTTTATATTTCTTGTAGGATCCTTAGGGATCTGAGTTGTAAGCCTGCAATTATAAAGGCTGAGTGTAGGGCCTGCGTGCCTGAGTGTAGGAGATTTGTATCTCTGAGTGTAGGCCTGTTGTGGCTGAGTGTAGGCCTTGTGGCTGAGTGTAGGCTTTGTGAAGAAGCTGAGTGTAGGTCTTTGAAAAAGACTGAGTTGTAGGGCCTTGGGCCTGAGCTGTAGGAACCTATTTTGGGGTTCTGAGTGTAAGATCTGAGGATCTGAGATAGTGGAGGAGTTTGGCCGAATCTAGTACAGTACTAGATAGGCGAAGGGGGAAAGTGGATGTACCCAAACCTTGGTGAACCACTATAAATTTGTGTGTTCACTGTGTGCTTGATTGATTGATGTGATTGCTGATTGACTGCAGTGTAGAATTAGTTAAGAATCTGTGATATAATTTGAAATCTGCCTATAAAGATTAAGTCACCTATTCACCCCCCCTCTAGGTGATTAGGGACAATTTATTTCAAGTGGTATCAAAGCGAGGTTACTCAAAAAGGGACTTAACTGTCTGAGTAGATCCTGTTGGCAGATTCAGTCTAAGTAAATTGCAGAATCAAGAAAATCAAGAAACATGGGTTCAACTGAGAATCATAAGGAACTTGGATCCATGAAGTTGCCCATTTGCAAAAAAGAAATATTTGGCATCTGGAAGGAAAGGGTGAGACTATTTATGGAAGCCTCAGACCCTAGGATATACATCACAGTTAAAGATTGGCCATATGTGCCTATGAAGGTTTCAGTCTTAGATGCAAATCAGAGAACACCTAAGGACTTCTCTGAAATGACAAAAGATGAGATAATTCTAGCCATAATGGATAAGAGGGCTCAGAATATCATTGTGAGTGCCATAGATGATGCTACCTTTCAGAATTTGATACACTGTAAGACATCTAAGGAGATGTGGGATACTCTTATAGTGTACATGGAGGGTTCTGAAGAAGTGAGGCAGGACAGAAAGTCCTTATTAAACCAAGAATATGAAAGCTTCAGGCAATGTAGATCTGATAGCATAACTGAATGCTATAAGAATTTCTATAGGATTGTGAATGAGCTAATGTCCTATGGCAGAGAATTCAGTAATTATGAGTTAAATGATAAGTTCTTGAGGTCCCTAACAAAGGATTGGGACACCAAGATCTGTGCCATAAGGGAAATGGCAAAGTTAGCAGATATCCCTCCACCAACACTGTTTGGAAAACTGCTATCCTATGAGATGCAGTTGATGGTGAGGAAAGAAGAGGAGAAGTCTATAAGAAGTGAACATAAAGAAAGGACAGTGTCATTCAAGACAGAAGCCACCAGAAAATACAGAAGTAAGTCACCAACTCCACCTCCTAAAGTAGCTGAGACTGAGTCAGATGATTCAGAAAGCAGAAATTCTGAAAGCAGTGAAAGTGATGAGGACTTTGCAGCATTCACAAGACACTTTCAGAAGTTCTTAAAGAAGAAACAGTGGAGGACAAAGCCATCTACTTCACAAGGAAAAGATGACTATTATCAGAACAAGAAGTCATCAAAGAAAGATAGGAAAAAGACCAAGTCTAGCAAAGCAACTCTATCAAAAATTGTAAGCTATTGCTGTAACAGACATGGACATGTTATTGCAGATTGTCCAGAGAAAAGGAAGGAGTCTAATGATAAGAAGAAGACTCAATTCAAGGGCAAGAAGGAAAGGTCCTTTGTTGCCAAGAAGGACAAAGGCCTGTCAGACATGTCTTCTTCAGAAACTGAGTCAGAAGTTGAAGCTTACATAGGACTATTTGCTGAGGAAGAGGAAGAAGAGTTCATCCAGATCATGAACTCTATATATGAGCAAGAGGACATCCAGTGCAAAGGACTGATGGCCTTAACAGAAAGTGACAAAATCCAGGAGCAGCCTGGACCTAGTAAGGTACAAAATTGTTCTTTAAGTTCAATTTCTTGTGCTAGTTCAGAATCAGATTCATCATCATCAAGTGATGAGAGTGCATCTGAGTCTGAAGGGGATATTCATCAATTGATAGATGAATATAAAGTTCTGTTGCAAGCTTTTAAGAAGAGCAAGTCCCTAGCCAAGAGTCAGGCAAAGGAAATTTCTAGTCTCAAAGTTGCTGCAACTGATTTTGAGAAGATGATTGATCAAAAGCTAAATGAAATAGCCAGACTGAAGCACATAACTGTGATTCAGATGGGGACTATAACATTTAAGAATGATCAAATTAGAAGTCTGGAGATTAGTCTTCAGAAGGAGAGAGATTTAGTTGCTAGGTTTTCTAAACCAAAGTCAGTTCTACCCTTAATTGATGAATTTGTTCATCAAAAAGGTAAAGCTGGACTGGGGTTTACTAAACCAGCTAGGACTGTTCAGTCCAAGTCCAAGAGCAAAGCCCCAGCTCTCAACAAGCCAGCTGTAGATAAAACAGCTAGGGATGTACCTAAGCATAGGTACAATAGATTTGAGTGTTGGTGCTGTGGCAAGGTAGGCCACTTTGCCATAGACTGTTGGCATAATTCTAATGCCAAGTTGAGTAGCAAACTGCCTGTTGGAAGAGCTGCAGGTAGCTTTGTTAGGAGGCAAACTAACCAGTACCAAGGACCTAAGAATTCTTTGGGTTCTAAGGTCAACTAATCTGTTTTGCAGGTAAGTCCAAGTGGCCATGCCCCAATATGGTACTTGGACAGTGGCTGTTCCAGGCACATGACTGGAACTACGGGATTGCTAAAGGACTACACACCTATCAAGGATGGTCCTAAAGTCACCTTTGGTGGTTCTGAAAAAGGAATCATCAAGGGTTTTGGTAACATTTCTAGTACCCATATTACTATTACTCAAGTGGCTTATGTTGAAGGGTTGAAACATAACCTTATTAGTATAAGTCAATTGAGTGATTTAGGATATGACATCTCATTTGTCAAAAAATAGGTGTCATATCAGGAGATCAAATGATCAAGAGATCATTTTGACTGGTTATAGAAAAAGGAATGTCTATTGTCTAGACATTATGAGTGAGAACAATGGTTCTCCAGTGTGTCTTGTAGCTGATGAGAAAGTCTCTCATTATGTCAAATGGCACAAGAGGCTAGCCCATCTTAACTACAAGACAATTGGCCAACTCTTTAGCAAAGAGTTAGTGAGGAATGGTCCTCAAGTTAAGTGTATTAAAGATGGAATATGCTCAGCTTGTCAAAAAGGAAAGCAGACTAGATCCACCTTTAGTAGCATTGAAAACAAAGATGCTGTGAGGTGTTTATACCTCTTGCATATGGATCTCTTTGGTCCTATGCCAGTTCACAGCCTAGGTAGGAAGGTCTATACCTTTGTGGTTGTAGATGACTACTCAAGGTTTTCCTGAGTGTTCTTCCTAAGATAGAAATCTGAAACACCTAGTATCTTCTATAGCTTTGTCAAACAAATTCAGAATGAACTAGACAGTACAGTGGTCAAGATAAGAAGTGACCATGGTACTGAATTTCAGTCTGATAGTATTGCAAAACTATGTGAAGAATTTGGGATATTTTAGGAGTTTTCTTCACCAAGAACACCTTAGCAAAATGGCATTGCTGAGAGGAAAAATAGAACATTGATTGAGGCTGGTAGGACCCTATTAAGTGACACATCTCTACCAGAATATTTCTGGGCTGAGGCAGTTAATACTGCATGTCATGTAATTAATAGGGCTACCATTACTAAAAGCCACAACAAGACCCCCTATGAGATTGTGAAAGGCAGAAAACCAAAGTTATCCTATTTCAGGATCTTTGGTTGTAAGTGCTTTATACTTAACAATGGAAATTCTTACTTGACTAAGTTTGCTGCCAAGTCCCAAGAGGGGATCTTTATTGGGTACAGCAACAATAGTAAGACTTATAGGGTCTACAACTTGTCTACTCAAGTTGTAGAAGAGTCTGTACATATAGTATTTGATGAAACTAGACTTATTAACAATGAGTTGTCTAGTAGTATTTGCAGCTCCACAGGTGTGACTGAGTAGATGGACAAGCTCACTATAGAAGAAGGACCTACTGCAAGACAACAGGTAGAAGATAGTGGTTGTTGTCCAGGGGGAGTACTACATGTACCTAATGCAGAAGAAGTCCAAGGAGTGCAGCAAGATGAAGAAACTGAAGAAGTTCAACCTGAAGCCAGGATGCCTCCAGCTAATAGGCATCTTAGAGATCATCCAGCAGATCAAATCATTGGTGATCTAAGACAAGGGGTACAAACAAGGGGAAGAAATCTGAGTGCAGCACTCTACTCCAGTTTTCTATCCCAAGTAGAGCTAAAGAAGTTTGAAGAAGCCATCCTAGACCCTCATTGGATTGAGGCAATACAAGAAGAGCTGAATCAGTTCAAGAGGTGCAAAGTCTGGGAGCTTGTTCCTAAACCAAAAGACCACAACATAATTGGAACCAAGTGGATCTTTAGGAACAAGATGGATGAACATGGAGTAATTGTCAAGAACAAAGCTAGATTGGTTGCTAAAGGATATAAGCAGGAAGAAGGTATTGACTTTGATCAAACCTTTGCTCCAGTAGCCAGACTGGAAGGCATAAGGATGTTCCTGGCCTATGCAACCTTTCAAGGATTTAAAGTTTACCAAATGGATGTTAAGTGAGCCTTTTTGAATGATAATCTGAAAGAAGAGGTCTATGTGGAATAGCCATCATGTTTTGTTGATTCAACTCAACCTAATTATGTCTATAGACTTAGGAAAGCTTTGTATGGGTTAAAGCAAGCCCCTAGGGCTTGGTATGAAACCCTGTCTAGTTTCCTCATTGAGAATAAATTCACAAGGGGGAAAATAGACAAGACTCTATTCCTTAGGAAATCTAGAGGCAAGATAATACTAGTCCAAATATATGTAGATGACATCATATTTGGGTCTACTGAAAGTAGTCTTTGCAAAAAGTTTGTAAAACTTATGCAAGGGCAATTTGAGATGAGCAGTATGGGGGAACTTAAGTTCTTCTTGGGTCTCCAAGTTAGACAGACTGAGAATGGTTTATCCATATGCCAGTCTAAGTTCACCCTAGAACTGATAAGGAAGTATGGTATGGATTCATCCAGTACCATGAAGACTCCTATGGGGTCAAGTATGTCTCTTAGCAAAGATGATGCAGGGAAAAATGTAGATGAGACTTTGTATAGAGGGATAGTTGGCTCCCTACTCTATTTGACTGCAAGTAGACCAGATATCATGTATGCTACATGTGTCTGTGCTAGGTACCAAGCATGCCCTAAAGAGTCTCATTTGACAGCAGTCAAAAGGATACTGAGATATCTAAAGGGCACTCCTTATCTAGGCCTTTGGTACCCTAGGAATGGAGACTTTGAACTAACAGGTTATTCAGATGCAGATTTTGCAGGCTGCAAAGAAGACAGAAAAAGTACAACTGGAACCTGTCAATTCCTAGGTGGAAGACTCATATCTTGGAGTAGCAAGAAGCAAACAAGTGTGGCTATATCCACAGCAGAATCAGAATATGTGGCTGCAGGAAGTTGCTTTGCTCAACTTCTATGGATACAACATCAGCTTGAGGACTATGGAATTCAGGTAAGTAGAACTCCACTCTTTTGTGATTCTACTAGTGATATATCAATTGCAAACAATCCTGTTTCCCATAGTAGAACTAAACATATTGAAATAAAATATCATTTTCTTAGGGAACATGTAGGGAAAGAAGATATTTCACTAGAATATGTTAAGACAGATAATCAACTAGCTGATATGTATACTAAGCCTTTAGATGAAACAAAGTTCAATAGGTTTAAAATTGAACTAGGTATGATAAACTTAGAATAAGTTTATAGAAATGGCTAAGTAGAATAGTGTCGACACACAGAGTTGTCTGTGTCGAGACAGGAAATTGGTGTCGACAATTCAGAGAAAAGGTGTCGACACATCTAGGAAGTTGGTGTCGACACTTCAGAATATTAGTGTCGACACATGACAAGTAGGTGTCGACACATCCTAGGTGGTGTCGACACTTAGGCTTTACTCAGATTTAGTGAATTAATATCTCGACTAAGTGTCGAGCTAAGCGGTGTCGACACATAAACAAGTGTCGACACATATATTCTGTTGACTAAACTTGTGTCGACACATAGGTGTCGAGACATTACAAGTCTGTGTCGACACTTTTCAACAGTGTCAACACAATTTGAGTTAGTTAACCCGCCCTTTCATCTTCAATCCTAGAAAGGTATAAATAGGATTTCTCCATTATCTGTCGACAGGCTCACCAAAGTTTCGATACCAAACTAGTGTGTCGACACCTCTCTTCTCTCAATTCAAATTCTTCAAACCCTAATGGCGCCAAAGCTCGAGGAGAACGTGAACGAAGGCTATGAACTGGTGCGACATGCGTTTGACGATGCAGATCAGGAGATCAAGAATGTGGTAACCCTAGTCGCTAATTTAGGGTTAGATTTTCTTGTGTCAGAACCAACCAAGATTTGGAAGAAAGAAGTTTTAGAGTTTTTAAATGGAGCAACCCTAGACGACACTGGATTCAAGATCAAGTCTAGGGTTCATGGAGAAAAGGTGAAGGTCTCATCTAAGAGTTTGAGAAAAGTACTTCAGTTACCAAGGACTAAGGAAGAGGAAGAAGTTACTGCTTCTAAGACCAGAGAAGCATTAACTTGGTGTGGTCTAGATTCCAGCTGAAAATTGGATCTGTATTCAATAGAAAGGCATGAACAGCCAGGGGAAATTTCTCTCAGAAATTGTTGGCAAAGTTATCCTGTGCAAGTCTGGAGGACATGACAGGATTTCAGCTTATATGTTCAGCATCATGACAAGGATTATCTTTCAACTAACTACTGATTGGTCTGCAGTATTATTTGAGAAGATTAAGGAGAGCCTGAAGAAACCCAATTTGGGTAGAATTCTAAGTCTTTACATGGCTGGTAGTATACCAGAAGTAATGAGTCAAGCTGCTGGCACTAAGATCAACCATATGAGGAAGATGGACATGAGGATATTCTCTAGGTGGGACAGAGTTTTAACTAAGGAGATGCCTACTCCTGAGAAAGTAACACCCCTAAAGAAGAAAAAGAAGATTGCCCCTGTGGCTCAGGATTTATCTAGCAGCTCTAAAGAGCATGTTGTCTTCACTCCTGATGAAGAAGACACTGGCACTGCTGAGAAGTCTCCAGCTCAACAAGAAGTTGCAGAGAGGCAGGGGGAGCTACCTCAAGCTAGCCCAGTACATCAGGATACTATCCAGGGGGAGCCCCTAGTAGTGGAAGAGCCAACTCCACTAGAGAGTGAGCAAGCAACCCACACTATCCTTGAGGTAATCTCAGAAATCAATCAATTAGATTTCCTTATTGAGAGTGAAGTTATAATTGACAACTTATCTGATGTTAATCAGCAACCACAGATTGATAGTCTACCCCCAGATGTTGTCATGGAGGACACATCTGTTGTAGATCAAGTGGAACCACATCAAGTAACAGATGAGATAAGAGAATCTCCATCTCTTCCTCAATAAGAATTTACTATGGAAGATCTCTTCCTTAACTTGGATCAGATAGACTTTGAGAAGGAAAGTGCTGCTTCTGAGGGGGAGACTACTCAAGTTCAGGGGGAGCAAGTGGAAATTCTAGAAGAAACAGCAAGAAAAGAGCCTGAGAAACCAAAGGAAGTTGAGGAGCTACCTAGGGAGAGGGTAGACATAGCCAACACATCAGCTTCTGAAGATGAGGAAGCTGCAAGAGCTAAGAAAAGGAAATTTCAAGTATTTAAAAGAAGAAGCCAGACTTATAAGAAAGCTTTACAAACTATAGCACCACAGCCTGCACTACAGCCGACACCAACTGTAGATTACAGTGCTTTGATGGTTGCTATGCAAATTAAGCTTGATGAGCACAGGAAAGCCATAGAAACATATGTGGATGAGGGGCATAAGTCTTTACAGTTTGATCTGGCCCAAGACATAAAGTCTATAAGATTTGAAATGAATCTCAATAAGAAGGAGATGACTGACTGCTTCCACAAGGGAGGGAATGCAGTGGTATATTTAGCCACTCATCAAGAGAAAATTAAAGCTCAAGTGGATGAACTTGAAGTAAAGCAAGGATATGTACTGGAGAATCAGATCACAATGAATGATAACTTAACTGCTTCACACAATGCCATTGTCACAGAGATGAAGAACATAGCTGCTGGACTGATTACTTCAAATGCTACTGCTAAGGCAGAGTTTGATAAAACATTGAAAAAGAGTTTAACTGATGTTACTTCTGCAATTCAAGACTCTCAGAAGTTGATAACTGAAAAGCTCCAAAGGTTGAAACCTTTCTTTAAAGATGGAGTAAACTATTTGGATAACCAAATAAGATTTCAAAAGGATGATCTAAGAGATCACATGGAAAGAGAAGTCATAAAGGGGGAGAGGGTGTTAGTCAAAGCCAGCTCTGATCATGCCAAGTGGATTTCTAATTCTATCAGAGCTACTCTTGGTTATTCTCCTTTATGTGATGATGACAATGTAGCAGAATCTGGGATACATTCTGCATATCTAGGAGGGGAGCAACCTGAAGTGGCTCAAGTAATCTACCCTCCTCCAGATTTTGACATGGTACAGGCAGATATACAGTCCATGTATAGCCCACCTGAGGGAAAGCACAATGTCATTATAGAAAAGGTGGTTCAGCCAGTATCTGAGGCTTTACAGGAATCTATACTGAAGGAACAAGCTGAACAAGAAGCTAGATTGTCTAAGAAGAGGTTCAGAGAGCAAGCTGAACAAAGGCCTGATTTTGAGCAGTGGAGCCCCACTTCAAGAAATATTATTTTGACTGCATGGATGGCTGCCAAGGATAATATTCAAGATAGAAACAAATGGTTTTCTGAACTGGAGTGGAGAAAGCATGAATCAAGGCAAGAAGCTATAGTGCAATATAGAAGAAAGGCAAAGATGGGAAAGCTACCTCCTACTGCCCAGGAGCCTAGCAAGTACTTTCCCAAGCCTTATCATTATTTTGAGAGGCAGAAGATTAAAGCTGAAGAGCTAAAGAAGAAGGAGCTGAAAGGGAAAAAGCCTGCTGATACTGAAGATGCTGAAGCCCCTGTGCAAGCAAAGATAAAGTCTGGGAAGGGCATAGTGATCAAGGAGGCTGAGCAGAAATAGAATTGCATTATCTTAAGTTTACTATGTAATCACTTGTATTAAAACACTTTGTAAACTCTTGTATAATGAATATGACAAAGTTGATTAGAATAATGTGATGTGTTATAACTCTATTTCATAATTGTTCTGAGATGATATCTATGTATACATATTTGTTTAATACATGTTTATGTTTGCCCTGTTATATAATCCTGCTTTACATCATGCTATGATTTTATTCTGTATGGTGTATATCATTGACTAAGGGTTATGACTTCTCCAAATAGGGGGAGATTGTTGGGTACATTGATTTAAATGTACCTGATTTGAAGAAGCCTCACCCTACTCAATGATATACATCAAAATGTATTTGATGTGTTTTGAGTTTAGTTGTGCAGGTCAAGTATTTGCAGGGAAAGATGAAAAGATTCTAGGTCCATGTGCCGACACCCAGAGAGAAAGAGTCGACACTTAGGAAGACTTGTGTCGACACCCAGGAAAGCAGTGTCGACAGCTGGAGTACTTGTGTCGACACCAGGGATGCAGAGTTGACACCAGACAGAAAGTGTCGACACAAGGAGCTGTGTCGACACTCAATGAAGAAAAGTCCAGTGAAGCTGTGTCGACACTTAGCAGTTGTGTCGACACCCAGTGAAACTATGTCTACATTAGAAAGTGTCGACACTTTGAGGCTGTGTCGACACTCAGCAAAAGTCAGCAGAGTCTAAGTATAAGTGTTGACATAATAAAGAATGTGTCGACACTCAGCAGAAGACTCAACACTTGAATAAAGTGTCGACACAAGAAAGAATGTGTCGACACTAAGCAGAAGACTCAACACTTGAAGAAAGTGTCGACACAAGAAAGAATGTGTCGACACTCAGCAGAAGACTCAACACTTGAAGAAAGTGTCGACACAAGGAGCTGTGTCGACACTTAGCAAAGTTCAACAAAATTCTAAGTATAAGTGTCGACACAAAGGAGATGTGTCGACACTCAGCCAAAGTCTCAACAGAAGAAGAATGTGTCGACACAAGGAGCTGTGTCGACACTCAGCAAATATCAACACAGAAGGCATGTGTCGACACCAATAAGATGTGTCGACACTGAACAAGTTCAACACATGAAGATGTGTCGACACAAGGAAATGTGTCGACACTTACAAGAATTCAACAAAGAACTGAAGAACAAGGAGTAGTGTCGACACACGTTATCAGTGTCGACACATGATAAAGAAGCTGTGTCGAGAAGTAATTTCTACAACACAAGGAGTTGTGTCGACACCTTGAAGGCTAGTGTCGACACTTAGTCAACTTGTGTCGACACTTGGTCTATAAGTGTCGACACTTAAAAACAGACTGTGTCGACACTTTCAAACAGTTACAATTATTTCAAGAACTGACTGGATGAGTTGACAGCTGCCATTCCAGCCGGTCTACTGCACCTGTCAGAGTTGTCAGAAATCAGTTATGAACCGGACCAGCCGGTTACCATAAATAAGGCCTATATATAGGCTTATACTGTCTACAGAAAAAGATGATCAAGTTGTTGAAAAGCAATTCATTGAAGACTTTCAAGTGAAGTTCTAAGTAGTTGGAGAGAGAGAGCTCCATCCAAGAAGACAGCCGTTGGAACCAGGCTGAGAAGAAGGGTTCAGACTTTGTTCTGAATCTTAAGTTGCAGAGATCAAGGATCAGCTGCAGAGAAGATCAACCCTTTTGTGTTCTACATTCAAGAAGCTTTGAAGAAAAGCCAAGTGAGGTTGATCTTAGCAGAGTTCTTCCAAGAACTCATCAAGAACCTATCAACTCATCTCTCTATTCAGAGTTGTAGGTATATACACTTTGTATTTTATATTTCTTGTAGGATCCTTAGGGATCTGAGTTGTAAGCCTGCAATTATAAAGCCTGAGTGTAGGGCCTGCGTGCCTGAGTGTAGGAGATTTGTATCTCTGAGTGTAGGCCTGTTGTGGCTGAGTGTAGGCCTTGTGGCTGAGTGTAGGTTTTGTGAAGAAGCTGAGTGTAGGTCTTTGAAGAAGACTGAGTTGTAGGGCCTTGGGCCTGAGCTGTAGGAACCTGTTTTGGGGTTCTGAGTGTAAGATCTGAGGATCTGAGATAGTGGAGGAGTTTGGCCGAATCTAGTACACTACTAGATAGGCGAAGGGGGAAAGTGGATGTACCCAAACCTTGGGGAACCACTATAAATTTGTGTGTTCACTGTGTGCTTGATTGATTGCTATGATTGCTGATTGACTGCAGTGTAGAATTAGTTAAGAATCTGTGATATAATTTGAAATCTGCCTATAAAGATTAAGTCACCTATTCACCCCCCCCCCCTCTAGGTGATTAGGGACAATTTCTTTCACTGAGGAGATGTAAAGAGGATGGAGCGATGGCTGCAGGAGATTGGTGGCGAAGCAGAGGAGAAAGGAGAAGAAGAGGTCAGAGGAGAGGGAGAAGTGGTGATGGTAGGAGGCATTGCGGGAGAGCCGAAAATCGCGGGAGAGAAGGATGGAGAGATGGGCATGGTAGAGGAGAGAGAATAAGAGGTCGAAGGAGAGGGAGAAGTGGTGATGGTAGGAGGCATTACAGGGGAGCCGGAAATGGCAGGAGAGAAGGACGGAGAGATGGGGATTGTAGTGGAGAGAGAAGAAGAAGAAGTTAGAGGAGAGGAAGAAGTGGAGTTGGTAGGAGGCATTGCGGGGAGCCGGAAACGGCGGGCGAGAAGGAAGGTGAGATGGAGGTGGAAGAGGAGAGGTGGTCGAAGGAAGGTGAAGGGAGGAGAAAAGAAAAAAGAAAATGGGGGGAAGCAGGAGGGTCACCCGGGGGGAGCCCGGCTGGGAAAAAGAAGAATCTTGCTACTGGAAGGAGAGGACATTGGCGAGCAGGAGATGGGGATGCTTGGGGAGGAAATGGTGGTGATTGTCACGGAGGATGAGGCCGGAGAACATGATGTGCTGAGAGAGCAAGAGGGAGAGGAGGAACCGTCAAGGCTGAAGGAAGTAGTGGAAGTACTAGAGATGGATATCCTCGCCAAAGAAGTAAGGAAAGAGAAGATAAAAGTTAGTGACGAGCTCAGTCCGGAGGACTAGGAGGAGATCAAGGCCTGTGTGCAAAGGAACATTGACGTCTTCGCTTGGAGCGCGGCTGACATTCTCGGGGTCGATGCGGACGTGGCCTGCCACCGTCTCAACCTCGACCCCAACACTCGCCTAGTGCAACAGAAGAAGAGGGCCATCGCCTCTAAGATAGCCGGACCCATTAGAGAGGAGGTAGAAAAGCTACTTAAGGCAAGGTTTATGTCTGCCTGTAAGTATCCAAAGTGGGTGAGCAATGTTGTAATGGTTAAAAATGGAGAGGGAAAGTGGATAATGTGTGTCAATTTCTCTCTTTGAAATAAAGCATGCCCTAAGGATTGTTATCCACTGCTTCGAATCGACGCGCTGGTTGACTCAGCCGTCGGTTTCTCACTTATGAGTTTTTTAGATGCATTTTCAGGATATCATCAAATACGCATGCACCCTCCGGACGTCACCTTCGTCACGGAGGATGGGTGCTTCTGTTTTAATATGATGTACTTTGGGTTGAAAAATGCGAGGGTAACCTACCAAAGAATGATGGATCGGATCTTCCGAGAGGAGAAAGGAAGGAACCTCGAGGTTTATATGGTTGACCTGATGATCAAAAGTCGGGACCTCGGATCTCATGTCTCGGATCTTGAGGAGACCTTTAGAACCTTAAGAAGATATAAAATGAGATTCAACCCCCTAAAATGTGTTTTTGGAGCCAATAGGGGAAAGTTCCTAGGGCATCTTCTCACCCCATTCGGAGTAAAGCCCAATCCTGATAAGGTGAAGGCAATTCTAGAACTAGAGTCTCCCAAAAATGCAAAGGAACTTCAACGTCTCACCAACAAGCTGGCCGAGCTAAGCAGGTTTCTCTCTCTAGCCGGGGAGAAATGCTCTCCTTTCTTCCGGACGTTAAAAGGGGCCAGAAGTTCGAATGGACCCCCAAATGCGAGAAGGCTTTTCAGGCTCTAAAGCAGCAGCTCACCCGGACGCCTCTGCTCCAGGGGCAAGCGAAGGGGAGGTTTTGTTCTTATACTTAGGAGTGGGGACCGGAGCCGTGAGTTCGGTTCTTGTGCGAGAGGAAGGAAAAAATCAATTCCCGATCTATTACGTGAGCAGGGTCCTAAAGAAGGCGGAGCTCGGGTACCCCATCCTTGAAAAACTAGCTTTTGCCCTCATCATATCGGCCAGGAAGCTTAGGCCATATTTTCAGGCTCACTCTATCCAGGTGGTGACGGATCACCCCCTCTGTCGCATCTTGGAGGGGTGGAGCACTCTGGGATGTTGGCCAAGTGATCAATAGAGCTCAGTGAATTCGACCTCGCTTTTATTCCTCGGCTTGCCTTTAAGTCACAAGCGGTGGCTGACTTCCTGGTGGACTACCTAGTTGAGGTCCAAGAGACTGAAGCGTCCCCTCGAGTGGCTTGGAAAATGATGGTAGATGAGGCATCAGGAAGAAATTCCTTTTGAGGGGGAATGATCTTGGTAAGTCCGGAGGGGACCAGGATTGAGCAGGCCTTGAGGATCCACTTCC
The DNA here is from genome assembly GCA_039583875.1 of Platanthera guangdongensis. Taxonomy (NCBI): domain Eukaryota; kingdom Viridiplantae; phylum Streptophyta; class Magnoliopsida; order Asparagales; family Orchidaceae; genus Platanthera; species Platanthera guangdongensis. Next base: position 156,864,333 of record CM077150.1, read on the forward strand.
GGATCACCAACAACCAAGCGGAATATGAGGCGATCATAGCGGGGCTCAGGTTATCTCGGGAGCTGGGCATACAATATATTGAGGTCACGACGGACTCCATGGTGGTTGCGGGCCAGATCAAAGGGGAGTTCAAAACAAGGGAGCCCACCCTCCAGCTATACCTAGGCAAGGTCAAAGACATCATCGGACAGTTCCGAAGCTTTTAAATTTGGCATGTCCCGAGGGAGGAGAGTGCTCAGGCAGACCAGCTCTCCAAGTATGTCCCTCGAGCTAGAGGAATGATGACAGAACTTTTCAGGTCATCCATAGAAGAGGGAGAGCTCATGGAGATAAATCAGCAGGGGTCTTGGATGGACCCCTTCATTACCTTTTTGACCTCGGGGCAACTACCTGCGAGTGATCTCGATAAGAAGTGGACCAGATATAAATCGGCATACTACCTGTTTAAAGATGGGTCTTTGTACCGTAAGACACTATCGTGTCTGCTGGCTCGATGTGTGTCAGAGGAGGAGGTTCTAATGGTTCTGGAATAAATTCACTCAGGAGAATGTGGAAGTCACTCTAGGAGCCGGACCTTAGAGGGGAGAGTGTTGAGGCAGGGGTATTAAAGGCTTCTTATCAAGGTTGCGGGTTCGAGATCCTGTGGCAACAATGCACTGTGCTGATAAACAGGCCGGAGATGCTTTGGGGTATACGGCCTGCAGGGCTTGTATATTCCGGCTGTACTATCGTGGCTCCTTGGGTCCTCCATGGGCTACTGGTGGGCCGGACAGCGCTAGGGCTCCTCCCTAGGTCGTTACAGGTTATCCCTTGATCGCGCACGAAGTGGCGATGACTTAAAGAGATTTTATCCATAACACTCTTTGTTCATAGCGTTTTTATGGTTCAATACTTGCAATTTTGATGTGATCTTCTGATATGATGAAATCGCAGGTGTCTCTTTTCATGACATTAAAGGTGAAATGTGGAAATGGCAGCATGGAGACCCCGAGCATACCCGCTGACTAGGCTATCATATAGCTGGCAGGGCTGTAGGCTCACTCGGTGGTAGTAGATTATTTGGAGAGGAGACCCCGAGCAGACCCGCTGACCAGACTCTCATCTAGCTAGAAGGGTTGTAGGCTCACAAGGTGGTTGGAGATGGTTGGGAGAGGAGACCCCGAGCAGACCCGCTGACCAGGCTCTTATCTAGCTGGCAGGGATGTAGGCTCACTCGGTGGTTGGAGATGGTTTGGAGAGGAGACCCCGAGCAGACCCGCTGACCAAGCTCTCATCTAGCTAGCAGGGCTGTAGGCTCACTCGGTGGTTGGAGATGGTTTGGAGAGGAGACACCGAGCAGACCCGCTGACTAGGCTCTCATCTAGCTGGCAGGGTTGTAGGCTCACTTGGTGGTTGGAGATGGTTTGGAGAGGAGACCTCGAGCAGACCCGGTGACCAGGATCTCATCAAGCTGGCAGGGCTGTAGGCTCACTCGGTGGTTGGAGGTGATTTGGAGAGGATACCCCGAACAGACCCGCTGACCAGGCTCTCATCTAGCTGGCAGGGTTGTAGGCTCACTCGGTGGTTGGAGGTGATTTGGAGAGGAGACCTCGAGTAGACCCGCTAACTAGGCACTCATCTAGCTGGCAGGGCTATAGGCTCACTCGGTGGTTGGAGATGATTTGGAAAGGAGACCCCGAGCAGACCCACTGATAAGGCTCTTATCTAACAGGTAGGGTTATAGGCTCACTCAGTGTTTGGAGATGTTTTGGAGAGGAGACACCGAGCAGACCCGCTGACCAAGCTCACATCTAGCTGGCAGGGTTGTAGGCTCACTCGGTTGTTGGAGGTGATTTGGAGAGGAGTCCCCGAGCAGACCCGCTGACCAGGCTCTCATCTAGTTGGCAGGGCTGTAGTCTCACTCGGTGGTTGGAGGTGATTTGGAGAGGAGACCCCGAGCAGACCCGCTGACCAGGCTCTGATCTTGCTGGCAGGGCTGTAGGCTCACTCGGTGGTTGGAGATGATTTGGAGAGGAGACCACGAGCAGACCTGCCGACCATACTCTCATCTAGCTGGCATGGCTGTTGGCTCACTCGGTGGTTGGAGATGGTTTGGAGAGGAGACCCCAAGCAGACCCACTAACCAGGCTCTCATCTAGCTGGCAGGGTTGTAGGCTCACTCGGTGGTTGGAGGTTATTTAGAGAGGAGACCCCGAGCATACCCGCTGACCAGGTTCTCATCTAGCTGGCAGGGCTGTAGGCTCACTCGGTGGTTGGAGATGATTTGAAGAGGAGACCCCGAGCAGACCCACTGACCAGGCTCTCATCTAGCTGGCAGGGCTGTAGGCTCACTCGGTGGTTGTAGATTGTTTGGAGAGGAGACCACGAGCAGACTGACTGACTAGGCTCTCATCTAGCTGGCAGGGTTGTAGGCTCACTCGGTGGTTGGAAGTGATTTGGAGAGGATACCCCGAGCAGACCCGCTGACCAGGCTCTCATCTAGCTGGTAGGGATGTAGGCTCACTCTGTGGTTGTAGATGGTTTGGAGAGGAGACCCCGAGCAGACCCGCTGACCAGGCTCTCATCTACCTGGCAGGGCTGTAGGCTCACTCAGTGGGTGGAGGTGATTTGGAGTGGGGACCCCGAGCAGACATGCTGACCAGGCTCCAATCTAGCTGGCAGGGTTGTAGGCTCACTTGGTGGTTGGAAATGGCATGGAGGGGAGACCCCGAGCAGACCCGCTGACCAGGTTCCCACATAGCTGGCAAGGTTTTAGGCTCACTAAGGGGCAAGTCAAGTGGTAATAGCTTACGAAGAAGGGTGTCCATATTTGTCAGAACATTGGTAGAGAATTCCTATGAAAAGAAAGAATTGGAGGCAAGGCCAAGGAGGATGATCATCTCTGACTGGCACTCGGTATGGTGGTCTCTCCCGCAGCGAGCAGGTGTTCACTGTCAAAGACTCAGGTCTCGCATGAAAATGAGGGATCTATCATGAGGAACGGTTTGATCCCCAAGGTTTACAGCGTCGGGTTGATCTCGCGGCGAGACGAAAGCAAAGGTCTAGACGGTCTCGCACGCGGCAGGGGAGAGGAGAGGCCCAATGACTATAATTTTGAACTAACTATCAAGAGAAACGACAATGGGTAAAGCGCACTGAAGTAAGGAGTGTGAAAGGTTATAATAACACTCTCTTTGTTCATTACAGAAGAAACACTTCACTATCACAGAAAAGAAACACTTCACTATCAGGAATATTCACAAGTACAGGAGATAAACAAAAAAGAAGGGGGGAGAAGTCCCCAGACTCTGACATCCCTTCGCTCCTCGTCACCGGAGATGGAGCTGTCATCCGTCTCGCCATACAACTGGGGGACCAAGTCGCGGACGGTGACCATCTCAGCATCGTCTCGGGCCACACCCAGCTCCTTCATCATCTTGAGGACGAGCTCCGTCGTATTGATGTTGGAGTCTCGATGGAGGGCGTCGACCTCATCCAGGGAATAGCGAGGTGGATGGGGAGCTTGGAACGGATCTGGATGGAGCACGGTGCTCTCCAGGAGATGGGCATTTTCAGCCTTCAATTTCTTATTCTCTCCCTCCAAAGCCGCAATGCGCGAGCGCATGCGATCAACAGTCTCGGCATCCTACGAGAAGGCCATCAGTCAGCAAAAATTTGTGAAGAGCTAGCAAACGAAACTAACGAGTGGCAGTGAAAAAGATTACCACACCACCATGGCTTCGTGCGAGGAGGTTGTCGGCGACGGCCAGCCGCTTCTCGAGATATTTTGACTTCTCGCACTCCGCAGCAAGGCTGGCCTCGGCCTTCCACTTCTTGTTGTTGTAGACCAGGCGGCGCGAGACCCGGTGCGAGAGCTCCATGGAGCGAAACTGGGCGTGGGTGGTTTTCAGGATAAGGTCTCACGATGCTTCATTATCCACAGGCTCAGTCCCAAGGCCACCGTATAGCCCGTACCCAAGGGAGAAGGCATGACTGGTGGGTGGGTATTGCTCCTTCCAGAAGGGAAGGAGAGTAGACACCGACACGCGGTTGGCATCCTTCTCCCACAAGAGTACCGGCTCGCCAGCGGCATCGTCCGTTATGGGCCCCATGTTGTAATTTGGATGCGAGGAGGGGGCCGGGCGGCTGGAAGAGCCAACTTCGCGATGGGGATGCTCGGCGTGCTGGACAGAGGTGGTGGCGGTTTGGTCGGGTAGGGCTGTCTCGCGGGTAGGAGAGACGGCTGGATGGCGAGGTGAGAGAGACTTTTCCACAGAAATAGGTGGCAGAGACCCCGACATTTCCTTCCTTTACTTGGGAGCGGCTCTTTTCTTCTAATTCGGGAAGGACACCACCTTCTTCACCTTTTTTGTTGGGCTATACCAAGAAGTGGCGGCATCGTCCCCAGGCCTCTTCTTTGGGGCGGGGGCCAGCGTTTCCTTTGCCACCTCCGCCGCCATACTCGCAAGAGCAAGACCCTTGTTGCTATGATAAGGGGGTGGACAGGGATAGTTCTCTCTCCTGAGCGAGATAATGGTTAGGATAAAGCAAGAAGATAAGCATAATGACAAGGGGACATGAATATACCTTCACCAGGAAGAACGGGAAGAAGCGATTCGAGGTCTTGCCGAAGGAAATTGACCTCAAAAGTTTTCCCTGCGAAGAAGTCGCAGAGAGACTTATCAGTACCCCCAACCTTGGGGGTCTCGTAGTAAACCTCGGCAGGCGACACCGGAGCAAGTGGGACGCCTCCCAAGTGTTAAAATTCAACAAACCGCAGACGCCCCCTTGGATACCCTGCTGAAAACTCAACAAACCGAAGGAGAATTCGCCCACTTATAATGTTGAAAAGTTTTCCCGGATCGTGGAGTTAGCAGAGGTTATCTCAACAAAGCAGTAACAACCAGCAACACATGCAGCACAAGCTTCTTTATTGATCAAGAGCAAACTTCTTTACAAGGCGAGACATACATGGCGAGACATGCTTCACCAAAACCCAACACCGGGAGAGCAGAGACAGTTACAAAGACAAGAACAAAAAACAAGCCGCGCGGACTCAATCAACAAGCCGCCGACCTACTGCTGTGGAGTCCGCTCAGTCCGCCAGGTTGCCAGACCGCAACCCAAGCCGCGCGGACTCACCCCTTATTCCAATGCTTAGCTCTTCACCACCGGTCTGTACACCGCCAGACCGCACAAGCTGCGTCACCGAATGGAACAGTCCGCCTGAAGCAGGCGACTTCCTGAACCCCGAACCAAGTCGCCAAAGAGAAGACCGCCTGGTCGCTATCCGCGACCTGCTATTTACCGCCTGTTGCTTAACCGCAGAGTCCGCACTGTCCCTGACCGCAATCAGAGCCAAGTCCTGGCTTTCCAGCGCTATCCGCACAACCTGCACAGCACAACCGGGTCAACACTCAATCCGCGCGGACACAAAGTCCAGACCGCAGCAACTTACGCGAGCTCAATTACTGTTCACTTACTTCGGTCTAGGTTCCTTATTTCCTGATGTGACATGAGTCCTATTTATAGGCACGACGATGAGTATGGTCACCGCCCTGACCGATAGGATCACCGCCACAACCCGCAGCTAGAACAAGTGTGTCCGCTCAGCCCGCGGACACACCTTCCAGTTCGCCGCTCCTGTGCAGATAGCCAGTCCTCCCCAGCTTCTCCAAGGCCGGACTCCAATATCCAGCCCGCCTTGCCGCCAGAGACCAAGCCAGGACCACCACAGCCGGACTCCACAACAGCCGTGTCCGCCATTCTGCGGACAAGGCATCAGCCCGCAAAACCCGAGCCCGCAGCCTCGCCATCAAGGCACCTGCCGGACTCAGCGGACACCCGGCTTCCGTCCGCATATACCAAGTCCATTGCCTTATTGCCAAGGCACCTCCGGACTTAGCGGACACGCCAAACCAGTCCGCTAACAGCAGACTCCAGTCCGCAACTCCTGAGTCCACCTCATCACAAGGGTAAACCGGACTCAGCGGACTCCGGCTCCAGTCCGCACGCTCCTGCACAAGCAATTCTCCAGTCCGCATTTCCCCAAGCTAGCAAACAAGGCAAAGCACTTCTACTACGCTTGGCGGACTGAGAAATCAGCTCGCGCTCCACTGCGCGATCTCCCCGGACTGAGCCAACCTGGACTTGGTTCAGTTCCCACCAAGTCCAGTCCGCTGGCCACAAGGGCCAGTCCGCACTTACTGGCGGACACTGGATCTAGCCCGCCATACCGGGCGACCTCCAGTTCCTGTCCGCGCTGACCGGCGGTCTCCACTGGAGCAAGACCAAGGCAACTGCCAAACCGGTCTGCCGAGCTCCAGTTCTTCAGTCCGCTTCTTGCCGGACTCCGCGGATAACATTCCTATCCGCCCGGTTACTTCCTGGGAGTCAACCGCCTGCTGAGCATACACTGGCCTGTCAGACCGCCGCTGCTGTCCACGTAGTCCGCGCGAACAGACCGCCCAGGCCGCCACAGAGCAAACCGCCTGCAACATCCCTGCCGACCTAGCATTCCACCAACCCTGTCCGTGTAGTCCGCGCGGATAGGTTTCCCAAGCCTTCCATTCACCCACTTTCACTTCACAGAATTCAACACTCCCCCTTGAAGTGAGAAGTGGTGAATAACTCCAGCAGCTCCCGTAGCCTTGCACCTGGTCCTTCCGATAGCATCTACGAAGAGATGTCCAAGACATAGTCCTCGCCCCGCATATCATGGACCATGAGGGAGCCCTCCAGCATTTCCAAAAAGGAGTCATGCTTCCCTCTGCCTTCTTCAGCTTCAACCTCCACTCTTGCATCACAGGAGTATCACCAACTTCCTTGGACACTGAAGTCCAAGCCTTGTTGCCTCTGAGAGAAGTCACCTCTTCAGACTTGGTGTCAACCACCTCCTTGATTCTAGTGGGGTCATCACAGCCAGAAGTACCTTGCTCGACCTGAGGGCTAACTAAGAAACACGGGACCAAGTCCGCCGCGTTCCCTTCACAATATCGAGCTGGTGGCTTACTGATCCTCTTCGATCTCCGAAGAACCTGATCATGGCTAACCACCTCCGCTGCTTTTGAACCAGCTTCATTCCCGGGCAAACTCGGAACAATGCTCCCTTTGCTCCCTGAACAAGACGCCTCCTTACTGGAACCAAAAGCATCTGGAGCAACGCTCCCCCTGCTACCTGAACCAGAAGACTCCCCTCTTGAACAAGAACGGCCTGGAACATCGCTCCCCTTGCTTCCTAAACCGGAAGCCTCCGCCTTCGAGCCAGAAGATCCTGGAGCATCGCTCCCCCTTCTTCCCAACTCTGATGCCTTTGCCCCGGAGCTAGAACAACCTGGAGCACCTGGTGACTCAGGTAACTCCACTTCCTTAGCAGCAGCCTCCTTCAGCCCACCATCTGACCTGCTTATCTCTAGCTCCACATAAGAGCTACCCCAATACGGCGTCAACTCATCAAAAACAATGTCTCTCGACACTATGAGTTTCTTCGTCGCAGGATCCATACACCTCCATCTTCTTCTCTGCTCATCATACCCAACAAAGACTAGCTTTGTCTTGAGAGCACCCGGAGAATGTATATAGCAGGTAGATCCAAACACCCGAAGGTGCTTCACTGAGGGCTTCACTCCGAACATCAGCTCATAAGGAGTCTTCATTATGATCGGACTAAGAGGCATCCGGTTGATGACATGAGCAGCACAGGCTATTCCCTCCGCCCAAAGAGCCTTCAGAACGCCTTTACTCTGAAGCCAACACTTGCAGGTCTTCGTTAACCAACGGATCATCCGAGCTGCAATACTACCCTGTTGTGAAGTATGTCCACAAGAAAGCTCCATCCGGATCCCTTGCTTCCTGCAAAAGCGTGAGAACTCGGTTGAGCCAAACTCACCACCGAAACTTGTCCTCAACACCTTGATCCTCCGGCCAAGCTGGCCTTCGACAAGCTTCTTGAACTCCACAAACAAGCGTACCATGCTGGACTTCTTCTTCATAAAGTATACCCAAGTATACCCAGAATAGTCATCAACCAAGATCAGCATGAACCTGCTGCCTCCAAGACTGGCCGTGACGGTCGGTCCTACCAGAGCACAATGGACAACCGCCAATGGTGCATTACATCTGGATTGTGCTTTGTCGACCATGAAGCGATAGGCTCCACTTTCCTGACATCCCGCACACCCCCGACCATCGCCATAGGATGACAACCTAGGCAAGCCTCTTACGAGTCTTCTTTCCGCCATTGCTTTCAGCTTGTCCATCCCTACATGCCCCAGTCTTTCATGCCAGATAGCTGCACTATCACTGGCATTCCTCCGATCAACTCCAAAACTAGTTGAAATCCCAACTACGTTCTTCTCCTTCCTCCCTACCTGAGCTACATTCGCCGAGAGCAAGACAACCTTGCACTCCTTCCGAAGATGACCTTGCTGCTTACATTTATAGCACCGTGGTCCTTCCTTCCTCTTCCTATCACGCCTAGGAGAAACACTCCTTTCTTCCTGATATGAAGTAGAGGGACCATCTTCCGCAACAACCTTCACCTCCTTCCTGAACAACCCATCAAGGGAAGTCCAAACCTCCGCAGCTGACCGACATCCACTGATGTGGTCCAAGAGCTCCGATGAGATCACCTGCTTGAGAATAGACTCCGCTTTCGCATTTGCCTCCTTCCAAGCTCTCATCGCCTCAGCATTGCCAGCAGTATCCTCTTGTCTTCCTGCTCCGCATACAACCTCCCAAAAGTCCTCGCCAAGAAGAAAGCTCTTCATACAGGACTTCCACCGTTCACAGTTCGTCTCTGTAAGGAGATCAATACCAAGACAACTTGCATCCTCCACTGCCATGGTTCTACCACTGGTTTCCTCTTCAGAAGAGCAACTACTTCCATTGAGCACTGCTTGACCACTCCAACAACCTCGCTTTGATACCATGTTAAAATTCAACAAACCGCAGACGCCCCCTTGGATACCCTGCTGAAAACTCAACAAACCGAAGGAGAATACGCCCACTTATAATGTTGAAAGTTTTCCCGGATCGTGGAGTTAGCAGAGGTTATCTCAACAAAGCAGTAACAACCAGCAACACATGCAGCACAAGCTTCTTTATTGATCAAGAGCAAACTTCTTTACAAGGCGAGACATACATGGCGAGTCATGCTTCACCAAAACCCAACACCGGGAGAGCAGAGACAGTTACAAAGACAAGAACAAAAAACAAGCCGCGCGGACTCAATCAACAAGCCGCCGACCTACTGCTGTGGAGTCCGCTCAGTCCGCCAGGTCGCCAGACCGCAACCCAAGCTGCGCGGACTCACCCCTTATTCCAATGCTTAGCTCTTCACCGCTGGTCTGCACACCGCCAGACCGCACAAGCTGCGTCACCGAATGGAACAGTCCGCCTGAAGCAGGCGACTTCCTGAACCCCGAACCAAGTCGCCAAAGAGAAGACCGCCTGGTCGCTATCCGCGACCTGCTGTTTACCGCCTGTTGCTTAACCGCAGAGTCCGCACTGTCCCTGACCGCAATCAGAGCCAAGTCCTGGCTTTCCAGCGCTATCCGCACAACCTGCACAGCACAACCGGGTCAATACTCAATCCGCGCGGACACAAAGTCCAGACCGCAGCAACTTACGCGAGCTCAATTACTGTTCACTTACTTCGGTCTAGGTTCCTTATTTCCTGATGTGACATGAGTCCTATTTATAGGCACGACGATGAGTATGGTCACCGCCCTGACCGATAGGATCACCGCCACAACCCGCAGCTAGAACAAGTGTGTCCGCTCAGCCTGCGGACACACCTTCCAGTTCGCCGCTCCTGTGCAGATAGCCAGTCCGCCCCAGCTTCTCCAAGGCCGGACTCCAATATCCAGCCCACCTTGCCGCCAGAGAACAAGCCAGGACCACCACAGCCGGACTCCACAACAGCCGTGTCCGCCATTCTGCGGACAAGGCATCAGCCCGCAAAACCCGAGCCCGCAGCCTCGCCATCAAGGCACCTGCCGGACTCAGCGGACACCCGGCTTCCGTCCGCATATACCAAGTCCATTGCCTTATTGCCAAGGCACCTCCGGACTTAGCGGACACGCCAAACCAGTCCGCTAACAGCAGACTCCAGTCCGCAACTCCTGAGTCCACCTCATCACAAGGATAAACCGGACTCAGCGGACTCCGGCTCTAGTCCGCACGCTCCTGCACAAGCAATTCTCCAGTCCGCATTTCCCCAAGCTAGCAAACAAGGCAAAGCACTTCTACTACGCTTGGCGGACTGAGAAACCAGCCCGCGCTCCACTGCGCGATCTCCCCGGACTGAGCCAACCTGGACTTGGTTCAGTTCCCACCAAGTCCAGTCCGCTGGCCACAAGGGCCAGTCCGCACTTACTGGCGGACACTGGATCTAGCCCGCCATACCGGGCGACCTCCAGTTCCTGTCCGCGCTGACCGGCGGTCTCCATTGGAGCAAGACCAAGGCAACCGCCAAACCGGTCTGCCGAGCTCCAGTTCTTCAGTCCGCTTCTTGCCGGACTCCGCAGATAACATTCCTATCCGCCCGGTTACTTCCTGGGAGTCAACCGCCTGCTGAGCATACACTGGCCTGTCAGACCGCCGCTGCTGTCCGCGTAGTCCGTGCGAACAGACCGCCCAGGCCGCCACAGAGCAAACCGCCTGCAACATCCCTGCCGACCTAGCAGTCCGCCAACCCTGTCCGCGTAGTCCGCGCGGATAGGTTTCCCAAGCCTTCCATTCACCCACTTTCACTTCACAGAATTCAACACCAAGTTCCCGCGAATGAAAACAAAGCGAGTGAGCCAATGGTGATTCTTGTTTGGCGTCTCGCATACCTTTAGGCCTTGGCCTGTAAAGTAGGAAACGTCGTCGTCTTTTGCATGGTAAATGAATAGCTTGGGGAAGACGGTCAAGCTGAATTCGACGCGCTCTCGCCGTAGGTAGCTTGCAAAGGCGACCAGCATCGAAATCGCATTTGGGTTGAATTGTGCGAGAACAACGCCAAAGTATTTGAAGACCTGTGTAACCTCTGGCCAGAGGGGGAGTCTTAGTCCCGCCTCAAAGTGCGAGACGGGGAAGGCTAGCTCGTCGGGATAAAAGGTGTTGATGGACTCGCCGACCTTGGGTGGGCGAGACAGATATCCATCAGCTAGGAACTCGTTGGAAAAGCGATTGTATTCTTCGTTGGATATCCTGCCGAGAGGGAAATCGTGGTCGGCAAACCGCCTCCCGCAGCGGCTGCGTCCCTTGCCTTATTCTACATTCTTCTTCCCCATAACCAGCGAGATGACAGAAATAAAAAAAGGGAAAAGAGTGAAGGGGAAGCAGGACGCGAGAAGTGTTAAGCAAGGAGGAGTAGGCGAGAGCTTCGGATCTCAGAAATAGTAGAGAACAACAATACAAGCATAGAAGCATCTAGATCCTGGAGAGGGGTATTTATAGCGGATAAAGAGAGGAGAGGAGAATGAGCAGGAAAATGAAAAGGCGAAAGCCGAAGGGGCGACCCGATGATTCATCTTCTCTCTCTCTCTCTCTCCCCCCCCTCTCTCTCTCTCCAGAACCCGAGGTGCGGAAACGTCGCGGGGATTTTTCCGATGAGCCAAAAATATCATGATTAATTAAAGAATAGACTGATTAAACACAACAATGATGAAAAAACCAACATGACATGACGGCTTGACAAAAATATCATAATGATAAATTATCATAATAAATTATTTCATCCCACGCCGGGCGGGCATCTCGTCCGGGGGGGCCTATATAACAAATTAATAGTTAAAAAGAGCGGGTGACCGATCGATTCATAACAAAGTTACAAGGAAGCATTAATAAGGCGAGACGAATCCAGGACCCCTCAGTTCTTGAGCCATTTCCAATAGCCACCGCGAACTCCCGCGCATGGAGGGTGACCGGGTAGATGGAAGGAGCGGGCGGCAACTAGACCGCGATGCGCAAGACGAAGATGCTCGTCCATCTCGTTTAGGATGGCCTGGGGGTCTGTCCCATCCATTACGGTGTCGGCCTCGATCTCGGCAGAGAGGCGAGTGCACTCAGTTTCCAGCCAGTCAATGCGCCGATCAGAAGCCTGCTTCTCCAGCTCCATCTCGCGGATGATATTTGTATACTTTCGAAACATCCTGGTTGTCCGGCGCTTCAACTCCAGGGTGTCCATGGGATCACCCAGGCAGTCTCCTATCTCATCTGGGCGAGGAAGAGGTGAGAGAGGAGGTGGCGCAGGGGCGTCCTTAGTGTCCGAGTCGAACTGGATACCTGCGCAAAAAAGCGAAAAATCAAAATAAAGGATGGTCTCGTGGTCGTGTGCAGTGAGTACAAGGATTAGCCCTATGGTCTCGTATGTGCTAGGCGAAGGAATAGGAATCTATGTGAGACAAAAGAGACAGGATGAGTTTTCTTACACGGGATGCGAGGGTTCCCTACAATTCGTGAGTGGTCTTCTTTCCTCGTGATAGTGGGGAAGATTCCTCAGGCGAGTCAGGGCGCTGATAAGATTGGTTGGAAATGTCAGGAGGATTTGCGGGCATAGGGGAATCGGCGAGGTTTCCCTGAAAGAGCATGATCAATAGGCAAGACGATAATAGAAAAGAGAGGCGAGAGGTGGAATCAGGAATCACCTGTCTCTCCCCGGAAGACGCGGGAGGAAGTGTATCGACTGTCGAAGGTGCCGAGGAGGTCGTGTCGGCCGAGAGGGTAGGATGGCAGCTTTCGCCTTCTTCGGGCGAGAGGATGAAGGGGCTGAGGCGGGGGTACTCCCCAAAGACAGGATCAGGGCAGCCATGTTGGCTTTGTTTTGCTTGCGCACCATCGCGAGACGCTCACGAAAGCTCTGGCTATGAGACATGATGAAGGGTGGAAGAGAAGTGGAAATGAGAAAGGGGGGCATTCCATGTTGAGGTGGGGTCTCGTATTTATAGACTCCAGGTGGAGGGCCCCGCCAAAGATTCTCACAAGTGAATCATGACAACCGCGAGCCTCAGTTGGACTTTCTTTCCGAGCTTGGACCAACCTCGAAAAGAGTGGGGATTGTGTACAACCTTGGGCTCGCGGGAGGCCTTTCCATCAGCTATGACCCGGAGAAGCTAGCGAGAGGTACTTGATAGACAAGTAGGACCGGGTGGTCCACTCGCAGGTGGCGAGACGGGGGTTCTCTGCAGTAGGCGAGACACCGTTTGGGGTCGTGAGCTTGGCCCTAGAAGGCGAGATGGCCTATGGGGCGATAGGCCGACGAGAGGAATAGGTGGGATCATCTCGCCCGCCAGTCACTTTCCCCACTCGCCGCATGGGAGGAAAGATGTTTTTACCTCTTTACCCCCAAGGAGGATTTTACTCTTCTACCCCAGGTAATTTTACACTTCTACCCCTGGTGGTCTGCATATAGCTCTTCAGGACTACGAAGTTTGGCTGTTGGCAGACCCGACCCAGGGTATTTTGGTAATTTCAGGTCGGTTCAGTATGGATATTTGCACACCAAACTCAGAGGCCTATAAATAGACCGACAAGGTGCCTGGATGGGTTGTTGAACCTTTCCATATTCTTCCTCTCAGGCACATAGCTCAGCATTGGCTAAGGAGGGGAAGGACTTCAGTTTCTTCTTGGGTAAGAGGTGGGACCTCCGAGCTGAGACCCCTTGATCTGTTTCCAGGTCTACGACTCGCGTCGGGAAGGTGGTTCAAGAGGAGTATGTGTGGGCTACAACCTTAGGTACGAACTCTGGGCGGGATCAGGTAACTGGTTCCAACATCCTCCTTCTTCACAACAAATAGAAAGTAAATCTTCAATGTTAGATTAGCTTGTGTTGTGACGATCCTCTATAGAGCTCTGCTCCTTCTTCAAGCTTGAGAAAATTTGAGTTCTGTATAGCAGGCTTGAAGATGAATAGTGAAATGTCTTAAGCTCTACCAGCTGAATTTTGCATGAAACAATTGGAGTTTTAGAGATAAACAAAAGTTCTAGTAACGAGTAACCCTACTTTGCTTTTATATGTCTGCCATGGAAACGACACTATACCTCTTTTAGAACGTGACATGGGCATCTTTAGTTGTTGCTTTATCCACAATAACACTATCGGAGAAGTACAATGTTCTTTGTCTTTTAGTGCTCTATCTTCTTTAATTTGAATTTATGAATGATGTCAGCATATTTGATGTTCCCCCTGTGGGCTTATAAAAAATCTTCCGGACAACGTGTACAGGCGTTGAGTGTAGTCGCGTAACTCAACAAATTAGCTATAAATGGTTAAGTACATGAGGGTTGAGTGAACTGCCTTCACTCGACGCATTTACCCTTAGCTGAATTCTTCCTTATTGAAGAGTCGTTGAGTGATTGTTGATTACTCAATGCTTTTGATTTCAAGTCCTTTTCTTAAGCAGGTGTAGTGTAAACTACCGTCACTCAACGCATTTGCACTTTGACAGCTTCCCTTCTATAGACGTTGAGTGAACGGACTTCAATCAATGCATTTAAACTTATCAACTTTTCTAAGTAGGCGTTGAGTGAACTGCCTTCACTCAACGCATTTCCAATTAGACAGAATTTTCCTAATAGCCGTTGAGTGAACTGCCTTCACTCAACACATTTGAACTTAGCAAAATTCTTTGAGCAGGCGTTGAGTGAACCATATTCACTCAACGCATTTGTACTTAGCCGAATTTAAGTCCTGCTCCACTAAGGCTTTGAGAGACTGAATATCTATCGACGCTTTTTGGCATCTGGCATTGAGTGATGTGTGATCACACAGCGCATCTGTACTTAGCCAAATTTTTGGCTCTTCCACGTGTTGTCTTCAGTACATCCAAACTTCTGACATATATATCCTGTCTAATTTTTGAATAGTAGACTTCCTGGATATATGAACTTGAACACATATCAAATATATGCTTGTGTATATTATTGACTTATGGCCTTCTTCAAATCAGAGACATTATAGTCAACGGACCCAACATATTGTATCAGAGTTTGCGGATGTGTTTCCTAAAGATCCGCCTGAGATTTTACCTCAACGAGAGATCGACTTCACTACTTAGTTTGTGCCATGTGGGAAACTTGTGTTACACTCACCATACCGAGTAGTGCCAAATGAAATGGCGAAGTTGAAGGTTCAGTTGCAGGAGTTGCTAGAGCAAGGCTATATATGTCCAAGTATGTCACCTTGTAGCGCACCGGTCCTCTTTATGAAGAAGAATGATGGAAGCTTCTGTATATTCATTGACTACGTGAACTGAACAAGCTGACAGAAAAGAATAAGTATCTAATTCCGTGAATTGATGATTTATTTGATCAGCTAGTTGGATCTATTGTCTATTCCAAGTTGGATTTGAAATCCGGCTATTGGCAATTTTGGATTCGGTAAAGAGATATTGCCAAGATAGTGTTTGGTATACGCTATGGGCATTATTAATTTACTATGATGCCTTTGGGGCTCAATAATGCATCATCGGTGTTTATGTACTTGATGCATAGGACCTTTAGAGAGTATTTGGACATATTCATGATCGTCTTTATTGATGACATACTGTTATACTCTCAGTCAGAAGAGGATCATGCGAATCATTTGAGTTTGGTTCTGCATACCCTGAGGTGGAATCGACTATATGCCAACTTCTCTAAGTGTGAGTTTTGGCTACCTTTGGTTGCCTTTCTTGGACATATAGTTAGTGGAGAGGATATTACTGTGGATCCGACAAAGATAGTTACGATACGAGAGTGGTCTGTACTTGTTTGTTTAGCGGAAGTCTGTAGTTTCCTTGGAATTGTCAGCTATTATAGGTGCTTCATAAAGAACTTTTCAAGGATTTTTACCTCTCATTGCATTGACAAGGAAGAATCAGAAGTTCATTTGGATGCCCAAGTGCGCGCGAGCTTTTGTGGAGTTAAATAATCGTCTGACCACGACGCCTATTTTGAGTTTTCCATGTGGTGCAGAAGGCTATGAGATCTATAATGATGCCTCAGGGAGCGGCTTAGGCTACATTCTGCTGCAGT
The DNA here is from genome assembly GCA_039583875.1 of Platanthera guangdongensis. NCBI lineage: Eukaryota > Viridiplantae > Streptophyta > Magnoliopsida > Asparagales > Orchidaceae > Platanthera > Platanthera guangdongensis. Next base: position 156,880,314 of record CM077150.1, read on the forward strand.
TTGGAAAGGTTATAGCTTTTGGCTCACGCCAACTGAAATTTCATGAGGGGAATTATTCGATTCACGATATGGAATTGGCGGCATTATTTATATGGCGTGAAGATCGACATCTTTATGCACAATAAGAACTTAAGGTATTTATTATATTAGAAGTATCTGAATATGCAACAACGGAGGTGAATAGAATTCCTAAGGGACTACACCTTCGAGATTCATTACACTAGCGGGAAGGGAAATGTAGTCGCGAATAAACTATGTCGCAAGGCTCCATCATGAGCAAATTGGTTGCAGATGCATGATGAGCATCTAATTCATGAGTTGGAGGCTTTGTGTAACAACACCATCTGTTCATATGGTATATACTAGAAGGTCCGACCGGGGCCCCACAGTATATATCACAAAACAGTCGGTGAAATTACGGGATGATACCAGAGTAGCGCATCGCACCCTAACACAATGCATTCTAGCGGAAGCCTACACTAACCATTGAACTCCACACTTGAATGTCCAACATATAAAACAACTCCACATTGTATATATAGATAGGAATGTCTTACAACATAAATTAGTTGGCCTTATGGCCTTACAGGGCTTTCAAACAGTGGCCTAAATATTGGCGCGCAGGTCGGCCACATTAAAAGGAAACATAATCCAAATTAGCCTTTGAAGGATAACAGCAGCAGCAGTAGCAGCTAAAGAAGCATGGACATCAACCCTTTTTCGTCTCCCTTGGCTCTCCAGCACCTGTACAGGGACAATCCACCCAACGGTGGCAAACAAGGGCAACGGTCAGCATTCAGCTAACCAAATTATAACGACCCTACCCCTTTCTCGGGGCAGTGGTAATCTTCCCTTCAGGCCTAGCATATCACAAGCATATATAGATCACATGATGTGCTTTTACGCACACATTCCATCACAACCGTCAGCCACTCAGCTCGACGATCCGTGCACTCAGGGCACATTCTTGGTGTACCGGTGAACCAGTTGGCCACCACCGTATCAGGGTCGCAGCCCAACGGTAAATCACTTGAGCATTTACTCCATGGCGTGCAACCGGAGTTCTAGTCGTAATGCACCGGGCTTGGCCCGTAGCCCCCCATTGTGTCATCGCACGCAGGCCTACGACTCTCGCTATGCGCTCCAACAGACCGCACCTCTGGTCTCACGTCGGACGGACATAATGCAGGTCGGATCCTCCACCCCTCGTTGCTCAAATCGCCTTTCCATCACCGTGTATGGCGTACTCGCGGCTACAAAAGGCGCGGGTCGGTCTCACCAATCCTGTTCTGGCATTCAAGCCTGGGTATTTCTCTTACACCCATTCCTATCACAACATTAGCGGGTCTCTCCTGGGCACACCAGTACTTCCTGCTACTCTCTTCGCAGGTGGATACCGCAAATAGCACAAATGTCAGGGGTCTTTCCTGGCTACCACACCAGTACTTCCTGTTACTCTCTTCACAGGTGGACACCGTAAATAGAACAAATGTCATGGGTCTTTCCTGGCTACCACGCCAGTACTTCCTGTTACTCTCTTCACAGGTGGACTGCCCATGAACATTAAGCATTACAAAGGGTATTTCTTGGAATTCCAATACAGTACTTCCTGCTACTTCCTTTAACAGGTCGAACCCAACAGCACAAGCAGCACAAGCATTATACTGGTATTTTCCTGGACTACCACTCCAGTACTTCCTGCTACTTTCTTTTACAGGTCCAACCCGTCGACTCCTAAACTATGCGTTTATCACGGAGTCTTCTCCGGTTCGTATGCAACATCACCAATCCAGACCAACCTATCCAGATGGGTTTCACACAGCATGCCTATTCCGTACTCCATTTTCGGATCTATATGCCAACAAAGGGGATTCCATGAATCAACCCAAAAGACTCCCAACATCAGCCACCCTTTGGTGGGGGAATCATGCATATGCCAAAAAGGAAGCCTTCACATGGCTAAGAAGAAAGGCCGTTACCGTTGAAGACCGTTTCGGTGCCATGAACTCCTAGCTGGCTCGAAAGAACCGCAAAAGCTTTTCCTCCGCAACGATGGCCTCAAATCTCAGCTTGACACTCTCAAGCTCCACCAGAGATCAGCCCCTCTTCTTCTTCCTCCTTCTTCCTTTCCCTTTCTCTCTCTAGAAGTTTAGAAAGATGAAGGAAAAATAAAAATGAGTCTTCCTTCTCACTTTTCGGCCTTAAGGAAACAGGGAAGGCTCTCAGCTGTTAGATCCTAGCTGAAGAAGAATGGACGACCGCGAAAAACCTGCAAAATCATGTTTCGGGTCCGACACGCCCTGTGACACGCCCAGGGTACACGCCCGTGCACAAACCGCCTTATCCCGAAGCAGGTCATGCCTAGGGTACACGCCCGTGACGGTCGGGTAACGCCCGTGACATATGGCGTGTACCTCACTCGAGACCTACTCGAGAGGAATTACTCGAGAGAAAACCAACTACTCGAGTACTCGAATTTGACACGCCCATATCAAATGACATGACCGTGGCACTGCCCTCTTACTCGAGTACTTTTCCACTTACTCGAGAGAACAGTGTCGACCTCTCGACACAGCGGGACACGCCCTGTGACACGACCATGTCACAGGCCGTGTACCCCATACTCGACAATCGTCGAGCGTAGTTCGTCTAACACAGGGGGACACGCCCTCCGCGAATGGTACACGCCCGTGTAACCTGGCGTGTTCCCGCGTTTGACGAACGTCGAACGCAGTTCGTCGAACTCATTTTTCATCGAACGTACGACGACTCCGCACCCGAGCAGGACACGCCCTGGGACACGCCCGTGTCCCAGGCCGTGTTACCCAAAATTTTGCCTGTTGAAAAATTGGGCTGTTACAACCCGCCCCTCCTACCAGAAATTTCATCCTCGAAATTTGCACACCGGAAGGCAATCAGCAACTAAAAAGTCATAACATCAAAATTTCTTGTTACAATAACTTTTCACTATCCACTCAGTTATAGAAACAGATCGGGAAATTCAGCTCGCATGGTCTGCTCTCGCTCCCATGTAAGCTCTTCACGACCGCAGTTGTCCCACCGGACTTTAACCATTCCGACCGTCTTGTTCTACAACTGTTTCTCGGCTCGATCCTTGATCTGAATGGGTCTAACTCTCGTTGTTAGCCCATACTCTACCGGCACATGATCATCTGTGATCACTTGAGCTGGATCTTTAACGGCCTTCCGAAGCACCGAGATGTGAAACACATCATGTAATCCACCCAAGTCTGCCGAAAGCGCTAGCCGATACGCAGCCTCTCCAATTCGCTCAACCACTTCAAATGGACCCAAATATCTTGGACTCAACTTTTTCAAACGTCGAATCCTGGATACGCCTTTAAAGGGCTTGATCTTCAAGTAAACCCAATCGCCTACCGCGAACTCCACGTTCCGGTGCTTGGCGTTGTAGTACTTCGCTTGACGATCTTGGGCTATGAGTAGCCTCTCTCGAATAGCACAAATGGTTGAGTTTGCTTCATCAAGTTCATTACGATTATAAACTCTAACTTCTCCCGCTTCTACCCAAGCCAAGGGAGTACGACACTTCCTTCCATATAGAGCTTCAAATGGTGTCATCCCGATGCTCTCCTGGTAGCTGTTATTATAGGCAAACTCCACCATGTAGAGATAATCTTCCCATCTCTTTCCAAAATAGAGGGAGCACATTCGGAGCATGTCCTCCATCGTTCTGTTGGTTCGTTCAGTTTGGCCATCCGTTTGGGGATGAAAGGTCGTACTGAAAGTCAACTTCGTGCCCAACAGCTGGTGAACTAGCCTCCAATCCTTTGACATGAATCGCCCTTCTCGATCACTCACGATGCTCCGACGAACACCGTGGAGCCATACAATCTTTTCAACGTACAACTTTGACAAACTTTCTACCGAATCATCCCGCCTGTTCGGGAGGAAGTGTGCCACTTTTGTCAGCCGATCAACAATCACCTAGATGGAATCGTTCCCTCGCTGAGATCTTGTTGGGTATTGTATCCACAATTACCTGGATTTGAGGAATCCACCTGTCAAGCTAAGATGAATTCACAATGTATTTGATGAAATCTCTCAAGTTGTGCTTGCAGTTATTCCACGCTAAGTGCACACCAATGTCAGGGTGCAGTAGGTCAATATACACGGGTCTGCACGACGTAATCCCTCGTTGAGCAGATCAGTGTGTTGGCCTACGTGTACTCTCTCTATTGGAGTGCACTTACCTTCAAGTACAGGGCCGTGTTTATGCAAGAGAAGACAAGGAGCAAGGATGGGTCAAGGAGCAGCTCTTGGGTGGAAAGACAAAAATTCGTCTAAGTGTAATTCGACGAGAATCACCAAGTGATTCTCGCCGATTCGGCGAGAATCATTAGTGATTCTCGCCGACTCTTTCCGACTGCCTCAAAACGGTGCCAAGTAAGATTCGGCGAGAATCACTAGTGATTCTCGCCGAACCCATCGCAGAGCAGATCCTGAATACCAAGTTATATTCGTTGAGAATCAAAAAGTGATTCGGCGAGAATCACTAGTGATTCTCGACGAATCGTCGAGAATCACTAACTGATTCTCGCCGATTCGTCGAGAATCACCTGCGATTCTCGCCGATTTTTACTTAGCGATTTCTCTGGAAGCTGCTGGACTGGATTCTGTCGCTGGACTATTTTGAACCGGATTTCGGGTTTCTACTTGTGGGACCAACAACGGTCATATTGTAAGTGTCTACAGTGTATAAATACACGAGTATTTTTGAACAGTAAAGAGAGCGAAGAAGAAAAGAAAAACGCGAGCCGCGATTTGACCTAGATCGCCGCTTCCGCTCCGTCGCCGCCGCCGCCGCTCGCGACAAGTTGTTCGCCGGTTGATCGTGGTTTCGCCCAGATCCTCCTGCGATAGAAGCCTAGCTAAGCTCAGCGTCTCACGTGTCTAACCGGAGATCTCTTGTCTCTCGATTTGTAGATCGGGAAAGTCTTCCCCATCCGAATCGATCGAGACGATTGATCCTAGTGTGACCGTTGGTAGACCTAGCTAGCTTCGCTACGAAGTTTGGATCTCTAAAGAAGTGCAGCCGCACATCGTCGTCGCCGCCGATCCCGTGAACCTTGCCGCCCATCTTGCCGCCGCCGGTTCCGGGGAGATCCTCTCCAAGAGAGATCTAAGGTTGTGGACTCCTTGTGGACGTCAAGAACACGTCGTCAACAAATAGGGACATCTTAGTCTCCAAATGAAGTTTGTATCTCGTGTACATTCTAGTTTTACTTTTGTTATAAAGGATCGTTTGTTTCGTGTTGTAAGGGTTGGGTACAACCCGGTTTGTGGGAGTGGTGACTCCTACGTGTGGAAGGGTTCCTTCCGTTAGTGCAAGGATTGGATTTCAATCCTGTTGGTGAAGAGACCGAGTCGTCCCGTGTTGGGAGATAGGTCGAAGGGGGAAAGTGGATGTACCCAAGTCGGGGAACCACTATAAATTGCCTGTGTATTCTGTGTGATGTGCTGTTTATTTTTATTGTGCAGGTACAATCTTAAATTCCGCAAAAACGCTGCACGTCACCTATTCCCCCCCCCATAGGTGAATATAGTTGACACTAGGTGAACTATCAAGTGGTATCAGAGGGAGGTTACTCATCAAAAAGGTTTACACCTTGAGTAGTATCCTGCCACCAGTGTCAGAAGCATGGAGCTGGATTATGAGATATCGCCACTAAGACTCCCCGCATGCACAAAGGAGTATTATCCCGTTTGGAGGATGGGGGTGTCATGTCACTTGGAGGCCATCAATCCTCGAGCATCTTTCATCCTAGAAGAGGGTCCTTTCATTCCTATGAAGACCTCCTGCTCTGGAAAGAATATCGAAGTGCCCAAGTGCATTGCAGAGATGTCAGAGACGGAACTATCACTCTTTAACTTGGACAAGAGGATTCGTCAAATTATCTTGGATATCTGGTCTGGAGCTTCTCGACTGTAGATTGGAAAAATGTAGGACGGCTAAAACTATGTGGGTGATGATCTCTGTGCTGATGGGGGGTCAGAGAAAGTTGGAATCTGCTGTCAACCAGAGGATGAAGCCTATGTGGGGGTATTCACCTCTGATGATGAAGACAAGGATCTCTCGGACAGCATCAGAGCTCCAGTGTCCGTGTCAGAGACTGAAGAGGCCAGTGTGGAAAGCTTCTCTGATGAGGATGACACAATGGTCACTGGCTTTAATGACAATATCACTGAAGAGCAGGTAACTTCTTCATCCTGCCCCGTATCTCTTGAAGTTTCTGAAGACAGGAACTGCCTTCCTTCAGACAATGCTGATTCCGTGTAGAGAGCCCTTCAGACAAGCAACCTACTTGCTGAGGAGCAAGCTCAATAGATTGCTCGAGTGAAGATCTTGTTGGTTCTCCAATTGGCGTCGAACAAGGTCAAGGAATCTAAAATCTCAGCTCTAGAGAATAGTCTAGAGAATGAGAAAAGAATAGTATCAAACTTTTCCAAGGTTGATGCTATAAAGAGAAAGCAAGAAAATGGGTGGATCTCGCGGATTATCAATTCGTGGAGAAATGGGGAAACGGTATTCCGACCCCCCACTCCAAGCAGGAAGGCAACTCATCATGCCTTCAGGTATGACCACAGGAATAGTCGTGGTCACTGCAACGGTGATCTGTCCCCATGTGGAAACACCCGTAGTGCAAGGGCCGTCGTGGCCACCCATGAGAGAATACCTAAGGCTCAATCTGAGCCCTTTGTATTCACTGCCACTGCCTCAACTCGGTGTGAATATGCATGTCCCAGCTCACAGAACACTTCTCACCACCCGAGGACACAGGATAGGGAGGTTAGAAGTCATGGTGTAAGTTTTCATGGGGCCTCTGGAAGGGGGATGCCTGAAAGGAAGGCACCACCTCCCCGGCCTCATGACGCTCGCAACATGCATTCCTTCCACCCTTCCACGTGTCACGGTGGAAGAGGAAATTTTGTGAGGAGATCATGCCCTATCCCGTTGAGACCTAGGACCGTGACTACCTCAGTCACTAGATCAGGTCAGAAAGGGCGATACAACATTAACCTATGTTGGTGCTGTGGCAAAGTGGGACACTTTGCCATCGACTGTTGGCACAACCCCTCTATGTCAAGGGCAAGGGCCTATCCACATTTTCTGAGCAGAGGTAGCCTTCCTGACAGGTTTTCTGAAGGAAGGCAGTCGAGTGCTTATGCTAACAGGAACCTAGGACCCAATATGATTTGGGTTCCTAAGGTAAAGTAATTCTTTCTTGCAGGGTAGTCTAGGTTCCCGTGAATATGATGGGAACTAGACAGTAGGTGGCTCAAGACTAAATTAGAACAAGCGTCTGGAATAACTGATGTGACATCTACTTGGGCATATTCACATTGAGCTCCTAACATGTTTTACCTGAGGGACTAAATGATAACTCTCATAATCCCAGGTACGGTTGATCAATTCCAGGACTTGAGTCATATTGTATCCACATTTACATATATATATATATGTATATATAGTTATACTTATATTTACACCATTGTGTGAGTACATCTAATGATATGCTAACATGGTAAACATAAACCATAGATACAATATTGAAGACTTATCGGAAATTCCCCTGGTAGACTCGAGATCTAACGTCTACAGGCTTAAATTAGCTCACTGAAAACCAGCGTATATTGGCCTTACGAAGTATTTACATACTTAGAAGATGCTTAAATTAATTTATATGGAAAAGTCGGCTCAAACCCTAATAGCTTGACTTTAAGGAGTATCTATATAGTTAGAAGACTTTCAAATTAACTTAGACAAACGAAACCGTGAGAATCCCATTGTACTCATCGAGCTTGGCTCTAAGGAGAATCACATTTAAGGAGAAACCCATTCCCGCCGACCCTTCACCTGCCGCAGGAATCCCGCCTAAGAGAATTCACCTCCGGCAGAAACCCATTGCCGCCGACCCTTCACCTCCCGCAGGAATCCCGCCTAAGAACGCTCTCCACAGGAAAACTTGTCGATTCTCGCCGCAAGGGAAGCTCGCCGAATCGACTCCTTCTCCGCAGGAAACTTGCCGAGTCCCGCAAGACTCTCGCCGAATCGGTATCCATTGAAGGTCTCCCGCCGAATCCCGCAAGTATCTCGCCGAACCGTGCCGGCTTCCGTCAACATCCCGCAGGAAGCTCACCGACGATCTCTCCCGTCCGGTGCCCCTCATCTTCAACCATCTAACTCCCGTCTACGCTTTTAGGTAACCACCCCCTCACCCTTACTTGGACCTGATTACTAGTGTCGCATCCTTTTTTGATTTTTGATTAAGCGTAGAGTAGGACTTTTCTCCCTAGATTTACGATGGCTCCAAGGACAACTGTCGGGATGGTCACCGGATGCGAGCTGGTTCGCACAGGGTTCTCTCATGCCTCAGATGAATTCAGGAACATCATCCTTATGCTAGAGGAGGCTGGACTCTCATTCGTCCTAGAGCATCCCTGTAAAATCCTGGACAAGGAGGTGCTGGAGTTCTTTGCAACCGCAAAACTCCGGAATGACGATTCTCTTATCAAAAGCAAGGTAGCCGGGGCAAATATCAAGATGTCTGCCAGCAAGCTGACCCGCTTCCTGCAGCTCTCCAGCTCAGAGCATGAGGACTATCTTGAAGAAGAAGACAAAACCCGGACTCTATTATTCTGTGGACTCCCTCGAGGAACACGGTCAATAAAGCGCAAGGATATGAATGAAGAAGGGAAGCTTCTGTCAGACATAATCGGAAAAGTACTCATCTGCAAGCCAGGCTCTCATGACCATATCTCTGGGGACATGTTCAAGATCCTGGTGGCAATTGTCTGCCGGAAAAGTTTCAACTGGGGGGCTTTGCTGTTTGAGAAGATAAAGGACACCCTGAGATCTCCGAGCTTTGGCCGAATCATAAGTCTGTATCTCAATCAGCTGAATGGAGACAAGTTTGACATGAGTAAAGGTGTTCCTCTACACTACTTGAAGAAGATGGACTCAAGTGTTTTTGACAGATTGGAGAGGCGGATTGGGCAAGCTGCCGTGGAAGAACAACAGGATGTATCTCCAGCAGAAACCCCCAGTGAAATTCCTGATACTATGACTGCAGGAATTGAGGGGGAGCCTCTACCCACTCATGCTGATATCGTAGCTGACATCACCCAAATGGCCAGAGATGCTGTGGCAGATATACAAGAAGACAGTGAAGCTGTGCCGGAGAATGAGGAGGCCCTGAACCGGAGCGATCAAGGAGCCGAAGCTGCTATACAGGAGACTGCTAACATAGAATTGGAAGAGGATGCCGATGAAGATGATTTCATGGATGATGAAGGAGAGGAAGACGGCCATGAGGGACATGAAGCATTGGAGACTCAGGATCTCATTGAACCTCCATCTGACAAGCACGCAACTGAAATCGTTCCTGAAAACATTGGTGCACGAGTGGAGGGGGAGTCCGAGAAATCTGCAGATGCTGCCAGTATTCCACCATTAGAGGCTGTGCTCCTGTCCAGCTCTACAGGTGCATCTGATGAAGTGCACGGCCAAGCAGCGCCTCCGGATCTTCCATTACGAGATGAGCTAGCCACTCACACCGTGAGTGTCATTCAAGGTATAGTGGATGAGCTTAAAGACTCTTTTGAAAAAGCTCAAAATAAAATGCTGAAAAGGATTAAGAAGTCTGAAAATCTCATGCTGAAGAATATGGTGGAGATCAACCATAAACTTGACATGATGGACAAGAAATTTGAAGAAAAGTATACAGCGGCCGGCCAAGCAGTCACTCTTCTTATGGCCGGATTGAAAACGAGCACCGATACTCTTGCCGTAGTAAATCAGAATGCTCATGTTGTAGCAAACAACATTCAAAAGTTTGACGGTAATATGGTAACTCTCAACTCCAATCAGCAAGCCTTAGTCAATGAATTCTCCAGGACTTCAAAGCATATTGATGACTCACTGCACTCATATGCAAATTCCATCGCAGTCGAAGCCAAAAAGGGGGAGAAGGAATACATAGCTAAGATGGCTGAGCTTCAAGAAATCATGATCACAAACTTCGAACAGTCGAACAAATATGTCTATGACAGCTGCTGGTGGATGCTCCAACAGGCGTTAGGCGTCGATTTGAATCCTGCTGGTATTCATGCTCCTGAGACTTCTATGGCTGCTGCGGGAGTAAGTGCTGCTGAGGGAGTAAGTGCTGCAGATATTCCCATGAGTGAAGCTGATGCTAGGGCTATGTCTAAAGCAAAACTGATGAGCATGTTTGACCAAGAGGCCCTAGCAAAAGCCAGGGGAAAGAGAAAAACTCAAGAAGGGACCTCCAAGGAGACACAAGCTGAAAAGAGAATTCGACTGAGTGAGGAGGAAGTAAGAAATGAAAAGTGGAGTCCAGTTTCAAAGAATATCATCTTGGACACCTTCTGGCTACAGGAAAAAGGAGAAATCAATCGAAATGAAGTATACAGCCAGTATGAGTGGGAAATGCACAAGACGTATGAAGCGAAACGAAACATTTTCTTCAGGACCAACACGACGGCAGATAAAGCTCCTCCTCCCAGATATTATCCGAAGCCCAAAGAGTATATGGAGAGGCAAAGAAAGAAGTATTTGGCGCAAAAACGCAAGGATGACTTAGCCAAAGAAAAATAGTCAAAACTTTATAGCTTGTCATTCTCTCTTAAGAACGATTAATGGTTATTGTTATTATTTGAACAATCTTGAGATTATGTATATATATATATATATATATATATATATATATATATATATATATATATATATATATATATATATATATATATATATGCATTTGAAATTATGAGTGACTCAAGTCTTGATTTGTCTGCCTATATTATCTTGTACTGTATATTTAAATTCTGAATGCTGTTTATATTATTTGATTGGTGTTATTCATCTTAGCTAGTAGGGTTTTGGCTTCGTCAAATAGGGGGAGATTGTTGGGTATTGTATCCACAATTACCTGGATTTGAGGAAGCCACCTGTCAAGCTAAGATGAATTCACAATGTATTTGATGAAATCTCTCAAGTTGTGCTTGCAGTTATTCCACGCTAAGTGCACACCAATGTCAGGGTGCAGTAGGTCAATATACACGGGTCTGCACGACGTAATCCCTCGTTGAGAAGATCAGTGTGTTGGCCTACGTGTACTCTCTCTATTGGAGTGCATTTACCTTCAAGTACAGGGCCGTGTTTATGCAAGAGAAGACAAGGAGCAAGGATGGGTCAAGGAGCAGCTCTTGGGTGGAAAGACGAAAATTCGTCTAAGTGTAATTCGACGAGAATCACCAAGTGATTCTCGCCGATTCGGCGAGAATCACTAGTGATTCTCGCCGAATCGTCGAGAATCATTAGTGATTCTCGCCGAACCCATCGCAGAGCAGATCCTGAATACCAAGTTATATTCGTTGAGAATCAAAAAGTGATTCGGCGAGAATCACTAGTGATTCTCGACGAATCGTCGAGAATAACTAACTGATTCTCGCCGATTCGTCGAGAATCACCTGCGATTCTCGCCGATTTTTACTTAGCGATTTCTCTGGAAGCTGCTGGACCGGATTCTGCCGCTGGACTATTTTGAACCGGATTTCGGGTTTCTACTTGTGGGACCCACAACGGTCATATTGTAAGTGTCTACAGTGTATTAATACACGGGTATTTTTGAACAGTAAAGAGAGCGAAGAAGAAAAGAAAAACGCGAGCCGCGATTTGACCTAGATCGCCGCTTCCGCTTCGTCTCCGCCGCCGCCGCTCGCGACAAGTTGTTCGCCGGTTGATCGTGGTTTCGCCCAGATCCTCCTGCGACAGAAGCCTAGCTAAGCTCAGCGTCTCACGTGTCTAACCGGAGATCTCTTGTCTCTCGATTTGTAGATCGGGAAAGTCTTCCCCATCCGAATCGATCGAGACGATTGATCCTAGTGTGACCGTTGGTAGACCTAGCTAGCTTCGCTACGAAGTTTGGATCTCTAAAGAAGTGCAGCCGCACATCGTCGTCGCCGCCGATCCCGTGAACCTTGCCGTCGCCCATCTTGCCGCCGCCGGTTCCGGGGAGATCCTCTCCAAGAGAGATCTAAGGTTGTGGACTCCTTGTGGACGTCAAGAACACGTCGTCAACAAAGAGGGACATCTTAGTCTCCAAACGAAGTTTGTATCTCGTGTACATTCTAGTTTTACTTTTGTTGTAAAGGAACGTTTGTTCCGTGTTGTAAGGGTTGGGTACAACCCAGTTTGTGGGAGTGGTGACTCCTACGTGTGGAAGGGTTCCTTCCGTTAGTGCAAGGATTGGATTTCAATCCTGTTGGTGAAGAGACCGAGTCGTCCCGTGTTGGGAGATAGGTCGAAGGGGGAAAGTGGATGTACCCAAGTCGGGGAACCACTATAAATTGCCTGTGTATTCTGTGTGCTGTGCTGTTTATTTTTATTGTGCAGGTACAATCTTAAATTCCGCAAAAACGCTGCACGTCACCTATTCCCCCCCCCCCCATAGGTGAATATAGTTGACACTAGGTGAACTATCAGATCTCGGTAACCCATGCATGAAATCCATGGAAATATCGTCAAATTTCCACTCTGGAATCGGCAACGATTTCAAATAACCGCCCGATTTCTGGCATTCCGCCTTCACCATAGCACAGGTTTGGCATTTGGCCATATAAAGAGCAACATCTTTCTTTAGCCCTGGCCACCAGAACAGCTTTTTCATATCTCGGAACATATTCGTGCTCCCTGGAAGGATTGAGTACTTCGTATAATGCGCTTCATACAACAGTTCTTCCCTCAATTTACCCACATTTGGGAAGCACAAACAGCCTTCTTTCCGCAAAATACCGTCATCCCAGGAGAACTTTCCTTCTGGCCCAGCTTTCGCATAGCGTAGGAGATCTTCATCCAACTACGTTGCCCGTCGAATTCAGTCTGCAAGGTCACATTGCACCTCCGTCCAGTTCAAACATGCATTGGCAGTGGAATTCTTGTCAACACAAGAAATCTCTAACGCTTCCAGCTCCTGGATGAGACGTTCATCACGCATCTGCAACCAAGCTTCTCTTGCCGGAGTCCGCCGACTCAAGGCATCCGCGACGATATTGCCTTTTCTGGGAGTATAGTGAATCTCCAAGGTGTAGTCCCCGAGGAACTCCAACCACCTTCGCTATCGCATGTTCAGGTCCTTCTGCTCCAAAAGGTATTTCAGGCTCTTGTGATCTGTATAGATCTCCACCTTCACACCATAAAGATAGTGTCGCCATAGGTTTAGTGCAAAGATCACCGCCGCCAACTCAAGATCATGGACGGGATAGTTCCGCTCGTGCTCTTTCAGCTGGCGTGAGACATAAGCAATCACCTTTCCATTTTACAGAAGCACGCAGCCTAAGCCGCTCCCTGAAGCATCACTGTAGATTACAAATCCATCGGTACCACATGGCGATGACAACATAGGTGTCGTGGTCAACCGAATCTTCAGCTCTTCAAAAGCTCACGCGCACTCTGGCGACCAAACGAACTTCTGTTCTTTTCGCGTCAGCGTGGTTAGCGGCAAAGCAATCCGCGAGAAGTTTTCAACAAATCTTCGGTAGTAGCCTGCTAGTCCAAGGAAGCTCCTGACCTCGGCCACTGAAGACAACACTGGCCACTCCTCTATGGCCCTTATCTTCACTGGATCCACTGCTATGCCCACTCCACTCACCACATGGCCCAGAAAAGCCACCGACGCTAGCCAAAATTCGCACTTCGAGAACTTGGCATAGTGCTGATTCTTCCTTAATGTATTCAACACCAACCGCAAATGCTTCTCATGATCGGCTTCCGATCTCGAGTACACCAGGATATCATCAATGAACACTATCACGAACAAATCCAGGTACTCGCGGAATATTCGGTGCATCAAGTCCATAAATACCGAGGGCGCATTACACAGCCCAAATGGCATGACCATGAACTCAGAGTGCCCGTAACGCGTTCCAAATGCGGTTTTGGGAATATCTTCTTCCCGTAACCTCAACTGGTAATAACCAGATTTCAAGTCCAACTTGGAGTAGACGGTCGGTCCCACTAGCTGATCGAACAATTCATCAATCCGTGGAATCAGATATTTATTTTTCTCGGTCAGCTTATTCAGTTCGCGGTAATCAATACATAACCGCAAGTCACCGTCTTTATTTTCCACAAAAAGCATAGGGGCGCTCCAAGGAGACATGCTTGGGCGTATATAACCCTGCTTAAGTAACTCTTGTAGTTGGACCTTCAACTCGGCCATCTGCTTAGGCGCGACGCGATATGGCGATCGGGCCACAGGTTTCGCACCTAGCACCAACTCAATCGTGAAGTCAATCTCACGTTGGGGTGGTAGCCCAGGGAGATCCTTGGGAAACATATATGCAAATTCCGACACAATCGGAACATCACACACACTGGGCTTAGGCTCAACAGCCTGAATCAGGGCGAAGTAGCACTCCGCACCCTTCCGAATAGACTTCAAGACTTGGAGTGCAGACAATAACGTCCCGCCCACTCCTCGCATACCCGCGAATGTTGTCTCATGTTCGGTATTCTGGCCCAACGTGATCTCTTTGGACTGGAAATAAATCAAGGCATGCTGCTATGCAAGACAATCCATACCAAATATCACGTCGAATTCTGATATCGGCAATATAGATGCAGTCAAACTGAAATCCCGACTTCCTATTTGGACCGCCACATCGCAAGCTTGATCCGCTAGCATCCAACAACCATTCGGCCACACCACTCTGAAGCTATCTGTCTTCACACGACTAGGTATCCCAAGCTGCGCTATAAACTCGCTAGACAAAAAAGAATGCGATGCACCTGTATCAAACAGTGCTCGTGCCAGCGTGTCTCGAATCATCACAAAGCCTTTGACAATCATGTCACACACACAAGCCGCATACACATATGCATTAAGCAAAACATACAAGCAATATGATACGCAAAACTAAACTCGTACCTGTGACGATGTCACTCTGCTTGATGGCCTCTTGTAGGCCGCGATTGTAGACCCAGGGCTGCCCCTGCGAGGCAGAGGATTCCACCACCGCCTTTCCCTTTTCCGCATATGACGCTCCCGCCTTCTTTTCACTCTTTGGCGTTGTAAAAGTAGCTAAGACGCAGCTAACAAGCAACTAACAGACAGGCAGAAATTTGAATAATAGAAAGTTTTATTATCCAAAAAGATATCATTTACAAAGGTATGACCTCCCTTTTATAGAATGGAGGAGAAAGGAGAGAGAACAAACAAACAATGTGGGACTAAAAATGTACAGGGCTGAGTGGCTAGAAATTAAAGAGACCGCACAGGCCGCGTGGTTAGACAAATGGGCTAACTGCTAGGCAACTCCAGCAGGAAGAGAACACGCCGCAATAGGAGACCGATAGACCGCCCGGTCTCCAGGCTTCTGAGAGAGACCGCCAGACCGCTCGGGCTACAAACAGCAACAGTCTGAATACGAACCTGCTAGAAAGGAATCACCAGTCCGCGAAGTCAACAACCCGCCAGACAAGACCGCAAGGCCTCCCTGTCTAACACTACAATAGGTGGCACCCGACAATCCCGAGCTATATGCCCCACCCGTCCACAATTGAAGCACGTACGAGTATCCGGCTTTGAGGTGGCCCCCGACGTTGCTCCCGATGCAACTGAAGAAGGAGCTTGTCCCGCCGTCTTAGGCCTCTTGCCCAATTTCTTCTTATAAAATGACTTTGTCGGTCGGGGCACTTTCCACTCCGGTTGTGTCACAGCCAATGCTCTCTTCCCCTGCACCCTTTTCATGTCTTTTTCCAGCACGCTTGCAGTGTCGACCAACGCCTGGAAACCTTGGTTCACAGAACTAGAGAGCAGGAACCTCAGCTCGTCCCGCAGTCCTTCGTAGAACCTATTTGTCTTCCTTTGCTCATCAGCAAAAATAGATCCCACATACCTCCCCAAGCGTGTAAACTCATGCAGGTACGCGTCAACACTGCCATCACCTTGCGTCAGCCTTTAGAATTCATTCTCCATGGCAATCCGTTGTGCCGCCGGGAGGTGCTTCGCCAGGAAGAGCCGAGAGAATTCTTCCATCGATACTTGTGTTAAGTGACGACCCGCCAAGTGATGCAGCTCCATCTCGTCCCACCACAATCTAGCCTCTCCTTCAAGTAGGAAGGTAGCTAGGGTGACTTTATGATTCTCCTCCGTTCCAATCGCCGTCATAATCTGCTTGACGCGCGATAGCCAATCCTCAGCCTGTGTAGGGGATCCCTCTCCCAAAAACGTAGGCGGATAAAAACACATAAACCGCGTCAACTGCTTCTCAGCTGCTCGAGGATTCACAACCACAATAGGTTCTGGCCTCGCCTCCACCTGTTCTGGCCTTACAACCTGCTGCGCCTGCCCTTGCGCTTGCCCAACCTGCTGTCCTTGAACCATGGCAAACAAGGCCTCAGCAATTTGTCGCACAGTTTCGGCAGACGGCGGAGGTGTAGGCACCTCAGCTGGTGCCATACTTTCATCCGAACGCTGGGGCTCCGATTGCCCGGCACCACTCCGAGTCACCTAAAGGGGACAAGACACACACATGAGAGGCCTTACAAAGGCAAACAACACAAAATAGGAACGCGCAGGTTCCTCAAACACAAGAATTTGCATTCCTATCATGGACATTCAGGAGTTCAAACGTGTTAACTTGGTTTGCACAGACACATGCTCGCCCCCTCACAAAAGAAGTCGACCACGACTTCGAGACGAAAAGACCGAGACAGCTGATACCAAAAATGTTACAACCCCATCCACTCATATGGTATATACTAGAAGGTCCGGCCGGGGCCCCACAACATATATCACAAAACAGACGGTGAAATTACGGGATGATACCAGAGTAGCGCATCGCACCCTAACACAGTGCATTCTAGCGGAAGCCTACACAAACCATTGAACTCCACACTTGAATGTCCAATATATAAAACAACTCCACATTGTATATATAGATAGGAATGTCTTACAATATAAATTAGTTGGCCTTATGGCCTTACAGGTCTTTCAAACAGTGGTCTAAACATTGGAGCGCAGGCCGGCCACATTAAAAGGAAACACAATCCAAATTAGCCTTCGAGGGCTAACAACAGCAGCAGCTAAAGCAGCATGGACATCAACCCTTTTTCGTCTCGCTTGGCTCTCCAGCATATGTACAGGTACAATCCACCCAACGGTGGCAAACAAGGGCAACGGTCAGCATTCAACTAACCAAATTATAACTACCCTACCCCTTTCTCGGGGCTGTGGTAATCTTCCATGCAGGCATAGTATATGACAAGCATATATAGATTACATGATGTGCTTTTACGCACACATTCCATCACAACTGTCAGCCACTCGGCTCGACAATCCGTGCACGCCGGGCACATTCCTGGTGTACCGGCGAACCAGTTGCCCACCACCGTATCAGGGTCGCAGCCCAATGATAAATCACTTGAGCTTTTACTCCATGGCGTGCAGCCGGAGTTCTAGTCGTAATGCACCGGGCTTGGCCCGTAGCCCCCCATTGTGTCATGGCACGCAGGCCTACGACTCTCGCTATGCTCTCCAACAGACTGTAGCTTCTGGTCTCACGTCGGACGGACATAACGCAGGTCAGATCCTCCACCCCCCGTTGCTCAAATCACCATACCATCACCGAGTACGGCGTACTCACGGCTACAAAAGGTGTGGGTCGGTCTCACCAATCCTGTTCTGGCATTGAAGCATGGGTATTTCTCTTAAACCCATTCCTATCACAACATTAGCGGATCTTTCCTGGGCACACCAGTACTTCCTGCTACTCTCTTCGTAGGTGGACACCGCAAATAGCACAAATGTCAGGGGGCTTTCCTGGCTACCACGGCAGTACTTCCTGTTACTCTCTTCATAGGTGGACACCGCAAATAGCACAAATGTCAGGGGTCTTTCCTGGCTACCATGCTAGTACTTCCTGTTACTCTCTTCACAGGTGCATTCCCCATGAACATTAAGCATTACAAAGGGTATTTCCTGGAATTCCAATCCAGTACTTCCTGCTACTTCCTTTCACAGGTCGAAACCAACAGCACAAGCAGCACAAGCATTATACGGGTATTTTCCTAGACTACCACTCCAGTACTTCCTGCTACTTTCTTTCATAGGTCCAACCCGTCGACTCCTAAACTATGCGTTTATCACGGAGTCTTCTCCTGTTCGTATGCAACATCACCAATCCAGACCAACCTGTCCAGATGGGCTTCACACAGCATGCCTATTCTGTACTCCATTTCCGGATCTATATGCCAACAAAGGGGATTCCATGAATCAACCAAAAAGACCCCCCAACATCAGCCACCCTTTGGTGGGGGAATCATGCATATGCTAAAAAAGAAGCCTTCACATGGCTAAGAAGAAAGGTCGTTACCCTTGAACACCGTTTCGGTGCCATGAACTCCTAGCTGGCTCGAAAGAACCGCAAAAATCTTTTCCTCCGCAACGATGGCCTCGAATCTCAGCTTGACACTCTCAAGCTCCACCAGAGATCAACCCCTCTTCTTCTTCCTCCTTCTTCCTTTCCCTTTCTCTCTCTAGAAGTTTAGAAAGATGAAGGAAAAATAAAAATGAGTCTTCCTTCTCACTTTTCGGCCTTAAGGAAACAGGGAAGGCTCTCAGCTGTTAGATCCCAGCTGAAGAAGAATGGACGACCGCGAAAAACCCACAAAATCATATTTCTGGTCCGACACGCCCTGTGATACGCCCGTGTCACAGGCCGTGTCACACTAAGCATTGCACAAACCGCCTTATCCCAAAACAGGTCATGCCCAGGGTACATGCCCGTGACAGCCGGGTCACGCCCGTGATATAGGGCGTGTACCTCACTCGAGACCTACTAGAGAGGACTTACTCGAGAGAAAACCAACTACTCGAGTACTCGGATTTGACACGCCCGTGTCGAATGACACGCTCGTGGCATCGCCCTCTTACTCGAGTACTTTTCCACTTACTCGAGAGAACAGTGTCGACCTCTCGACACAGCGGGACATGCCCTGTGATACGCCCGTGTCCTAGGCCGTGTACCCCATACTCGACGATCATCGAGCGTAGTTCGTAGAACATAGGGGGACACGCCCTCCGCGAATGGTACACGCTTGTGTAACCTGGCGTGTTCCCGCATTCGACGAACGTCGAACGCAGTTCGTCGAACTCATTTTTCGTCAAACGTACGATGACTCCACACCCGAGCAGGACACGCCCTGGGACACGCCCGTGTCCCAGGCCGTGTCACCCAAAATTTTGCCTGCTGAAAAATTGGGTTGTTACACTTTGGACATCTCCGGTGTTGACAGAAGGACGAGAGCGGATGCATGCTTAAATTGGATGGAGGTTCAATACGACCTTGCTGACAGGATTCGTTAGACATTGGAGCTTGACAATTGTATACCGTGATATATGGCGGAGACTGTGGATGGGTCAAATTCCCAGTTTTGAATTAACGACGGTCTTTTGTGGAAGGACAATCGGCTGTGCATCCCAAACGTTGTAAAATTGGAGGAGTAAATGATGTATGTGGCACACTTTACAAAATACTCAATCCACTCGGGGAGCACAAATATGTTCAAGGATATGAAGAAGTTATTCTGGTGGCCAGGGTTGAAGAAAGACATAGTTCATTATGTGGTAAACATACTTGTGCACTAGTAAAGGCTGAGTATCAAAAATTCAGTTGTTTCCTGATGTCGTTACTAATACCAGAGTGAAAGTTTGATGACATATCTGTGTATTTCATGCATAGTTTGCTAAGATCGCAACGCGGAAATGATGTCATTTTGGTGATCGTGGACCGGTTGAAAAAAGAGTCACACTTCATTCCAAATTGGAGGGATGATTTAGTGGAAAATTTGGCCAAACTTTATGTTGAATAGATCGTACAATTACAGCGTGTGCACCGAAGCATTCTTAGTGACCAAGATGGGCATTTCATGTCAAATGACTGGAAGCATATTCATTAATTGTTGGGTACTAAGCTGAAATTTAGCACAGCCTTTCATCCTCAGACGGATGGTCAGACCGAGAGGTTAAACAGAATAATGGAAGTACATTTTGCATGTGCGCCTTGGATTTCGGGAAGAGGTGGGAGGATCATCTCTATATGATAGAATTTGCCTACATCAATAGCTACCAAGTAAGCTTTCAAATAGCGCCTTTTGAAGACTTAAATGGTAGGAAGTGTCGTACTCACTTGGCT
Organism: Platanthera guangdongensis; assembly: GCA_039583875.1. Classification (NCBI taxonomy): domain Eukaryota; kingdom Viridiplantae; phylum Streptophyta; class Magnoliopsida; order Asparagales; family Orchidaceae; genus Platanthera; species Platanthera guangdongensis. The sequence continues at coordinate 156,900,570 of CM077150.1, forward strand.
TGGGTAGAAATAGGTGAATCAAAGTTGTTTAAACATAAAGACATCGAAGATGCGACTTCACTGATACGTTTGATTTAAGAGCGTTTGTTGATTGCTCAAGATATGCAAGTAAAGAACTACAACACCAGACACCAAAACGTGGAGTTTGCGGTGGGTGATTGGGTGTATCTTAAGATAATGTCATTCAAGGGTGTGTCCAGGATTCGACGCTTGAAAAAGCTGAGTCCGAGATACCTTGAGCCATTTGAAATCATTGAGCAGATTGGTGAAGCTGCCTATCAGCTGAATCTTTCAGCTGAACTCAATTTTTTGCATGATTTGTTTCACATTTCGGCACTGCAGAAGGCTATGCAAGAGCCTACACAAGTGGTTGATGCAGATCAAGTGCTTGTCGATAATGGGCTGATGACAAAAGTCAGGCCCATTCAAATTAAGGACACAGAGATCAAATGATTGTGGAACAAAGAGATCAGAATGGTCAAAGCCTATTGGGACAACTATGGCCGTGAAGAACTATCATGGGAGTCCGAGCAGACCATGCCAGAAGAGTTCCCTGAACTGTTCTGTTGAGGTACATTTTAAATGTTTTGTACTTCTATGTTAAATCATGTTAAGTGTAAATTTCCGAATGAAATCTCTTAAAGGAGGGGATAATTTTAATGCCCCAAATTTCCTGAAAACAATAGGAAGTAGGTCACTGGCGGTTACCGCCAGGTGGGAGAGCTAGCTCTGGCAGTATTCAGCATATTTAAAAGACCAGCGTCTCTGGAATACACCAAACGGCTGTTGTGAGATACCGCACGGTGGTAGCTAATGAATTAATTCAACCATTGTCTCTGGATGGTATCACCTGGTAGTAGAGGTAACGTTGGTGGTAGTATGAGACCCCATTTTTTTCACCACCGGGTCTTTTGCCCAGAACAGCTACCTTACGATGACTCCAACTACCATGTTAGACACCACTGCATGAAGCCGATCCGGCCGGCTAAAATGTAGACATCACAATAGGCCAACCAAAGAGAAGTAAGTGAGTAATACAAGTCCACAGATCATAGCTCACTATCAATATGTATATAAAGAGCAATAGTCCACAATGAATACATGTATAAAAGAGATTAAAAATGGGCTTAAGCTTGGTACATGTCTAATACAAATAATCTCTCTAACACAACTCACATATCTATTGGAAGCAAACTGAAAACCATCCTCGACCTGTCACTGAGTAGTAGAGGTAGTGCGCAGCAACTACTCCTCAAGTCCTGCCATCCTATGTTGAATTTTCTCAAGGTGGTCAGCAAGATAGCCTAAAGCCAAATTAATATTCTCAGAACTATCCAGTTCACTCCTTGATCATGAGGAAGCCCAAGAGCAAGCTTAACACCAAACACAAATGGAAGCACAAGCAGGTCTTATATTCATTTACACTTCTTTACAAGGCGAGGTATACATAGTGAGACATGCTTTCGCTAGTACACAAGCTACAAACAGAAAGCACAAAACAAGTCGGGCTGATAGAACTGGAGCCGCCGAGACCGCCCAGTCCGCCAAGGTCGCCGAAGCTGCCCGAGCTACTGCTGCTACACGTCGAATAGCACACGGAGTCCGCCGAGACCGCGAGGTCGCGCGGACATAATGTTATTCGCTTCCTGCTGAGGAACTGAAGAATAGACCGCCTACCCTCCTGAGACCGGCGGACATGTTATTAGAACTTGGAACTGTTGAAGCAGATAACTGACAAGCCGCTGAAGCGACCTGCTAAGATCGCAGAGACCGCACCCTTCACAGCACTTGACCGAAGTCACAGCCAAACTCCTGGCTCCTGGAAGCTAGTCGCGCGACCTGCACATAGCAAACCATCAACTCTCCTCAACCCACGCGGACAGAAAAACTCAGACCGCAACAATTACCCAAGCCACACTTACTATTCACTTAGTTACTGTAGACGTGCCGGGGGGGTCTATTTATAGGCGAAGTGAGGAGTGTGGTCACCACCCTAGTGAATAGAGTCACCACCCCAGCTCTCGCACTAGCAAAATACCCGTCCGCTGAGTCCGCAAGGACTTAGCCGGATTCCAACAACAAACCGCCAGGAGCAATACATAGATGATCGCAACTAGGCAAACTTGCCTCACACTATGCAGACAAGGTACAGTCCGCACAGTCCACACATTCCGCTCAGTCTGCAACATCATCACACATGGACAGCCACAACCCCTTTAGCGACAGTACGCACACAAAAGAGGCAGTCCGCATAGCACAAGACCAGAGCCTCCATCCGCCACAAGTCCACGACCAAAAGGCAGTCCACCCGGTCAATGGCGAACTTGGCGGATACTGCGGACACACTGGGCTTGTCACAGAATGTGACCAAGTCCAGTAAATCACCAAAGGACTAGCGCAAGCTCGGCGGACAAGGCCCAGTCCGCCAACACCCAAAGCAGATCGCCAACACTCCTCCAGAATAAGGCAGAGTCCGCAAGCAATCCTCGCACAGCTTCCCAAACGGCCAACTGTCAGACACCGACACCAGTCCGCGCAGTTCTCCACAGCATCTAACACCCGCTGCAGCACTGGAGAGCTCGGCAAGGGCCACAGCCGATCTCCGAGGCCAGCTCGCAACAGCAGACATCGCGGACTTGCCAGTCCGCAAAGCCTCCCGCGGATTCAATCTCCAACCCACCTGGCTACACGAGCTTGCAAAAACACAAGGCCGCTGATCAACAAGCGCAACCAACAGCCAGCAAACCGCAGTCCTCTTAGGTCCCTTCACAAGAAGTCCAACATCCTTAGTCATAGACCAACCAGGCTGCACAGCAGACTGCTCAGGCCGCACACCAGGCCGCTCAGGCCGCATCGGCTGCTCAACAGCTAAGCCACCAAGACAGCCACCACCCAGGCCGCAACCAACAGTCCTCCCAGGCCGCAGACTCAGTCCGCACAGGCCGTTCAGACCGCTCGGCCTCCCCATCACCCACTTCAACTTCACAAATTTCAACATCCTAATGCGACTGGTGCATCACCTCGAATTCCTAAAATGATGTGGTCCACCAAACGTTTGTCAAAAGACTCAGTCACTATCATCCTCGCCTCACCCCTGCGACTCTTAGGCACCGTGCGAGGAGGATGAAAGGAAAGATATTTTAAGTGGAGAATGAACAAGAGCAGGTGACAACTACCCTAGTAGGAGTATGCACAAAGAAACTATAGTAAGGTAGCAGTAATGTAAATAAGGTAAAGTACAGAGCATTAAGCACATGCTAAACTATAAGTAATAAAAGTACAAGTAAAGAACTACTACTACCTTCTACCACATATAAAGTAAAGTAAAGTAAGCTATAGAATAAGTAAACTTAACTTATAAGAATTTACATAAAAACTCATAAGTTAAGGGGTCGTTTTTCAAGGCCTATCGTATTAAAAGTCTCATACTAATTTATACGATAGGGGTAGGGGTTTAAATGCAATGATGACAAGATATGCTATGTTATGATAGTTTAATGCTATGTTCATACAAGTGCAACACACACACCCGACTCTATGCGCTCAGACATTTAGTTTCCCCATTTGGAGTAAGCTAAACTCTCAGGTAACACCCATAGTGGAAAACGGAGGGGTTGGATTGGGCCACCCCAGCTATAGGACGGTATTTGCACCACCTAACCTAGACCTTTGTACGCCTCAATGAGAAGAACACATCCGCGGATCCCCTGTGTACTCTGTTGGCAAATCTACCAGTTGTTCCCTTGGCTAAGTGAGAACCACACTTGCCGAGTCGACTTATCGATGTCACCGCGAACGACCATCTAATACTGAAGACCCACCATCTTTATGCACATGCAATTATGAAAAATATGAATCTTTGAGCGATCGGCTCCCCGGACTAACCCGTCCGTAACAACAACCTTCCAAGCCAATGGCTCCCTGGACTAACAAGTCTGTACCTACCACCTCCGAACCTACTGCTCGTGAGTCTAAACCAACTAGCCTCTCGTTACTAAGGGGTGAGTGAAATTGAAGTACTTAGAATTAATCTTGCACCAACAGTTTAGCCTTACAATTTAGGGTTAACCTTGGACTGCTCAGGGCATTCCCTATGAAGGGCTCTCGAGGGCACTAGGAACTATGATGGGTTGTAGCCCAAAGCTCCCTTTTTTAAGGTACTTATTATTATTGGTATATTCCCATGTCCTGACTCTACTGATCTTACACTTGATCTAACCCTAAGTGTATTTAGACTTTCTCCAAGGGAAAGGAGATCCATCGTCGATCCCGAGAACAACCTTTCCCCCAGTCATCCAGGCTCTCACAGCTGAATTCCATTAGTGACCTCATTCATACTCCCCCAATTAAGTCCACCAACTATCTCCTTTTGTAACGCCCCGAAACTCAAAATAGCGACGGGTGAAGTTTCTGTACCAAATTTGGAATTTGGCAGGGGTACACGGCCCGGGACACGGGCGTTTCCCTGGGCCTGTCGGGGTCGTTCAAAGATCTAGCCACGATCAGGCAGTATCTGGGTTCGACGATCGTCGAGCAGCGGTCGACGATTTGGTTGACATTCTGCGTTTGACGATTTGGTCGACATTCTGCGGTCGACGATTTGGTCGACGTTCTGTGGTCGACGATCGGGCCGTGGGTTCGACGATCGGGCCGTGGGTTCCACGATCGGGCCGTGCATTCGACGATTTGGCCAGAGATCTCCGTTCGACGATCTGGCAGCGGTCGACGATCTTGGTTCGATGATTGTCAAGCGCGGGGCGGATTTTGGCGTGTTTGACTCTGTCGACGCGGAGTGTCGACACATGGGTTTTGGAGGGAGTTGACTAATTGTTCCGACACTGTTTTGACGCGGACGTGTCCTGCTTCTGTTGGTGAACTGTGCGGTGCTTAGCCCCATTTGTCCAGGTCAGACCTGGATCGTTCCATGCATTTCCCTTTAGTGGGATCCGACGGCTGTGGTTATTTCCCGATGGGGTTATACCCGAGTACAGGGTTTCAAAACCCTTATTTTTCTGCCGTAGTTCTCTGTCTAAATCTTAGAGAGAGGGGAGAGCAAAAGAGGAAGAAGGAGTCTAGATCCAGTCGTTGGAGGAGTTTCAGAGCTCCAAATCGCGAGCCGACTTCGGATCTACGAAGGCAAGGAGATTGAGGTGCTTTACATCCGCGTACATTCCCATGGTGCCAAGGAAGAATGTTAGGGTAACGATTCTCTACTTGAGCATGTGAATCTCTACTTATTTTGCATAGGAAGCCCGCTCTCGCGAGTTTGCGATGAGTTGGAGGCGTTCCTTCGAGTAGATATGTAAAGTCCCCGTTGTGTAGAGTCCGTAATCGAGAACGGACATAGGCATGATGTGTGAAGCCTATCCGGACATGTTGGTATGGATCGGTGATGTTGCATTGCATAAATGTCTGAGAAGACTCCGTGCGAATGTTTGTTTTTCGAGTTTTCTACGTGGTAGATTGCAACAGGGAGCCTTGGGGATTAACCCTAAGGTACACCCAGAAAACTGGGCAGATGCGTGATCTTGCCAACTTGGTGGCCTGGGAGCCAACTTGAACATAACCGGGTTATGTGAAGTGTGTGACAGAAACAGGACTCGGGAGACGTTTGACCCGCGTATATGTTTTAAATTAACGTTGCGGTGTGAGCAACGGGTCAGGCAGAACCGTACCCGTTCTATGTCGTTCGGTTAGAGCCGTTGGCATAGATGAGGGTCTTCGGCGGTCTATGGTTTAAATTACCGTGACCCATGCCGGGAAGACAAAATCCTCATTGTTTGGTCGTCCAAAGGGACGGTGGTGAGTCGGCAGACTTTGACCATGATCACCGAGAATGTGCCCTGAGTGCACGGGTTGTGTGGCCATGTGAGCCTACGCCTGTGATGAAATGTATATTTATATACTGCTTGGTTATGCTAATAAGTGCAGGGAAGGAGCATCGTCACCCCGAATTGGGGGCGGGATCGTTATAATTTGGTCAGCATTGCTGACCGTTGTTTTTGTTTGCCACCGTGCGGTGGTTTGTTTCTTGCAGGTGTTGCTGGACCAAGCGGTCAATAGCGGGCTAAAGCCCAAATTGCGAAGCCGACCCTCGAAGGCCTAATTGGATTGTTTACTTGCTTTTGTTCATGTATGACCGGCCTGCGTGCCGTGGTATGGAAAACATATAATATGAGTGAACCATTTGTAAGACCTTAAGGCCAGTACTTGTATATGTACTTCATTCCTTTTTGGCTTGTTAGTGGACATTCATGCTTGTTGCTGAGTTCTTTTAATTGCAACTATTTAAACTGCTTCCGCTAGAATGCTCTGTGTAGGACGTTGTGATTGGTTGGATGGTTTCCATTGAGTAACCACCCGGTCTGTCTGTGGTATATGACTTCGGGCCCTGGCCGGACCTACTGCTATATGCTATGCGACGGATAGGGGGTATTATAATTTGGTATCAGACTACTGGTTTCGGTCAAACTTAAAATGAATTCGTGGACGAATTCTTTTTAAGGGGTGGTGAGCACATGTATGTGCGTCATCATTATAACAACAAAAGAACCCATGAATGTCCACTTAGGAATGAAAATACACGTGTTTGAGGAACCTGCGTGTTCCTATAATTGCTGTTTGCAATATTGTTTGGTCGCTTAACGGTGTTTTGTACCACTATAGGTGACCAGAAGCGGTGCTGGGCCGTCGGAACGTCGAGTTTCTGAGGCTAGCAGTGCACCAAATGATGCTCCTGCAACACCTCCTTCGACCAAAACCATTCAAATGGTGGCTGAAGCAGTGTTTGCAATGATCAATGCGCAGCCTGCAAGGCAGGTGCAGCAGCCCGCTCCTGCGATGGAGCAGGTACCACTGCAAGCGGCTGAGCAGAGAAGGGTGGAACAGGTAGTAGAGGAACCGGTGGTGCCTAGGAGGGCAACCAAGAGACAACTCAAACATGTCATGAGCTTTAATCCTCTGGTATTCTCGAGGTTAGGAACCCCATCTCAAGCTGAAGACTGGCTCTCCCGTGTGAAGAGAGTCTTGACAGCAACGGAGACGGAAGGATGGCAAATGACCACTATTGCTACGTTACTTCTGGACGGTGAAGCGAGATTGTGGTGGGAAGGCTTGGAGCTGCATCTATTGAGAGGTAGGCAACTTACAAACGTCTCGATGGAGGAGTCCTCGAGACTATTCTTGGCTAGGTACCTCGCTTCGACGTAGATGATAGCTTTGGAGAACGAGTTCCTGAAGTTGGTTCAAGGAGAGAGTAGCGTGGATGAATATCTCGACGAGTCTACTCGATTGAGTCGGTATACTAGCTCCACCATCGCGGATGAGGAGCGCAAGACGAATCGATTCTACGAAGGGTTGAGGGATGATTTGAGGCTACTACTCTCGGGACTGATGACTGATGCGCCCGCGAACAAACTCTTACTATGGTTGGTTCGGTGAGTCGATCGCCGCGGGCGTGCTACAGGAGGCAAGTGCACCTATCGCAAGTAGTACTCGATATTCGGGGGAATACCGAGGTCGTATTATTCTCGGGGTCATGTTGACTATTCTTACTCCTCCGGAGGACTATTATTTTACTGAAAGTAAGGTGGATTTTTTAATTAAGTAAAGACGGAAAAAGTAAAGGAGCGAAAAAACGATTTAGAAAATATTCGATGAAGGGTTAACGCTCGGCATCGAATCAGATTAAGACTAAAATAATTTTTAATAATTATAGGACTTAGTTTTCAAATTAAAAAAAAGGCAACTTGGCCGTGGAGGTTCCACAAATGTGAGCTCACCTAGCTATAGGGATATCGCTCACCTGAACGTTAAGACTATTCGACCGAACGTTAGTCCGACGAAGGATTCCTCTTAATGTCCGCTTTACGCTAAGAACCCCGCTATTGGGTGGGGAACCCAATCCAGTAGAATTACGCTTGTCCTCTCTCGAGGGTATGCACACAACTCTATTTACCCAGGGGTGATCTGTCCATACGCACGGCCTCTCGGCTAGCTAGTGTATGGATAACGGAAATAGGGCCCACACATCGATTTTTGGTCCTACGCGTCGTTAACCCGGGGTAAACCTTAAGTCCTTAAATTAAAATGAAAATAAAGAGCTTTAATTATTACAAATCATTTTAAATGTCCCAAAGCTCTTCGATGCCGAGGCTAATAGCGATTAGCCACACATCGGTATGGGGACGGCTTTATAATTTAATGAGGCGCGAGTTCGAAATTAAACGCTAAATGATTATAAGAAGAGGACATAAAAACAAATAACAAACATTTAGAAAACTGAAAAGTTAGCTAAAACAAGAACTCACGCACACTCCAAATTATAAATTAAACAGAAACTAAGTTACACATAAAAGAAATTTGCATAATTGAAATTGCGAGTCCCACTCAAACGAGTGGGGGCGGGAAATAAAAGCTTAAAATTATAAGTCCTACTCAAACGAGTAGGACTAAAATGAAAGCGAGTCCTACTCAAATGAGTAGGAGAAAATAAATGCGATTACAGGGCTTTCTCAAATATTTACAGGGAGATAAAGATACGCCATTTAACTCAAACGAGTAGGCGAAAATAAATGCGAGTACAAGTCCTACTCAAACGAGTAGGCGGGAAATAAAGTCCGTCCTTTTAACTCAAGTGAGTAGGCGGAAAAATAAAGAAAGAAAATTACAAGTCCTACTCAAACGAGTAGGCGGGAAATGAAAACGATGCGCCATTTAACTCTTAACGAGTAGGCGGAAATAAATGCACACAAACACACACACTATATAAGAATTGAAAGAAAGCAATAAAACTAACACCTACACTCACACACTCTACATAATTTGAACAAAGCATTAAAAGAAAGCATTAAAATTTAACACCTACACTCACACACTCTACACAATTTGAACAAAGCATCAAAACATTATTCTCATACACTCACACACATAAATTAAAAGCAAAATGAAAGTTAACTAAAAATTAAAACTTTTACTTTTTCATGCTTAGGTTTTGCCAAAAACAAATAAAAAGAACGAATTAAAATTTTAAGAGAACAAAAGTTTTCCAAAATAAATCAAAAACTAAAGTCTTTCAAAAATTAAATTTCAACATTTTCATTCTTATGTTTTCATAAAAGCTATTAAAAAGTGAAAAGAAAATGAAAATAACAAAAAATGTTTTACAATCCTACAAAAACTAAGTAAAAAAAACATCAAAATCACTTTCAACTCTTTTATAAATACATAAGAATAAAAGCATAAAACTTTTTGGTAGAAAAGGACATGATGAAGAAGAGGAAAACTTATCATACCTAAGTTGGAAATGAAATCTAATACAAAACGTATCATGAAGATAAATTAAAAACATTACTATAAAACATGTTACACTCATACACACACACACACACTTTTCATAAAGAGAAAAACAAAGGTGAAACTAAGGATAAAATGAGAAGAAAAAGTGGGCACATGAGTTCATTCCAAAGCCAAATAAGAAGAGATAAACTAACATTTTTATTGATTCAAGGAAACTATTACAAAGCTATTACAAAGCTAAAGGTAAAGCAAAAAAAAACATGAAAGAAAAGGGGGAGAAATCTCCTTACATAGCAAGGGAATCCACGGATGCAGCCGACAAAAACACACTAAAATGGCCCAAAAATCTGAACCCTTGGACCTTACAGAAATGGGCAATTTATAGGCAAAAAATTCTAAGTACACGCCCTCCGACACGGGTGTGTCGGGGGGGCGTGTCAGTACGATTCATGATGGCGGCCGACGATTGGACAGGAAAGTTGACTTCGGGCTGAGTTCGAGGATGTCACGCCCCCGGTCACGGGCGTGATGCTGGGCGTGTCGGGGAGGTAGAACTGGGCGCGGGTTGCGTCAAAAGTCTTCGGCAGCATCTTGTCGGGCCAGTTGGTGAAGTCACGCCCCATGTCACGGGCGTGACTCTGGGCGTGTCGGTTGGTGTCGACACTCGACAATCGTCGAGCGGAAAGTGTCTAGTTGAAATCGTCGAGCTGAGATTGAGTCACGCCCTAGGTCACATGCGTGACTCTGGGCGTGTCGCGGGTTCGACGATCGTTGAACTAAATTCGTCGAGTGGAGTGGACACGGGCTTGGGTCACGTCCCGTGTCGGGTGACACGGGCGTGACACCAGGCATGTCAAGCTTTTTACTTCAGAAATTTGCAACTCCATGGAATTTGAGCTGTCACGCCCTGGTCACGGGCGTGACCCAAATGATACGGGCGTGTACTGCTCAATTTTGGCAGATTTTGGAATTTTTCTGAAAAATAAAATAAAACAAGTTAGTAGTAAATTTACAAGAATAGGAGCATTTTATTGAACAAAAATAAGTAAAAACAACGAAAATAAATGAAAATGACTAAATTAATGTGCACAAAAATACGTATATTTACAATTCATCAAATACCCCCATACTTAGGCTTTTGCTATTCTAGAGCAAAAGTTTGAGGTGAATCTATAAGGAATAAAAAAAAACTCTAAGTTTAGCTACCGCTTAATCAATTATAAGAGAGATCGAAATAAATATACGGGGTGTAAGAGTTAAGTCCTAAAATTATGTAGATGATTTAAATAGCGCAAAAGTTTTGGCCAAAAGACTTCTTGATGCGATCAAATAGAAGACAACATTTGTAATGGTTAGATTAACGAAAATAGTTTGGAATTATAAGAACTCTAGCTTATATGAGTGCTATTGGAAATAATACAATTTACTAATTATGCTCTCAAAAAGATTTTTGAATTAATTCTAGAATCGTGTAATTGGCTAAGGGGGTAGTGGGTTTATGAAGAGGGTTTTGATATTTGAGGTGAGGTAATTTTTTCTCGAACCTCCATTTTTTTTCTTTTGGATTATTAGGAAAACGAAATCTTATTTTCCTAATATGATTTTTGTTTTTCAACTTCATAAGAATACAATTAACCCAATGTATATTTGTAGGAGTAATGAATTTTATCCTCTTAATCCATATATAATCTTTTTAAATTATTGGGTGCCTATGTTTACGGAACGAAATCTTATTCCCATTGACATTGGATCTTTTAAGGATAAAATTTTTCATGCCAAGTAGGTCATGAAAGGTAAGGGGAGAAAGGAAAACTAGATTTTTAATCCTAAAAAATTTTTGAGAGCAACCTTAATAATTTGTACGTTCCAATGTTTCAGAAAGCTAAAAGTAAGTATAATTGAATTCTATAGTCGTTATTTCCTAACATAATACACGTGCTCCTATCAATGAAAAATTAGAAGTAGTGCCTAAAACGAGTTCGCTATTTTTAACAAAGTATAATGAATTCTTTAAAACTTAACCCCGGGTATTTAAATTTTTCAATCAATAATTAACAAACGGGTAGTGAACAAAGAATTAATCAAATTCACATATAAATAAACTCAAAACTGAATTTTTGGATAGCAGAAAAGTTAAGGATGGAATATTTGATTTATTTGTTTCAAAACATTTTTTTGATTTTTATAGTTTTTATCATCATTTTTTTTGTTTTTCATTTATTATCTTTTTTGTATTTTTATTTTGTTTTACTTAATTTTTTTTTAATTTTTGAACTATTATCTTTTTTTTTGTATTTTTTTAAGAGAATTTTCATTATATGTACAAAAACATGGGAGAAAAAAAAGGTTTTTATAAGAATGAGAAAGGGGGAGAGAGAAAAGAGTATTTACAAAAAGAATATATAAAAAAAAATATTTACAAAGTGAAACTAAATATATTCTTCATAAATTTTTTTTGTTGTTTTTTTTTAATTTTTTTGAGTTTTTTGGAAAAAAGAAAGAAAATAAAAAAAAATTTGGATTTTTTTTTTAAAATTTTTTTTTTCATTTTAAGATGTTTTGTATTTTTTTTGTTTTGTTGTTATATGTATTTTTTGTATTTTTGAAATGCAGAAAAATTGAAGTGCAGAAAGTAAAGCACGAAAATACCCCCATACTTAAGTCCAACATTGTCCCCAATGTTGTAACGTAAGTATGAGGAACAAAAGGAAAGACAATATAAACAAAGAAAAAAAAGAAGAGGGGGTAGAAGCTTCCCTGAAACGCGTAGGGGGAGGCTGATCAAAAACCCTGCGTTTATTAGAAAAAGCAGCAAAGATAATAAGGAAAGAGCGAAAAAGATAAGCGAGGGGTGCCTCCCAGGAGAGCTTTGTTTATAGTCGTGTAGCTTGACTATTTTGGCGGGTTTATAATGTGGAGGAAAGTTATGGTTTCGCTAAAACCGATCACTGGGTCGCCTGCTATATAAGACTTTAACCGATGACCGTTTACCTTAAACGAACCTTTTTCCGGGTGGGAGACGAGTACGGTCCCATATGAAAAAACTTCTTCAACTAGGAAGGGACCGGACCATCTAGATTTTAGTTTACCCGGAAAAAGCCTAAGACGTGAATTGTAAAGAAGGACAAGATCGCCCGGAGAAAATAATTTTTGGGACTTGATTTTTCGATCGTGATATAACTTAGAGCGCTCCTTATAGAATTTATTGCTCTCGTAAGCGTTCGCACGCCATTCATCGAGCTCGTTTAGTTGCAGTTTTCTATTCTGAGCGGCTAAGTTGGAGTCGAGGTTTAAGAGTTTTAAAGCCCAAAGAGCGCGATGCTCTAATTCTACGGGTAAATGGCACGCTTTGCCGTAGACTAACCGGAACGGCGTACAACCAATAGCGGTTTTGTATGCCGTCCGATACGCCGACAACGCGTCGTCGAGTTTAACGGACCAATCTTTCCTATTTAGTGAAACGGTTTTTTCTAAAATTTGCTTAATCTCTCGATTTACTACCTCAACTTGGCCACTTGTTTGCGGGTGGTAGGGGGTGGCAAGCTTGTGCGTGACTCCGTATTTAGCTAACGTCTTAGCCATAAGAGCGTTACAAAAATGCGTTCCCCTATCACTAATAATTGCGCGAGGCGTGCCGAAGCGAGAAAATAATTTTTTAAGAAATGTAACGACGACTCGCGCATCGTTGGTGGGGAGAGCTTGCGCTTCCGCCCACCTCGATACGTAGTCGACCGCCACTAAAATATACATATTTTTGAAAGACGGAGGTAGGGGGCCAACAAAATCTATGTCCCACAAATTGAAGACTACGCACTATAAAAACATGTTTTGGGGCATCTCGTCGCGACGAGAGATGTTACCCGACCGCTGACAGCTATCACATGCGCACACAAAATTATGCGCGTCTTTGAAGAGAGTGGGCCAAAAGTAGCCCGCCTCTAGCGCCTTCCGAGCGGTCCGGTTGGCTTGATAATGCCCACCGGCTGGACCCTCGTGGCAGTGCTTAAGAATTTGCAAGCACTCCACACCCGCAACGCATCTTCGGACCGCTTGGTCCGTGCAGATACGAAAAAGAAATGGGTCCTCCCAAAAGAAATTTTTCAAGTCAGAAAAGAATTTCTTCTTTTGATGACTTGAAAACTCTTTTGGAAGCACCCGCGCTACTAAGTAATTTGCAAAATCTGCGAACCAAGGCGAAGATGACGAATAATGATGAATGGCAAGGAGGCGTTCCTCGGGGAATCTGTCATTTATTTCAGATTCGACGAGCGATTCCGCACCCGGATTTTCTAAATGGGAGAGGTGGTCTGCCGCTAGATTTTCCGCTCCCCGCTTATCTCGGATCTCCAAATCAAACTCTTGTAGGAGGAGAATCCATCGAAGAAGGCGGGGCTTCACATCATTTTTAGCTAATAAATATTTAAGCGCGGAGTGATCGGTAAAAATGATAACTTTAGATAGTGTTATATACGAGCGAAACTTATCAAAAGCGAAAACGACGGCTAAGAGTTCCTTTTCCGTTGTCGTGTAATTTACTTGTGCGGAAGTGAGCGTCTTGCTAGCGTAATAAATAGGATGAAAATGTTTTTCTACGCGTTGGCCAAGAACGTCACCTAAGGCAATATCACTAGAGTCGCACATAATTTCGAACGGAAGGGACCAATTAGGGGCCACTAAAATTGGTGAAGTGATAAGTTTTTGTTTGATTAAATTAAAGGCGGACTCGCATTCGCTACTAAAGATGAAACGTGATTCCTTTTCCAAGAGGTGAGTAAGCGGCTTTGTTATTTTTGAAAAATCTTGAATGAAGCGTCGATAAAAGCCCGCATGGCCTAAGAAACTCCTAATAGATTTTACGTTTGATGGATGCAGAAGTTTTTCTACAATTTCTATCTTGGCCTTATCCACCTCTATCCCCTTAGACGAAATCATATGGCCGAGGACCAAACCTTCTCGAACCATAAAGTTGCATTTTTCCCAATTTAACACAAGACTTATGTCCTCGCACCATTGAAGGACACGATCTAAATTGTGAAGACAATCAGGAAAAGAGCGTCTGAAAACAGAAAAGTCATCCATAAAGACTTCCATAATGTCTTCTACTAGCTCGCCAAAGATCGCTAGCATACATCTTTGGAATGTAGCTGGCGCATTGCAGAGTCCAAATGGCATTCTTCGATATGCGAAGGTGCCAAACGGGCAAGTAAAAGTTGTTTTCTCTTGATCATCAGGGGAAATGGGGATTTGGAAAAACCCCGATAAACCATCAAGAAAACAATAATACGGATGACCGGATAAACGCTCTAAAATCTGGTCCAGAAAAGGCAGAGGGAAATGGTCCTTGCGGGTGGCATCATTAAGTTTTCTATAATCGATGCACACTCGCCAACCCGTAACTGTACGAGTTGGGACGAGCTCGTTATGCTCATTCGCCACTACGGTAAGACCGCCCTTCTTAGGCACGACATGCACGGGACTAACCCATGCACTGTCCGAAATAGGATAGATAATCCCCGCATCTAATAACTTAATAATTTCGGCTTTAACGACGTCTTTCATGTTTGGGTTAAGACGACGCTGCGGCTGAATCGTTTTGCGGCAATTATCGTTAAGAAAAATCTTATGGGTGCAAAAGGAGGGGCTAATCCCCTTTAAGTCAGAGATTTTCCACGCAATTGCGTGGCGATGTTTAAATAAAATTTCCAATAAATCGGAAGTCTCCGAATCACTAAAGTCCGAAGAAATGATAACGGGAAGCGTATCGCTTTTTCCAAAAAAAGCGTATTTGAGCGATGCGGGTAAGGGTTTGAGGTCTAGGATGGGCGGTTCTTCTAGGGAGGTTTTAATTCCTATGTCTTTCTTACCAATTGGTTCGAAAGGCAAGTCTAAAGAAGTATCCTCATCGCATTTAAAATTTTCGAGCGCATAAATATCGTCGTTTAAAAATACAGACTCGAAAACGGGAGAAGAACGATCTCCAAAAAAGGTATCTAAAGAATAGCAGAAATCGTCGCTCGATGACAAATTATCCATCGAGGGATTAATAGAGAAAGTAACCTGATCATCGCCTACTCGGAGGAGAAGACTACCATTACTAACATCTATTAGTGCGCGGGAGGTGGCGAGAAAAGGGCGACCGAGGATTATTGGTACCTCGGCGTCCTCCTCGATGTCTAAGATGACGAAGTCTACCGGGAAGGTAAACTTGTCTACTCGGACAAGGACGTCCTCCACTACCCCGATAGGGAACTTAACCGAGCGATCCGCTAATTGGATGCGCATATTCGTAGGATTATGAGTACCCAAACCTAAACATGAAAAGAGAGAGAACAGCATTAGATTAATGCGAGCCCCTAAATCAGCTAAGGCGTACTTTACTAATATATTGCCAAAAAGGCACGGGATGAAAAACCGTCCCGGGTCGTTTTGTTTTGTGGGCAATTTATTAGTAAGGGCCTCCGAGCAGACAGCGTTGAGAGATACATGCGAAATATCCTCTAATTTACGTTTATTAGAAAGTAGTTCTTTTAAAAATTTCGCATATTTGGGCATTTGTGAGATAGCCTCGCAAAAAGGAACATTAATGTGAATTTGTTTTAATAATAAAATAAACTTTTCATATTGCGCGTCCTTGCGCTCGTTATCTAACTTATGCGGATATGGAAGGGCCTTGTTTAAAATAATTTTTTCTTTTATAATTGGTAAAGGCGGCGTAAGCAAAGAAAGGGGAAGAGGGGTCGGAGGTGAAATATGTACCTGAGGGTCGGTCCGTTTTGGATCGACCACCTCCTTTCCGCTACGGAGGGTTATAGCGTTGGCGTTCTCCCGCAGATTGGGCTCCGTGTTTCCCGGCAGTGCCCCGAGCGCGCACTCGGACATCATCCTTGCCTGCTGTCCAAGCTGTTGTTCGAGAGTTTTTAGCGATCCGTTGATGTTCCGGATATTTGACTCGTTGGACGCAATATACTTCGAAAAATTTTCCTCCATCGGGGAGGGTTTCGGAAGAGGAGGAGGAGGCATAAATCCGGGCGCATAAGAAATAGGGGGACGCTGAGCATTATTCGGGTTGCTCCACGAGAAGTTGGGGTGATTCCTCCAACCCGGATTATAGTTATTACTATAAGGGTTGTTGTTGGGGTTGAAGGGAGGACGACCCGAATTTCCCATGAAGTCCACGAACTCTTCAGCCATGCAGACGTTAGGGGGAATAAAACAAGGCGGAGTGGAGGAGGCAGCAGACATCTCCGCCACCTGCTTTGTTAACCTTTCAACTTGAAGGGTCAAGAGAGCAGTGGCATCCACTTCAAAAAGACCAGCCGCCGGCTTTGGGCGTCCCCGCGGGACGTTCCATTGATAGGCGTTCATAGCCATCTCTTCGAATAAAGCCTGGGCGGCCTAGGGGGTTTTGTTGTTTAGAGTACCCCCGGCAGCCGCGTCAATCATTTGACGCGTCTGAAAATTCAGCCCATTATAAAAAATTTGAACTTGCAACCACGTTGGCAGCGCGTGGTTCGGGCACCGGCGGAGGAATTCCTTAAACTGTTCCCAAGTCTCGTATAGAGACTCAGGATCGTTTTGTACAAACGAAGAAATGTTCGCCCGCAACTTTGCAGTTTTTGCGGGCGGAAAGTACTTCATTAGGAACCATTCCGTCAACTCAGCCCACGTGGTGATACATCCTCGCGGGAGGGCATTCAACCACGCCTTGACTTTGGACTTAAGGGAAAAAGGAAATAAGCGCAAGCGAATGGCGTCATCAGTGACGCCATTAATCTTGAAGGTGTCGCATATCTCCAAGAAATTGGACAAGTGGACATTCGGGTCCTCATCCGGCATTCCATCGAACTGCACGGCGTTTTGGACCATTTGAATGACACTCGACTTTATTTCAAAATTATTATTCTCCACAGCAGGGCGAACAATACTCGACCCAGAATCATCCAGGTTAGGCCGGGCGTAATAAGACATAGTACGCTCGGCCGCCGGGGCAGGGTTAGGCGCGGCCATAAGTACAACAGTAGGTTCTCCGATAGATTCCTCGGGATCTAAAGAAGGATTTCGGCATTGAGATCGAATACGCGCAAGTGAGCGTTCGATCTCAGGGTCGAAGTCAAAATCTTCAGACTCGGAGGGTTGTCCACGGGTCATACACCCAAACAAAAATAAAACAAAATAAACTCTTTTTTTGTTTTAAAATCAAGTTTTTAGTTTTTTTTAGTTTATAGAAAATAAGTAAAAGTAATAGACTCCGGAATTCGAAATAGCAACTCGAAAAGATATTCCCCGGCAACGGCGCCAAAAACTTGATGCGCCCGCGAACAAACTCTTACTGTGGTTGGTTCGGTGAGTCGATCGCCGCGGGCGTGCTACAAGAGGCAAGTGACCTATCGCAAGTAGTACTCGATATTCGGGGGAATACCGAGGTCGTATTGTTCTCGGGGTCATGTTGACTATTCTTACTCCTCCGGGAGGACTATTATTTTACTGAAAGTAAGGCGGATTTTTTAATTAAGTAAAGACGGAAAATGTAAAGGAGCGAAAAAATGATTTAGAAAATATTCGATGAAGGGTTAACGCTCGGCATCGAATCAGATTAAGACTAAAATAATTTTTAATAATTATAGGACTTAGTTTTCAAATTAAAAAAAGGCAACTTTGCCGTGGAGGTTCCACAAATGTGAGCTCACCTAGCTATAGGGATATCGCTCACCTGAACGTTAAGACTATTCAACCGAACGTTAGTCCGATGAAGGATTCCTCTTAACGCCCGCTTTACGCTAAGAACCCCGCTATTGGGTGGGGAACCCAATCCGGTAGAATTACGCTTGTCCTCTCTCGAGGGTATGCACGCAACTCTATTTACCTAGGGGTGATCTGTCCATACGCACGGCCTCTCGGCTAGCTAGTGTATGGATAACGGAAATAGGGCCCACACATCGATTTGTGGTCCTACGCGTCGTTAACCCGGGGTAAACCTTAAGTCCTTAAATTAAAGTGAAAATAAAGAGCTTTAATTATTACAAATCATTTTAAATGTCACAAAGCTCTTCGATGCCGAGGCTAATAGCGATTAGCCACACATCGGTATGGGGACAGCTTTATAATTTAATGAGGCGCGAGTTTGAAATTAAACGCTAAATGATTATAAGAAGTGGACATAAAAACAAATAACAAACATTTAGAAAGCTGAAAATTTAGCTAAAACAAGAACTCACGCACACTCCAAATTATAAATTAAACAGAAACTAAGTTACACATAAAAGAAATTTGCATAATTGAAATTGCGAGTCCCACTCAAACGAGTGGGGGCGGGAAATAAAAGCTTAAAATTGCAAGTCCTACTCAAACGAGTAGGACTAAAATGAAAGCGAGTCCTACTCAAATGAGTAGGAGAAAATAAATGCGATTACACGGCTTTCTCAAATATTTACAGGGAGATAAAGATACGCCATTTAACTCAAATGAGTAGGCGAAAATAAATGCGAGTACAAGTCCTACTCAAACGAGTAGGCGGGAAATAAAGTCCGTCCATTTAACTCAAGTGAGTAGGCGGAAAAATAAAGAAAGAAAATTACAAGTCCTACTCAAACGAGTAGGCGGGAAATGAAAACGATGCGTCATTTAACTCTTAACGAGTAGGCGGAAATAAATGCACATAAACGCACACACTCTATAAGAATTGAAAGAAAGCAATAAAACTAACACCTACACTCACACACTCTACATAATTTGAACAAAACATTAAAAGAAAGCATTAAAATTTAACACCTACACTCACACACTCTACACAATTTGAACAAAGCATCAAAACATTATTCTCATACACTCACACACACAAATTAAAAGCAAAATGAAAGTTACCTAAAAATTAAAACTTTTACTTTTCATGCTTAGGTTTTGCTAAAAACAAATAAAAAGAACGAATTAAAATTTTAAGAGAATAAAAGTTTTCCAAAATAAATCAAAAACTAAAGCCTTTCAAAAATTAAAATTTCAACATTTTCATTCTTATGTTTTCATAAAAGCTATTAAAAAGTGAAAAGAAAATGAAAATAACAAAAAAGGTTTTACAATCCTACAAAAACTAAGTAAAAAAAAATATCAAAATCACTTTCAACTCTTTTATAAATACATAAGAATGAAAGCATAAAAATTTTTGGTAGAAAAGGACATGATGAAGAAGAGGAAAACTTATCATACCTAACTTGGAAATGAAATCTAATACAAAACCTATCATGAAGATAAATTAAAAACATTATTATAAAACATGTTACACTCATACACACACACACACTTTTCATAAAGAGAAAAACAAAGGTGAAACTAAGGATAAAATGAGAAGAAAAAGTGGGCACATGAGTTCATTCCAAAGCCAAATAAGAAGAGATAAACTAACATTTTTATTGATTAAAGGAAACTATTACAAAGCTATTACAAAGCTAAAGGTAAAGAAAAAACAAACATGAAAGAAAAGGGGGAGAAATCTCCTTACATAGCAAGGGAATCCACGGATGCAGCACACAAAAACACACTAAAATGGCCCAAAAATCTGAACCCTTGGACCTTACAGAAATGGGCAATTTATAGGCAAAACATTCTAAGTACACGCCCTTCGACACGGGCGTGTCGGGGGGGGGGGGGGGGGGGGCGTGTCAGCACTATTCATGATGGTGGCCGACGATTGGACAGGAAAGTTGACTTCGGGCTGAGTTCGAGGATGTCACGCCCCCGGTCACGGGCGTGACGCTGGGCGTGTCGGGGAGGTAGAACCGGGCGCGGGTTGCGTCAAAAGTCTTCGGCAGCATCTTGTCGGGCCAGTTGGTGAAGTCACGCCCCATGTTACGGGCGTGAATATGGGCTTGTTGGTTGGTGTCGTCACTCGACAATCGTCGAGCGGAAAGTGTCGAGTTGAAATCGTCGAGCTGAGATTGAGTCACGCCCTAGGTCATGGGCGTGACTCTGGGCGTGTCGCTGGTTCGATGATCGTTGAACTAAATTCGTCGAGTGGAGTGGACACGGGCTTGGGTCACGCCCCGTGTCGGGTGACACGGGCGTGACACCAGGCGTGTCAAGCTTTTTACTTCAGAAATTTGCAACTCCACGGAATTTGAGCTGTCACGCCCTGGTCACGGGCGTGACCCAAATGATACGGGCGTGTACTGCTCAATTTTGGCAGATTTTGGAATTTTTCTGAAAAATAAAATAAAACAAGTTAGTAGTAAATTTACAAGAATAGGAGCATTTTATTGAACAAAAATAAGTAAAAACGACGAAAATAAATGAAAATGACTAAATTAATGTGCACAAAAATACGTATATTTACAATTCATCAATGACGCAGGGTTTCTTGACCTTGGTCAACACGGCCTGGTCCTTGGAGAAGGACATGAAGAATGTTCAAGCGAAGAAGAGCATTGGTGATAAGAAGTCTGGGTTCAAAGTGCCGACTACTTCAAAGTCCGGCTATCAAAGGTTCTTTAAGAAGTCAAGGACTTCGGGTCCAGCTCCTTCGTCTGGTGCTTCTGAGGCGACTACGGGTCGGACCCCGGGTGTATGTTTTACTTGTGGAAAGTCGGGGCACTTTGCCCGCGATTGCTGTAGCGGACATCCCAAGTCCGAATGAAAGCCGGGAGCAACTTATGAAGAGAAGGGCAAGGCGGTGGAGTCAACCGCGTCCCATTATGCTCCGACCCAACCGAGGGTTTATAATCTTGGCCAACAGGAGGCCATCAAAAAAGCGGATGTGGTGACATGTACGGTTTAATTTGTAGCAAGTTAAGCTTCTTTAAATACTTGTTATGCGTATGTTACCTTACCACTGCTTGTTTAAGATTTGTTTTGATTTGTAAAAATCCGGCAAGAGCACTCTTTGATACAGGAGCTTCACACTCCTTTTTGTCCGATGAATTCATATCGTGCATCGGAGTACCTTCTTCGATGACGAAGGACAAGTTGGATGTGTTGTTGCCCAATGGGTGTTCGATGCGCGCGGATAGAATCTGTGGTGTAAAGATTCGAATTGGGAGCCAGGAGTTCCATTTGCAAGCGTCGTTATTACCGCCAGTGGAATTCGACGTTATATTTAGCATGGACTGGCTCTCGGAGCAGCGAGCCTATATTGATTGCGGTAGCAAGGAAGTCAAGCTGGGAGCAAGTCAAGTTGAGTTCGCCGAGTGGGACCAAAGGTTATGAGATTTATAGCGATGCTTCGGGCAGTGGTTTGGGTTGTGTGCTGTTATAACATGGAAGCGTTATAGCATATGGCTCGAGACAGCTGAAGGTGCACGAGAGGAACTATCCGGTCCATGACTTGGAGTTAGCGGCCGTGATTTTTGCCTTGAAGCTGTGGAGGCATTATTTGTACGGTGTGAAGATTGATATCTACACCGATCACAAGAGCCTGAAGTATCTGATTGATCAGAAAGATCTGAATATGCGGCAGCGTAGATGGATGGAGTTCCTGTGGGACTATACATTCAAGATCCACTACGTTCCTGGTAAGGGCAATGCGGTGGCGGACGCGTTGAATCCCCGAGCCCCAGCTCAAGCCAATTGGCTATCGGTGCATGATGAGCGGTTGGTTCGGGAGTTGGAGGCGTTGGAGATTTCTTGCGTGGATAAGCAATCAAGTGCTGAAGCAGTACTGAATTGGACTGAAGTCCAATATGACCTGGCTGATCAGATTCGGCAGGCTTTGGATTTGGATGGCCACATGAAGCAACTCATGATAGAGGCTCTGGATGGGTCAAATTCCCAATATGAAGTTGTGGATGGATTGCTTTGGAAAGACTGTCGTCTTTGCGTCCCAAGCGTGGGCAGTTTGCGGGTGGATTTGTTGTACGAGGAGCACCATACCAAGTACTCGATTCACCCGGGGAGCACAAAGTTGTACCGCGACGTTAAGAAACTGTTTTGGTGGTCGGGTTTGAAGAAGGATGTGGAGCTCTACGTGGCGAAGTGCCAAACTTGCACCTTGGTGAAGGCGGAGTGCCAAAAGCCGGGAGAATTTCTGAAGTCCTTGCCTATTCCGGAGTGGAAATTCGACGACATCACCATGGACATTGTGCACGGGTTGCCAAGGTCGCAAAAGGGGAATGACGCCATCTGGTTTGTCGTAGATCGGCTAACGAAGGTGTCACATTTCATTCCGCATAGGAAGGATGATCCAGTGGAGAAGTTGGCAATGTTATATGTGGATAACATAGTGCGGCTACGCGGTGTGCCCCGCAACATCATGAGTGACCGAGATGGGCGGTTTACGTCCAATGATTGGAGGCTTATACAGTAAATGTTGGGAACAAAGCTGAGTTTTAGCACAGTCTTCCATCCGCAGACGGTGTTAAAAGTAGCGAATAGAAAAGAACAAACGGATAGACTTTTGAATAATTGAAATTTTATTATCCAAAAAAGGTATCTATTACAAAGGTATGCCCTCCTTTATATAGAATGGAGGAGAGATGAGAGAATACAAATAAGAGATGTGGGACTATAATTTACAGGACTAAGCGGACTATACAAACCAAACCGCACAAGCCGCGCGGTTAGACAGCAGGGCTAACCGCACGGCTACCACCAGAGAGGAAGAGAGACTGCCAGGGTAGACCGCCAGACCGCCCGGTCTCCAAGCCGGCTGAGACAAACCGCCAGACCGCGCAGTCTTCAACCCGCCAAGACAAACCGCCAGACCGCCCGGTCACCAACTTCAACACTCCCCCTCAAGCTGGAGCATATATATCGATCATGCCCAGCTTGTCGCAGATGTGGAAAAAGGAAGCGGACACCGGCTTGGTGAAGACATCTGCCAACTCATTGTCGGAAGTGAAAAATGGAGTGCAAATCTGTTTCTTCAATATTTCTTCCCGAATAAAATGCCAGTCGACTTCTATGTGTTTTGTTCTCTCATGAAAGACCGAATTTTTGGAAATGTGTATCGCGGCGTTATTGTCACAAAACATAGGAATAGGATAGTTGTAAACCTCTCCTAAGTCAAGCATGAGAGCCCGCAACCACTTCAACTCACATGTAGTCGATGCCATGCTGCGATATTCCGCCTCTGCACTAGACCTGGAAACGACAGACTGTTTCTTGCTCTTCCAACTCACAAGATTGCCTCCAACAAATGTGCAGAAACCTGAAGTCGATTTGCGGTCCCCTTTGTCATCCGCATAGCTTGAATCAGAGTACGCTTCAACCCTAAGGTGACCATTTTTCTGAAATAGGAGTCCTTTCCCTGGAGCAGCTTTAATATACTCTAATATCCTCAGAGCAGATTGTAGATGACACTCCCTCGGAGCTTACATGAACTGGCTCACCTTGCCAACAGCGTAAGAGATGTCGGGTCTGGTTACCGTGAGATATATGAGCTTGCCCACCAGATGCCGGTATCTCGTAAGATCGGAGAGAAGAGGTGAGTCATCTGTCTAAGTTTTGTCTTCTCCAACAGCCATAGGACAACGTGCAGGTTTAGCACCAGTCAGTCCTGCCTCCTTTAAAAGATCAAGAGCATACTTCCGTTGTGAAAGGACCATGGAGTTGGGCTTTCTAGAGATTTCAATCCCCAGAAAGTATTTCGGGGAGCCCATATCCTTTGTGACCAGATGTTGACGAAGGTGTTTCTTGGTCATCAATACCACATCCTGGTCATCGCCAGTAAGAAGAATGTCATCAACATAAACCGCAAGAACAACAAGACCAGAGGCGGTTTTCCGAACAAACAAGGAGTGATCTGCTGAGCTTCTTGTAAAACCAATGGCCGAAACAATGCCACTGAACTTGTCAAACCAGGCACGAGGACTCTGCTTGAGGCCATAGATAGCCTTCTTTAGCCGGCATACCCGTGTCTCCCCCTGAGCAACATACCCAGGAGGTTGCTCCATGTAAACATCCTCCTGCAGATCACCATAGAGGAAGGCATTCTTAACATCTAGCTGCGAGATGGGCCAATCCCTGTTGACAGCCACCGAGAGAAGAACCCGAATAGTGCTGAGACGAGCCACGGGAGACAAAGTGTCAAAGTAATCAATCCCATAAGTTTGGGTAAAACCCTTGGCAACCAGGCGAGCCTTATAACGATCCACACTGCCATCCGGGAGAAACTTCACCACGAAGACCCAGCGACAGCCAACAACAGCTGTGCCGAAAGGAGGAGGAACAAGGGTCCAGGTACCCCGTTCAGTGAGAGTAGCAATCTCCTCATCCATGGCAACTTTCCAATGAGGAATAGTAAGGGCCTCCTGGTAGGAACGGGGGGTGCCAGTGGCCGAGATAGCCAGTGCAAAAGCTCTGCGAGCAGGGATAAGACGATCATAGGAAACAACTGCAGCAAGCGGGTGTTGGGTACAGGCCCGAACCCCTTTGCGAAGAGCAATCGGGAGATCCAGGTCAGCAGGTGCCTCAGTATCCGGAGTATCCGTGGTGGAGAGAGCTGGCCCGGGAGTAGAGAGAGATGGCAGCGGAGTGGAGGGAGAAAGCGGAGTAGAGGGTGGAGATGATGAGGATGGGGAAGACGGTGGAGTGGGTGGAGAGGGAAGAACATCAGTGGGAGTAGAGGGAATGGATGGGTTGGTATGAGAAGTAGGATCAGGAGGAGTAGAAGAGAAAGCAGGAGAGAAGTAAGAGGCATTGGCAAAGAAGGTGACATCCGCAGAGACAAATTGCTTGCGGGTAACAGGGTCAAAGCAGCAATATCCTTTTTGAGTGAGAGAGTAGCCCAGAAAGACACATTTGGTGGCACGTGGTGAGAGTTTATCACGGGTGGCAGCGGGAGAGTGCACAAAAGCGGTGCACCCAAAGATGTGTAGAGGAAGAGGAAAGGGATCCTTGTCTGGATAAAGAATGGAGAAGGGGGTAGCACCGTGGAGAACTGTGGAGGGAAGGCGATTGATGAGATAGCAGGAGAGGAGGACAGCATATCCCCAATAGGAGCGAGGAACATGCATTTGAGTCATCATAGTGCGAGCGACATCAAGGAGGTGACGGTTTTTGCGTTCCGCCACCCCATTTTGTTGGGAGGTGTAGACACAACTTGTTTGACGAATAACACCATGGTGAATACAAAAGGAGGAGAAGTCGTGGCTAAGATACTCCTTAGCATTGTCAGAACAGAGGAGTTTAATAGATGTATCAAACTGAGTCTTAACCATAGAATAAAAAGAGGTCCAAACAGAGAACAGCTCGGAGCGATCTTTGAGAAGATATACCCACGTACATCGAGAGAAATCATCAATGAAGGTGACAAAATAGGAACTACCCCGACCGATGGTGAGGGTAGGAGCGGGACCCCATATGTCAGAGTGAACGAGGTCGAACGGACGGGAAGAGCCCCGACTTTGCGTTGGTGGGAAGGATGAGCGGTGATGTTTGCCAAGTTAACATGCATCACAGTTTAGAGGAGGATGATGAGGAGGGAGGTGAGGCAGGAGCTGGCGGAGAATTCGGGGAGGAGCATGTCCAAGTCGAAGATGCCATTGGAGAAGATCTGTAGAGGAGGAGGAGAAGGCGGATAGAGCAGAAACGTTGTTGAGGAAGTAGAGGCCACCACTCTCAGTCCCGGTAGCAATCGTCCGTTGGGAGTCCGGATCCTGAAAAACACAAGAGCTAGGGGTGAATATGACAGAACACCGTAGTTGCTTGCATAAAGAAGTAACCGATAATAAATTGCACGGAAACTTGGGCACATAGAGGGTATCAGCCAGGCAGAGAGATGGAGTGACTTGAACCATGCCCGTCCCATGGACCGGGGAGGGAGATCCATCAGCAACAATGACCGGGGCAACTGAGCATGTGTGTCAAGAAGAGAGGAACATTGAGGATTGCCTGTCATATGATTGGTTGCACCAGAGTCGATGAGCCATCATCCGCGAGTAACAACATGAGCACTACCAGAAGAGGTGACCACGGAGGCGGACAGGCTAGAGGAGGGGAAAGCCATGGAAGCAAGAGAGGAGCAAGCCGCGACGATAAGAACAAGCCGCGAGAAGAGAAAAGAGCACCAAGCCGGGCGAACAAAAAACAGGTCGGGCGGCTAGGAAGGCCGCTACCAAGAAGCAGAGCAAAGCAGAGGGAAAGAAGTCGCACGGCTTGAAAAAGTCGGTCGAACAGAGGAGAACAGGTCGCACGGCAAAAGATGAGGCCGGCGCGACTAGCAAGCAGGAGCGGGTAGAAGGCAACAACAAGTAGAGCGCGAACAGTAGCGACTAGCAAGAGGTCAAAGGCACAGCGGGGAAGAGGTCGCGCGGACTGAAAAGGCCGAGCGAACAGAAGAGAGGAGAAGAGCAGGTGACCGCGACCAAGATGCGGGTGAGAAAGGAACAACCCGCACGGTCAGGCAGATCACAGCAGCAAACCGCGAGTATAGGGACAAGCGGATATGGGGAAAGCAGAAGCGGACAGGGAGAAGAAGTCCGCAGCGGGTAGACACAAGCCGCAAAGACAAGGAAGTCGGAGAGGCAAGAAAGAGCAAGGAGCGCGGCGACAAGGAAACAGGTCGCTGCGACGAATAGCAGTAGGAGAAGAGAACCAAGAAGCAAGCCGCGCGAACAGGGCAGTGGACAGAAACAAGCCGCTCGAACAGGGCGGCAGACAGAAGAGAAGGCAAGCCGCGAGAGAGGTCGCGGATAGCGGAAAACAAGCCGCTAGAAGCAGATAGCGCACAGAATCAGGAGGAAATGACTGTGTCCTCTGATACCATGTTAAAAGTAGCGAATAGAAAAGAACAAACGGATAGACTTTTGAATAATTGAAATTTTATTATCCAAAAAAGGTATCTATTACAAAGGTATGCCCTCCTTTATATAGAATGGAGGAGAGATGAGAGAATACAAATAAGAGATGTGGGACTATAATTTACAGGACTAAGCGGACTATACAAACCAAACCGCACAAGCCGCGCGGTTAGACAGCAGGGCTAACCGCACGGCTACCACCAGAGAGGAAGAGAGACTGCCAGGGTAGAACGCCAGACCGCCCGGTCTCCAAGCCGGCTGAGACAAACTGCCAGACCGCGCGGTCTTCAACCCGCCAAGACAAACCGCCAGACCGCCCGGTCACCAACTTCAACAGACGGATGGACAGATCGAGAGGGTCAATAGAACTATGGAAGACATGCTCTGCATGTGTGTCTTGGACTTTGGAAAGCAATGGGAAGACCATCTTTATTTGGTGGAATTTGCGTACAACAATAGCTACAGGCGAGTATTCAAATGGCGCCCTTCGAGGCCCTTTATGATAGAAGATGTCGCACGCCGTTGTCCTGGTTGGAAATGGGTGAGTCAAAGTTGTACAAGCGTCAAGAGGTGGAGGATGCTACTTTGTTGGTGCGAACCATTCAGGATAGATTGCTTACCGCTCAGGACCAGCAAGCGAAGTACTATAATGCCAAGCACAAGAACGTGGAGTTCGCTGTGGGCGATTGGGTGTACTTGAAGATCAAGTTGTTCAAGGCTGTCTCGCGGGTGCGGCGATTGAAAAAGCTAAACCCGAGGTACCTTGGGCCGTTTGAGGTTCTGGAGCGGGTTGGTGAAGCAGCCTATCGGTTGAAGCTATCAGTGGAGCTCAGTGGTCTACGTGATGTATTCCATATATCGATTCTACGGAAGGCGGTGCAAGAGCCTACGCAAGTGATCGCGGTCGATCAAGTGCCGATTGATAGTGGGTTGATGACAAAGGTCAAGCCTGTGCATATTGAAGACTCGGAAGTCAAGCGGCTACGCAATAAAGATATCAAGATGGTCAAGGTCCGATGGGACAATTACTGTCGCGAAGAGCTCTCTTGGGAACGAGAGCAGACTATGCTTGATGTGTATCCGGAGTTGTTCCGCTCAGGTACAATTTAATTTTGTACTTATCTTTCCTTTATGTAATTTCGTGGACGAAATTCTTTTAAGAGGAGAGCTGTAACGCCCCGAAACTCAAAAGAGCGACGGGTGACGTTTCTGTACCAAATTTAGAATTTGGCAGGGGTACACGGCCTGGGACACAGGCGTGTCCCAGGGCGTGTCGGGGTCGTTCAAAGATCTAGCCACTATCAGGCAGTATCTGGGTTCGACCATCGTCGAGCAGCGGTTGACGATTTGGTCGACATTCTGCGTTCGATTATTTGGTCGACATTCTGCGGTCGACGATTTGGTCGACGTTCTGCGGTCGTCGATCGGGCCGTGGGTTCGACGATCGGGCCGTGGGTTCGATGATCGGGCCGTGCGTTTGACGATTTGGCCAGAGATCTCCGTTCGACAATCTGGCAGCGGTCGACGATCTTGGTTCGACGATCGTCGAACGCGGGGTGGATTTTGGCGTGTTTGACTCTGCCGACACGGAGTGTCGACACAGGGGTTCTGGCGGGAGTTGACTAATTGGTCCGACACAGTTTTGACGCGGACGTGTCCTGCTCCTGTTGGTGAACTGTGCGGTGCTTACACCCATTTGTCCACGTCAGACCTGGATCGTGTCGTGCATTTCCCTTTTGTGGGATCCGACGGCTGTGGTTATTTCCCGATGGGGTTATACACGAGTACAGGGTTTCAAAACCCTTATTTTTCTGTCGTAGTTCTCTGTCTAAATCTTAGAGAGAGGGGAGAGCAAAAGAGGAAGGAGTCTAGATCCAGTCGTTGGAGGAGTTTCAGAGCTCCAAATCGCGAGCCGACTTCGGATCTACGAAGGCAAGGAGATTGCGGTGCTTTACATCCACGTACATTCCCTTGGTGCCAAGGAAGAACTCTAGGGTAACGATTCTCTACTTGAGCATGTGAAGCTCTACTTCTTTTGCATAGGAAGCCCGCTCTCGTGAGTTTGCGGTGAGTTGGAGGCGTTCCTTCGGGTAGATATGTAAAGTCCCCGTTGTGTATAGTCCGTAATCGAAAACGGACATAGGCATGATGTGTGAAGCCTATCCGGACATGTTGGTCTGGATCGGTGATGTTGCATTGCATAAATGTCGGAGAAGACTCCGTGCGAATGTTTGTTTTTCTGGTTTTCTACGTGGTAGATTGCAACAGGGAGCCTTGGGGATTAACCCTAAGGTGCACCCGGAAAACTGGGCGGATGTGTGATCTTGCCAACGTTTTGGCCTAGGAGCCCACTTGAATATAACCGGGTTATGTGAAGTGTGTGACGGAAATGGGACTCGGGAGACGTTTGACCCGCGCATATGTTTTAAATTAACGTTGCGGTGTGAGCAACGGGTCATGCGGAACCGTACCCGTTCTATGTCGTTCGGTTTGAGCCGTTGGCATAGATGAGGGTCTTCAGCGGTCTATGGTTTAAATTACCGTGACCCATGCCGGGAAGACAAAATGCTCATTGTTTGGCCGTCCAAAGGGACGGTGGTGAGTCGACGGACTTTGACCGTGATCACCGAGAATGTGCCCTGAGTGCACGGTGTGTGTGGCCGTGTGAGCCTACGCCTGTGATGAAATGTATATTTATATACTGCTTGGTTATGCTAATAAGTGCAGGGAAGGAGCATCGCCGCCGCGAATTGGGGGCGGGATCATTATAATTTGGTCAGCATTGCTGACCGTTGCTTTTGTTTGCCACCGTGCGATGGTTTGTTGCTTACAGGTGTTGTTGGACCAAGCGGTCAATAGCGGGCTAAAGCCCAAATTGCGAAGCCGGCCCTCAAACGCCTAATTGGAGTGTTTGCTTGCTTTTCTTCATGTATGACGGCCTGCGTTCCATGGTTTGGAAAACATGTAATATGAGTGAACCATTTGTAAGGCATTAAGGTCAGTACTTGTGTATGTACTTCATTCCTTTTTGGCTTGTTAGTGGACATTCATGCTTGTTGCTGGGTTCTTTTAATTGCAACTATTTAAACTGCTTCCGCTAGAATGCTCTATGTAGGACGTTGTGATTGGTTGGATGGTTTTCATTGAGTAACCACCCGGTCTGTCTGTGGTATATGGCGTCGGGTCCTGGCCGGACCTACTGCTATATGATATGCGACGGATAGGGGTTGTTACAACTTTATCCCATACCGAGGTTCACATGAATCCTTAATTCTACAATTTTACTATGTTGAGACCAAATGAGCTACATGACGTGCATGAATGATGACTCCTCCAAATATTCATCCAAATGACCTAAGATTATTACTAGAGGTCAATCGTGATATTTTAAGATTAAATCTAAAAGATAATATTTTTCCTAACTTATTTGTCATTTATTTAATTTTCTGCAAAATCAGCCCAACTATGCTTTTGAACACCAAGTATAATTTTCTGACATGAAATGGACTTAAAAAAATTTATTACAAGAGATAACATCAAAATAACTGTAATTACTGAATTTCACAATATTCCAAAAATGTTTTAAGTTCCAAACTAATTATCGACTAAAAACCACAATGATAGAGCAGAATAGGAAATAATAAAATTATTCATCGAAAAATTATGGGAAAATTACCAGAAGTTAAAAGTGACTAGAAACGTCTACTGAACAAAAATAATAATTTTCAAAACAATTTTGGTCATAAAAATAAATCATTTAAAAATATTCAACACTAAAAACCTTGTGAAGCATACTGTATGAAAAGTCTTCCAATAATTTTATAAAAATTCACAGACCATAATGAAGCCTTAAAATTTCTTAAACCAAGTTTCATAATTTTCCACTGGGTAATTAACTCTTAAATAACTATCTTATGATCTAGGCAAATATAGGGTTTGTGAATGAAGTACTATAAATATTAATCCAAAATTCATTCAACAATTTTTTGATATTAATCACAACTATATAATATCACTGTCTAACTTTCATAAACATCCAAGATCATATAATCATGCAATAAAATTATGAATAGAATTGCCCTAATTGGTCCTTTATTATTTCAGAGGGGTTAAATATTTCTAAAAATTCTAATAAACTTTTTATGGCTTATTTCTACCCTATGAACTCATCTACCAATTTACATGACATTCCAAGGACCTATGGTCTCATGTCATTCAATAGGCTCAATATCCAACCTTATGGTTCACACTAGGGTTTTAGGGCATCTCAACCCCAAATCACCCAAAATCTCTTGTGGGCGTGTTTTATGTGTCAATAAGTCAGTGGCCAAAGTTTCACCAGCTTTGGATCAGGATTGGTCACTCAATCCTTCAAGTGCACTTTTGTCCTAATTTTCCCTAATGAGACAAAACTTTGTTCACACAACTACCTAATCAAATCAATCCCAAATGGGCTCATATTTTTACCAGAGTTATGTCAAGACCCTAATGGTTAACCGCCAAAATATTGCGAGGGTTTGACATACATGGACCCTAAAACTAAATAATACATGATTTATTAAATTTTTTCAAAAAATATAGAAAACTATTCTCCAAAAATTTCCATTTTGGATATGATGAGTGTGTATGTATAATGATCCTATTATCCAAATTTCAAAGCATTTTCCTAAATGGTTTAGTGGGGAGACTCAATTTTGTCCCAGGTCAGGCCTATGTATGGGTTGCACCATATTAAGTGATGTGGTCAGACCACTGACCCAAATGGTTCGAAACCAATTTTAAATTAAACTAGGCTCAAAGGTCTATAACTTTTGTGACTGGCTATGTTTTCTAAAACGGCCTCTAAGGGCCTCATTTAAAAGCCCAAATCTCCATTTTTTCCTCATTGGATCGGTCTCAATTGAGCCCGATTTCTCTACTATTTGATCTAGGATACTAGCACAAGGGGAGAGGAGGAGAGGCGGACCTTGTTTGGGGTTCGACGACGGCGGTGGCGGCGGTTGGCCATGGCGTTTCTCCCCGCCGATGAGCTCGCCTGATTTCTCGATCCTCCACCAAAACCATTGATCCAATACATCATTTCGACGGCCAAGGATGTTTTGAAGGTGATGGATTAGCCAAAAGTGGGAATGGGGGGTGTATAGGAGGAATTTATAATTTTTCATTTGAGAGGAGGTCAAGGGGTGGTCGTCCATAGTGGTTGGCCTCCATCCATTAGTGTTGGCTGGCTGGAATTGATGGTATTCTCATCCCTAGAGTCAATGGAGATGAATGGGGTAATGAGAAGATGAATGGAGTGGCCCATGGTCTCACTCCATAACTCCTCTCACTCTTTCTTCTATCTCTCTCTCCATTAAGGGGGAAACTCCAATTTTCTCTCTCCTAGTCACCGCCTCCAGATTGTTTAGTGACATTCCAAGTAATTTCAGTGGTGACTCATCATTTGGGGCCATTGAAATTGGGCTTAGACCAAAGGGATTGAGCTTTTGGCTTAATTAACCCAATTTGGGCAATATTGACCAAGTGTTGACTTGAGGTGTTCAATGTAACATCCCTCAAACAACTAGACCCCTAGGAGTGGTTTTGTCATGACTAGGTCATGACAAAACCCTAGGAAGTCCAAGAAGGCCAAGTGAACCTAGGAATGTAGGTGAGATCACTATGGTCTGCAAATAGTAGATCCCTAAACCCTAGTTTAGGATGACCATGAGGCTTCACCATGACTCTAAGATCCCACCATGATCTCACTAATCTATTGGAAGGTCCATTAGAGCCCTTAGGGTCCACTGGAGTCGACCTAGGGTGGCCAAGTTGACCTAGAACCACCCTAGACCTAAATTGGGCAAGGTGCAATAACTAAGGGCAGTGTGCTCTAGTAAAGCCCAACCAACCCTACCAGGGTCATCCTAGACCTAGAGTGGGGTCAATGGGTCACTAAGGACCCATGGAGGGCAGTTAAAATGGTTAAGTTGAGCAAAGTGAACTCTAACCCTAAATGGGTCAAACTGACCTACATAGGGTCAAATGACCTTCCCTTAGCCAAATGGATCCCACTCATGTCCTACTGACCCTAGGGTGAGGTCAATGGGTCAACTAGGACCCATTGGGGTAAACTCCAGGGCCTACGTTGGCCCAAGTCAACCCTAGCCCTAAACTGGTCAAAGTGCCCTAACTAAGGGGCAAGTGACCTTCAGAGTGCAAGTTAACCCTACCCAAGAACTTCTAAACTTTAAGGGAGGCCCATAGGTCACCAAGGACCCATTGGGGTCAGCCCTAGTGGCTAATTTGATTAAAGTCAACTCTTAGGTCAAAGTGGTCAAACTAGCCTAAATGGCTAACTCAAGCCCAATCTAAGTGGGCAGGGCCCAGACAAGTGTGGCCCATTGGTCTAGGAGGAGGGGAGACACATTTTGGGCCCATCAAATTCAGAATTTGGTGACTAGGAGAGAGAAAGAGGGAGTTACCCAAATTTGGAGGAGAGAGGAAGTTAAGCTTAATGGCCATCATGGCCATGGAGGCTCCATAACCCCTCCTTTTGATGGGGCTTTAACTCCTTGGAGGCAGGGGAGGAGTTTTCAGGAGGTGGTCGGCCAGTGGGGTGGCTCAACCCTTCAAATGGATGAAACCAAAATTGCCCATTAATGGTCATTCATGGCCATTGGAGTTACACCCTTCCCCTTCCCCAATTGGGGATCTTAAAAGCATCACCAGGCAGAGGGGAGAAGGTTACAGCCTTTACCTGGAGGATTCGAGGCACTTGACTGTGGTGTTGTAGAAACCCGATCGCCGCCACCACCACCATGGCAAACCGGAGATCAACTCGCCTCCAGCCCTCCCAACAGGTCCTCCCCTTCTCCTTCAACCATGGGTAGATCATAAGGTTCATTTAGAATGGAAATCGGGCTCAATTGATCCCGATCGAATGTTGAAATTTCCTTATTTTCCGCTTTGTTTCATCATGTCGGGATCGCCGGAATTCGCCCCTCTGGCGGCTGTGCCGCCGCCTAGCGATAGCCACCACCTCAACTGAGGTGGTGATGGCGTTGGCCAGCCAGGGAGGTGGCCGGATGGCCGGCGGCAGCGTGTGGAAGATGCTCTAGGAAGGAGCAATCAGGGTCGTTGGCTAGAGGTTGAAGACAACCGGCAGCTGCCCGATCTGCGCTGGCATTGATTTAAGCTATAGGGTAAATAATAATTTCATGTGATATTCGATCACACATTATCTATTTAATGTTTTAAATTATTATAAATACTTAGAGGCTCCGTATGAGAAACCGATCAACACATGATTTGTAGCCCTATGAGTTTACTTTAATTTAAAATTGGTTTGAGTCAATTTGGGTGCCTCGTTTGACCAGGGCACTCCTTTTGGTGGGGTTACCTAGGGCTAGACAGAAATTAAAATGGTTGCCTACACTTCACCTCTAGTCCAAATGACTTGAAATTTGGACAGAGAGTCACCCTAGTCTATACCTAGGTCTTGCCCAAAGATGGGAATTTGTGGGGATGATTTTCCTATAGTTTTTGAAATTATTTAATTACTCTATGGTAAATTAATTAAGGACCAAATGACCTCCAAACTCAGCCAAATTTTGGTGAGTAGTCCTTGGGGTCATCATAAGACTATGGGTAAAATTTCATCTCATTTGGAGATGGTTTGAGTTGAAATCATGCAACCCTAGCCTTGCCATAATAAGGGTATTTAGGTCAAAAGTGCACTTTGAGTTTTGAGTGGCCAAATCACCTCAACAGAGGTTGAAATTGGGTCCACTGACTTGTAATGACTTTTAACACCCTCCCATGGAAGATGGGGTGAATTGGAATAGAATTGCCCTAGGACCTAAGACCATACCCTAAGGATGGGCTTTGGTGTCTTGTGAAGGGCATTAGGTCAAAAGACCTTGTATGGACTTGAAATTTCGTAGGGAGGGTACTAGGGCAACTAAAGACCTCTGGTAAAATTGTTGGAGTATTTGGAGATAGGTAGGCCCCTCAAAAACCTAACCCTATTTTAGGGCACAAATCTTGTAGTGCTAGAATAGGTTAGTAAAACTCATTGAATAGTGATGAAACTTGGGTAGTGTAGTCTTAGGGTGAGTATGAACCTCTGGAAATTTATTTTGGAATTTTGGAAAGTTAATCTTAGTACTCCCTTTGTAATGCATGAATTAGACCTACTTAAATATTTGGTTATTGTGAACTCACGGTTCATTGGAAAGTCATGCAAATTATATAGAGGGAGTTTTAGACCATTATGCTCATGTATGAATTTTATTAGAATTTTTGAATACATAATTACAGTGCCTACTTCACAAACTCATTAATTTGGAAACTTGTTCAACATTTTATTCAGAGCTTATTTCTTGTTGGAAAAATTATAAAGTTTGTCCTAGATGTTTATTGATCATTATGTACATGTTTGCATTTTCTCGGAATTTTTGGAAGTATTTTTGCTGCACTTGCCTCTTAACATTAATTAAAATAGGTTATATTCAAAATTAGAATTAGAGGCCTAAAGCTTGCTGCAAAATTGGGAGACTTTGGATTCTATGTTAAATAGTAATATTATATTTACCATAACTTTTGTGGAGCATTTGCATGTCTAAAATTGGTACTTCATGTTCAAACTTGGTTTTTGGATTATTAGAATAATTAAATAAATTATCAGATAAATTAGGAAAATTATGAATTTCTGGGTTTATGCTAAAAATGTCATGACAACCCTCCAATAATTATTATAGGGATAATGGATGACTATTTTTAGTACCTCCAATTTTACACATCATATATCTTAAGTTGGTCTGCATTTAGTAAAATTGCAGAAATTATGTTGGAATATGAATTTGGGCACATGAGTTGGGGTTAGTTGTTTGCTGGTTTAGATAAAGAAAAAATGAGTTCATCATTGGAAGTTATGATGAGTAGAGTGTTGGATTGGCTAGTGTTAGGCGGTGCTCGG
This sequence comes from Platanthera guangdongensis, assembly GCA_039583875.1. Taxonomy (NCBI): domain Eukaryota; kingdom Viridiplantae; phylum Streptophyta; class Magnoliopsida; order Asparagales; family Orchidaceae; genus Platanthera; species Platanthera guangdongensis. Next base: position 156,936,549 of record CM077150.1, read on the forward strand.
GATCGACAAAAGATAGTCTTTCCCGTGGAGAGGAATTGTCAAATACACTAGGGTTAGATCCAATACAACATTTAAGGGACTAGGAGATGGGTATTAACCAATAAAAATAAGTGCCTTGCAAAAGGGAGCTTTGGGATTCAGCCCATCGTAGTTCCTAGTTCCCTCGAGAGCCCTTCATGGGAAATACCTTGGGCAGTCCTGGGCTAACCAAAACTGTAGGTAAAACTGAATTGCAAGAGTAACTAGCATAACTAGGATTTCACCTTCATTCACCTCGGTGTCTCGGGGTGTTAGGTTGGGTCACTCAGGTAGTAAGCTCAGTGGACTTGGTGTTGGTCAGGTTGTCCCGATGAGCTTTGGCTCGGTAGTTATTTGTGATGGGCAGGTTGGCCCGGCGAGCTTTGGCTCGATGGATATATGTGACGAACGGGATAGTCCGGGGAGCTTTAGCTCGGTGGTCATACATTAAGATTGCATGTGCATAAAGTATAAGGTGGTGGGTCTTCGGTATTGGAGAGTCGATGCACCGACGCCAATACGTTGACTCGGCAAGTATGGTTTAGCACTTGTCCAAATAAAGTCCGGTGTGCCAGCCGGCAAGAGTACGCAGGAGCTCCGCTTAGTGCACCAGCATTGAGACATACGATAGATCTGACTGGTAGTGCAATTACCGGTTTAGAGGTGGGCGAGGCCCAACCCACCGCTTCTATTTGCCAATACGGAGGTAACCTGGGAGGTTCGGCTCCAGAATGGTGGAACAAAAGGTCTGTGTACACAGAGTCGGTTGGGTGTGTTGCACTTGCATGTTCACATCATGGCATAATTGTATTTCATAGCATAACCATTGCATACTGATTACTAATTTTAGTCATCCCTTTTTGGGTAGTTTAGTATTCATAAATATTAGGTTTTAATATAGTGTTATCTATTTACATGCTTAATTATGTTGTTATTTTATTTTAATGTTTGATGTTATAATATAAAAATCTATAGTTTATTATATGTATTATGTTATGATTGTTGTATTATTTTATGTTATAAAAAAAAATAAAACTAATGTTTGTTTTGCTTTGTTGTTTGTAGGTTCAAGTCCGAGTAGCCCTCATCAAAGCCCACATGTTGCAGCCCAACTACAAGCCTACATGGAGCAGCCCGGCCACTCTTGGTGCTGTCTACATGGAGCAGCCCGACCACTCTTGGTGCAGCCTACATGGAGCAGCCCGGCCCTTCCTTCATTGATCCAGCCCGAGCTCTCTTCTTGGTGTAGCCCGGCCTCCTCCCAACTTCCAAGATAAAACAGCCCACTTCATGGATGAAGCAGCCCAAGCTCCTCTTCAAGCCCAAAACCGTGAGCATGCACCTTGCCACCTTGGCATGGCCGGCTCCCTCTCTCCTTTTCATCAATTCCTTTTTCACATTTCTCTCCCCACACATGCATGCACCTTGCCACCTTGGCATGGCCGGCCACCCCTCTCTCTCTCTTTCATTTAATCCACATCCATCCCCCTCTCTATTTTACATTTTCCACTCTAATTTCCATAAAGTCCATGCATTGAACCCACCTCTCTCTCTCCACCTCATTAAATATCATGCATGTATTCTCTCCACTTCTTTTAAATGCCATGCATGAACTTCTCTACCTTTACATGGACAGCCACCCTCCTCTTTCATCCCCCTTGTTTATTTTATTTTCTCTTTTCATTCTCATTTAAGGCCATGCAATGAATCTCATCCTCTCCCCCTCCCTTCATTAAATGAAATGCATGCACCCTCTCCCCATATACATGGTCGGCCACCCTTCTTGCCTCCTCCTCTTCATTCTCATCTAGAATCTTCCCTCCTCATCTATAAAAGGCACCATGGTCTCATGCTTTAAGGGTTAGATTTTGGAGAGAGCAAGTGGAGAGTACAAGTCAAGAGGGCTTTTGTTGTAATTTTATTTCTTAGTTTACCTTGTTGCAATTTTTTTCGTTGAAGTAATTTAGTATTGTTTTGTTTAGCATTGTGTACTCTTTCGTTTAGTATCAATAAAATGAACTTTTCTTCTCTTTACATTGTTATCTCCTTTTCCAATATGCGTACCTAATCTTCTCTTAGCCTTCGGTCGTGAGGATCCATAAAATGAGATGAGGGTTTCTTTTATTTCATAGTTTTATTTTTGCTTAATTTTACTCGATCCTTCTTTGATTTTTATTTTGTCAACTCCGTATTTCCGGTATACAGTAGTAGGCTTGGGATCTCATATTTGAGTAGCCGAGAGGCTCATGAATGTGAAAGATCACTCAAAGAAGGAAGGAGTTGAACGCAACCCTAGAGATAGGATGACGTAAATCTTCCGGATTGAAGTCAAATCCAATATTGCGGGTCACCTCGATAATGCGGCTTTAGGCCTTTTTGACTTGAAAGAGATTTCGGTCGAAACGTCTATAAGCTAGGAGACTTAATGTGCTAGCGAGATTTTGTCTTATTTTCGGATCCGTCACGGTCGAGTATGATTTGCAAATTTAAAACTATGCCTTTTCATCCCTCTCATTTCATTTTATGGTGAATCTTCGATCGAACGCTAGCTTTTTATTATAAAGTTTTTCGTCTAAAAAAATTATCTTTCGTTTTAGTTTAAAAATTCTCAAATCCCATTTTCTTTCGGTAGGATAATAGTTCAAGCGTGAGTAGCAGTATTTGACAACCCCGTGTTGAAATACGACCTTGATACTACAATTCGACAGGTACACTTGCCTGTTCGGGTTTTAGCCCATCAAGTTTTTGGAGCCATTGTCGGGGACGCTTTTTCGTCAATATTAGGAAAACGCTTTCGCTATTACTTCTGCAAAAAATCAAAAAAAAAATTCCTTTCTCTATTTTCTTCTACAAGTTTTTTTTATTTCCCTTCTTCTCTTTTTCTTTCCTCTTTTTCCTTATAATTTTCTTAGTGCATGACCCGCACGAATCCGTCGCTACTTGTTGATTTGGACCCAGAAATCGAACGCTCCTTTCGGAGAAACTTACGATTCAGTGGTTCCACTTCTCAAACAGCGGTTGAGGATTCCAACGGTGATTGTAACTTCAACTTCGAAATGGGAGACCCTAACCCAGCGTTTGCCCAGCAAAGGACGATGTCCGATTATGCTCGGCCCAACCTGGAGGGTACAGAAACAAATATTGTTCGACCTGCAATTGCGAACAATAACTTTGAGCTTAAGCCTACCATCACACAAATGGTGCAACAATATGTACAGTTTGACAGATTACAAGATGAAGATCCGAACTTGCATATTGCCAATTTTCTTGAAATCTGTGACATCTTCAAAATAAATGGTGTCTCAGATGATGCTATAAGGCTAAGACTCTTCCCCTTCTCCTTAAGAACTAAAGCCAAACAGTGGTTGAGTTCTCTTCCAAGAGGATCAATAACTACTTGGAACATTTTAACTGAAAAGTTTCTCTCTCGTTATTCCCCCCCCGCCAAAACTGCTAAGCTAAGAAATGATATAACTTCGTACTCTCAAATTGCTTCTGAGACCCTCTATGACACTTGGGAGAGGTTCAAAGAACTGTTCTGAAGATGCCCTCATCATGCTCTGCCTATATGGTTACAGGTCCAGACATTTTACAATGATCTAAATCAAGAAACTAAGAAAATGATAGATGGCGCTTCCGCTGGTTCTTTGGACCTGAAAGATATTGTACCTAATCACCTAGAGGGGGGGGGGTGAATAGGTGACTTAAAACTTTTTGACTTTTTAGGCAGAATTCAGATTATTTCACAGAGTTATAACTACTTTTTCCAAGCAATCAAACAGCAATCACAGAATTTCACATGCACACAGTGAACACACAGGTTTATAGTGGTTCCCCAATGTTTGGGTACATCCACTTTCCCCCTTCGCCTATCTAGTAGTGTACTAGATTCGGCCAAACTCCTCCACTATCTCAGATCCTCAGATCTTACACTCAGAACCGCAAAACAGGTTCCTACAGCTCAGGCCCAAGGCCCTACAACTCTGTCTTCTTCAAAGACCTACACTCAGCTTCTTCACAAAGCCTACACTCAGCCACAGCAGGCCTACACTCAGCCACAATAGGCCTACACTCAGAGATACAAATCTCCTACACTCAGGCACACAGGCCCTACACTCAGCCTTTATAATTACAGGCTTACAAACTCAGATCCCTAAGGATCCTACAAGAAAATATGAATACAAAATGTAAACCCTACAACTTAGAGAAAAGAGAGAAGAGTTGAGAGTATCTTGATGAGTTCTTGGATGAACTCTGCTGAGATCAATCTGACTTGGCTTTCTTCAAAGCTTCTTGAATGTAGAACACAATGGGATTGATCTTCTCTTTAGTTGATCCCTGATCTCTGCTACTTAAGATTCAGAACAAAATCTGAACCCTTCTTCTCAGCCTGGTTCCAACGACTATCTTCTTGGATGGAGCTCTCTCTCTCCAACTACTTAGATCTTCACTTGAGTCTTCAATGAATAGCTAGATCTTCTTCTTGTTAAATGATCATCTTTTTCTGTAGACAGTATAAGCCTATTTATAGGCCTTCTTCATGGTAACCGGCTGGTCCGGTTCATAACTGATTTCTGACAACTCTGACAGGTGCAGTAGACCGGCTGGAATGGCAGCTGTCAAGTCATCCAGTCAGTTCTTGAAAAATCTGTAACTGTCTGAAAGTGTCGAGACTGTCTGTCTTTAAGTGTCGACACTTATAGACCAAGTGTCGACACAAGTTGACTAAGTGTCGACACTAGCCTACAAGGTGTCGACACAACTCCTTGTGTTGTAGAATTCACTTCTCGACACAGCTTCTTCTTCATGTGTCGACATTGATATTGTGTGTCGACACAACTCCTTGTTCTTCAGCACTTAGTTGAATTCTTGTTAGTGTCGACACAACACCTTTGTATCGACACATCTTTATGTGTTGAACTTGTTCAGTGTCGACACATCTTCTTGGTGTCGACACATGCCTTCTGTGTTGATACTTGCTGAGTGTCGATACTGCTCCTTGTGTCGACACATTCTTCTTCTGTTGAGACTCTGGCTGAGTGTCGACACATCCCCTTAGTGTCGACACTTGTACTTAGAATATTCTTGAACTTTCCTGAGTGTCGACACAGCTCCTTGTGTCGACACTTTCTTCAAGTGTTGAGTCTTCTGCCGAGTGTCGACACATTCTTCATTGTGTCGACACTTTCTTCAAGTGTTGAGTCTTCTGCTGAGTGTCGACACTTTCTTCATTATGTCGACACTTATACTTAGACTCTGCTGACTTTTGCTGTGTGTCGACACAGCCTTCAAGTGTCGATACTTTCTGATGTAGACATAGTTTCACTGGGTGTCGACACAACTGCTAAGTGTCGACACTGCTTCACTAGACTTTTCTTCATTGAGTGTCGACACAGCTCCTTGTGTCGACACTTTCTGTCTGGTGTCGACTCTGCATCCCTGGTGTCGATACAAGTACTCCAAGTGTCGACACAAGTCTTCTTAAGTGTCGACACTCTCCCTCTGGGTGTCGACACATGGACTTAGAATCTTTTTCATCTTTCCTGCAAATACTTAACCTGCACAAGGTAACTCAAAATACATCAAATACATTTTGATGTATATCATTGAGTGGGGTGAGGCTTCTTCAAATCAGGTACATTATAACCAATGTACCCAACAATCTCCCCCTATTTGGAGAAGTCATAACCCTAAGTCAATGATATACACCATACAGAATAAAATCATAGTATGATGAAAAGCAGGATTATATAACAGGGCAAACATAAACATGTATCAAACAAAACATCTATACACAGATATCATTTCAGAATAATTATGAAATAAATATATCACACAACACATTATTCTAATCAACTTTGTCATGTTCATTATACAAAAGTTTACAAAATGTTTTAAAATCAAAATATTACAACTGTAAACTTAAGATAAATTCTATTCTAATTCTGATCAGCCTCCTTAATCACAATTCCTTTTCCTGATTGTATTTTGGCTTGTACAGGGGCTTTAGCAACTTCAGTATCAGCAGGATTCCTGCCTTTCAGATCCTTTTTCTTTTGCTCTTCAGCTTTAATCTTTTGCCTCTCAAAGTAGTGATAAGGCTTGGGAAAGTACTTGCTAGGATCCTGGGCAGTAGGAGGTAGCTTTCCCATCTTTGCCTTCCTTCTATATTGCACAATAGCTTCTTGTCTTGTCTCATGCTTCCTCCATTCTAGTTCAGAAAACCATTTGTTTCTGTCTTGTATATTATCTTTGGCAGCCTTCCATGTAGTTAAGATAATGTTTCTTGAAGTGGGGCTCCACTACTCAAAGTCAGGCCTTTGTTCAGCTTGCTCTCTGAACCTCTTCTTAGACAGTCTGGCTTCTTGTTCTTTCAGCAAAGCTTCTTGCATAGCCTCAGATACTGGCTGAACCACCTTTTCCAGAATAACATTTTGCTTACCCTCAGGTGGGCTATACATTGTCTGGATATCAGCTTGTATCATATCAAAATCTGGTGGAGGATAGATTACTTGAGCTACTTCAGGTTGCTCACCTCCAAGATAGGCAGGATTAACTCCAGATTCTGCTACATTATCATCATCACATAAAGGAGGATATCCAAGAGTAGCTCTGATAGAATTAGAAATCCACTTGGCATGATCAGAGCTGGCTTTGACTAACACCCTCTCCCCCTTTATGACTTCTCTTTCCATGTGATTTTTAGATCATCCTTTTGAAATCTTACTTGGGCATCCAAATAGTTTACTCCATCTTTAAAGAAAGGTTTCAACCTTTGGAGTTTGTCAGTTATCAACTTCTGAGAATTTTCAATAGCAGATGTAACAGCAGTGATGCCTTCTTGTAGAGCTTTATCAAACTCTGCTTTAGCAGTAGCATTAGAAGTAGTCAGTCCAGTAGCTATGTTCTTCATCTCTGTGGCAATAGCTTTGTGGGAAGCTGTTAAGTTGTCATTCATTCTAATTTGATTCTCTAGAACATAGCCTTGCTTGACTTCAAGTTCATCTACTTGAGCTTTTATCTTCTCTTGATGTGTAGCCAAGTACACCACTGCATTCCCTCCCTTGTGGAAGCAGTCAGTCATCTCCTTCTTATTGAGATTCATCTCAAATCTTATGGACTTAATGTCCTGTGCCAGATCAAACTGAAGAGATTTCTGTCCTTCATCTACATACTTTTCCAGTGCTTGTCTCTGCTCATCAAGCTTGATTTGCATATCAACCAGCAGAGAACTGTAATCTACTGATTTAGTTGGTTGTAGTGCTGGCTATGGTGCTATAGTTTGCAATGCCTTCTTATAAGTTTGACTACTTATTTTGAAGACTTGAAATTTCCTTTTCTTAGCTCTAGCAGCCTCCTCATCTTCAGATGCTGATGTACTTGCAATATCTACCCTCTCTCTTGGTAGCTCCTCAACTTCCTTGGGCTTCTCAGGTTCTTGCCTTGCAGGTTCTTCATCAAGTATTACCTGCTCCCCCTCAACTTGAGACTTCTCCCCCTCAGCAGCAGCACTTTCCTTGTCAAAGTCTGTTTGATCCAGATTGAGGATGTTGGAACACCCTATTACTAATTTGGGTCAGGATCACTATGTCTCTAGGAATTTTTGCTTGACCTCTTGTATAGCTTAATAGGTCAATTAGAATTGAGTCTAAGGGTTAGAAGTCTAGGTTTGGAAGCTGCCCTGAAGACCAAGATTTTGTGTTTGGAGACTAAGTCATATCGTTGAGCTCAGCACGACGATTCGTCTAACTCCGATCGACGATCGTCTAGCTCAACTTCGACAAGATCGTCGAACTCCATTCAACGATCGCTGAGCTCAACTTCACTATATCGTCGAACTCCATTCGACGATCGGTGAGCTCAGGTCGACGATTTTGACTCTGCCTTGGAACTTTATCTCTGAGCTCAGTTCGACGATCTTTGAGCTCAGATCGACGATATTATGCTGCTGAATATTTCCAGATCGCTGAGCTCAGCTCGACGATAGCAGAGCTCAGTTCGACGATTTCAGATAACTTCCAGGATGCTTCTGAATTCAAATTCAAATCAGTTAAGGAGTTATTCTGCAATTAATTCAGAGATTTCCTAGCCGTTTTCATTCAATTCTGGACCAAGTTTCAAGGGATTTTTCAAGGAATAATTCTGTGGACTTTCCTCCAGAAGAGATTGTGCAATTAAGGATGCAATTAATGCAGGCCAACGACTATTCTTCTCAGAGAGAATGTTATTCTAGTCTGTACCAGAGAATAAAAGATAGGATTTTTGAATCTCTCACAGAATAGCACACACAAAATAGAGAGAGAATACAGATTACAGAGACACATTCAAAAATCTTCTGTCACAAAGAATTCTGAAGAACACTCATCCAAGGAGATCAAGCTTTCTAAAAATCTTCAAATCTCTGTAGTTTTCAAAGTGTTCAAGGCCAACATATTTCCATACTCCAGACATTCAACATTTCAGCTATTACTAAAATCATCTATTGCTGGAGTTCAACCTTTGAAGGCCTATCACCCTCAGTAAAGCTTTTCTTCTTGAAGATCTCAAGGATTTAGGGGGAGCTTTGACATCAACAATCCACTTAGTATTCTCAGTTGTTTGAGAAAGAGAAGACTGCCATCACTCTCTCACCCCCTCTCTGTAAAGGGTTTCTCAAACTCCCTTCAAAAGTTTGAGCTTGGTTTTTGAGCACCTTGTCAAAAGCTCATTGGTGGCAAGACACCTGATCAAAAAATCTGCTTTGGTTTTTGAGCACTTATCAAAAGCTCATTGGTGCCCAGGACACCTGATCAACTCATCCTGCAGTGGATTCCTACCTAGGGTGGTAGAAGAGTGGATGTACCCAAGTTTAGGGGAACCACTATATTTCCTTGTGTCTTCTTGTTTTTCTTGTGTTTATGTTTGTTTCTGGCCTTGATTTTTCAGTGCTTAGTTTTTGTTTAACTTAGTGCTGTGATTAGATTTATTATTGCTTCCCTGCTCACACTTATTACAACAATAGTTGTAAAAGTTTTTAAAACACCATATACTCTATTCACCCCCCTCTAGAGTATCAGATCTAGTTGCACTTTCAATTGGTATCAGAGGCAGGTTGGTTAAAAATACCACATCTTCCAGGTTGGTTAAACATACCATACCTGATTGGTTGTACATGGTAACACCTGAACCCAAAGATCCCAAGTTAGATCTGTTTTTCTTTAGTATTCTATTATTAGATTTTGTTTTAACAAATCATGGCCCAAAACAAAGATTATGCTAGCACCAGACCTCTAGTGTGCAATCTATCCAAGTTTGCACTTTGGAAAGCAAGGATTAGACTTTACATGAATTCTATTGACAAAGATATCTTTAATTCTGTTTTGACAGTATGCCCAAGACCCCTAGAGAACACAAGCACAAGTGCTGTTCCACCTCCATCAGGAACAGATGCTGACATCAAGAGATGGAAGTTAGCTGATGCTAAGGCTATGAACATCCTAGCCCAGACAATGTCAGATGACATATTTCAAAAGGTAGCTGAATGTAATTCAGCCAAGGAAATTTGGGACAAGCTCTCAGAAATAGTCTCAGGCTCAGCTGATGAGAGAAAGGATAGAAGATCCCACCTCATCTCTCAATATGAGAATTTCAAGAAGGGAGAGACTGAATCAGTGGGAGATATGTACAACAGACTAAGTCTAATTGTCAGTGAACTCAGGACATTGGACAAAGAGATCTCTCTAATAGAACTTAATGACAAGATCCTAATGTGCTTCCCCAGCACTTGGGATTCAAGAATCTGGCCAATTAAGGATGCCAGAAGTCTAAATGAGATCACCACTGAAGCTCTATTGGGTAAGCTCAAATCTTATGAGCTACTCATCAAAAATAGAGAGGAAGAACAGAAGGCTGCCTCACCAGCCACAAGAAAAGAGAAGACCATAGCATTCAAGGCAACTGAGGATCTGCCTGAAGATAAAGCTACAGGCAATGATGAACTACTCAGTCTGCTGGCCAAAAGATTTTACAAAATGGCCAGAAAGGACTTCAGAAGAAGATCATACAAGGAGCAGGACAAGCCAAGGTATGATAAGTCCATTAGTAATAATAAAGACATTATTTGCATTGGTTGCAGGAAACCAGGGCACATAGTTCCTGACTGTCCAGAGAACAAGAACAAGGACAGAAGGGACAGGAAAGAAAGAAGAAAGGAGAAAGACTCCAAAAGGAATGGCAATGACAAACCTTCTTCAAGCAAAAACAAGCATACAAGAAAAGGGTTTGTTGCTGAATCCTGGAGTGAGACAGAAGAAGAGTCAGAAGCCTCATCCAGCTCCAGTGATGATGAGGATGATGCAGAAGAAAAGGAGTTCTGCATGATAGCAATCAATGCCTCACAGCACAATTCAGAGGAAGAGGAGTCAGAGTCAGACTCAGAGACTCAACCTGAGGAAGATCAGGTAATTGGTTCTTTTGATTTTAGTTCAGAAGATTTTAAATCTGAATTTAAAGCACTGTGCTTAGACCTGCTAAAGTCTGAGAAAGAGATTATCTCTCTTAGAAATCAATTATCTGAACACAATACTTTAAAGTCAGAAAACCTCAAACTCTCTCAGGAGTTGGAGTGCTATAGAGAATAGATAGTTTCACTGAAAAGTGAGCTCTCTGAGGCCAAGAAGCTTGAAGAATCCCTTAATGGGAGAAGCATCAAGCTGATGGACATCACAAGCACAGTGAACTCTAGATTTAACAGTACACTGGGCTTGGGTGCTTCATCCAGCCAACCTATAGTCCTAACAACTCCCATCAAATTCATTTCTGACAAAGGAAAGGGAGTTGTAGAGGTTGCTAGGAAAAATTCTGATCTGCCTCAGAAAACTAAATCCCAGCAGAAATCGTTGAATGTAGATCGACGATCGCCGAATGAAGATCGACGATCGCCTAACGCAGCTCGACGATCTCAGGAAAAATCGTCGAACGAAGATCGACGATCTCAGCCAAAGTCGTCGAACGCAGGTCGACGATCTCAAATACCTGACCTCAGCCATAGTCAACCGTCGAACGGAGCTCGACGATCTGACCCAAGATCGTCGAACGCAGCTCCAAGATCGTCGAACAGAGGTCAGAGCTCTGGAAAAGTTTTCAAAGGCAAATCAAAATTAAATCCTAAGGGTCCTTAATCCCAAATCTTTAACCCTTATACTGAATGGATTATACCTCCAAGGAGATATCATCCTGAAGGATATAAGAGTCAACCAGGGATGTCTTTCATTTCAGAATTTAGAGGTTATCAACCTAGGCCCAAGGTAAACTGGGTCAAAAACAAATGAATTGTCTCATGTGCAGGTGAAGACCTATCCAACATCTAACCAGCAATGGTATTTGGATAGTGGGTACTCTAAGCACATGACAGGGAACAAGGACAACCTCACATCCTTTAGAGCCAAACTTGGACCCAAAGTTATCTTTGGTGATTCAAATTTTGGACAAACTAAAGGATATGGTGCAGTCCAGATTGGTTCAGTAACTTTCAAGAAGGTAGCTTATGTGGAAGGACTGAAGCACAACCTAATCAGCATCAGTCAGCTATGTGATGAAGGCTACCAGGTGACCTTCAGCAAAGCCTTATGCAAAATCAAGTCAGAGGACAACACAACTGTGTTGACAGGTAAAAGGAAAGGTAACATATATCTAGTAGATTTTCTTTTAACTGATGTAGATATCTGTTTGTTTAACTCTGTCTGTAGACCAAATATTTTATGGCATAAGAGATTAGGACACCTAAACCTTAGAACTATTGCTAGGCTATCCAAGGACAACCTTGTTAGAGGACTACCTTCTGGCCCCTACAAGAAGGAAGGACTCTGCAAGGCTTGTCAATTAGGCAAGCAAACTAAAAACAGCTTTAAGTCAATTAATAAGAGTGATTCACCTAGGATATTGTATCTGTTACACATGGATCTTTTTGGACCCATCACAGTACAAAGCCTAGGAGGGAAATCCTACACTTTAGTGGTTATAGATGACTTCTCTAGATTCACTTGGGTGTTCTTTCTAAGGAAGAAGTCTGATAACTTTAAGTGTCTGACAGAGTTTCTCAAATGTATACAGATTGAGTTCAATACTCACATTGCCCTGATCAGAAGTGATCATGGGACAGAGTTTGATTCTCTTCTTATGCAAGAGTTCTGTCAGAGTGAAGGGATCAGACATACTTTCTCAGCTCCTAGAACTCCTAACAAAATGGGGTAGCTGAAAGGAAAAATAGAACCCTTATTGAATCTGCCACTACATTGTTGTCAGATGCTCATCTACCTCTATCCTTCTGGGCAGAGGCAGTGAACACCTCCAACTATGTGCTGAACAGAAGTCTGATACATAAACTAAAGGGAAAGACTCCCTATGAATTACTCAAAGGGAAGAAACCTAAAGTTGACTATTTTAGAGTCTTTGGTTGTATTTGCTACATTCATAATAATGTCAAGAGATATTTAGCAAAATTTCAAGCCAAAGCTGATGAAGGAGTGTTTCTGGGATACTCCATGATCAGCAAGGCTTATAGGGTCTATAATAAATCATCTTTGAAAATTGAGGAATCTGTTCACATTTCATTTGATGAAACTAACATGTCTTTCAAGGAGAAGAATTCTTCTACCATAGAACTTTTGCAGGAACATTCTCTAGTTGAAGACTTGAACATGTTACAGATTACTCAAGAGGATGAAAGTAGTGAAGATGAAGGGAATGCTCAACACATTGAAGCACAACTTGAAGAGCCAGTTGTTGTACCACAAGAGGAAACAACAACACAGGTTGGTGAACAATCAACACCCCCTGTTGATTTAGTAACATCAAGATACCATCCAATTTCCCAAATAATTGGAGAAATCTCAGCTGGTGTGCAAACCAGAAATCAGGTCAACCAAAACCTGTTGCACACCTGCTTCCTATCTCAAATTGAACCTCAGTACATTCAAGATGCAGAGCAAGATCCACACTGGATCATTGCAATGCAAGAGGAGTTGCATCAATTTGAGAGGAACAAAGTATGGGAACTCGTACCAAAGCCTATGGATTATTCCATTGTTGGAACAAAATGGGTATTCAGAAACAAACTGGATGATCAAGGAGTCATTATAAGAAACAAGGCAAGGCTAGTTGCTCAGGGATACTCTCAAGAAGAAGGAATCGACTACGACCAGACTTTTGCACCTGTTGCAAGATTAGAAGCCATCAGAATATTTCTAGCTTATGCAGCTCACAAAGGCTTCAAGGTCTATCAGATGGATGTCAAAAGTGCATTCTTAAATGGAGACATCAAAGAGGAAGTTTATGTCAAACAACCTCCAGATTTTATCTCTCCAACTTATCCTGATTATGTTTTTGGATTGAATAAAGCATTATATGGTCTCAAGCAAGCTCCTAGAGCATGGTATGAGACCCTAGCATGCTTTCTCCTGGAAAATGGTTTTATAAGGGGTAGAGTAGACCAAACTCTTTTCATTAGAACCCATAAGTCTCATACCCTACTAGTACAAATTTATGTAGACGATATTATTTTGGTTCTACTGACTCCAAACTGTGCAGAAGGTTTTCTAACCTGATGCATTCTAAATTTGAGATGAGTAGCATGGGTGAGCTCTCCTTCTTCCTAGGATTGCAAGTCAAGCAACATGCTGAAGGCATCTTTATTTCTCAAACCAAATATGCAAATGAACTGGTTAAGAAATTTGGTATGTCTGAGGCATCTTGTATGAAAACACCCATGCCTACTAATGTTGTATTGGATGCTGATGAACATGGGAAACCTGTTGATCAGACAACATATAGAGCAATGATTGGCTCTTTACTGTATCTTACAGCTAGTAGACCAGATATAATGTTTGCTACATGCATATGTGCTAGGTTCCAAGTAAGCCCTAGAGAGTCACACCTAACTTTAGTAAAGAGGATTCTCAGGTATGTTAAAAGTTGTCCAAATCTAGGTCTCTGGTATCCAAAAGATTCAGCATTTGAGTTAACTGGATTCTCTGACGCTGATTATGCTGGATGCAGAATTGACAGGAAGAGCACCAGTGGAACTTGTCAGTTCCTTGGTGACAGACTTGTCTCTTGGTTTTGTAAGAAACAAACATCTGTGTCAACTTCAACTGCTGAAGCTGAATATATGGCTGCATGAAAGTGCAACTACATCTGATATACTCTAGAGGGGGGTGAATAGAGTATATGGTGCTATAAAAACTTTTACAAACTTTTACAACAATTGTTGTAATAAGTGTGAGCAGGGAAGCAGAAATAAATCTAATCATAGTACTAAGCTATGCAAAAACTAAGCACAGAAAAATCAAGGCCAGAAATAAAAATGAAAGCAAGCAGAACCAGAAGACACAAGGAAATATAGTGGTTCCCCAAACTTGGGTACATCCACTCTTCTACCACCCTAGGTAGGAATCCACTGCAGGATGAGTTGATCAGGTGTCCTGGGCACTAATGAGCTTTTGATAAGATACTCAAAAACCAAAGCAGATTTTTTGATCAGGTGTCTTGCCACCAATGAGCTTTTGACAAGGTGCTCAAAAACCAGGTTCAAACTTTTGAAGGGAGTTTGAAAAACCCTTTACAGAATGGGGGTGAGAGAGTGATGGCAGTCTTCTCTTTCTCAAACAACTGAGAAGACTATGTGGATTGATGTCAAAGCTCCCCCTGAATCCTTGAAATCTTCAGGAAGAAAAGCTTTGCTGAGGGTGATAGGCCTTCAAAGGTTGAACTCCAGCAATGGATGATTTCAGCAATAGCTGAAATGTTGAATGTCTGGAGTCAGGAAATATGTTGGCCTTGAACACTTTGAAAACTACAGAGATCTGAAGATTTGAGAAAACTTGATCTCCTTTGATGAGTGTTCTTGAGAATTCTTTTAGACAGAAGATTTTTGAGGTTGTCTCTGTAATCTGTATTGTGTGTGCTCTGTTGTTGTTCTACTTAGAGATTCAAAAACATTCTCTCTTTTATTCTCTGGTCCTGAATAGAATATCATTCTCTGTCAAGGATAGCCGTTGGTCTGCATTGATTGCATCCTTAATTGCATAATCTCTTCTGGAGGAAAGTCCACAGAATTATTCCTTGAAAAATCCCTTGAAACTTGGTCCAGAATTGAATGAAAACGGCTAGCAAATCTCTGAATTAATTGCAGAATAACTCCTAACTGATTTGAATTTGAATTCGGGAGGTTATCTGAAATCGTCGAACTGAGCTCTGCTATCGTCGAGCTGAGCTCAGCAATCTGAAAACACACAGCAGCAAGATAATCGTCGATCTGAGCTCAAAGATCGTCGAACTGAGCTCAGAGATAAAGATCTAATGCAGAGTCAAAATCGTCGACCTGAGCTCACCGATCGTCGAATGGAGTTGACGATATTATGAAGTTGAGCTCAGCGATCGTCGAATGGAGTTCGACGATCTGTCGAAGTTGAGCTAGACGATCGTCGATCGGAGTTCGATGAATCGTCGTGCTGAGCTCGACGATCAGACTTAGTCTCCAGACAGAAAAACTTGGTCTTCAGGGCAGCTTCCAAACCTAGACTTCTAACCCTTAGACTCAATTCTAATTGACGTTTTAAGCTATACAGGAGGTCAAGCAAAGGTTCCTAGAGACATAGTGATCCTGACCCAAATTAGTAATAGGGTGTTCCAACAATCTCCCCCTATTTGGGTTAGGATTACTATTTACAGACTTTGGAAAAATTTAAATAACAACATACAAGTATTAAGCAGAAAAACAACAACTAGACAAGCAGAAACACAGAGATATATATATATATCATCCAGATAATAATCAGAATTCACAGAAACTGTCAGCTTACAATGTCACTTCTTCTCTTTTTCTTTAACCATTTTGATTTCTCTGTTAGGGTTTAGGGCTTCTTTGTTGGACCTGGTGTCATCTGCTGCACCCAAATAAGTTTGCTTTGTAGGCCTGGGAACCACAGCAGCAGGATGCAATTCCATATATCTCTCAGCATCAAAGAATTTACTGGAGCCATATTTCTCTAGTTCTTTTTGTCTTTGCTCAGACATTGTAGAAATGTTGGAAGAATCCAATCCTTGATCTCTGGCCTTCTTAATCTGATCCAGTGCAGCCAATTCTTTTAACCTGGCAGTCCAAGCAGCTGGGTTATTTGCAGAGTCCTCAAAAGGTACAGGTGGCTCATACCTGTTGGAATGATTGTCTTGAGGAGGCCTGGCAGAAACAGTCTCTTTTAGCTTATAGGGGAAAGGACCTAATGATGTATCAGATGAAACATGTCCTCCCCTAGAATATGGGTGCTGCCTGGAATGCCCTTTGGAATAAACTTGAAAATCTCTCTGATTACCCCTATATCCTCCTCTCCTAGAATATGAACCCCTGGATTGGCTTTCCCTTTGATAGAATCTGACATGAGGTTGATAGGGAGCCTGGCTTCTAGCTGGGGGTTGACTTGCAGAGCTTCCACCTGCACCTGCATCAGGAGGAGGTGGTGGAGGAGGATGAGGGTGCTGGAATTGGGAAGAGCCCTTCTCATATCTTCTCTTTTTCTTCATGGCTTTCAGCTGGTTTTTAGAATATTGCATCCAATGTTCAGTGATTGGGCAGTTATGCAGAATGTAGTAAGGAATGTCATTGTTATCTTTGATTTTAGCAGGAGGAACCCTTTTCATAGCCTTGCTCCTTGCCTTCCTTTTCCTGGCAATGGTAGCAGATGAATCATCAGAGTCTGTTTTAAATTCATCAGTCTCAAAACTCTGGTCATCATATAGAGCATCTATTCTCTTCATTAAATCTTTCTTTAGTTGAACAGCAGCAGATGAGGCAGAAGTTGAGATAGCAGCAGCAGGGACAGCAGCAGAGACAGCAGCAGTAGAGGTGACAACAGCAGCAACAGTCTCACTTACAGCAGAAACATCAGATTCACTCTCAACAACAGAAACTGGAGAGTTGATAGCAGCAACAACTTCACTGATAGTAGCAGAAGCATCATCAAAAATTGCAGCAGGCTCAATTTCAGTGGCCTCTGTCATCAGAAGATCCTTGGATATTGGCTCATCAGAAGCAGTTGGAACTTCAGCAGTAGCAAGAATATCTACAGCAGCAGCATCAATATTTTCAGAAGCAAAGTCAGTCCTTTCTTCAACAGCAGCAGCAACAGCAACATCTTCAGTAGCAGCAATTACTGAATGTACAAAAGAAGAGATAATGCTAGGGTCACAACAAGAGAAAGGCACCAGTGCCTTGGATAAGTCTTCTGGGGGCTGGACAGCATTAACCTCTGGCAGATAGCTGAAGTAGGCAGAGTCAAAAGCAGAAAGCAAAGACCTTAGGTCTATTGCAAGAACTGCAGTAGGAGGCATAGCAGCAGCAGCAGCAAGAGGAGGAGCAGCAGTCACAGAAACAGCAGCAGCAACAGCATGAAGAGTCTCTTCATATGGCATCTCCCCCTGCCTAGATGCAGATACATCTGGATCAAGGCACACTGCTGGAGGTGCTGCCAGAGGAAGGAGGGAGGAAAGCCTGGCAGAGAGAGCTGCCACTGATAGGTGTAGAGGAGCCAAGGAGGTCTCCAATAGTAGAGAGAGCCTGGGGGCAATCAGCTCATACAGCCTGTCAGCTAGGGCTGAGAGGTCTACTTGCTCAACAGCTGGAGCAGAGGTAGATGGAATAGGAGTAGCTGAAGATTCTGGAAGTGGAGGGCTGGAGAGTGGTGGTATGGATGGCTGAGGTGTTGGGATTGTGGATATGGAGGACAAGGGAATGGAGATGGATGGAGTGAATGTTGGTTGATCAATGATGTGGTGGAGGAGATCTTGGAATGAAGAGGAGGAGGTAGGGAAGTCAGGAGGAGATGAGGGGGAATCATCCATGAAGGAATCATCCAGAAGAGTGAAGGATGGAATGGATGGTGAAGAGGTGACATCTGGTGGAGGGTAAGAGAACAGTGGGTGGAATTGTTCTTCTGGTGTGGGGAGAACAGGGACTGGAGAGGGAGTTGATGTTGGAGATGGGCTAGAAATGGTGATGGTGGATGGGGCTGGAAGGGTGGTTGGTAGGGGAAGGGATGGAATTGGAGGAGGAGGAGAGGCAGCAACATCAGCAGCCAGGTCATCTGCAGGGGCAGAGACCTGTGGAGGAGTGACTCTTTGAGTCCTGGTGCCTGAAGGAGCACTAGAGGAGGGCCAGCTAGGCTTGCTTATTTGCTTGTCCCACTTGCCAAAGAGGGCACAGGTTAGTCTCTTGGAGGCATTTATGTGAACTCCAGAGGAGACCAGCAAGGCAGGGCACCTGGTCTGCAGAAAAACTCCAAGAATCCTTCCAAAGTTAACAAAACTCTTGTTTATTTTCTTCTTGATGAGGTCAAAGAACACCTCTCCCCAGTTCAGATTTTTATTATCCACCAGAGCTCTCATGAGACAGAGCTGATGTCTGGATATAGTATCATGAGCTGAGTGCTTTGCCAGCAGCAATTTCCCTACCACATCTGCCAGGAACCTGTATTCAACAGACAGATTCCTCTTGAATAGCTTGCCAGGGTTTCCCTCTGGATGACCCATCCTGGCAAGCAGGTCAGAAAATTCTTCTCCTGATAACTCAGCAATATCTTCTCCATTTTTCAGTCCAAAAACCTCTGTTAAAATTATGGGGGTCAAGGGTACCTGATTGCCAGCAATAGACCCAAGTATTGTGTTGTTGTCTTGATTATGAGCAGTGTAAACCCATTCCTTGATCTCATCTGAAGCCAGCTTGATCCTGGTGGTCATGAGGGCAGACAGATTCTGATCCTTGAATAAACCCAGTATGTCTTGGAAAATCTGGTCAGTGGTGTTGAATGATTCTATATCAATGTCAAAGCCTGCATCAAACTTCATTGCAGCTAGGACAGCAACTGACACAGCCATTGTACCTGCAAAAACTCAACAAAGAAAACGACCAAGCGTAGAACTGTTTGGAGGGAAAGAAAATCCTACAGAGAAATCGAAAGCGCAAAAGAGAATGACGTCAAAAAAAGAGTTTTATATTAGGGTTCGACGCAGAATTGGAAAGATCGTTGAACTCAGTTCGACGATTGGGGCTTCTAAAGGAATCTGAAGAGTTTTCAACATCGTCGATCTCCGTTCGACGATATTGGAGAGCGTCGAACTCCGTTCGACGATCGTTCAGATAACATAATCATCGAGCGCCGTTCGACGATCGTTGACCGGAAGAGATAGTTCATACAATCTGAGAGGCGCTGAACTCAGTTCGACGATTTTGGAAATCGTCGATCTCCGTTCGACGATCTTGGGGCAAATCGTCGAGCACTGTTCAGAGATCAGGAAAATTCTAGACACTAAGAAAAATCAGAATTTTTGCCTAGTCTTGGTCAATTTTTAGCTTTCAAAATCTTGGATATTATTTAAGACTTCCTCCATCTAACATTCCTAACTGGTTTAGGAAGAAGGTGTGTTTCTTTTCATCCAAGGGCTTGGTGAAAATATCTCCCCTTTGCAAATCAGTTGGGATATATTGTAATTCAATTTTATTCTTTTCAACATTATCCCTTAAGAAATGATGCCTAATCTCTATGTGTTTTGTCCTACTATAGAGGACTGGATTTTGAGCTATGGAAATAGCACTTGTGTTATCACAAAAGATTTTAGACATCTCTAAGTTGTAACCATAGTCTAGGAGTTGGTTTTGAATCCACAATATTTGTGAACAACAACTGCCTGCAGCCATATATTCAGCTTCAGCAGTTGAAGTTGACACAGATGTTTGTTTCTTACAAAACCAAGAGACAAGTCTATCACCAAGGAACTGACAAGTTCCACTGGTGCTTTTCTTGTCAATTCTGCATCCAGCATAATCAGCATCTGAGAATCCAGTTAAATCAAATGCTGAATCTTTTGGATACCAGAGACCTAGATTTTGACAACTTTTAACATACCTGAGAATCCTCTTTACTAAAGTTAGGTGTGACTCTCTAGGGCTTACTTGGAACCTAGCACATATACATGTAGCAAACATTATATCTGGTCTACTAGCTGTAAGGTACAGTAAAGAGCCAATCATTGCTCTATATGTTGTCTGATCAACAGGTTTCCCATGTTCATCAGCATCCAATACAGCATTAGTAGGCATGGGTGTTTTCATACAAGATGCCTCAGACATACCAAATTTCTTAACCAGTTCATTTGCATATTTGGTTTGAGAAATAAAGATGCCTTCAGCATGTTGTTTGACTTGCAATCCTAGGAAGAATGATAGCTCACCCATGCTACTCATCTCAAATTTAGAATGCATTAGGTTAGAAAACCTTCTGCACAATTTGGAGTCAGTAGAACCAAAAATGATATCGTCTACATAAATTTGTACTAGTAGGGTATGGGACTTATGGGTTCTAATAAAAAGAGTTTGGTCTACTCTACCCCTTATAAAACCATTTTCCAAAAGAAAGCATGCTAGGGTCTCATACCATGCTCTGGGAGCTTGCTTGAGACCATATAATGCTTTGTTCAGTCTAAAAACATAATCAGGAAGAGTTGGAGAGATAAAACCTGGAGGTTGTCTGACATAAACTTCCTCTTTGATGTCTCCATTTAAGAAAGCACTTTTGACATCCATCTGATATACTTTGAAGCCTTTGTGAGCTGCATAAGCTAGAAAAATCCTGATGGCTTCTAATCTTGCAACAGGTGCAAAAGTCTGGTCGTAGTCGATTCCTTCTTCTTGAGAGTATCCCTGGGCAACTAGCCTTGTCTTGTTCCTTATAATTGCTCCTTGATCATCCAGTTTGTTTCTGAATACCCACTTTGTTCCAACAATGGAATGATCCTTAGGCTTTGGCACTAGTTCTCATACTTTGTTCCTCTCAAATTGATGCAACTCCTCTTGCATTGCAATGATCCAGTGTGGATCTTGCTCTGCATCTTGAATGGACTAAGGTTCAATTTGAGATAGGAAGCAGGTGTGCAACAGGTTTTGGTTGACCTGATTTCTGGTTTGCACACCAGCTGAGATTTCTCCAATTATTTGGGAAATTGGATGGTCTCTTGATGTTACTAAATCAACAGGGGGTGTTGATTGTTCACCAACCTGTGTTGTTGTTTCCTCTTGTGGTACAACAACTGGCTCTTCAGGTTGTGCTTCAAAATGTTGATCATTTCCTTCATCTTCACTGCTTTCATCCTCTTGAGTAACCTGTAACTTGTTCAAGTCTTCAACTAGAGAATATTCCTGCAAAGGTTCTATGGTAGAAGAATTCTTCTCCTTGAAAGACATGTTAGTTTCATCAAATGAAATGTGAACAGATTCCTCAATTTTCAAAGATGATTTGTTATAGACCCTATAGGCCTTGCTGATCATGGAGTATCCCAGAAACACTCCTTCATCAGCTTTGGCTTGAAATTTTGCTAAATATTTCTTGTCATTATTGTGAATGTAGCAAATACAACCAAATACTCTAAAATAGTCAACTTTAGGTTTCTTCCCTTTGAGTAATTCATAGGGAGTCTTTCCCTTTAGTTTATGTATCAGACTTCTGTTCAACACATAGTTGGAGGTGTTCACTGCCTCTGCCCAAAAGGATAGAGGTAGATGAGCATCTGACAATAATGTAGTGGCAGATTCAATAAGGGTTCTATTTTTCCTTTCAGCTACCCCATTTTGTTGAGGAGTTCTAGGAGCTGAGAAAGTATGCCTGATCCCTTCACTCTGACAGAACTCTTGCATAAGAAGAGAATCAAACTCTGTCCCATGATCACTTCTGATCAGGGCAATGTGAGTATTGAACTCAATCTGTATACATTTGAGAAACTCTGTCAGACACTTAAAGTTATCAGACTTCTTCCTTAGAAAGAACACCCAAGTGAATCTAGAGAAGTCATCTACAATTACTAAAGTGTAGGATTTCCCTCCTAGGCTTTGTACTGTGATGGGTCCAAAAAGATTCATGTGTAACAGATACAATATCCTAGGTGAATCACTCTTATTAAGTGACTTAAAACTGTTTTTAGTTTGCTTGCCTAATTGACAAGCCTTGCAGAGTCCTTCCTTCTTGTAGGGGCCAGAAGGTAGTCCTCTAACAAGGTTGTCCTTGGATAGCCTAGCAATAGTTCTAAGGTTTAGGTGTCCTAATCTCTTATGCCATAAAACATTTGGCCTACAGACTGAATTAAACAAGCAGATATCTACATTGGTTGAAAGAAAGTCTACTAAGTAGATGTTACCTTTCCTTTTACCTGTCAACACTGTTGTGTTGTCCTCTGACTTAATTTTGCATAAGGTTTTGCTGAAGGTCACCTGGTAGCCTTCATCACACAGCTGACTGATGCTGATTAGGTTGTGCTTCAGTCCTTCTACATAAGCTACCTTCTTGAAAGTTACTGATCCAATCTGGACTGCACCATATCCTTTAGTTTGTCCAAAGTTGGAATCACCAAAAATAACTTTGGGTCCAAGCTTGGCTCTGAAGAATGTGAGGTTGTCCTTATTCCCTGTCATGTGCTTAGAGCACCCACTATCCAAATACCATTGCTGGTTAGATGTTGGATAGGTCTTCACCTGCACACAAGACAATTCATTTGTTTTTGACCCAGTTTACCTTGGGCCTAGGTTGATAACCTCTAAATTCAGAAATGAAAGACATCCCAGGTTGACTCTTATATCCTTCGGGATGATATCTCCTTGGAGGTAGAATCCATTCAGTATAAGGGTTATAGATTTGGGATGAGGAACCCTTAGGATTCAATTTTGATTTGCCTTTGAAAAAGTTTCCAGAGCTCTGACCTCTATTCGACGATCTTGGAGCTGCGTTCGACGATCTTGGGTCAGATCATCGAGCTCCGTTCGACGGTCGACTATGGCTGAGGTCAGGTATATGAGATCGTCGACCTGCGTTCAACGACTTTGGCTGAGATCGTCGATCTGCGTTCGACGATTTTTCCTGAGATCGTCGAGCTGCGTTCGGCGATCGTCGATCTTCAATCGGCGATCGTCGATCTACGTTCGACGATTTCTGCTGGGACTTAGTTTTCTGAGGCAGATCAGAATTTTTCCTAGCAACCTCTACAACTCCCTTTTCCCTTGTCAGAAATAAACTTGATGGGAGTTGTTAGAACAATAGGTTGGCTGGATGAGGCACCCAAGCCCAGTGTACTGTTAAATCTAGAGTTCACTGTGCTTGTGATGTCCATCAGCTTGATGCTTCTCCCATTAAGGGATTCTTCAAGCTTCTTGGCCTCAGAGAGCTCACTTTTCAGTGAAGCTATCTGTTCCCTACAGCTCTCCAACTCCTGAGAGAGTTTGAGGTTTTCTGACTTTAAAACATTGTGTTCAGATAATTAATTTCTGAGAGAGATAATCTCTTTCTCAGACTTTAGCAGGTCTAAACACAGTGCTTTAAATTCAGATTTAAAATCTTCTGAACTAAAATCAAAAGAGCTAATTACCTGATCTTCTTCAGGTTGAGTCTCTGAGTCAGACTCTGACTCCTCTTCCTCTGAATTGTGTTGTGAGGCATTGATTGCCATCATGCAGAACTCCTTTTCTTCTGCATCATCCTCATCATCACTTGAGCTAGAAGAGGCTTCTGACTCCTCTTCTGTCTCACTCCAGGATTCAGCAACAAACCCTTTTCTTGTATGCTTATTTTTGCTTGAAGAAGGTTTGTCATTTCCATTCCTTTTGGAGTCTTTCTCCTTTCTTCTTTCTTTTCTGTCCCTTTTGTCCTTGTTCTTGTTCTCTGGACAGTCAGGAACTATGTGCCCTGATTTCCTGCAACCAAAGCAGATAATGTCTTTATTGTTGCTAATGGACTTGTCATACCTTGGCTTGTCCTGCTCCTTGTATGATCTTCTTCTGAAGTCCTTTCTGGCCATCTTGTAGAATCTTTTGGCCAACAAGCTGAGTAGTTCATCATTGCCTGTAGCTTTATCTTCAGGCAGATCCTCAGTTGCCTTAAATGCAATGGTCTTCTCTTTCCTTGTGGCTGGTGAAGCAGCCTTCTGTTCTTCCTCTCTATTCTTGATGAGTAGCTCATAAGATTTGAGCTTACCCAGCAAAGCTTCAGTGGTGATCTCATTTAGACTTCTGGCATCCTTAATTGGCCAGATTCTTGAATCCCAAGTGCTGGGGAAGCACATTAGGATCTTGTCATTAAGTTCTGTCAGAGAGATCTCTTTGTCCAATATCCTTAGCTCACTGACAATTAGACTTAGTCTGTTGTACATATCTCCCACTGACTCAGTCTCTCCCTTCTTGAAGTTCTCATATTGAGAGATGAGATGGGATCTTCTGTCCTTTCTCGCATCAGCTGAGCCTGAGACTATTTTTGAGAGTCTATCCCAAATTTCCTTGGCTGAATTACATTCAGCTACCTTTTGAAATATGTCATCTGACATTGTCTGGGCTAGGATGTTCATAGCCTTGGCATCAGCTACTTTCCATTTTTTGATGTCAGCATCTGTTCCTGATGGAGGTGGAACTGCATTTGTACTTGTGCTCTCTGGGGGTCTTGGACACACTGTCAAAACAGAATTAAAAATATCTTCGTCAATGGAATTCATGTAAAGTCTAATCCTTGCCTTCCAAAGTGCAAACTTGGAAAGATTGCACACTGGAGGTCTGGTGCTAGCGTGATCTTTGTTTTGGGCCATGATTTGTGCAAACAAAATCTAATAATAGAATACCAAAGAAACACAGATCTAGTTTGGGATCTTGGGGTTCAGGTGTTAGCCTGTATAACCAATCAGATATGGTATGTTTAACCAACCTGGCTCTGATACCAATTGAAAGTGCAACTAGATCTGATATACTCTAGAGGGGGGTGAATAGAGTATATGGTGCTATAAAAACTTTTACAAACTTTTACAACAATTGTTGTAATAAGTGTGAGCAGGGAAGCAGAAATAAATCTAATCACAGTACTAAGCTATGCAAAAACTAAGCACAGAAAAATCAAGGCCAGAAACAAAAATGAAAGCAAGCAGAACCAGAAGACACAAGGAAATATAGTGGTTCCCCAAACTTGGGTACATCCACTCTTCTACCACACTAGGTAGGAATCCACTGCAGGATGAGTTGATCAGGTGTCCTGGGCACCAATGAGCTTTTGATAAGGTACTCAAAAACCAAAGCAGATTTTTTGATCAGGTGTCTTGCCACCAATGAGCTTTTGACAAGGTGCTCAAAAACCAGGTTCAAACTTTTGAAGGGAGTTTGAAAAACCCTTTACAGAATGGGGGTGAGAGAGTGATGACAGTCTTCTCTTTCTCAAACAACTGAGAAGACTATGTGGATTGATGTCAAAGCTCCCCCTGAATCCTTGAAATCTTCAGGAAGAAAAGCTTTGCTGAGGGTGATAGGCCTTCAAAGGTTGAACTCCAGCAATGGATGATTTCAGCAATAGCTGAAATGTTGAATGTCTGGAGTCAGGAAATATATTGGCCTTGAACACTTTGAAAACTACAGAGATCTGAAGATTTGAGAAAACTTGATCTCCTTTGATGAGTGTTCTTGAGAATTCTTTTAGACAGAAGATTTTTGAGGTTGTCTCTGTAATCTGTATTGTGTGTGCTCTGTTGTTGTTCTACTTAGAGATTCAAAAACATTCTCTCTTTTATTCTCTGGTCCTGAATAGAATATCATTCTCTGTCAAGGATAGCCGTTGGTCTGCATTGATTGCATCCTTAATTGCATAATCTCTTCTGGAGGAAAGTCCACAGAATTATTCCTTGAAAAATCCCTTGAAACTTGGTCCAGAATTGAATGAAAACGGCTAGCAAATCTCTGAATTAATTGCAGAATAACTCCTAACTGATTTGAATTTGAATTCTGGAGGTTATCTGAAATCGTCGAACTGAGCTCTGCTATCGTCGAGCTGAGCTCAGCGATCTGAAAACACACAGCAGCAAGATAATCGTCGATCTGAGCTCAAAGATCGTCGAACTGAGCTCAGAGATAAAGATCTAATGCAGAGTCAAAATCGTCGACCTGAGCTCACCGATCGTCGAATGGAGTTCGACGATATTATGAAGTTGAGCTCAGCGATCGTCGAATGGAGTTCGACGATCTGTCGAAGTTGAGCTAGACGATCGTCGATCGGAGTTCGACGAATCGTCGTGCTGAGCTCGACGATCAGACTTAGTCTCCAGACAGAAAAACTTGGTCTTCAGGGCAGCTTCCAAACCTAGACTTCTAACCCTTAGACTCAATTCTAATTGACCTTTTAAGCTATACAGGAGGTCAAGCAAAGGTTCCTAGAGACATAGTGATCCTGACCCAAATTAGTAATAGGGTGTTCCAACACTGCAGGCAGTTATTGTTCACAAATCTTGTGGATTCAAAACCAACTTCTAGACTATGGTTACAACTTAGAGAAGTCTAAAATCTTTTGTGATAACAGAAGTGCTATTTCCATAGCTCAAAATCCAGTCCTCCATAGTAGGACAAAACACATAGAGATTATGCATCATTTCTTAAGGGATAATGTTGAAAAGAATAAAATTGAATTACAATATATCCCAACTGATTTACAAAGGAGAGATATTTTCACCAAGCCTTTGGATGAAAAGAAACACACCTTCTTCCTAAATCAGTTAGGTATGTTAGATGGAGGAAGTCTTAAATAATATCCAAGATTTTGAAAGCTTAAAAATTGACCAAGACTAGGCAAACATCCTGATTTTTCTTAGTGTCTAGAATTTTTCTGGTCTCTGAACTGCGCTCGACGATTTGCCCTAAGATCGTCGAACGGAGATCGACGATTTCCTAAATCGTCGAACTGAGTTCAGCGCCTCTCAGATAGTATGAACTATCTCTTCCGGTCAACGATCGTTGAACGGCGCTCGACGATTTTGTTCTCTGAACGATCGTCGAACGGAGCTCGACGCTCTCCAATATCGTCGAACGGAGATCGACGATGTTGAAGACTCTTCAGTTTCCTTTAGAAGCCTCGATCGTCCAACTGAGTTCAACGATCTTTCCAATTCTGCGTCGAACCCTAATATAAAACTCTTTTTTCGCCGTCGTTCTCATTTGCGCTTTCGATTTCTCTGCAAGATTTTTCCTTTCCCTCCAAACAGTTCTACGCTTGGTCGTTTTGTTTGTTGAGTTTTTGCAGGTACAATGGCTGTGTCAGTTGCTGTTCTTGCTGCAATGAAGTTTGATGCCGGTTTTGATATTGATATAGAATCCTTCAGCACGACTGATCAGATTTTTCAAGATATATTGGGTTTGTTCAAGGATCAGAATCTGACAGCAATAATGACCACCAGGATCAAGCTGGCTTCTGATGAAATAAAGGAGTGGGTTTATACTGCCCATAATCAAGATAACAACACTATTGTTGGGTCAATAGCTGGAACTCAGGTACCCTTGACCCCAACCACTTTATCAGAAGTTTTTGAGTTAAGGAATGGAGAAGATACTGCTGATCTATCTGGAGATGAGTTTTCTGAACTGCTTGCCAGAATGGGTCATCCAGAGGGAAACCCTAGCAAGATATTCAAAAGGAACCTGTCTGTAGAATATAGGTTCCTGACAGATGTTGTTGGGAAGGTGCTACTGGCTAAGCACTAAGCCCATGACACAATTTCCAGATATCAGCTCTGCCTCATGGGAGCTCTTGTGGACAAAAAGAATCTGAATTGGGGAGAGGTTTTCTTTGACCTCATCAAAAAGAAAATCAACAAGAGTTTTGTTAACTTTGGGAGAATCCTTGGAGTATTTCTGCATCACAGGTGCCCTGCCTTGCTAGTCTCCTCTGGAGTTCATATCAATGCCTCCAAGAGACTGACCTGTGCCCTCTTTGGAAAGTGGGACAGGCACATCAGCAAGCCTAGCAGGCTCTCCTCCAGGGCCCCTTCAGGCACAAGGACTCCAAGAGTCACTCCTCCACAGGTCTCTGCCCCTGCAGATGACCTGGCTGCTGTTGCTGCCTCCTCTCCTCCTCCTCCAATTCCATCCCTTCCCCTACCATCCACCATTCCAGCTCCATCCACCATCATCATCTCCAGCCCATCTCCAACATCAACACCTTCTCCAGTACCTGTTCTTTCCACACCAGAAGACCAATTCCACCCATTGTTCTCCTACCCTCCACCAGATGTGACCTCTTCACCCTCCATTCCATCCTTCACCCTACTGGATGATTCCTTTATGGATGATTCCCCATCATCTCCTCCTGAGTTACCTTCCTCCTCCACTTCATTTCAAGATCTCCTACACCAAATCATAGATCAACCCACATTCATCCCATCTATCTCCATCCCCCTACCCTCCATATCCACCCTACCAACACCTCAGCCATCCCTTCCACCCTACTCCAGCTCTCCACTTCCAGAACCTTCAGCTGCTCCTATTCCTTCTACCTCTGCTCCAGCTCTTGAGCAAGTAGACCTTTCATCCCTTGCTGACAGGCTGTATGTGCTGCTTGCCCCCAGGCTCTCTCTATTGTTGGAGACCTCCTTGGCTCCTCTACACCTGTCAGTGGCAGCCCTTTCTGCCAGGCTCTCTTCCCTCTTCCCTCAGGCAGCACCTACAGCAGTGTGCCTTGATCCAGACATGTCTGCATCTAGGCAGGGGGAGATGCCATATGAAGTGAATCTTCATGCTGCTGCTGCTGCTGCTTCTGTAAGCTCTCTGTCTGCTGCTGCTGTTAGTTCTGCTTCTCCTGCTGCTCCTTTTATTGCTGTTGCTGTGCCTCCAGAAAGTCAGATTTCAACTGCAGTTCTTGCAATAGACCTCAGGTTTTTGCTATCAGCTTTTGATTCTGCTTTCTTTAGATGTCTGCCAGAGGTCCATGCTGTCCAGCCTCCAGAAGATTTATCCAAGGCACTTGTGCCTTTTTCTTGCTATGACCCTAGCATGATCACCTCCTTTGTAAATTCAGTCATTGCTGCTGCTGCTTCTTCTGAAGAAAGGACTGATTTTGCTTCTGAGAATGTTGATACTGCTGATGCTGAAGTTTCTGTTGTTTCTAATGAACCATCTTCCAAGGACATTCTGATGTCAGAGGCCACTGAATTTGAGCCTTCTGCAGTCTTTGATGATGTTCCTTCTGTTTTTGTTGCTGTTAGGGAATCTGCTGTTTCTGCTGCTGCTAGTGAAGTTGCTGCTGTTGTTGTTTCTGCTTCACCTTCTCGATCTGCTACTGTCCCTGCTATTACCATCTCAATACCTGCTGCTGCTGCTATTTCAACTTCTGCCTCATCTGCCTCTGTTCAGCTTAAGAAAGACTTGATGAAGAAAATAGATGCTCTCTATGATGACCAGAGTTCTGAATCTGATGAATTTAAAACAGACTCTGATGATTCTTCTGCTACCATTGCCAGGAAAAGGAAGGCAAGGAGCAAAGCAATGAAAAGGGTACCTCCTGCTAAAGTCAAAGATAACAATGACATTCCATACTATATCCTTCATAACTGCCCTATTTCTGAACACTGGATGCAATACTCTAAAAACCAGCTGAAAGCAATGAAGAAAAAGAGAAAATATGAGAAGGGTTCATCCCAATTCCAGCACTCTCATCCTCCTCCACCACCTCCTCCTGATGCAGGTGCAGGTGGAAGCTCTGCAAGTCAACCCCCAGCCAGAAGTCAGGCTCCCTATCAACCTCATGCCAGATCTTACCACAGGGAAAGCCAATCCAGGGGTTCACATTCTAGGAGAGGAGGATATAGAGGTAATCAAAGAGATATTCAAGTATATTCCAAAGGGTACTCCAGGCAGCACCCATATTCTAGGGGAGGACATAGTTCTTCTGATACAACTACTGGTCCTTTCCCTTAAAAGCTGAAAGAGACTGTGTCTGCCAGGCCTCCTCAAGACAATCCTTCCAACAGGTATGAGCCACCTGTACCTTTTGAGGATCCTGAAAACAATCCAGCTACTTGGACTGCAAGGTTAAAGGAATTAGCTGCACTGGAACAAATTAAGAAGGCCAGAGAACAAGGAATAGATTCTTCCAACATTTCTACCATGTCTGAACAGAGACAAAAAGAACTAGAGAGATATGCTTCAAGTAAATTCTTTGATGCTGACAGATACATGGAATTACACCCCGAAGCTGTGGTTCCCAGGCCTAAAAAGCAAACTTATTTGGGTGCAGCAGATGACACCAGGTCCAACAAGGAAGCCCTCAATCCAAACAGAGAAATTAAACTTGTTAAAGGCAAAGAGAAGAAATGATATTGTAAGGTGACAGTTTCTGTGATTTCTGATTGCTATCTGGATGATATATATATCTCTGTGATTCTGCATGTCTAGCTGTTGTTTTTATGTTTTTCTGATTGTATGTTGTTATTTAAATTATTCCAAAGTCTGTAAATAGTAATCCTAACCCAAATAGGGGGAGATTGTTGGAACACCCTATTACTAATTTGGGTCAGGATCACTATGTCTCTAGGAATCTTTGCTTGACCTCTTGTATAGCTTAATAGGTCAATTAGAATTGAGTCTAAGGGTTAGAAGTCTAGGTTTGTAAGCTGCCCTGAAGACCAAGATTTTGTGTTTGGAGACTAAGTCATATCGTCGAGCTCAGCACGACGATTCGTCGAACTCCGATCGACGATCGTCTAGCTCAACTTCGACAAGATCGTTGAACTCCATTCGACGATCGCTGAGCTCAACTTCACTATATCGTCGAACTCCATTCGATGATCGGTGAGCTCGGGTCGACGATTTTGACTCTTCCTTGGAACTTTATCTCTGAGCTCAGTTCGACGATCTTTGAGCTCAGATCGACAATATTATGCTGCTGAATATTTCCAGATCGCCGAGCTCAGCTAGACGATAGCAGAGCTCAGTTCGACGATTTTAGATAACTTCCAGGATGCTTCTGAATTCAAATTCAAATCAGTTAAGGAGTTATTCTGCAATTAATTCAGAGATTTCCTAGCCGTTTTCATTCAATTTTGGACCAAGTTTCAAGGGATTTTTCAAGGAATAATTCTGTGGACTTTCCTCCAGAAGAGATTGTGCAATTAAGGATGCAATTAATGCAGGACAACGACTATTCTTCTCAGAGAGAATGTTATTCTAGTCTGTACCAGAGAATAAAAGATAGGATTTTTGAATCTCTCACAGAATAGCACACACAAAATAGAGAGAGAATACAGATTACAGAGACACATTCAAAAATCTTCTGTCACAAAGAATTCTGAAGAACACTCATCCAAGGAGATCAAGCTTTCTAAAAATCTTCAGATCTCTGTAGTTTTCAAAGTGTTCAAGGCCAACATATTTCCAGACTCCAGACATTCAACATTTCAGCTATTGCTGAAATCATCTATTGCTGGAGTTCAACCTTTGAAGGCCTATCACCCTCAGCAAAGCTTTTCTTCCTGAAGATCTCAAGGTTTCAGGGGGAGCTTTGACATCAACAATCCACTTAGTCTTCTCAGTTGTTTGAGAAAGAGAAGACTGCCATCACTCTCTCACCCCCTCTCTGTAAAGGGTTTCTCAAACTCCCTTCAAAAGTTTGAGCTTTGTTTTTGAGCACCTTGTCAAAAGCTCATTGGTGGCAAGACACCTGATCAAAAAATCTGCTTTTGTTTTTGAGCACCTTATCAAAAGCTCATTGGTGCCCAGGACACCTGATCAACTCATCCTGCAGTGGATTCCTACCTATGGTGGTAGAAGAGTGGATGTACCCAAGTTTAGGGGAACCACTATATTTCCTTGTGTCTTCTGGTTTTGCTTGTGTTTATGTTTGTTTCTGGCCTTGATTTTTCAGTGCTTAGTTTTTGTTTAACTTAGTGCTGTGATTAGATTTATTATTGCTTCCCTGCTCACACTTATTACAACAATAGTTGTAAAAGTTTTTAAAACACCATATACTCTATTCACCCCCCTCTAGAGTATATCAGATCTAGTTGCACTTTCAGAGGAAAAGATCTTCCATTGTATATTCTTGTGGAGAATGAGCTGGAGAAACTCTTGGCTCATCTACTACTGGATCAGATGCTATTTGAACTGTATCAGATGTGTCCTTCAAGACAAAATCTGGGGGTTGGCTATCAATCTGATTTTGCTGATTAACATTATTTAAGGAATCAGACAAAACATTACCCTCTATAGGGAAAACTAAGTTATTGATTTCAGTGATTACCTCAAGGATGATGTGGGTGGCTCTTTCACTTTTAAGAGGAGTTGGCTCTTCCACAACTAGAGGCTCCCCCTGAATTTGATCATGATGTATGGGGCTAGCTGATGGTAGCTCCCCCTGCCTCTCTGCAGCATCTAGTTGAGCTGGAGACTTCCTAGCATTTCCTTCTACATCCTCATCAGGAGTAAAGACAACTTGCTCTTCACTACCAGAGCTGCTAGAGGAATCCTGAGCCACTGGGGCAGTCTTTTTCTTCTTCTTTTGGGGAGTAATTTTCTCTGGTGTGGGCATTTCCTTGGATAAAACCCTATCCCATCTGGAGAAGAGTCTCATGTCCATTTTCCTCATATGATTGATTTTACTGCCTGCAACTTGACTCATAACTTCTGGTATATTACCAGCCAAGTATATGTAAGACCCCCCCCCCCCCTTTTTTTTTTCTCGACACCGGGGTCTTAGGCCCAGAACCGCCGTTTTGCGGTGACTCCTTCACGCCCTGAAGGGTCATCACCACAAAGCGCCGATTCTGCCGGCCAATTCGATCACAGAAAAGTAGCATAAAGAAGTCATGAAAACTAACTGTCCACAGAGAATCACATGTCATAATAAAATAACTCCACGAAGGGAGTGTCCACAGAATAATACATCAGAGTAATAAAATACGGGCTTATGCCCGGTACATCATATCCTCACTACAAAAAGATCACTCATGCGGAAGCAGAAAAACTACTCAAGGTCGAGACTCACGGTCCCGGCTATATGAACTCCGGAGCTACACTGCCCCACCTCCAAGCGCACCAGTCTCTGGGGCTGCTCCTCCATGCTGGTCTCCATGATCCCCTAAATGATGCGGTTCGAAAACCGTTAGTCTAAAAGACTAAGTCCTATCATCCCCCGCCCCTTCCCCCATGGCTCCTAGGCACCGAGCGGAGAGGAAGAATGGGGAGGACTTGAAGGTGGAGAATATCAAAAAGCAGATGGCAGTGGACCTATACTAGCAACTCTATAACATGTATGGACAATAAGCTGAAATATGAAAAGTAACCTTCACTTATGTGAGAACACATAAGCCAAGGGGTCCTCTGCAAGGCTCCCATCGTATAAAAACTCTGATCCCAACACCTTCGGATCCTCATCCTGAACCCAAGAAAGCGGGGTCCGGCATCTCCTCCCGTACAAGGCTTCGTAAGGCGCCATCCTGATGCTGGACTGGTAGCTGTTGTTATAGGAGAACTCGACCAGGGGTAAGAGTTTCTCCCACGGTTCCCCGCGGTCCAATATGCATAGCCTCAGAAGGTCTTCCAGCGTCCGGTTGGTGCGTTCTGTCTGCCCGTCTGTCTGGGGATGAAATGCAGTGCTGAAGGTCAATCGCGTGCCTAAGTAAGCTTGAACTGATCGCCACTCCGTGGATGTAAACCGCCCATCACGATCTGACACTATCGTCCTGGGCACGCCATGATAACGAATGAACTGCTCCACAAACTTCCGCACCAGTACTCCTACTGAATCGTCCTTCCTGATCGGTATAAATCGAGCCACCTTGGTCAATCGATCAACGATTACCCAGATCGAGTCATTCCCTGTCCGAGACCGGGGAAGCCCATGTATGAAGTCCATGGCTATGTCATCAAACTTCCACTCCGGCACCGGGAGTGGCTGCAATAATCCTGCGGTGTTCCTGCACTCTGCCTTCACTAGCTGACATGCCTCACAATGGGTCACGAAGTAAGAGACATCCTTCTTCATGCCCGACCAGAACATAGTCTTCTTCAAATCAGCCATCATCTTTGTGATCCCCGGGTGTACAGAATACCGGCTGTAGTGCGCCTCCGTCATAATATCCTCCCGGATCTGGCCTCCCTCCGGTATATACACCCGTCCTCTAAAGCACACCAGGTCGTCCCTCAGAGTGTAATCTCCTGCAGTGCCTGCCTCCAGAGCTTGGAAGATGGGCTCTAACTTGGCATCCTGCCTCTGTCCTTCTCTGACTCGGTCTCTGATGTCATCGGTAACGCCCATCGCGGCCAAGTACTCCTCATAGAGCTCAGGATCGTCAGACGACACCAGAGTAATGTGCATGTCCTCTAGTCTCTGCAGCAGCTCCATAGACATCAACTGAGGCTCTGCTCCTGCTGTGGCGGCTCTCCTACTCAGTGCATCCGCTACCACGTTCGCCTTCCCCGGGTGGTAGTGCATCTCATACTGATAGTCAGATAGAAACTCCACCCACCGCCTCTGCCTGATGTTCAGTTCCTTCTGCGTGTCCACGTACTTAAGGTTCTTATGATCGGAGTATATATCATAGTGGACTCCATAAAGGTAGTATCGTCATATCTTCAGTGCGAATACAACTGCTCCCATCTCCAGGTCATGCACTGGATAGTTCTTCTCATGGGTCTTCAGCTGGCGGGAGGCATAAGCTATGACGTGTCCGTTCTGCATCAGCACCGCTCGCATCCCTTGATATGATGCGTCGGTGTAGACCTGAAATCCCTCCCTCCCCGAGGGGGGAGTAAGAATGGGAGCCGAGGTTAGCCGATCCTTCAGCTCCTGGAAAGCTGTCTGGCACTGCGGGGTCCACACGAACGGTACCTCCTTCTTCGTCAAGGATGTGAGCGGGAGGGCGATTCGAGAGAATCCCTCCACGAACTTCCGGTAATAACCGGCAAGTCCTAGAAAACTCCGTACGTCGGTGGCTGTCTTCAGCTGCGGCCAATCCGAAATAGCCTGAATCTTTGCCGGGTCCACCGCCAGCCCGGCTCCGCTGATAATGTGGCCTAAGAAAGCCACCTCCTTCAACCAGAACTGACACTTGTTGAACTTCCCATAAAGGCGATGCTCCCGCAGTCTCTCCAAGGTCAGTGCCAGATGTCGTGTGTGCTCCTCCTCCGTCTTAGAATAGATAAGGATGTCGTCTATGAATACTATGACGAACACATCCAAATAAGCCTCGAAGACCCGGTTCATGAGGCTCATAAATGCCGACGGAGCATTCGTGAGCCCGAAGGGCATCATGATGAACTCATACAATCCATATCTGCTACTAAAGGCCGTCTTCGGAATATCCTCCTCCTGGATCCGCAGCTGGTAGTAGCCTGACCTCAAGTCCAGCTTCGAGAAATAATGGGCTCCCTCCAGCTGATCGAACAACTCGTCTATCCTGGGGAGCGGATAGGTATTTCGGACGGTTAGCCTGTTTAGTGCTCGATAGTCAATGCACAGGCGAAGAGTGTCATCCTTCTTCTTCACGAATAGGACCGGAGCTCCCCATGATTAGGAGCTCGGCCTAACAAATCCCGCTTCCACCAGCTCCTGCAACTGTGTCCGAAACTCTGCCAACTCCTTCGGGGCCATCCGATAAGGGGCGTTGGATACCGGCTTAGCCCCTGGTACCAACTGAATATGAAAGTCCTTCTCCCTATGCGGAGGCAGTCCTGGCAGCTTATCCAGAAAAATATCGGCGTAGTCACGAACCACCGGAATGCTAGCAATCAGTTCCTTCTCCTCAGTCATCTCGAATAATACCTGATATACCTCGTCTCCTTGCATGTGAGCCTTAACGGCCTGAATAGAGGAAACCAGGCGACGGGAAACCGGTGTAGTACCTTCGAATGTCGCATAAGTATCGCCGTGGCTCAGCACGACCCTCCTTGCCGGGCAGTCAATCTGGGCATGGTTCTAGACAAGCCATGTCATGCCCAAGACAAGGTCGAAGTCCGGCATTCTCAGGATCGTCGTCGGGGCCTCGAGTGTTAACCTGTCTATGGTGACCTCCAGGAGGCACTTCTCTGTGGACTGGATCTCCATCCTATTGGGGAGACGCACCCTCCTGGGTAATCTCGTATAATGTCGAATCTGATCCAGGTCCTTGACGAACTCCTCCGACACAAAGTTGTGCGATGCCCCCGTGTCGAACAGGGTATGGGCAGGCTTGCCGCACACCATCACCATTCCTAAATCAGTTTAAAAAAGAAGACTTTGGTGTAAGGTTTTCTAACCTAGGTTGTGTAGTAGTTCTATCAATACTTAATATGCGCAGGGAATAAATCCAAAACTAAAATTACTCTCATACCTGCAATAACCCTGTCCGGGTTCCGGGGCTGTGCTAAGTCCAAAGCGAAAATCTGCTCCCCATTCTGCCTGCGGTCGCCTCCCTGGTAACCACGTCCTCGGCCGCGTCCTCGGCCTCCGAAATGCTGGGCCGGTGGGCCACCCCGTGGTGCTGGAGGTGGTGCCCCCCTCATAGGGCAGTCTCTCCAGAGATGTCCCACCTGGTGACAATGGAAGCACTCCGGCGGGGGATACGCCATACCCCGGGGTCTCGGCATCTCCTGGATCCGGAGAGGTTGAGGGGCCAAAACCACCTGCTCTCTCGGCTCCTGCCTCACCTCCTGACGAGGCTACTCCTCTGTCCTCCTCCCATCTAGTATGGTGCCTCGCCGCTGATCATTTCAGGCCCTCCGGCCCTGATCCTCCGCTTGCCGCTTCCGGCCCCGAGTGGCGTGCCAATCGGCCTCAATCCTCTTCGCCATCTCCAAAATCCGGGAGATAGGCCCGTCAGAGACAAAAAGCAAGGCCTCCCTCAACTCCTCTTTTAGCCCCTTATAAAACCTCTTGACGTAACCTGCTTTGTCCAGCTGGTAAGAGCCCGCATATCGGGCCAAATGATCGAACTCTCGGTGGTACTCCACCACCGTCCTGGTGCCCTGCCTCAGCTGCAAGAACCGCTCCTCCAACTCGTCCCTGGCCGACTGCGGAACAAAGTGCTCCAGCAGCGTGGCCCTGAATTCCTCCCAAGTGATTTCTGCAATCTCCCTATCAGCATACGTCGTGTCCAACAGCGTCTTCCACCACCTCTTAGCATGGGACTCCAAGCAAGATACCACCAGGGCCACCCTCTCCTCCCAAGGGCATCGTATCCCAGTCAACATCTCGTACATAACATCCAGCCACTCCTCTGTCCGTACTGCCGACTCTGTCCCCAAGTATGATGGGGGAGAGAGTCCTCGGAAGGTGCTCATCCAGTTGGCCCCTGGGTTTGGCTGCTGGGCTGGAGCCTGCTGAGCCCGGAAGGCCTCAAGGATAGCTGTAAGGGTCTGCCCCATGTCTGACTGGAGGAAAGGTGTGGGGACCATGGGAGGTGGTGCGATATCTGGGGTCTGTTGAGCTCCACCTTGTGGGGTGGGCTGAGCTGGGGGCTGCAAAACGAGCTACATTAGTAGGTAATCGACTCAATGCCTAATGAAAGTGGACAATTTACATGTGATTCCCCCCATATGGGCACACCACTGCTTCCGCTGCTTAGTTTGTCCCCAAACTAAACACGCGCGGGGGTGACCCAGGGTTGTGGACGGCTACTTTTCGATCGAGGTGCTTTGATACCACTTGTAAGACCCCCCCCCCTTTTTTTTTCTCGACACCGGGGTCTTAGGCCCAGAACCGCCGTTTTGCGGTGACTCCTTCACGCCCTGAAGGGTCATCACCACAAAGCGCCGATTCTGCCGGCCAATTCGATCACAGAAAAGTAGCATAAAGAAGTCATGAAAACTAACTGTCCACAGAGAATCACATGTCATAATAAAATAACTCCACGAAGGGAGTGTCCACAGAATAATACATCAGAGTAATAAAATACAGGCTTATGCCCGGTACATCATATCCTCACTACAAAAAGATCACTCATGCGGAAGCAGAAAAACTACTCAAGGTCGAGACTCACGGTCCCGGCTGTATGAACTCCGGAGCTCGACTGCCCCACCTCCAAGCGCACCGTTCTCTGGGGCTGCTCCTCCATGCTGGTCTCCACGATCCCCTAAATGATGCGGTTCAAAAACCGTTAGTCTAAAAGACTAAGTCCTATCATCCCCCGCCCCTTCCCCCACGGCTCCTAGGCACCGAGCGGAGAGGAAGAAAGGGGAGGACTTGAAGGTGGAGAATATCAAAAAGCAGATGGCAGTGGACCTATACTAGCAACTCTATAACATGTATGGACAATAAGCTGAAATATGAAAAGTAACCTTCACTTATGTGAGAACACATAAGCCAAGGGGTCTTCTGCAAGGCTCCCATCGTATAAAAAGTCCCATACCAATTTATACGTTGGGGTGTCGGTTATCAAGCAGCAGTAAATACAAATATCAAAATTAACCTTAATTTATAAACTTGCCCACACAAGCTTATAGATCAAGGGGTCGTTTTGCAGGTCCTAAAGTATAAGCGTCCCATTCCACTTATACTTTAGGTGTCAGGGTTAAAATAATCGATTATGCTATGACATGCAAGTGGGTATGATGGATCATGCAAGTGCAACGCACACACCCGACTCTATGCACACAGACCTTTAGTTCCCCCTTTCTGGAGCTGTAACCTCCCAGGATACCTCCGTAGTGGCAGACGGAAGCGGTGGGTTGGGCCTCGCCCACCTCTAACCAGTAAAGCACTACCGGTCATACCTATCGTACGCCTCAACGCTTGGTGCACGAAGCGGACTCCTGCGTACTCTTGTCGGCTGGCGCACCGGACTTCTGATGGCGACGTGCTAACCACACTTGCCGAGTCAACGAATTGGCGTCGGTGCATCGACCCTCCAATACCGAAGACCCACCACCTTAATTTCCTTTCCTTTTATGCACATGCAAATTTAGCGTAATCAAACCCGAGCCGAAGCTCCCCGGACAAACACATCCGACTCAAACAATTGAGCCGAAGCTCCCCGGACCCAAAGTCCGTCTTTTAACCATCCGAGCCGAAGCTCCAAGCTATCTACCAGTGCTATCAGTGTTTGTGAAAGGTGAAACCCTAATTACTAAGTTAATCTTTTCAGCTTTTAAAACGGTTTACGTTAACCCAGGACTGCCCCCGGTATTCCCTGTGAAGGCTCTCAAGGGGCACTAGGAACTGTGTTGGGATTACGCCCAGCGTTCCCTTTCGCAAGGTACTTATTTTGTTATTGGTTGATTCCCTTACCCATTACTTTCTCATGTTCCGATAAGCTAATCCTAGGGTGATTTCACTCCAACTCTCCTAGGGTAGGACGATCTTTCGTCGGACCCGAACGCCTATAAACCCTAGACAAAACCACACCCTACTCACTCATCTTCCATAGATGCAGCCCATTCCACTTATCCTTCCAGCAAACCATCAAGACCCATCATACGTGCCCTAATTCACATCCAAATGAAATCCTGCAGTTTTGCTATATGCAGACCACTTAAGCTACATGACCCGTAAAAAGGGAAGTACATGAAATACTCATCCAGTACCCTTATGATAATTATTAGAGGGCTAAAATGACATTTGAAGCATAAATCCGGAAATCCATAATTTTCCTAATTTGTCTGATAATTAAGTTATTTATTCTAGTGTCCAAAAGGCCCAAGTTTGAACATGAGGTACTATTTTCAGACAAGATAATAATCCACTAAATTTATGATAATTACAAAATGCATAATCAACTCTAAATCCTAAGTTTTCCAATTGTTCAGCAAGGTTTGGGCCCTTAAATTTAATTTCAAAGTTGCCTCATAAATAGTCAATTTAAAAGCTTTTACAGTAATAATGCCTCCAAAAATTCAGAGAAAATTCAGGGATGACTGTCATGGCCTACAAATACCCTAGAAAAAGTTTCATAATTTATCACGTAAGAATAAGGCTATATTTGATTTTCTCATGAGCTTTCAAGTTTATGGGTTAATGAACAAAGTATACTAATTAACCATCAAATAATTCCACAAAAATTCCCACATGATATTATTGAGCTAGAAACACTATGCAGCAAGTTTCATGATTTTTCAATAAGTAATGGGATCTTGTAAGAATTATTTAGTATGTAATCAAAATACAACACTTGTGAAGTAGATGCCCTAAATAGATATCCAAAAGTTCTAACAAAATTCATACAAGATTATTATAGCCTAAAACTAACTCTGCCCATGTTTCATACCCTTTCTATGGGCAGTGAGACCTCAATAGCCAAATTATTAATTAGGGCAATACTATTGATTACAAATGAAGTGCTACAAATATTGATCAAAATTTCTCAAGTAAATTATCAGAGGCTCAAAATACCCTAATCCCCTCACTACCCAAATTTGGTTAAGTTTCAAGATGTTTAGCTAACCTAAACCTACACTACAAGTTTTAGGTCCTAAGCTAGGGTTAGGGTTTTGGGGACCCTACCATTTTCACAATTTGCTAATATTTTTAACAGAGGGTTTTATATATCCTAGGAACCTCCTTGCAAAATTTGGTGTTCATCCAAGGTGTTTAGGACTCATGCCCTTCACAAGGCCAAAAGGTCCCTCCTTAGGGTTTGACCTAGGAACTTAGGGCAAATCTATTCCTCACTATCCCATATTCCATGGGGAGGTGATAAGTGCCATAACAAGTCAGTGGCCCAAATTTCAGCCTCTGTTGAGGTGATTTGGTCACTCAAAATTAAAAGTGCACTTTTGACCAAAATGCCCTTAATAAGGTATAGTTAGGGTTGTGTCAAAACCTATTCAAAACATATCCAAATTAGGTGAAACTCTATACAGGTACCTAAAGTGAACCCAGGGACCACTCACCGAAATTTGGGAGGGTTTGGAGGTGTTTAGGGCACCTATTTAATTTATTTAATAATTATTAAATGTTTATAAAAACTATAGAAATATTTTCTCCAAAAATTCCCATTTTTGGACAGGCCGTAGGTATAGCTAGGATAGACTCCCTATCAAAATTTCAACTGATTTGGGCTAGGGATGAAGTGTGGGCACTCAATTTAATGACTGCCTAGCCCTAAGTGTATGTCCCACCAAAATGGGTGCCCTTGTCAGACCATGCACCCAAATGGGTTCAAACAAATTTTAAAGTGAAATAGACTCAGAGGGCTACAACGTTTGTGTTGGTGACTTTTCCTGCAGAGGGGCCTAAGTATGTTTAAAATTTAAAAACAAATATATC
The DNA here is from genome assembly GCA_039583875.1 of Platanthera guangdongensis. Classification (NCBI taxonomy): domain Eukaryota; kingdom Viridiplantae; phylum Streptophyta; class Magnoliopsida; order Asparagales; family Orchidaceae; genus Platanthera; species Platanthera guangdongensis. Next base: position 156,977,603 of record CM077150.1, read on the forward strand.
GAAATCTGTGATATAATACACATGAATATAAAATGAATCCTATAGTTTGAAATCAGGGGAGGCACGAATCTTGACGCAGATTCGACGGAATCCCGTCGTCTTCTTCAATGAGCCAACGGCCAGGATCCATCCCGCCTGGAGCCATTTCCAAGCCTTGCCGCCGGCGATCCAGCCCCTTCCCCGGCCAGCCACCGCCACCAACACCTCCGTTGAGGTGGTGGCTATCGCCAGGCGGCGGCTCTGCCGCCGGAGAGGCGTTTTCAGGCGGTTATAGCAAGAAGATTTCTTGCCGAAACCATGAGGAATCCTGGATTTGATCGGGCTCAATTGAGCCCGAATCTTAAACCTAAAGAGTCCTATGATCTACCCGCGAGTTAAGGAGAGGAGGAGGACCTTCCTGGCGGCCTGGATGCGAGAGGAGCGGCAGGATGCCATTGACGATGGCGGCGGTGCTCGGCTTCTGCAACCGCACAGTGGGATGGCTCGTCTCCTCCAGGTAAACGCTCTAAAATGATCCCCTTGGCCCCCTGATGGTGTTTAAATGGCAAATGGGGAGAGGGGAGGCTGGTTCTTCAATGGCCATTAACACCATTAAAGGTGTGGCTCGGGTAGAGTGGAGGGGGGCTGAACCCATCCCTTGGTGGCCGGGAAATGGCTGGAATCAACTCCTCTCCTCTAGAGGAGTTAATTGCAGCCATAAATGGTGGCTGTTAGCCTCCCTTGGCCGGCCTTCCACTTCCCCTTCCTCTTCCTCAATTTCTCTCTCCTCCATTATCATGGAGGGGAGCTCCTTTCTCTCTCCTAGTCACCTCTGGTTGACTAGTCAACCTCACAAGCTAAATGCAGCCCACTTGATTATGATGGTCATGGGGGTGGGGTTAGCCTAAGGGAGAAGTGGCTTGGGCTTGGGTTAGCCCTTTTTGGGCTAGGTTTGACTTGACCTAAATGAGGGTTGACCTGGTCAATTTGACCATCTGGGTTGACCCCATTGGGTTTTTAGTGGCCTATTGGACTCCCTTAAGGTCTAGGGTTACTTAAATAGGGTTGGTTGGGCCTCTTGGTGGTCTCATGTCCCTTGGCAAGGGCACTTTGACCATTTTAGGGCTAGAGTTGACTTGGGTCAACATAACCATTTGGGTTGACCCCATTGGGTCCTTGGTGACCCATTGGCCTCCCTTAGGGTCTAGGTATGGTTATGTAGGGTTACCCTGCACTTTGGAGGTCACATACCCTTAGTAAGGGTAGTTTGACCAGATTAGGGGCTTGAGTTGACTTGGGTCAACCTGGCCTCTAGGGCTGACCCCAATGTGTCCTTAATGACCCATTGACCTCACTTTAGGGTTAGGAGGCATAGGTGGGGTCCTCTAGGCTAGGAGTAGGTCAATTGACCCTAAGTAGGCTAGTTTGACCCACTTAGGGCTAGGGTTGACCTTGGTCAACTGAGCCTCTTGGGTTGACCCTAATGGGTCCTTTTGGCTCTAATGGGCCTCCCAAGGTATTAGGGGTGTTATGGTAGGGTCTCGGGGTTAGGGTGTGGCCCATGGTCATCCTACACCATTGTTTAGAGTTCTACTATTTGCAGACCATGATGATCTCCCACCTTTCTGTCCCCTATCTCTTGGCCCATTACTGGCTTCCTAGGGTTTGTCATGACCTAGTCATGGCCAAAACCACTCTTAGGGGTCTAGTTGGAAATGAGATGTTACAGTATAGACTTAAGATCCTACCCAAGTTGGGTTTCTTCAGACTTTCTTTAATCTTATCAAAGACAATAACAGACCAATCTGTTTTCAATGTGAAGATTATCCTTGTCATAAGATTGAACATATGGGTTGAGACCCTGTCATGCCCTCCAGGCTTGCTCAAGATCACTTTTCCAACAATTTCTGAGAGAAATTTTCCTTGGCTATTCATGCCTTTCCTATTGAAAACTGATCCAATTTTCATCTTTGGATCCAGACCACACCATGTCAATGCTTCTCTGGACTTAGAAGCAGTTACTTCATCCTCTTCTTTTGTCCTTGGGAGGTTTAGGATCTTTCTCAAACTTTTAGGTGATACCTTCACCTTTTCACCATGAACCCTAGACTTGATCTTGAATCCAGTGTCGTCTAGGGTTGCTCCATTTAGAAACTCTAGAACTTCTTTCTTCTAAATCTTGGTTGGTTCTGACACAAGAAAATCTAACCCTGAATTAGTGACTAGGGTTACCACATTCTTGATCTCCGGGTCTGCATCATCAAACGCATGTCGCACCAGTTCATAACCTTCGTTCACGTTCTCCTCAAGCTTTAGCGCCATTAGGGTTTGAAGAATTTGACTGGAGAGAAGAGAGGTGTCGACACACAAGTTTGGTCTCGAAACTTTGGTGAGCGTGTCGACAGACAATGACGAAATCCTATTTATACCTTTCTAAGTTTGAAGATGAAAAGGCGGGTTAAATAACTTAAATTGTGTCCACACTGTGGATAAGTGTCGACACAGACTTATAATATCTCGACACCTATGTGTCGACACAAGTTTAGTCAACATATATATGTGTCGACACTTGTTTATGTGTCGACACCACTTAACTCGACATTTAGTCGAGACTTTACTTAGATAATTCTGAGTAAACTCTAAGTGTCGACACCACCTTGGTTGTGTCGACACCTACTTGTCATGTGTCGACACTAATTTTCTGAAGTGTCGACACCAACTTCCTAGATGTGTCGACACCTTTTCCCTGAAGTGTCGACACCACTTTTCTGTGTCGACACAGATATCTCTGTGTGTCAACACCATTTTACTTAGCCATTTCTATAAACTTATTCTAAGTTTATCATACCTAGTTCAATTTTAAACCTATTGAACTTTGATTCTTCTAAAGGCTTAGTATACATATCAGCTAGTTGATTATCTGTTTTAACATATTCCAGTAAAATATCTTCTTTTTCTACATGTTCCCTTAGAAAATGATATTTTATTTCAATATGTTTAGTTCTACTATGGGAAACAGGATTGTTTGCAATTGATATAGCACTAGTAGAATCACAAAAGAGTGGAGTTCTACTTACCTGAATTCCATAGTCCTCAAGCTGATGTTGTATCCATAGAAGTTGAGCACAACAACTTCCTGCAGCCACATATTCTGATTCTGCAGTGGAGATAGCCACACTTGTTTGCTTTTTGCTACTCCATGAAATCAGTCTTCCACCTAGGAATTGACAGGTTCCAGATGTACTTTTCCTGTCTTCTTTGCATCCTGCAAAATCTGCATCTGAATAACCTGTTAGTTCAAAATCTCCATTCCTAGGGTACCAAAGGCCTAGATAAGGAGTGCCCTTTAGATATCTCAGTATCCTTTTGAATGCTGTCAAATGAGACTCTTTAGGGCAAGCTTGATACCTAGCACAGACACATGTAGCATACATGATATCTGGTCTGCTTGCAGTCAAATAGAGTAGGGAGCCAACTATCCCTCTATACAAAGTCTCATCTACAGGTTTCCCTGCATCATCTTTGCTAAGAGACATACTTGACCCCATAAGAGTATTCATGGTACTGGATAAATCCATACCATACTTCCTTATGAGTTCTAGGGTGAACTTAGACTGGCATATGCATAAACCATTCTCATTCTGTCTAACTTGGAGACCCAAGAAGAACTTAAGTTCCCCCATACTACTCATCTCAAACTGTCCTTGCATTAGTTTTGCAAACTTTTTGCAAAGACTACTTTCAGTAGACCCAAATATTATGTCATCTACATATATTTGGACTAGTATTATTTTGCCTCTGGATTCCCTAAGGAATAGAGTCTTGTCTATTTTCCCCCTTGTGAACTTATTCTCAATGAGGAAACTAGACAGGGTTTCATACCAAGCCCTAGGGGCTTGTTTTAACACATATAAAGCTTTCCTAAGTCTATAGACATGATTAGGTTGAGTTGAATCAACAAAACCTGATGGCTGTTCCACATAGACTTCCTCTTTTAGATTACCATTCAAAAGGCTGACTTTACATCCATTTGGTAAACTTTAAATCCTTGAAAGGTTGCATAGGCCAGGAACATTCTTATGGCTTCCAGTCTGGCTACTGGAGCAAAGGTTTGATCAAAGTCAATACCTTCTTCCTGCCTATATCCCTTAGCAACCAGTCTTGCTTTGTTCTTGACAATCACTCCATGTTCATCCATCTTGTTCCTAAAGATCCACTTGGTTCCAATTATATTGTGGTCTTTTGGTTTAGGAACAAGCTCCCAGACTTTGCACCTCTTGAACTGATTCAGCTCTTCTTGCATTGCCTCAATCCAATGAGGGTCTAGGATGGCTTCTTCAAACTTCTTTGGCTCTACTTGGGATAGAAAACTGGAGTAGAGTGCTGCATTCAGATTTCTGCTCCTTGTTTGTACCCCTTGTCTTAGATCACCAATGATTTGATCTGCTGGATGATCTCTAAGCTGCCTATTAGCTGGAGGCATCCTGGCTTCAGGTTGAACTTCTTCAGTTTCTTCATCTTGCTGCACTCCTTGAACTTCTTCTGCATTAGGTACATGTAGTACTCCCCCTGTACAGCAGCCACTATCTTCTACTTGCTGTCTTGCAGTAGGTTCTTCTTCTATAGTGAGCTTGTCCATCTTCTTTGTCACACCTGTGGAGCTGCATATACTACTAGACAACTCATTGTTAATAAGTCTAGTTTCATCAAATACTACATGTACAGACTCTTCTACAACTTGAGTAGACAAGTTGTAGACTCTATAAGCCTTACTATTGTTGCTGTACCCAACAAAGATTCCCTCTTTGGACTTGGCAGCAAACTTAGTCAAGTAAGACTTTCCATTGTTAAGTATAAAGCACTTACAAACAAAGATCCTGAAGTATGATAGGTTTGGTTTTCTATCTTTCACAATCTCATAGGGGGTCTTGTTGTGGCTTTTAGTAATGGTAGCCCTATTAATAACATGGCATGCAGTATTAACTGCCTCAGCCCAGAAATATTCTGGTAGAGATGTATCACTTAATAGGCTTCTACCTGCCTCAATCAAGGTTCTATTTTTCCTCTCAGCAATGTCATTTTGCTGAGGTGTTCTTGGTGAAGAAAACTCTTGAAATATCCCAAATTCTTCACATAGTTTTGACATACTATCAGACTGAAATTCAGTACCATGGTCACTTCTTATTTTGCCCACTGTACTGTCTAGTTCATTCTGAATTTGTTTGACAAAGTTATAGAAGACACTAGGTGTTTCAGATTTCTGTCTAAGGAAGAACACCCAGGAAAACCTTGAGTAGTCATCTACAACTACAAAGGTATAGACCTTCCTACCTAGGCTGTGAACTGGCATAGGACCAAAGAGATCCATATGCAAGAGGTATAAACACCTCACAGCATCTTTGTTTTCAATGCAACTAAAGGTGGATCTAGTTTGCTTGCCCATTTGACAAGCTGAGCATATTCCATCTTTAATACACTTAACTTGAGGACCATTCCTCACTAACTCTTTACTAAAGAGTTGGCCAATTGTTTTGTAGTTGAGATGGGCTAGCCTCTTGTGCCATTTGACACAATGAGAGACTTTCTAATCAGCTACAAGACACACTGGAGAACCATTGTTCTCAACCATAATGTCTAGGCAGTAGACATTCCTCTTTCTATAACCTGTCAAAATGATCTCTTGATCATTTGACCTCCTGATATGACAACCATCTTTGACAAATGAGATGTCATATCCTACATCACTCAATTGACTTATACTAATAAGGTTATGTTTCAAACCTTTAACATAAGCCACTTGAGTAATAGTTATATGGGAGCTAGAAATGTTACCAAAACCCTTGATGATTCCTTTTTCAGAACCACCAAAGGTGACTTTAGGACCATCTTTGATTGGAGTGAAGTCCTTTAGCAATCCCCTTGTTCCAGTCATATGTCTGGAACATCCACTGTCCAAGTACCATATTGGGGCATGGCCACTTGGACTCACCTGCAAAACAGATTAGTGAACCTTAGAACCCAAAGAATTCTTGGGTCCTTGGTACTGGTTAGTTTGCTTCCTAACAAAGCTACCTGCAGGTTTTCCAACAGGCAGTTTGCTACTTACTTTGGCACTTGCATTGTGCCAACAGTATATGGCAAAGTGGCCTACCTTGCCACAACACCAACACTCAAACCTATTGTACCTTTGCTTAGGTACACTCTTAGCTGTTTTATCTACAGCTGGCTTGTTGAGAGCTGGGGCTTTGCCCTTGGACTTGGACTTGACAGTCCTAGCAGGTTTTGAAAACCCCAGTGCAGCTTTACCTTTTTGATGAACAAATTCATCAATTAAGGGTAGGACAGACTTTGGTTTAGAAAACCTGGTAACTAAATCTCTCTCCTTCTGAAGATTAATCTCCAGACTTTTGATTTGATCATTCTTAAATGATATAGTTCCCATCTGAATCACAGTTATGTGCTTCAGTCTGGCTATTTCATTTAGCTTTTAATCAATCATCTTCTCAAAATCAGTTGCAGCAACTTTGAGACTAGCAATTTCCTTTGCCTGACTCTTTGCTAGGGACTTGCTCTTCTTAAAAGCTTGCAACAGAACTTTATATTCATCTATCAATTGATGAATATCCTCTTCAGACTCAGATGCACTCTCATCACTTGATGATGATGAATCTGTTTCTGAACTAGCACATGAAATTGAACTTAAAGAACAATTTTGTACCTTACTAGGTCCAGGCTGCTCCTGGATTTTGTCACTTTCTATCAATGCCATCAGTCCTTGGCACTGACTGTCCTCTTGTTCATATATAGAGTTCATGATCTGGATGAACTCTTCTTCCTCTTCCTCAGCAAAAAGTCCTATGTATGCTTCAGCATCTGACTCAGTTTCTGATGAAGATATGTCTGACAGGCTCTTATCCTTTTTGGCAACAAAAGATCTTTCCTTCTTGCCCTTGAATTGAGTCTTTTTCTTATCATTAGACTCCTTCCTTTTCTCTAGACAGTCTGCAATCACATGTCCTTGTCTATTACAGCAATATCATACTATTTTTGATAGAGTTGCTTTGCTTGACTTGGTCTTTTTCCTGTCTTTCTTTGAAGACTTTTTTTTCTGATAATAGTCATCTTTACCCTGTGAAGTAGATGGCTTTGTCCTCCACTGTTTCTTCTTTAAGAACTTCTGAAAGTGTCTTGTGAATGCTGTAAAGTCCTCATCACTTTCACTGCTTTCAGACTTTCTACTTGCTGACTCATTTGATTCAGTCTCAGCTACTTTAGGAGATGGAGTTGGTGACTTACTTCTGTATTTTCTGGGGGCTTCTGTTTTAAATGTCACTGTCCTTTCCTTATGTTCACTTCTTGTAGTCTTCTCCTCTTCTTTCCTCACCATCAATTGCATTTCATAGGATAGCAATTTTCCAAACAGAGTTGGAGGAGGAATTTCTGCTAACTTTGTCATTTCCCTTATGGCACAGATCTTGGTGTCCCAATCTTTTGTTAGGGACCTTAGAAACTTATCATTAAGCTCATAATTATTGAACTCTCTGCCATAGGACATTAGCTCATTCACAATCCTATAGAACTTCTTATAACATTCAGTTATGCTATCAGATCTACCTTGCCTAAAGCTTTCATATTCTTGGTTTAATAAGGACTTTCTGTCCTGCCTCACTTCTTCAGAACCCTCCATGTACACAATAAGAGTATCCCACATCTCCTTGGATGTCTTATAGTGTATCAAATTCTGAAAGGTAGCATCATCTATAGCACTCACAATGATATTCTGAGCCCTCTTGTCCATTGTGGCTAGAACTATCTCATCCTTTGTCATTTCAAAGAAATCCTTAGGTGTTCTCTGATTGGCATCTAAGACTGAAATCTTCATAGGCACATATGGCCCTTCTTTCACTGTGATATAAATCCTAGGGTCTGAGGCTTCCATAAATAGTCTCACCCTTTCCTTCCAGATGCCAAATATTTCTTTTCTGCAAATGGGTAGCTTCATGGATCCCAATTCCTTATGATTCTCAGTGGAACCCATGGTTCTTGATTTTCTTGATTCTGTAATGTACTTAGACTATCTGCCAACAGGATCTACTCAGACAGTTATGTCCCTTTTTGAGTAACCTCCCTCTGATACCACTTGAAAGATATTGTACCTAATCACCTAGAGGGGGGGTGAATATGTGACTTAAATCTTTTTGACTTTTTAGGCAGAATTCAGATTATTTCACAGAGTTATAACTACTTTTTCCAAGCAATCAAACAACAATCACAGAATTTCACATGCACACAGTGAACACACAGGTTTATAGTGGTTCCCCAATGTTTGGGTACATCCACTTTCCCCCTTCGCCTATCTAGTAGTGTACTAGATTCGGCCAAACTCCTCCACTGTCTCAGATCCTCAGATCTTACACTCAGAACCCCAAAACAGGTTCCTACAGCTCAGGCCCAAGGCCCTACAACTCAGTCTTCTTCAAAGACCTACACTCAGCTTCTTCACAAATCCTACACTCAGCCACAGCAGGCCTACACTCAGCCACAACAGGCCTACACTCAGAGATACAAATATCCTACACTCAGGCACACAGGCCCTACACTCAGCCTTTATAATTACAGGCTTATAAGCTCAAATCCCTAAGGATCCTACAAGAAAATATGAATACAAAATGTAAACCCTACAACTCAGAGAAAAGAGAGAAGAGTTGAGAGTATCTTGATGAGTTCTTGGATGAACTCTGCTGAGATCAATCTGACTTGGCTTTCTTCAATGCTTCTTGAATGTAGAACACAATAGGATTGATCTCCTCTGCAGTTGATCCTTGATCTCTGCTACTTAAGATTCAGAACAAAATATGAACCCTTCTTCTCAGCATGGTTCCAACGGCTATCTTCTTGGATGGAGCTCTCTCTCTCCAACTACTTAGATCTTCACTTGAGTCTTCAATGAATAGCTAGATCTTCTTCTTGTTAAATGATCATCTTTTTCTGTAGACAGTATAAGCCTATTTATAGGCCTTCTTCATGGTAACCGGCTGGTCCGGTTCATAACTGATTTCTGACAACTCTGACAGGTGCAGTAGACCGGCTGGAATGGCAGCTATCAAGTCATCCAGTCAGTTCTTGAAAAATCTGCAACTGTCTGAAAGTGTCGAGACTGTCTGTCTTTAAGTGTCGACACTTATAGACCAAGTGTCGACACAAGTTGACTAAGTGTCGACACTAGCCTACAAGGTGTCGACACAACTCCTTGTGTTGTAGAATTCACTTCTCGACACATCTTCTTCTTCATGTGTCGACACTGATATTGTGTGTCGACACAACTCCTTGTTCTTCAGCACTTAGTTGAATTCTTGTTAGTGTCGACACATCTTTATGTGTTGAACTTGTTCAGTGTCGACACATCTTCTTGGTGTCGACACATGCCTTCTGTGTTGATACTTGCTGAGTGTCGACACTGCTCCTTGTGTCGACACATTCTTCTTCTATTGAGACTCTGGCTGAGTGTCGACACATCTCCTTAGTGTCGACACTTGTACTTAGAATATTCTTGAACTTTGTTGAGTGTCGACATAGCTCCTTGTGTCGACACTTTCTTCAAGTGTTGAGTCTTCTGCCGAGTGTCGACACATTCTTCATTGTGTCGACACTTTCTTCAAGTGTTGAGTCTTCTGCTGAGTGTCGACACTTTCTTCATTATGTCGACACTTATACTTAGACTCTGCTGACTTTTGCTGAGTGTCGACACAGCCTCCAAGTGTCGACACTTTCTGATGTAGACACAGTTTCACTGGGTGTCGACACAACTGCTAAGTGTCGACACTGCTTCACTGGACTTTTCTTCATTGAGTGTCGACATAGCTCCTTGTGTCGACACTTTCTGTCTGGTGTCGACTCTACATCCCTGGTGTCGACACAAGTACTCCAAGTATCGACACTGCTTGCATGGGTGTCGACACAAGTCTTCTTAAGTGTCGACACTCTCCCTCTGGGTGTCGACACATGTACTTAGAATCTTTTTAATCTTTCCTGCAAATACTTAACCTGCACAAGGTAACTCAAAATACATCAAATACATTTTGATGTATATCATTGAGTGGGGTGAGGCTTCTTCAAATCTGGTACATTAGAACCAATGTACCCAACAGGACCGCAAAACTCCGGAAGCCGCTCTTGAGCTTCTCGAGGACATGGCGATGAACACTTATCAGTGGAATTCGCCTAGGACTCGCCCATCTAAACCTGCAGGTATCTATGAAGTTGACTCGGTTTCGCAACTGGCATTGCAAGTGGAAATGTTGAATAAGAAGATTTCGGAGATGAATGCTTCCTCCGCCGCTAAGGTATATGAAAATGTGAATGCTGCTGCCGAGAAGGTGGATTATCTGGGGAACATACCCAGGCCTGCTCAAAATAATTCTGCCAATAATTTTTCTATTTTTTCTAATTTTTCCGCACCTCCTGGTTTTAATTCTTTTTCGAACTCTTATAATCCTGGATGGCGTAACCATCCAAATTTTTCTTGGAGTAACCCTGGTAATGCTGCACGCCCACCACACGATTTTACACCACCACCACCACCACAACAAAACCAAAATCTTCAAAAAAACCCTCTCTTTGGAAGAAATTTTATCTTGATATATAAGCTCGAACGATGCTACTATTAGAAACTTAACAGGGTCGATGAAAAGTTTAGAAAACCAGGTCGGGCAACTTGCCAAGGCTTTTTCCGAGAGACCACCTGGAACTCTTCCCTCGAACACTGAACCTAACCCAAGGGAGCATGCAAATGCGATTTCCCTTCGGAGCGGTAAGGTTGTTAACGAGCCCACCACCAGGGAAGAGCCAAAGGTGATTGTCCCTCCTGTTGTGGAAAAAATTATCACCACAGAAATTGATAAATCAAATTTAGAAAATGAAAAATCTACTTTAGATAAAGAAAAAGATATTTCTGTTTTTTCTGATTTTGGAAAAGAAAATGATGACTTTCAAAATGATGCTCCGGTTGTTATAAAGGAATTTCCGCCCCCGCCTTATCCGTCTCGACTTAGGAAAGAAAAACTAGACGATCAGTACCAACGCTTCCTTGAAATGTTCAAACAAATTCATATTAATTTACCATTTCATGAAGCGATTAGTCAAATGCCTAAGTACGCCAAATATCTTAAGGACCTGTTAACGAACAAAAAGAAATTAGAAAATTTATCTCATGTTACGTTAAATGAAGAATGCTCGGCGGTCATAAAAAATTCCAATTTTCCTACAAAGATAAATGATCCGGGTAGTTTTTCGATTCCTTGCATTTTTGGTGATCTTTTTGTAAAGCACGCGCTAGCGGATTTAGGTGCGAGCATCAACTTGATGCCTTTTTCATTGTTTAAAAAGCTAAGATTGGGCACTCTTACCCCTACGCGTATGAGCATTCAATTGGCTGATCGATCGATTAAGTATCTGTTAGGTACCGTTGATGATGTGCTAGTGAAGGTCGACAAATTCATCTTCCTGGTGGATTTTGTCATTCTTGATATTGAAGAAGACATCGAGGTCCCCCTTATCCTGGGTCGTCCCTTCCTAGCCACCTCTCGTGCGCTCATCGATGTAAGTAACGGAAAACTTTTGCTTCGCGTGGGAGATGATGAGGTGACGTTTTCAATAAATCAATCCATGAAAAATTCTTTAGAAAATGATGACTCATGTTTCTTCCTCGATGTTTTAAATGAAGACGCCTGTCTTTCTCTTTCAAATGATTCTTCCAATGATTTTTCTTCCTCTTTTTCTGATTTTTTTGCAAATGTTTTTGAAGACATGGTTATGTCCGTGCAAGCCAACTTTGCAAATGAACCGATGTTTAGACAAAAAAATTATGAAACTATTGTCTTTGAAAATGAAAAGGTTTTAAAGAACTCTTACGATGAAACACCCAACTTAGAACTAAAACTCCTTCCCGAACATCTTAAATATGCCTTTCTTGAACAAAATTCTAAATTGCCCGTTATAATCTCGGCTCTGCTTTCTCAATCCGAAAACGATCAATTGATCGAACTACTACAAAAGCATCGCCGAGCTATAACGTGGCAAATTTCTGATATTCCTGGCATAAGCCCCTCCTTTTGCACCCACAAAATATTTTTTGAAAATAATTCTAAGGATGTAGTCCAACCTCAACGTCGTCTTAATCCTAATATGAAAGAGATTGTGAAGGGCGAGGTTCTTAAGTTATTAGATGCGGGGATAATCTATCCTATTTCCGATAGTAAGTGGGTAAGTCCGGTTCAGGTTATACCTAAGAAGGGTGGGATCACGGTAGTAACAAATGAAAATAATGATGTAATTCCAACTAGGACGGTAACGGGATGGAGGATGTGCATCGATTACCGTAAATTAAATGATGCCACTTGTAAAGATCACTTCCCCCTTCCATTTATCGATCAAATTTTAGAACGCTTATTCGGGCATAGTTTTTATTGTTTTCTCGACGGTCTTTCGGGATACTTCCAAATCCCTATCGCACCCGAGGACCAAGAGAAGACAACATTCACTTGCCCTTTCGGAACATTTGCCTACCATAGGATGCCTTTCGGGCTATGCAACGCACCAGCTACCTTTCAGCGGTGCATGCTGGCCATTTTCGATAAATATGTAGAAAACATTATGGAAGTGTTTATGGACTTCTCGGTTTTTGGCGACTCGTTTGAGTTATGTTTAAAGAATTTAGGAAAAGTTTTAAAACATTGCGAAGAAACAAATCTAGTTTTAAATTGGGAAAAGTGCCACTTTATGGTACGTGAAGGCTTAGTCCTGGGCCACAAAATTTCCGCTAAGGGAATTGAAGTGGACAAGGCAAAAATCGAAGTAATTGAAAAGTTTCCGCCGCCTACGAATACTAAAGCGATAAGAAGTTTTTTAGGGCATGCAGGTTTTTATCGAAGATTTATTAAGGACTTTTCAAAAATTACTAAGCCTCTCACCCACCTTCTCGAGAAAGACGCTCCTTTTATTTTTGACGATTATTGTTTAGCGGCGTTCGACTTAATTAAATCCAAACTTATAAATGCTCCGATTATGATCGCCCCAGTTTGGGATTTACCTTTTGAAATTATGTGCGACGCAAGTAGTTTTGCGGTCGGTGCGGTACTAGGACAACGTATAGCTAAGAATTTCCACCCAATCTATTACGCTAGCAAAATGCTTAATTCAGCGCAAGAAAATTACACTACAACTGAAAAGGAACTCTTGGCTATCATTTTTGCTTTTGATAAATTCCGACCATATATCACTCTTTCTAAGGTTATCGTTTTTACGGATCATTCCGCTTTGAAGTACCTCCTTTTCAAACCGGATGCCAAGCCGCGTCTTATTCGTTGGATCCTATTACTTCAAGAATTCGACTTGGAGATCCGGGATAAGAAAGGAGAGGAAAATTTAGCGGCTGATCATCTTTCACGCCTAGAAAATCCTGAAATTGATATTTTTGATGAAAATTTACCTATTGATTCTTTTCCGGATGAAAAAATTTTAAACGTTTCTTCTTCTTCCCCATGGTTTGCCGATTTGGCCAATTATCTGGTGGCCCGCGTTCTCCCAAAAGAATACTCTCAGCAAAAGAAGAAATTCTTTTCTGAGTTGAAGTATTATTTTTGGGAGGATCCATTTCTATTTCGCATTTGTGCGGAGCAGGTGGTAAGAAGATGTGTCTCCCGGGAAGAAGGTCAACAAATTTTAAAACATGTTCATGAAGGTCCGACTGGCGGGCACTTTCAAGCAAACCGCACCGCACACAAAGTACTTAGTGCTGGCTTCTATTGGCCAAGCATATTTAAAGATGCACAAGTCTTTGTGGGCGGGTGCGATCGGTGCCAGCGGACTGTAAACATCTCTAATAAAAATTAAATGGAGCAACATTATTTTCTCGAATGCGAAGTTTTTTATCTGTGGGACATAGACTTTGTCGGCCCATTTCCCTCAAGTTTCGGAAATAAATACATTTTAGTCGTCGTAGATTACGTCTCTAGGTGGGCGGAGGCCCAAGCTTTACCAAGTAATGACACTCGCGTAGTCATAAATTTCTTAAGAAAATTATTTTCTCGTTTTGGCTTTCCTCGCGCGATCATTAGTGATAGGGGGAGCCACTTTTGTAACGCCCAACTAGCTAAGGTTTTAACTAAATATGGCATTACGCATAAATTATCCACCTCTTATCACCCCCAAACTAACGGTCAGGTCGAGGTAGTCAATAGAGAACTAAAGAGAATTTTGGAAAAAACCGTTTCTACTTCTCGTAAAGATTGGGCCTTAAAATTAGACGATGCTCTTTGGGCCTATCGGACAGCGTACAAGACCTCCATCGGTTGTACTCCTTTCCGATTGTTCTATGGAAAATCGTGTCATCTTCCGGTAGAAGTAGAACACCGAGCGTATTGGGCGATAAATTTTTTTAATTTCGATCCGCACTCAGTCGGCGAGCATAGGAAAAATCAGTTGAATGAACTCAATGAATGGAGAGCGTACGCTTACGAAAATAACAAGTTGTACAAAGAACGCACGAAACTTTATCACGATAAGAACCTGCGCCACCCTAAAACGTTTCAACCAGGCGATCAGGTTCTTCTTTTTAATTCGCGTTTACGTCTCTTCCCTGAAAACTGAAATCTCGTTGGTCTGGACCTTTTACGGTCAAACAGTTTTTTCCTTATGACACTGTGCTCCTCTCGCACTCGGATAAGGGTGATTTTAAAGTAAATGGCCATCGCTTAAAGTTATATTTTTCAAATGATTATGTATCTCCTGCTGCGGAACAACTTTTATTTCTATCGTAATGTTTTCTTTCATGCAACTTTCTTTTATGTTGGACATTTTGTTTTATTCTAAGACTTTTCTTAATATTATTCGAACTTTAAATTATTGTAATAAAGAACACTCTTGGGCACCTGCCCATGGACTCTATTTTTTTTTCTGCTTTTATTTTGCTCTTCCTTCCGGAGGCCAACCAAGCAAGTTCGTGACCGCCGCTCCAACGTTGCTGATATAAAGATGGATCAAGTCCAACCTACTAACGATCAAGTGCACTAAAAAGCAAGCATGGGGGAGCGACATCCGCCTTCATCTCACAAACCCGGGAAGTCCTGTTTTTTTATTATTTATTTCTTTTACTTTCTGCATTTTTCTCTCCTTCTCAGCCTCCTTCTCGTTTTTTTTTGTTTCTTTCATTGAGGACAATGAAAAATATAAGCTTAGGGGACGGTTTAGTTAGTTTTTCTTTTTCCTTTTTCTTTCAAAACTCCAGAAAAAAATCTTTTGTTTTCTTAAAATCAAAATTCTAAAAAAAAATTAGCATAGTTTTGTTAAGCTTGTTTAGTATTGCTTTTATTTTAGCCTTTTCAAAAATCAAAAAAAGAAAAAAAAATCTATAAAAAAAGAAAACTCCAAAACAATTGCTAAAATCTATTTGAAAAACAAAATCTAAAATTATTTTCTATCTTTATTTTTATGTTTCTTCTAGTGATGTGTAGGCCCGTGCGGATCTTTAGTTCTATTTAGATTGCTTTGAAACAGTTTCCTAAATTTATCAGTTTAACATACCTTAGTTTTGCTAGTTTCTTTTTCTTAAATATAGGCATCCATTTTTTTTATGTTATAAGTTAGCAATTTGTAGTTATGTCTTTTTATTCGGTTAGTTGCTTACGAATGGTTGCTAGGTAATATTAGCTCTTTTTCATTTGTGGGGTAGTCTTTCATGGTGTCTAGAACTTGTCCCTAGCGACTCTCGAAGCATTTGCGTCATTTTTTCGTACTTTAGAAATGATTAAGGCCACCCTTTGACTAGTTTGAGCTTTTCTTGCCCACAAACAAATTTACCATTGCAAAACACTTTTTGGGCCTTTTCCATGTTTCTTTGTTTTTAGCTCCACCTTTCATTTCATCATTTCACCAAAACCAAAATGTCTTTCCTATTTCACACTAAACTTTGAGCTTAAATATCATTTTTTGTGAAGGGTTATATCTTTGAAATGAAAAGGAGTTTTAAAGCTTATATTTGGAGTTTTCCTTAAAAAGTTATTAAAGAAGAAAAAAATTATTATTATAAAAAAATGTGAAATCAATCAAAAAGAAAAAAATGAAGTTTATTTGTGGCCAATTTATGAAAAGAAAAAAAAGTTCATGGCCTTTGTTTTTTAGTTTGAATTGGAAAATGATGTACTTGTTATTTCTCATTTCTCTTCATGTTTTTATTTTTGAGCTCAACCTTGGTTTAGTGTTTAAGCCCTCATGTTTATCCTTGTTTTCATTTCCTAATCATTTACCTAAGCCAAGTTTTAACGCCTACTAGAAGTCCTATTAATCTTTAGAACGTAAATTAGCATAGTGGAGAGAGTGTGAACGGACAAGCCTATGACCACCATCATTGATGGATTTCTTTGGAGGTTATCTTGAGGTGATTTAGGGTTAATTGTTATTCTAGCAACCTAGTAGTTCGTTAATGCGCCGTTTATTTAGAATTTCTACTTTTGTTTCTCTTATTTTCATTAATTTTGGATGTCTTGTTTTAAGATTTAGAAATGTGTAAATTTTGTTTATGTTCTAATGATATTTTTAGGTATCCACTTTCAAGTTTTCTATTGTGCACTTCTCACCCCACTAGTTGTTGACATAGGAAATAGGATAGTTTAATTTTTCATGTTTTGTTTTTTCTTAATTATGCAACCTAAATCTCTTTGTTTACTTTTCCCTAATTTTCAATTCTATTTGCTTGGGGGCAAGAAAATACTCTAGCATGGGGGAATTTGATGACTAATTTTAGTCATCGCTTTTTGGGTAGTTTAGTATTCATAAATATTAGGTTTTAATATAGTGTTATCTATTTACATGCTTAATTATGTTGTTATTTTATTTTAATGTTTGATGTTATAATATAAAAATCTATAGTTTATTATATGAATTATGTTATGATTGTTGTATTATTTTATGTTATAAAAAAAAATAAAACTAATGTTTGTTTTGCTTTGTTGTTTGTAGGTTCAACTACGAGTAGCCCTCATCAAAGCCCACATGTTGCAGCCCAACTACAAGTCTACATGGAGCAGCCCGGCCACTCTTGTGCAGTCTACATGGAGCAGCCCGGCCACTCTTTGTAACGTCCCGAATCGCTCTAGGCCCCTAGTGTGTGTGTTTTTGAGTCAGTAGGGTTGACTCAAGTCCTGAGAAGTGCAGGGAATTGGGCTGCACTTGTGGAGAAGTGGAGAAATCAGTGCAGAGTGACACGGGTGGTGACACGGGTAGTGACACGGGCGTGTCACTACCCGTGTGCGTCGAGTTCCACTCGACAAGCCGTGTCGAGACTGGCGAGCTGTGTCGACACCAAGTGACACGGGTAGTGACACGGCCATGTCCCTACCCGTGTGCGTCGAGATGATCTCGACGAGGCGTGTCGAGATCGTCGAGAGGCGTCGAGATCGTCGAGAGGGGTCGACACTAAGTGACACGGGCGTGTCCCTACCCGTGTGCGTCGAGTTGAGCTCGACGAGAAGTGTCGAGATGTAACTCAAGAAGTACACGGCCAATAACACGTCAAGGCACACGGCCGTGTCATGTGGACACGGGTCGGGACACGGGCGTATCCCTACCCGTGTCAAACATTGAACCGACATGGAAACCGCCACGGCCGTTTCACGGAAGCAGGACACGGGTACGGACATGGCCGTGTCCCTACCCGTGTCACATTTTGTATATAAGGGGCAGAGAAAACCCTAGCCGTTTTCATTCCCATTTCTTCCCCTAATTCCTGTGAGAACTCCTGGTGAGAGGAAAACTGCAGGAGCAAGTTCTACCGAAGGAGATCCGTCATCGCCGTGAAAGAGAAGATGCCGCCAAGGAGAACTACGCGATCCATGGCCGGAAATGGTGGTACCGCTGGAGCCAACGTGAGTTTCCTACCCTCTCACTTGGTGCTAGATCTTAGATATTTAGGAGAGACATCGGCTCAAGAGAGCTTGATGGAGAGGAGAAGATTTCTAGGTTTGGCCATGCTAGGATTTGAATCCTAGATTTTAGATCTCTTCAACCGTTCTCCTTTCTTCAATACGACGATGGGTGAATGGTTTCGTGAGGAGTTTTGGCCCTTGAGGTTGAATAAGGTAGGAGGACATTTCTGGAAAATTTAGGAAGGATCGCTTGAGGAGGAAGACGGACCGATGCCGTTCATTTTTCTTTAAGATGCGCGCAGAATCTGTATTCTGCGCGCAGCGATCTTCTAGGCCATTTTCATGTAGGATATGGGCAGATCTGGGCTTTTGGCTAAACACGAAAGTTGTAGCCCTTGGAAATACCTTTCCAACGAGTGGTTGCACGACTTCAGATGATGTCTGTGGCCCCGGGAAAACCTAATCGAGTTTGCTGTCCGGCAATTCCTGTACACAGAAATCGTGTTCTGTGCGCAGCGAACTTTGAAGCCGATTTCGAGTAAGTTATTGTCAGATCTGGGTTGTGACCTGAATATGAAAGTTGTAGATCATGTAAAGGTATTTCCAACGAGGGGTTACACGCCTCCACCGGATTCCTGTAACTTCAGGAAACTCCGGTCGAAGTTGCTGTCCAGTGCTAATCCTGCGCTGAAATTCTGGGTCTCTACATACATTGTGGATTTGAAATTGGTGGGTCCAATGTCGCAATTAATTCGAGATTTTGGTGAAATAATTTTATGTTAACCACCAAAGTGTTATGGATGATAATATTTACTGCTTTAGAAATCAATTTATTATCGCAAGATAGCTTGAGGCCTGTTGATTTCCTTATGTTTAATTGGATTGATTTGATAATACTTCGGTAAGTTGTCGTAAGAGCAAATCTTGTTTATATCATGTTGAAATCACTTGGGATGATATATAGATGGGTAACCCATGGCCATGCATATGTTTTATATCGGATTGAATTTAGGAGTCCAACAATAGTGTGTCGTCTCCTATTGGCATTTTATAGTAAAGGTGCAAGTGCGGTGTTGACCGCCACTTGTTTTGGTCGTGTTGAGGTAAGGTGTGGATGGATGGTGGGGCTGTGTCCTCGTGCTCACTCCGAGGCCCCTTCCATGATATGTTGATGTGGAATTTGCATGTGGTGTGAGCCGACACGCGGTGTCGTAATCCTGGGTTAAGGATAGTATGGCAGGTCTACGGGCTCTCCAGTCGTCACACCGACGGGAGTTGGCAGTTAGACTTGGTCGGTTTGGGCTGTGTCCTCGGTGTTCACGTCCCGAGGCCCCTCCGGCCATGTGAACGGTTGGGCTGTGTCCTCGTGCTTCTTTCGAGGCCCCTTCCGGGTCACGCAAGGCCAGTTCGGGCTGTGTTCTTGGTGCACATCTACCCAAGACCCCGTTGGGCCATAGTACGCCGGGGCTCCGCTGTTGTGTTCTTAGCGTTGAGGTGTACGGAGGCCTAGGTGAAGTAGTGTGATACCCGCCTAGTAGTAGAAGTGCCCGTTCTACTGTCACCGCCTGGACACGGTGGCTGATGCCTGAGAGGTTAGCTACCTGCTCGAAAAGTGGGAACTACAGTCTGTGTCGACATAGCAATTGCATGGGTGAGCATGGGTGAGTCATTGCATAGCATTCATAGCATTTCATAACATTGCACAACAAGATTCTCATCGTATAAGTTTGTATGGGCACTCTTATACGATGAGTTACTTTTATGTAACCCGATCCTTAACTTATAAGTTTGTATGGGCATTCTTATAAGTTAAGTTACTTTCCTGCTGTTACTTATACTTGCTAGTTTAGTGTAGCTCTTACATAAATGCTGATTATGATACTGTTACTCTTACACTACTGCCACCTGCCTGTACTTCCTTTACTTGCATACTTGTTATATACTATACTCTTGTTCCTTTTCTCCGCCCGGTGCCGAGGAGTCGCCGGGGGAGCGGATGTGAAACCACTTAGTCGTTTCGACTAACGGTTGCTACGTCTTCCTTTTTAGGAGGTCATGCCGCAGGTGGAGCAGCCGCAGACTACGCAGCAGGACAGCCAGGCCAGGATGACAGGGCCTGAGGTGACGGTGCCGTCGATACCGTCAGTTACTGATGTTAGTATTTGATACTCTGATGTAGCCCGTTTGGGCAATGTTTAGCTGTACTCTGATATATGGTAGAAGCATGTTTTAGCTTCTCGTTATATTGATGTATTTGGACATTATAACTTAGTGTGGATTTGACTTCTGGTTGTTTATTTATTTGGTTGGGTTGGCATGTTATTTTGATATTGTTGTAGCCGGCGGAATAGGCGTCTTGTGGTACAGGTTAGCCCGTGTGCTAATGCTACCGCAAGGCGGCTGTTCCGGGTATAAGACACCCCTTCGTGCCATGTTTTGGGATCCGGGTAGGGGGAGTTTTACACTCTTGGTGCAGCCTACATTGGAGCAGCCCGGCCCCTCCTTCATTGATCCAGCCCGAGCTCTCTTCTTGGTGCAACCCGGCCTCCTCCGCACTTCAAAGATAAAACAGCCCACTTCAAGGATAAAGAAGCCCAAGCTCCTCTTCAAGCCCAAAACCGTGAGCATGCACCTTGCCACCTTTGCATGGCTGGCTCCCTCTCTCCTTTTCATCAATTCCTTTTTCACATTTCTCTCCCCACACATGCATGCACCTTGCCACCTTGGCATGGCCGGCCACACCTCTCTCTCTCTCTTTCATTTAATCCACATCCATCCCCCTCTCTATTTTACATTTTCCACTCTATTTTCCATAAAGTCCACGCATTGAACCCACCTCTCACTCTCCACCTCATTAAATATCATGCATGCATTCTCTCCACTTCTTTTAAATGACATGCTTGAACTTCTCTCCCTTTACATGGCCGGCAACCCTCCTCTTTCATCCCCCTTGTTTATTTTATTTTCTCTTTTCATTCTCATTTAAGGCCATGCAATGAATCTCATCCTCCCCCCTCCCTTCATTAAATGAAATGCATGCACCCTCTCCCCATATACATGGCCGGAAACCCCCCCCCCCCTTGCCTCCTCCTCTTCATTCCCATCTAGAATATTCCCTCCTCATCTATAAAAGGCACCATGGTCTCATGCTTTAAGGGTTAGACTTTGGAGAGATCAAGTGGAGAGTACAAGTCAAGAGAGCTTTTGTTGTAATTTTATTTCTTAGTTTACCTTGTTGCAATTTTTTTCGTTGAAGTAATTTAGTATTGTTTTGTTTAGCATTGTGTACTCTTTCATTTAGTATCAATAAAATGAAATTTTCTTCTCTTTACATTATTATCTCCTTTTCCAATATGCGTAGCTAATCTTCTCTTAGCCTTCGATCGTGAGGATCCATAAAATGAGATGAGGGTTTCTTTTATTTCATAGTTTTATTTTTGCTTAATTTTACTCGATCCTTCTTTGATTTTTATTTTGTCGACTCCGTATTTTCGGTATACGGTAGTAGGCTGGGATCTCATATTTGAGTAGCCAAGAGCCTCATGAATGTGAAAGATCACTCAAAGAAGGAAGGAGTTGAACGCAACCCTAGAGATAGGATGACAAAAATCTTCCGGATTGGAGTCAAATCCAATAGTGCGGGTCACCTCGATAATGCGGCTTTAGGCCTTTTTGACTTGAAAGAGATTTCGGTCGAAACGTCTATAAGCTAGGAGACTTAATGCTCTAGCGAGATTTTGTCTTATTTTCGGATCCGTCACGGTTGAGTATGATTTGCAAATTTAAAACTATGCCTTTTCATCCCTCTCATTTCATTTTATGGTGAATCTTCGATCGAACGCTAGCTTTTTTTTATAAAGTTTTTCATCTAAAAAAATTATCTTTCGTTTTAGTTTAAAAATTCTCAAATCCCATTTTCTTTCGGTAGGATAATAGTTCAAGCGTGAGTAGCAGTGTTTGACAACCCCGTGTTGAAATACGACCTTGATACTACAATTCGACAGGTACACTTTCCTGTTCGGGTTTTAGCCCATCACATACAACCCGACACCTATTGTATAAGTGGTATGGGACGCTTATACAATAGGCCCTGCAAAATGACCCCTTGGTTTATAAGTTCGCGCGAGCGTGCTTATAAGTTAAGGTTTTTATTCTGTAAATATAAATGTACGATTGCTAGAAAACTGACACCCTATCGTATAAATTAGTATGAGACTTTTTATATGATAGAAGCCCTGCAAAAGAACCCTTGGCTTATGTGTTTTCATATAAGTTAAGGTTATTTTTCTTGTTCAGTCTTTCTTACATGCACCCTGTCTTATATACTATAGAAACGCTAGTTTAGTTCCACCGCCATCTGCTTATTTGTTATTCTCCACTTTCATGTCCTCTCCTTTCCTTCTCCCCGATCGGTTCCTAGGAGCCATGGGGGAAGGGGCAGAGGATGATAGGGCTTAGTCTTTTAGACTAACAGTTTTCGAACCACATCATTTTAGGGGACCGTGGAGCCCAGCATGGAGGAGCAGCCCCGGAGGTCAGCACGCTTGGAGATGGGGCAGTCTAGTACCAGAGTTCAGATGGCAGGGACTTTGAGTCCTGTTCGCTAGTAGTTGTTTTAGTTTTGCTTCCGCGATGAGAGATATGTCGTGAGGACATTGATGTACTGGGCATGAGCCCAAGATTTTAGTATTTTATTATTATTTTTGTGGACACTCCCTTCGTGGAGATTTATTTAAATACATGTGATTCTGGTGGACTTGTTGAGTTTCATTCTTACTCTTATAGTTTTGCTAAATTTTCTGTGATCGATATGGCGGGCAGGATTTACGTTTTGTAGTGACGACTTTCTCGAGTGAGAAGGTATCACCGCAAAGCGGCAGTTCTGGGCCTAAGACCCCGATGTTTCAAGAGGGTGGGGGGGTAGGTCTTACAAGTGGTATCAAAGCAGACCTCGATCGAAAAGTAGCAGTCCACAACCCCTGGGTCACCCCTGCGCGAGTTTAGTTTGGGGACAAACTAAGCAGCAGAAGCAGTGGTGTGCCCATAAGGGGGATCACATGTAAATTGTCCACTTTTAATTAGGTTTGAGTCGATTACTTACTAATGGAGTTTGTTGCGCAGCCCCCAGCACAGCCTACGCCATAAGGCGGAGTCCAGCAGACTCCGAATGTTGCACCACCTCCCCCGGTCCCCACTCTGTTCCTACAGTCAGATATGGGGCAAGACTCTGACAGCTATCCTGGAGGATTTTAGGGCTCAACAGGTTCCGGCTCCACAGCCAAACCCGGGGGCCAACTGGCTGAGTATATTCCGAGGACTTTCTCCCCCATCCTACTTGGGGACAGAGTCGGCCGTTCTGACGAAGGAGTGGCTGGACATCATGTATGAGATGATGACTGGGATACGGTGGCCGTGGGAGGAGAGGGTGCCCTTGGTTGTCTCTCGCTTAGAGTCTCATGCCAAGAGGTGGTGGAAGACATCGCTGGACACGACGTTTGCTGACAGAGAGGTTGCAGAGATTTCTTGGGGGGAGTTCAGGGCCGCACTGTTAGAGCATTTTGTTCTGCAGTCAGCCGGAGATGAGCTGGAAGATAGATTTCTACCGTTGAGACAGGGTAGCACGACGGTGGTGGAGTATCATCGGGAGTTCAACCACCTAGCCCGGTTTGTGGATTCTTATCAGTTGGATGAGGCAGGTTACACTAAGATGTTCTCTGAGGTCCTGCGAGAGGATCTGAGGGAGGCTCTATTGTTCGTGTCCGACGGGCATATTCCTCGGATATTGGAGATTGGAAAAAGGATCGAGGCATATTGGAATACTACACGAGGCCGGAAGTGGCCAACTGAGGATCAGGGCCGAGGAGCCAGAAATGATCAGCGACGGGGCCGCACACAGATGGGAGAACAGCAGAAGACCATCCTCGTCAAGAGGTGAGACAGGAGCAGAGGGAACCAGTAGGAGTGGCCCCTCAGCCTCTCCAGATGCGGGAGGTGCGGAGACCAGGGGTATGGCGTATCCCCCACCAGAGTGCTTCAACTGTCATCAGGTGGGGCATATCCAGAGGAACTGCCCCATGAGGGGGGAACCACCACAAGCACCACCGGCTGCCCCTCCAGCTCAGTATTTTGGAGGCCGTGGATGTGGCCGAGGTCATGGATACCCAGGCAGAGACCACATGGCAGGAGATGGAGCAAGTGTATGCACTGGATCTGACTCAACAATGGAATCCGGAGCAAGTGATCACAGGTATGCCAGTTAATTTTAAGTTTTCTCTTTCCTAGGTAATTATAGTTATGAGTATAGAACCGATAAACTAGGAAAGAAAACCATAATTAGATTTCTAAGAATTTAAACTACCTCAAGCATAGTATTCATCAGCGACAAGCCTGCCTATACACTGTTCGATACGGGTGCTTCACAATCATTAGTGTCAGAAGCCTTCGTGGAAGGGCTGGAAGGCGTGGAGCGGTTCACAGGCTTGATGATGAGGATACGTCTACCAGACAGATCGAAGTTATTCACCTCCACCCGCTGCAACATGGAGGCGGAGATCGGCGGAAAGACATTTGAAGCACCAGCGACGGTCCTGAAAATGCCAGTCTTTTATTTGATCCAGGGCATCACATGGTTGCATTGGAATCATGCTCAGATTGATTGCCTATCAAAGAGGATCACCGTGAGGCATGGGGATTCCTACATCGTCATTGAAGGTATTAGACCTATTCCCCCTCTCTTGCTTTCATCCGTGCAGGTCGTCAAGGCCCACTTGCAGGGGGAGAAATTCTATGAAGTGCTGTTTGAAATGGCCGAGGCCAAGGATTCCATCTCGGATATCCCGGTGGTATGAGATTTTGCTGATGTATCCCCAGAGAAGCTGCCAGGGTTACCCCCATACCGGGAGCAGGATTATCGGATACAGCTAGTGCTGGTGGTTAAGCCGGCATCTAGAGCCCCTTACCAGATGGCCCCGAAGGATTTGACAGAGTTTCGAAGCCAGTTCCTGGAACTAGTAGAAGCCGGATTTGTCTAGCCCAGCTCTTCACCATGTGAAGCACCAGTGTTGTTCGTCAAGAAGAAGGATGAGACACTTAGATTGTGCATCGACTACCGAGCACTGAACCGACTGACAGTCCGGAATACCTATCCATTGCCAAGGATAGATGAGCTATTTGATCAGCTGGAGGGGACGCATTTTTTTCAAAATTGGATTTGAGGTCGGGATACTACCAGCTGCAGATCCAGGAGGAGGACATTCTGAAGACTGCCTTCAGTAGCAGATATGGGCTGTTCGAGTTTATCGTGATGCCCTTCAGGCTCATGAATGCACTGTCGGTGTTCATGAGCCTCATGAATCGGGTGTTCGAGGCATACTTGGATGTGTTCATCGTCGTGTTTATTGATGACATCCTCATCTAGTCGAGGACAGAGGAGGAGCACACATGACATCTAACGCTAACCCTGGAGAGACTGCGGGAGCACCAGCTTTATGCAAAGTTCAGCAAATGCCAGTTCTGGTTGAGGGAGGTGGCTTTCCTAGGCCATATCATCAGTGGTGCTGGGTTGGCAGTGGACCCGGCCAAGATTCAGGAAGTTAGGGATTGGCCGCAACTAAAGTAGGCCATAGACGTGCGGAGATTTCTAGGACTTGTCGGTTACTACTGGAAGTTTGTGGAGGGATTTTCTCGTATTGCCCTTCCACTCACATCCTTGACGAGGAAGGATGTGCCCTTTGTATGGACCCCGCAGTGCGAGGTGGCTTTTTAGGAGCTGAAGGATCGACTCACCTCGGCTTCTATACTTGCCCTTCCTTCGGGGAAAGAAGGATTCCAGGTCTACACCGACGCTTCGTACTAGGGCATGTGTATAGTACTGATGCAGAATGGTCATGTGATAGCGTACGCCTCACGACAGCTGAAGAAGCATGAGCAGAACTACCCTGTTCATGACTTAGAGATTAGAGCGGTCATATTTGCTCTGAAAGTCTGGCGACACTATCTGTACGGTGTCCACTGTGACATATACTGCGACCACAAATATTTTAGGTATGTGGACAAGCAGAAGGAGCTGAATATTAGGCAGAGATGATATGTGGAGTTCCTAGCAGATTACCAATATGAGATGCACTACCACCCAGGCAAGTCGAATGTGGTGGCAGATGTGCTGAGTCGGAAGGCCACAATCTCTAGAGCAGGACTGCAGTTGATGGCCTTGGAGTTGGTCCAGATGTTAGAAAAGATGTAGATATCCTTGGTGTCCAAGGATCACCGTGAGGTTTATAGGGAGTACCTATCGTCGTTAGTTGCCACAGATAACATTTGAGACCGAGTCAGAGATGGGCAGAGGCAGGATGCCAAGCTAGATCTGATATTCTGGGCCTTAGAAGAAGGCACTGCTAGTGATTACACACTGAGGGTTGTCC
Source organism: Platanthera guangdongensis (assembly GCA_039583875.1). Taxonomy (NCBI): domain Eukaryota; kingdom Viridiplantae; phylum Streptophyta; class Magnoliopsida; order Asparagales; family Orchidaceae; genus Platanthera; species Platanthera guangdongensis. The sequence continues at coordinate 157,003,920 of CM077150.1, forward strand.
TGGTGTGTTTCAGAGGACGGGTTTACATACCAGAGAGAGGCCAGGTCCGGGAAGATATCATGACGGAGCCTCACTACAGTTGGTATACAGTACACCCAGGAGTTACGAAGATGACTGCGGATCTGAAGAAGACCATGTACTGGCCAGGCATGAAGAAGGATATCACCTAGTTCGTGACCCACTGCGAGGCATGCCAGCTGGTGAAGACAGAGTGCAGAAACCCCGCAGGATTGTTGCAGCCACTCTCAGTACCAGAGTGGAAGTTTGATGATATCGTGATGGACTTCATACATGGGCTTCCCCGATCGCGGACGAGAAATGATTCGATCTGGGTGATTGTCGTCCGGCTGACGAAGGTAGTCAGATTTATGCCGATCAGAAAGGATGACTCGATTAGTGTGTTGGTTCGGAAATTCATTGAGCAGTTCATCCATTATCATGGCGTACCCAGGACGATTGTATCAGATCGGGATGGACTGGTTACTTTCAGGGAGTGGAGATCAGTGCAAACTTACTTGTGCACTCGGCTGGCATTCAGTACAGCTTTTCATCCCCAAACTGATGGGCAGACGGAACGTACTAATCAGACTTTGGAAGATCTGATGCGACTTTGCATATTGGATCGCGGTGAGCCTTGGGAGAAGTTATTTCCACTGATCGAGTTCTCATATAATAACCGCTAGCAGTCCAGCATAAGGATGGCTCCTTATAAGGGCCTATATGGACGGAGGTGTAGGACTCCGCTGTCGTGGATATATGATGAGGATCCGAAGGCTTTGTGTTCCGAGTTTGTTGAGGACACCGAGGTTTAGGTGAGGTTGATACGCGACAGGATGTTAGAGGAAAAGAGCCGACATGCTAAGTATTACGACGCTCGACATTGTTAGGTGGAGTTCCAGGCGGGGGACTGGGTATTCTTGAAGATCCGACCAATGCATGGGATTTTAGGGGTACGTGGTCGGAAGAAGAAGCTCAGCCCAAGGTATATGGGGCCTTATAGGGTCCGGGAGTGGATCAGTCCCTTGGTTTACAGGCTGGAGCTGCCACCGGAGCTGGAGAGCCTGCACGACGTGTTCCATGTATCCTCTCTTTGGAGGGCTCTACTACGCCCGGAGCAATATATTACGGCCACGGATGGGCCGGTAGCATCTGATCGGTCAGTTCACCTGGAACCGGTCCAGACGGATGACATGGGAATACGAGTCTTGCGCCGCAAGAAGGTTCCATTGGTCAAGGTACTGTGGAGGAATCATGGGTGAGAGGAGCACACAATAGAGCCTCAGGACTTGATGCAACAGTGGTACCCAGAGCTTTTCAGGCAGGTATTACTCACAACCTCTCGGGATGTTACAATTTTCCTTTCATATTTGAAACCCCGTAGGCCTAACTAGAATTTTGAGGATGATTTTTTTGTTTATATATTGGGATTTGTAACATCCCTCAAACAACTAGACCCCTAGGAGTGGTTTTGTCATGACTAGGTCATGACAAAACCCTAGGAAGTCCAAAAAGGCCAAGTGAACCTAGGAATGTAGGTGAGATCACTATGGTATGCAAATAGTAGATCCCTAAACCATAGTTTAGGATGGCCATGAGGCTTCACCATGACTCTAAGATCCCACCATGATATCACCAATCTATTGGAAGGTCCATTAGAGCCCTAAGGGTCCATTGGAGTCGACCCAAGGTGGCCAAGTTGACCTAGAACCACCATAGGCCTAAATTGGGAAAGGTGCCCTAACTAAGGGCAATGTGCCCTAGTAAAGCCCAACCAACCCTACTAGGGTCATCCTAGACCTAGAGTGGGGTCAATGGGTCACTAAGGACCCATGGAGGGCAGTCAAAATGGTTAAGTTGACCAAAGTCAACTTTAACCCTAAATGGGTCAAACTAACCTACATAGGGTCAACTGACCTTCCCTTAGCCAAATGGATCCCACTCATGTCCTCCTAACCCTAGCTTGAGGTCAATCGGTCACCTTGGACCCATTGGGGTCAACTCTAGAGCCTAAGTTGGCCCAAGTCACCCTAGCCTTAAACTGGTCAAAGTGTCATAACTAAGGGTCAAGTGACCTTCAGAGTGCAAGTTAACCCTACCCAAGTACTTCTAGACTTTAGGGGAGGCCCATGGGTCACCAAGGACCCATTGGGGTCAGCCCTATTGGCTAATTTGACCAAAGTCAACTCTTGGGTCAAAGTGGTCAAACTAGCCTAAATGGCTAACTCAAGCCCAATCCAAGTGGGCTAGGCCCAGACAAGTGTGGCCCATTGGTCTAGGAGGAGGTGAGACACATTTTGGGCCCATCAAATTCAGAATTTGGTGACTAGGAGAGAGAAAGAGGGAGTTACCCAAATTTGGAGGAGAGAGGAAGTTAAGCAAAATGGCCTTCATGGCCATAGAGGCTCCATAACCCCTCCTTTTGATGGGGCTTTAACTCCTTGGAGGTAGGGGAGGAGTTTTCAAGAGGTGGCCGGCCAGTGGGTCAGCTCAGCCCTTCAACTGGCTGAAACTGAAATTGCCCATTAATGGCCATTCATGGCCATTGGAGTTACACCCTTCCCCTTCCCCAATTAGGGATCTTAAAAGCATCACCAGGCAGAGGGGAGAAGGTTACAACCTTTACCTGGAGGATTCAAGGCGCTTGACTGTAACGCACCCGATTTTTCTACAATTATTTAATTCTCGTTTGGCGTTACGTTGACGCGTTTCCCGCTTGTGCCGTTTGTTAGAGCGTGGTCTTAGCTCTTTAGGTTCCTTGTGTGGTTGTTGGTGGCCTATTTGGCAAGATTCCCTAGCAAGCCGGGTCTGTTTTGGTGTCCGGTGAGGCCTCTCGAGGGATGCTTGTGTTTTGGCTTCGGGTGGTGATAACCCGAGTTTTGCTCGTTGAAAGATGATTTCGACTTCGTCGTTGCGTTCGTAGCGTGGGTATTTTGCTACGGTGCAAATTTCGTCGAATTCCGAGCATGTTCGCGTTTCGCGTCGTTTTTTATTTTATTTAAAAAAATGTGATATTATATATTATATATAGATATTTTTTTTTGAAAGTAGCAGTTATGGTGAAAAGGTGGCTGGCAGCTTTTGGGTTGGCTAAGAATAGAAAGTATTTGGGACTTAGCCGCTGTCTATAAATAGTCTTAAATTAGAATAAAGACTATTCATTGTCTTTTCGGAATTAGCATAACCGCTGTCCCTGTACAAGAAAGGAAAACCAGCAGGCTGCCCTTGCCTTCCACCGCAGATTCCCGGAGTTTTAGCGGTCGGATTTTCGTTCTGAGGGTAGATCTGGACTGCTCTCCCCTAGATCTTAATTTCGACGGTAAGCTTTCTCCATTTTGTGTCTTTCTATGGTGTTGTAGATTTTTGTTTGGCCCCTCTCCCTCTCCGAAAATGTCCAGTCTTGCTCGGTTAGGTGTTTGCTTCTAGGTCCATGGGGAAGCAGAATAGTTGGTCGAGACCTTCCGGAAATCAAGGCAAATGTGCTCCTGCCCTTACCAAGTGACTTGTTTTAGTTCCTTTTATACCCTGCCACTCATAGATCACCCTGTTGCTTGGATATTAATGTTCAGTGTCTATTAATCTTAGTCACGTAAATGCTTAAGCCTATTTGATCACTCTCTGTACAAGTTTACACAAGAATCAGACTTGTTGTTAAAGTTTTTTCTCCTTTCTTGGACTTCCTACTATTAATTTGACTTGCTCTCGGGTTGGGGATAGAGAGATGAGAGTGGAGATGCTTTTTTTTCTGCACAGTAACTATAGACGGATAGTTGTGTTGTGGCCTTAATATTGGTTTTGTACAAAGTAATCTGTCTTGGATAGGCATGAATTGGGGGAAATTAGGCTTGCCTGTGTAATGGTTGTATCAGAACCCCCTCTTTTCCTTAGTCTAGTTGATCAGAGCATTTCTGGGCTAAATGAAGTGGTCTGGAGAGATGAGGAGGGTACAAGAATTAGGTTGTAGCGTTTCTGGCTGGGGCGTTGATTAGTTCAGGTTTGAGTTTCTCTGATTTTTGCCTAAGTGTAAAATTGTTGAGTGAGGGAAGCTCACTCAACGCCGGGCTTGGATTTATGCTAAGTATAAAAGCGTTGACAGCGTTGAGTGCACTCAACGCTGCCAGGTCGATGACATTCGTCGTTCTCACCTCGACGTTGTTGGTCGAACTGAGATCGACGATCTCCGGTTGCCTGAGATCGATGAAGATCGTCGATCTGAGTTCGATGAAAATCATCGGGCTAAAGTCGACGTTTTCCTGTGATCTGAGTTCGACTAAATTCGTCGAACTGAGATCGACTATTTCCTGTGATCTGAGTTCGACGAAAATCGTTGAACTGAGATCGATGATTTCCTGTGATCTGAGTTCGACGAAAATCGTCGAACTGAGACCAACATTTTCCTGTGATCGGAGTTCGACGAAAAATCATCGAACTGAGATCGGTGTTTCCCTGTAAGCTGATATCGACGTTTATTTTGCCTTAACCGAATTTTTCTTTCATTTTCTTTTCTTCCCGAGTGATTACCTCCTAGGTGGGGATGTCTTGTCGGCCATTCGTTTCTTCCTTTAGTTTTTGAGGGCCGAATCGTGGGTTATGGCAGGTAGTGGTATTTTGACGCTCTAAAGGAATGGAATGTTTTGTGTGCGAGTCGTGGCCGCCACCTTTTACTCCCAGGTACGGGCTGGGTATAGCCGTGGCCGCCACCTTTTAATCCCAGGTACGGGCTGGGTATGTGGTGGCCTTGTGCTGACGTCAGTGTACTTTTTAGTTGGAACTGGTTGTTTGGGGGACTGTTTTTGGTCACCAACTCAGGTCCAGTTTGTTTTACTACTGCCATTACTCACAATTTAGGATTGTTAGATGTTTATTCCTTTGTAGATTGCAACTTTTGTTGGCACATGTTTGCCTTGTAGACTCTGCATGTTTTATGACACGGTTGTTGTTGTTTTCTCGCAATTGGTGCCAGTGCGACTTGTCTTGGGTAGTGTTTGTCTGTTACTGTCTTACTTTCTTCTTTTGCGTACCCTTTTATATAACACTTCCATGCAGCTTATTTGTTTTACTTGCTGAGGTATTCTTTTTTTCTCTGAATGCCTCAGGTTCTGATTAGTAGCTGAGTAGGAGGCTAGTTTTGCTGTGTTGTTGCTGGTGATCTCTTGTACTATAGAGATCAGTTTCTTGGTCTTGTGAGGTAGTTTTCTGTTTTTCTTACAGACATACATGCTCGCTAGTGGGTTCGTGTCAGGTTGTTGACGCCCGCTGGTGGTTTCTTACTTATGATACTAGATATGTTTCTTTTACTGCTACCTTTCTGGAGATAGTCTATTTACTCTTGGGAAGATTTATGCTAGGTTGCTAGTTACTTTTAAACCTAAAAACACTATTATAAGTATATCTCATGATCAGCATGTTTATAAAACTCATACACTACTTTCCAAGCAACGTAAAAAGATCATTTTCTTACTTATAATATAAAACAAATCTAGAGTCTTGCATAGTATAAGTTGACCTCTAGGGACACTTATGCACACTCATAGGATGTCAAATATAAATAAAGTATTTTCCACTGCGTATAATTATAGTTTTTAAACTGTGGACTAGATGATCCACTAAGCCGAGGGATACGGCCTTTAAAATATAGCTGATTTTCTAATCATTAAACTTATGAATTTTCATAGTCTAGTTAGATGGTGTTCGCCTGAGCGTCGAGAGTTATCCCCTGCTCGACGTGGCATCACGACACGTGTTTTCTTATACTCTGATACTTCTTAAATTCGGAGAAAATACGGGTTGTGACAGTTGGTATCAGAGGGAGGTTTCTTGACAATTTGTCGGGCAACCTTTCCTTGTAGGTATTAGATGTTTAGCATCATATCATACACACACCGATATGTCATCAGCACGTCTTGGCTGAAGCACAAACACTACACTCATAGCATACCATGAAGTATACGGGGCATATTATGTAGTATGGGATGCATAATATGTGTCTGTATATGGATCCACCATAGGGGCAACATGTGAGGGTTATGTAGTATGGGATGCATAACCTCACCACATGAATGCGACTAGCACGTTTATTTTTCGTTGTATGAGAATGTTATGTAGAATGGAATGCATAACATTTTCATGCGTACGCCACTCATAACATGCATTAGTTCCTTTTTAGAATGCATTGCACAATCATGCATAGCATAACATTACATAACCACAATGTGCCAAGCTAAAAATTTGCAGGATGACATATGTACACACATGGTTTTAAATCAGAAAAAGAATATAAATTCATGCATTCCCGATCTATGCACAAGAGTTAGTTGATGGTGGTAAACCATCCTAGGTTAAGCATAGCATCACTTTTGTAAAAATAAAATAAAATCTCAGAGCAAGTATAGCAGTTAAAAGTTTATATTTATGTATATATTGTCTGTACTGGTAGTTTGTTCTAACTGTTGACAAGGTTTCGACCTCAGTTTTTATGGTTTTAGGATGGCGAGACGTCCTTCGACTAGGTCGACTTCCCTGTCTGAGGGTGAGTCTTCAGGAGTGTAGAGTGATGCGTTGATCGAGAGCCTGCGACAGAGCAATGATTCCTTGACCATGCAGTTGGCGGAGATGCAGGCCCAGATCCAGTCTCTGGTGGCAGTTGTGGCAGGACAGACTCAGGGAGTGCAAGACCCTGTAGGGGGATTAACTGCTCCTCCCCCGCCTGCTCCCCTGAGACCTCCAGTGGTAGTGCCAGCAGAGATGGCCTTTATCACACAGTTTTAGAGACTTAGCCCTCCTACATATGATGGGAAGGCAGATTGCATGGTCATAGATGATTGGTTGATCTCCATGGAGGAGATGTTCACGTACTCCAGTGTTGTAGATGACCAGAGAGTGATTATAGCCGCCTATCAGCTTAAGGGTTTGGCTAAGAGTTGGTGGCTTAGATAAAAGGAGAGTTTGGTAGCTCGTTGCTCTTGGGGATTATTCAAGGAGATGCTGTTGAGGAAGTTTTTGCCTTCGGTCGAGCGTGACCGACTAATGAATGACTTCCTCCACCTGAAGCAGAGGCAACTCACGGTCAGTGAGTACGAGATAGAGTTCAGCAAGTTGAGCCGGTTTGCCCCTGGGTTGGTGAGTATTGAAGCTGATCGAGTCAAGCTATTCCTTGGTGGCTTGAGGAGCGAGGTTCAGCAGTTGTCCAGCGCATATGGATCAGAGACTTATGCAAGGGTAGTGGAGGCTGCTCTGAAAGTGGAGGCAATTGAGACCTCAAAGAGAAGATGCCAGCAAATGAGGAAGGACAAGAGGAAGTCTGCTGAAGAGAAGAACCCCCAGGTACCCGGTGCTGCTTCGGGAAAGAAGAGCAAGGTAGTGTGTAGCTTCTGTGGCTGGTCAGGCCACCCTGTTGAGAGGCGTTTCAAGAAGGCGGGAGCTAAGAAGAAGGAGCATGTTCATGCTATTCAAGGTGCTCTTAGGAAGGATGTTTCCTGTTCTGTTTGCAAGCGACCCGGGCATGATGCTGCCTAGTGCTGGTCCAAGGATAAAGTCTGCTATCAGTGTGGACAGAAGGGCCATATCACGACAAGGTGTCCTCAGGTCCAGCCTGTTCTTAAAGCAGTTCCACTTCAGGCATTACCTCCGCCTCAGCGTGTGGATAAGGGTAAAGGAAAGCTGAACGTGATCTTTTCTGAGGAGGCTCAAACTTCAACTCAGGTCATCTCAGGTTAGTTATTTTCCTAGCCTGAAAGTTTTATTTACTAGAATGGTTATAGTTTTTGTTTTGGTAGTTCCTTAGTTGCTTATATACTCCTATAGGGAAATTTAAGGTGAAGAACCGCTGCGCGCGTGTTCTGTTCGACTCCATCGCTACCCACTCGTTTGTGGCTAGGGCTTTTGTGGAGCGATATCGGTTGATTCTAGATCAAGTTCATGATACCTTCCGCGTCAAGTTCCCTTCTGGTGAATCTGTGTTATCAGATTTGGGTATTCTGGATTGCCCTATTTTGTTGGGGGACTTTCTTGCGAAGGCAGACTTGAAGATGATTGATCTAGAGGATTTCGATGTTATTCTGGGCATGGACTGGTTATCTAAGTATGATGCGGTTATTCAGTGCAAAGGGAAGCGCTTGGACTACATCATGGACAACGGTCAGCCTGGAAGTGTGTATGATGATCCTTGCCAGGATTTTCCTGTCATTTCTGTGGTATGTGCTCAGAAGCTGTTTCATTCTGATTGTTTTGCTTGTTTAGTCTCGGCGGTTGGGACTGCTGTTAGTGTACCGCGCTTGGAGGAGATTCCTGTTGTACATGGTTTCTCTGATGTTTTTCCTGATGACCTTCCTGGTCTTCCCCCCAATCGGGATGTTGAGTTTGTGATTGATTTGGAACCGGGTACGCGTCCTATTGCTAAGGTGCCATACCGGATGGCCCCTCGTGAGTTGGAGGAGTTGTGAGTCCAGTTGGACGATTTGTTGGCAAAAAGCTTTATCAGGCACAGTTCGTCGCCTTGGGGTGCACCTATTCTATTTGTGAAGAATAAGGATGGGTCGATGAGGCTGTGCATCGATTATAGGGAGCTGAACAAAGTCACCATTAAGAACAGCTACCCTCTGCCGAGGATCGATGACTTATTTGATCAGTTGCGTGGTAGCACGGTGTTTTCCAAGATCGATCTTTGTTTTGGATATCATCAGCTCAGGATCCGTGAGGTAGATATTCCACGGACTGCGTTTAGATCGAGGCATGGACACTTCAAGTTTCTAGTGATGTCGTTTGGTTTGACCAACGCACCGTCATATTTCATGGATATGATGAACCGGGTGTTCAAGGATTTTCTGGACAAGTTTGTTGCGGTATTCATCGATGTTGTGTTGATCTACTCTCGCAGTGCTGAGGAGCATTAGCAGCATCTGCGCTTGGTTCTATCGGAGTCGAGGGACCACAAATTATTCGCCAAGCTGAGCAAGTGCTAATTTTGGTTGCCTTAGGTCTCGTTTCTGGGCCACGTGGTGAATAAGGATGGGATCTCGGTCGACCCGAAAAAGATCGCAGCAGTGATGGATTGGAGTAGGTCGGGCACGCCCAAGGAGATTAGAAGCTTCCTAGGGTTTGCCGGCTACTACAGGAGGTTCGTGGAGGGTTTCTCCACCCTGGCTGCACCTTTGACCAGGTGGACTCAGAAGAACACGACCTTTGTTTGGAGCGAGAAGTGCGAAGAAGTATTCCTGGAACTGAAGAACAGATTGTGCACTGCTCCCGTTCTGACCCTACCTACTGAGGGTGTGGAGTATGATGTGTACGTGGATGCTTCGCATGTTGGTCTGGGTTACGTGTTGATGCATGTTGGAAAAGTGATTGTGTATGGGTCGAGGCAATTAAAGACTCATGAGAGAAATTACCCTACGCATGACCTTGAGTTTGCAGCGGCGATTTATGCGCTAAAGCTGTGGAGGCATCTACTTTATGGTGCTCAGTACAAGATCTTCACAGATCATAAAAGTCTAAAGTACGTGTTCACACAGAAGGAATTGAATTTATGCCAGCGGCGGTGGCTAGAGTATGTGGCCGATTACGATGTGGACATCCAGTATCATCCGGGCAAGGCCAATGTGGTGGCAGACGCCCTGAGCCGGAAGACGGGGAAGATCTTTAATCTCTCCGCCGATCGTTTAGTGGAAGAGTTCCTCCTGATGGATAACTCCTTGGGATGCTGTGACATGCAGAGCAGTTTGGCAGTGGCAGAGCCGTCTTGGATTTCACTTACCAGGTTACACCAAAAGGATGATCCGGATCTTCTGCACTTATACCTCAGGACTGAGAGAGGGGAGTTGCCGGATTTTTCTATCGATGATGCGGGTACTTTGAAGTACCGCGGAAGGTTTTGCATCCCCGCTATTCGAGACATCAGGGTTATGATATGCAGAGAGGCTCATGGATCCAGTGTTGCCTACCATCCAGGATCTACAAAGATGTATCATGAATTGAAGTAGATTGCCTGGTGGTATGGGATTAAGGGTGATATAGCCCGATTTGATGCTGAGTGCCACACTTACAAGAGGGTGAAGGCTGATCATGGAAGGCCTGGTGGCAATTTGACTCCGTTGGAGATCCCGACTTGGAAGTGGGAGAGTGTTTCTATGGACTTCATTACGTGTTTACCGAGATCTCCAAGGGGATTTGATTCAGTTTGGGTAATCGTGGACCGATTGACGAAGTGTGCGCACTTCGTACCTTATAAGATAGATTACCCGATGAAGAAGATACCAGAGTTGTACCTGAGCGAGGTCATCATATTGCACGGTATGCCAGTTAGCATCATTTCGGATCGAGACTCCCGTTTTACATCTCGCTTCTGGAGGAGTCTGCAAGAGGGTTTGGGTACAGATTTGAGGTATTCTACAGCTTGCCACCCGCAGACCAATGGTCAGACTGAGCGAGTGAACCAGATAGTTGAGGATATGATTAAGTGCTACATCTTGGACCACGGTGGAGCATGGGATGAGCGTTTGCGGCTTATGGAGTTTGCATACAATAACAGTTACCAAGAGAGCTTGCAAATGGCTCCGTTTGAAGCTTTGTATGGGGGCGCTGCAGAAATCCCTTGTTTTTGACCGAGGTCAGTGAGAGGCCTGTGTTGGGTCCGGATGCGCTCGAGGAAATGGAAGTCACAGTGAAGCTTATTCGAGAAAAGCTTCGTATAGCTCAGGAGATATATGAGAAGAACGTCAACCGGCGTAGGTCTGACTTGGAGTTTTCTGTAGGGGACCTTGTGTTTCTTAGGTTTGCCCGATGGTTGGTGTTAAGAGGTTCGGTTAGAACCGGAAATTGGATCCGAGGTATGTGGGCCCGTTTAAGATTGTTGAACGGATTGGTGTGTCAGCTTATAGGCTAGATTTGCCAGCAAACTTCCCTGGTGTTCACAATGTGTTCCATGTAAGCCAACTACGGAAGTGTGTTCAAAGAAGTGGGCAAGTTTTAAATTCTGTGCCCCAATTGGAGCCAAATCTTTCCTATTGAAGTGCCGGTCCGCATTCTGGATACTCAAGATCGGGTTCTGCGGAGAAAGTCCATCCCGATGGTCAAATTCCTATGGAAGAATCAAGATTTATAAAGCGCGACTTGTGAGCTAGAGTCGGCTATGAGGGAGGCTCACCCTCACTTGTTTCCCTAATTTGATCGGTATGTTTCCTTCCTTGTAACTCCTGTTTGTTACTTTCCTTCTATAAGTATAAGTAGAGTATATAAAGTTTCGGGACGAAACTTTCTTGTAGGGGGAGTGACTGTAACGCCTCCAATTTTGCTGCGATTATTTAATTCTCGTTTGGCATTACGTTGACACGTTTCCGGCTTGTGCCGTTTGTTAGAGCGTGGTCTTAGCTCTTTAGGTTCCTTGTGTGCTTGTTGGTAGCCTATTTGGCAAGATTCCCTGGCAAGCCAGGTCTGTTTTGGTGACCAGTGAGGCCTCTCGAGGGATGCATGTGTTTTCGCTTAGAGTGGTGATAACCCGAGTTTTGTTCGGCGAAAGATGATTTCGACTTCGCTGTTGCGTTCGTAGCGTGGGTATTTAGCTACAGTGCAAATTTCGTCGAATTCCGAGGATGTTCAGGTTTCGCGTCGTTTTGTATTTTATTTATATTAATGTGATATTATATATTATATATAGATATTTTTTTTAGAAAGTAGCAGTTATGGTGAAAAGGTGGCTGGCAGCTTTTGGGTTGGCTAAGAATAGAAAGTATTTGGGACTTAGCCGTTGTCTATAAATAGTCTTAAATTAGAATAAAGACTATTCATTGTCTTTTCGGAATTAGCATAATTGTTGTCCCTGTACAAGAAAGGAAAACCGGCGGGCTGCCCTTGCCTTCCACCGCTGATTCCCGGAGTTCTAGCAGTCGGATTTTCGTTCTGAGGGTAGATCTGGACTGCTCTCCCCTAGATCTTCATTTTGACGGTAAGCTTTCTCCATTTCGTGTCTTCCTATGGTGTTGTAGATTTTCTTTTGAACCCTCTCCCTCTCAAAAAATGTCCAGTCTTGCTCGGTTAGGTGTTTGCTGCCAGGTCCGTGGGGAAGCAGAAAAGTAGGTCGATACCTTCCGAAAATCAAGGCAAGTGGTGCTCCTGCCCTTGCCAAGTAACTTGTTTTTGTTCCTTTTATACCCTGCCTCTCATAGATCACTCTGTTGCTTGGATATTAATGTTCAATGTCTATTAATCTTAGTCACGTAAATGCTTAAGCCTATTTGATCACTCTCTGTACAAGTTTACTCAAGAATCGGAGTTGTTGTTAAATTTTTTTCTCCTTTCTTGGATTTCCTGCTGTTAATTTGACTTGCTCTCGGGCTGGGGATAGAGAGATGAGAGTGGAGATGCTTTTTCTTTTCTACACAGTAACTATAGCCGGATAGTTGTGCTGTGGCCTTAATATTGGTTTTGTACAAAGTAATCTGTCTTCGTTAGGCACGAATTGGGGGAAATTAGGCTTGCCTGTGTAATGGCTGTATCATAACCCCCCTCTTTTCCTTAGTCTAGTTGATTAGAGCATTTCTGGGCTAAATGAAGTGGTCTTGAGAGATGAGGAGGGTACAGGAATTAGGTTGTAGCGTTTCTGGCTGGGGGCGTTGATTAGTTCAGGTTTGAGTTTCTCTGATTTTTTCCTAAGTGTAAAATCGTTGAGTGAGGGAAGCTCACTCAACGCCAGACTTGGCTTTATGCTAAGTATAAAAGCGTTGACAGAGTTGAGTGCACTAAACGCTGCCAAGTCGACAACGTTCATTATTCTCAGCTCGACGTTGTTCGTCGAACTGAGATCGATGATCTCCGGTTGCCTGAAATCGACGAAGATCGCCAATCTGAGTTCGATGAAAATTGTCGGGCTGAGGTCGATGTTTTCCTGTGATCTGAGTTTGACGAAAATCGTCGAACTGAGATCGACGATTTCCTGTGATCTGAGTTCGACGAAAATTGTTGAACTGAGACCAACATTTTCCTGTGATCGGAGTTCGACGAAAAATCGTCGAACTGAGATCGACGTTTCCCTGTAAGCTGAGATCGACATTTATTTTTCCTTAACTGAATTTTTCTTTCATTTTATTTTCTTCCCGAGTGATTACCTCCTAGGTGGGGATGTCTTGTCGGTCATTCGTTTCTTCCTTTATTTTTTGAGTGCCGAATCATGGGTTATGGAAGGTAGTGGTATTTTGACGCTCTAAAGGAGTGGAATGTTTTATGTGCTATCCGTGGCCGCCAACTTTTAGTACCAGGTACAGGCTGGGTATAGCCGTGGCCACCACCTTTTAATCCCAGGTATGGGCTGGGTATGTGGTGGTCTTGTGCTGACGTCGGTGTATTTTTTAGTTGGAACTGTTTGTTTGGGGGACTGTTTTTGGTCACCAACTCAGGTCCAGGTTGTTTTACTACTGCCATTACTCACAATTTAGGATTGTTAGATTTTTCTTCCTTTGTAGTTTGCAACTTTTGTTGGCACATGTTTGCCTTATAGACTGCAGGTTTTATGACAGGGTTGTTGCTGTTTTCTCGCACTTGGTGCCAGTGCGACTTGTCTTGGACAGTGTTTGTCTATTACTGTCTTACTTTCTTCTTTTGCGTACCCTTTTATATAACACTTCCATGCAGCTTATTTGTTTTACTTACTGAGATATTCTTTTCTTCTCTGAATGCCTCAGGTTCTGATTAGTAGCCGAGTAGGCGGCTAGTTTTGTTGTGATGTTGCTGGTGATCTCTTGTACTATAGAGATCAGTTTCTTGGTCTTGTGAGGTAGTTTTCTATTTTTCTTGCAGACATACATACTAGCCAGTGGGTTCGTGTCAGGTTGTTGATGCCCGCTAGTGGTTTCTTACTTATGATACTAGATATGTTTCTTTTACTGCTACCTTTCTGGAGATAGTCTATTTACTCTTGGGAAGATTTATGTTAGGTTGTTAGTTACTTTTAAATCTAAAAAATACTATTATAAGTATATCTCATGATCAGCATGTTTATAAAACTCATACACTACTTTCCAAGCAACGTAAAAAGGTCGTTTTCTTACTTATAATATAAAATAAATCTAGAGTCTTGCATAGTATAAGTTGACCTCGGGGGACACTTATGCACTCTCATAGGATGTCAAATATAAATAAAGTATTTTCCGCTGCGTATAAGTATAGTTTTTAAACTGTGTACTAGATGATCCACTGAGCCGAGGGATACTGACTTTAAAATATAGCTGATTTTCTAATCATTAAACTTAGGAATTTTCATAGTCTAGTTAGATGGTGTTCGCCTGAGCGTCGACAGTTATCCCCTGCTCGACGTGGCATCACGACGCGTGTTTTCTTATACTCTGATACTTCTTAAATTCGGAGAAAATGCGGGTTGTGACACTGAGCCGAGGGATACGAAATTAAACTTAGGATATGATGCAAGGAATTTTCATAGTCTAGTTAGATGGTGTTTTGTATCTCGCATCCTTGCATCACGACGCATCCTTTAAAATATAGCTGATTTTCTAATCAATAAACTTAGGAATTTTCATAGTCTAGTTAGATGGTGTTCGCCTGAGCGTCGACAGTTATCCCCTGCTCGACGTGGCATCACGACGCGTGTTTTCTTATACTCTGATACTTCTTAAATTCGGAGAAAATTCGGGTTGTGACAGTTGGTATCAGAGGGAGGTTGCTTGACAATTTGTCGGGCAACCTTTCCTTGTAGGTATTAGAAGTTTAGCATCATATCATACACACACAAGAGGGTTTGTAGCATAAATCTACAATGATCCGAAATGATGCTAGATGTTTAGTATCTCGATCCGAAATGAGCTAGAGTCGGCTATGAGGGAGGCTCACCCTCACTTGTTTCCCTGATTTGATCGGTATGTTTCCTTCCTTGTAACTCCTGTTTGTTACTTTACTTCTATAAGTAGAAGTAGTGTATATAAAGTTTCGGGACGAAACTTTCTTTTAGGGGGAGAGACTGTAATGCGTTTAAGAATACCTCAGCAATATATAGTGTTTTTAGGTTTAAAAGTAACTAGCAACCTAGCATAAATCTTCCCAAGAGCAAATAGACTATGAAAGAAATAGTGCCTAACCACCTAGAGGGGGGGGGGTGAATAGGTGTACTTTTCCTTTTTAATTTTAAGGCAGAAACTCTGTATAATTAAACCTGTTTTTGCAATATTCTATAATTATCACAACACAGCAACCACAGAAACAAACATACACAGAGTGCACACAGTATTTATAGTGGTTCCCCAAGGTCTGGGTACATCCACTTTCCCCCTTCGCCTATCTAGTAGTGTACTAGATTCGGCCTAACTTCAGCACTTCTCCTCAGATCCTTAGATCTTACAGCTCAGAACGCCAAACAGGTTCCTACAACTCAGAGTGACCCCACTCCTACAACTCAGGCACAAATCCCTACCACTCAGTCTTCAACACGACCTACACTCAGGCTAAATAACCCTACCTCAGCCTTCAACAAGACCTACACTCAGAGAATTGATTCTCCTACACTCATGCTCAAAAGCCCTACCTCAGCCTTTATAGATTTAGGCTTACAACTCAGATCCCTAAGGATCCTACAAAAAGATAATAAAATGTTTTTAGATCACCACTCAGATTGAGAGAATGAAGAGGGCAACCTTCTTGATCAGTTCTTGATAGCACTGATTCATGAGATCAACTTTGTCTTTGCTTTCTTCAAGGCTTCTTGAGTCTGAACTCAGTAAAGATGATCTTCATGAAGTAGACCGGCTGTCAACTTCTTTCTTAGGATGGAGAAATAAATCTGGATCCTACTTTGCAGTCTGGTTCAGAATCTGCTTCTTAAGAGATTTGATTAACAAGTCTCTTTCTTGACTTCAATTACTGTAGTTCTCTCTCTCCAAGTAAATCTGAAGTTTCTTCAAAATACTGATTTACAGTTTTCTCTGGATCTGT
Source organism: Platanthera guangdongensis (assembly GCA_039583875.1). Classification (NCBI taxonomy): domain Eukaryota; kingdom Viridiplantae; phylum Streptophyta; class Magnoliopsida; order Asparagales; family Orchidaceae; genus Platanthera; species Platanthera guangdongensis. Next base: position 157,019,844 of record CM077150.1, read on the forward strand.
ATTGATCTTCTTAATCTTCTGATTAATTCTTTAATTGTGTTCACCTTTTTTTTAAAGATATTCTATGTTGAAGGAGAAAGGCCTTTATATAGTCTTCCTCCAAGGTAACCGGCGGGCCCGGTTTCTAACGAACTTCTGACAGCTCTGACAGTTGCAGTTGACCGGTTGAAATGGCAGCTGTCAAGTCATCCAGTCACTTCTTGAAAATACTGTCTCTGTCTGAAAGTGTTGATGAGTCCACTTTATATACCTATTTTCGGACTCATCTGGGCTAGTTTTCACGCAGTTGCACTTCACTTTTAGTTCTTTATCGTTCCTATTTCTTCTAATCTTTATTTCCATAGAAAGTGCACATTTATGCCCGTGGTTGTGTATTTTGTTATTTTTATAGTTTGTACTCCCTTTTGTGATTGTCTGGAATGTCTACACAGATTAGTGATTGATTATTCCTATTGGTACAAGGGTCGTGTGCGTGTTCCGGGATGGTTGTGAAACAGGAATACTGCGCACGATCATGGGATCTAATGCGCACGACCACTGATCGTGCGCCCCTGATCGTGCACACTACTCTTCATTTTCCAGAATCTTCCTGGGGTAAGCGCACGACCACTGGACATAATGCGCACGACCACCGGTCGTGCGCCACTGATCGTGTGCATTGATTCCTCTTTTCTGGAGTCCTGTCTGGGGTAATCGCATGATCATTTGACTTAGTGCGCATGACCACTGGTCGTGCGCCACTACTCGTGCACGTTATCCCAGTTCTTCTTCCTGATATTCCATGCCAGTGTGCACGAGCACAGGACATAGTGTGCACGACCACTGATCGTGCGCCTGTGATCGTGCGCATTGTTCATTTCTGCTTTTCTACAAATAGTGCAGGTCTCGACCTAATCGAGAGGATCCGGAGATCGCCTATTTCCTTCGCCGTTTTCATCTCCGAGGAGGGATTCCGCCGTCTTCCTTCATCTTCCACCCTAGGGAGGTGCTCCGGGCAAGCTTTCACCGCTAAATCCGAGCCGGAGCTTCCTCTCGGCCTTCTCCTTCATCCGTGAGCTTCAAGTAGGGTTTGACGCCATAGACATCAAGCAAAGGAAAGCTAGCAAACTTCATCCGCTATCGTGAGATGAAGAAGACGGGCCATTGGAAGGTGGTGACAGCCCTTCTCTACCCCGGATGCAGTTGAGGACCGAGCTTGGACGCGGAATGACAACCCGACGATTCCAACCATGAATCCTCAGCAAGACTTCGGATTCGGTCGATCTCTTGACTTGTTCTTGCTTTATTGTTGAACATTGGTGTTTAAATCTATTTATATTGATGAAGTTCACTTTGGTTGTATATGTTATGTGTATCATGTCTATGTGATTCCTATTTCATTTTACTGCCTAAGTTGCTTGAGTTGCGCCATATTCCATCCATCCACCCTTGCCGCACTAGCAATTGCTAGTGGTGTGCGTAGCGAAGAGGTGCTCACGACCCTCATTCCGCCATTCTAACCACCTCATCCTCTAGCCTTCTCATCCATCCGCCTAGTGATTCGGTGCATAGCGGCCCGACTAGTCTTTCATCCCGCCTGGCGAAGCATCGCATAGCGGCGTTGCATAGGAGTAGTTGTTAGTATTTTATTTTCTGTTTCCGCAATATCAAAGCCCCCATCATTACCTCCGACCTGAGGACTTCAATCTCAAGTCCTCCTCAAAATTAACTCCACCTTACCGTGTTCCTTGTGAGATCGATACTTGGGAAAACCCCCATTTTATATTACTTGTGCGACCGGTTCACTGTTGTGATCTATAGCATCAAGTTTTTGGCGCCGTTGCCGGGGAACACAGTTGTGTGTGTTTTTGGAGAGGGAGATAATAGATTGAAGCCCTTTTCCATTTGTGCATATCATTCTTTTTTCTTATTTGCTTTGGTTATTATAGTTTTTATTTTGCTTATTTCTTTTTGCCCTTTTCTGATTTTTGATTTAGATAGCAGATCCGTGTTATTTTCATTTTAGCTGTGTAGCACTTTTTCAGCAATTATTTTTGTTCGTGATGGATTCTGATGCTGAGTGCCGTATCCTTGACACTTTGCGTCGATCCATCGATGTCATTGCTGTTATGAATGTCGAGCATTGCATTCGGTGTTTGTTATGTCAAGGTGTGGGCCACATGTTGAAGGATTGCCCTCGTTTGTGCAAGCCTTCTCCCTCTGAGGGCGTGTGCACAACAACCTCCCGCTCGCGGAAGACTGTTGTGGACAGGCCTACCAGGGTGTTGCCTGGCCCATACACTGATATAACGCACTTTGCTCATTCTTTACCCGTTGAGATTACTGAAGAATCTCTGGCCGCATACAGCTCTTTCATGGGTCCCTCGATCCCTTTTTACGAGCTTTCCTTGAGTGATGATGATCACTCTAGTGTTAGCCAACAAAAAGAGGAGCAGGAACTCATGGACGCTCCTGTATGAGACAATGAGATTGTTCCGGTCGTCGACGGGGTGGCGTCTGCGAATGATTTTGCGATGGGGCCTGCTCATTCAGTGCTTGATTTTGAGAGCAGCCTTGCCCCTTCGCCATTTTTGCCGGAGTGTGCTATTCCTCTTTCTTGTGAGTCGGTTGATGATGTTGTATTTGTTGATGATTCGATTCCCGAGGTTGCGCCGAAGTGGGATGATGATTCCTCTATCTCCGACGGAGACGGTGGATCTTCGGAACACTTTTACGCACCCCGGTGGGATGAGGAATATCCCCTTTCTGATGTGGAGGTTTGCACCTCCTTATTGGATGAGGTCGTTCCGCTTACCACCGCGGACCTCGAGTTCTCGGATTCCCCTCGGTACGACTCATATGACACCGACAGTGATCTCTGCTTGGATCCTGCTGAGAGTGATACCGGGATCACTCTCCCATTTTCTGATTATTTTAGTTCTTCGTCTCCTTTATTTCTTGATCCCCCTTCCTTATCTGAGCCTGTGCAGGATGAGTCTCCACAGGTACGTTGGGATGACGATGAGCTTTGTGCTCATGCCGTTGTCATTGCCTCCTGCGGGCCTGTGATAGACGATACCTTGCTAGGCAAGGATTTATTTTGTGGTGAGATGAGTGAGGACCAGGCCTCCTCCTCATCCTACTTCCTATTTCCTCTACCTGTGTTGGGCAGGTATTATTATTTAGGTAGAGGGGTAACTGCTCTATCACCGTATCGGTACCCGTTACCAAAACGGATATTGGAACAGTTACCTGTGCACTTTTTATTTCATAGGCCTATAAGCTAGAGCTGTTTAGAATTTAATAAGTCGTGCTGGGATGACAATAACCCCAGTACTTATCTTTCCTTTTCTACATTTTCTTTTTCATGTCTATTTAGTTTTAGTATTTCTTTGTAGTTTGTATATTTTTGTTTTGTTTTTGCGGAGCTCACCCCTGCAGGTATTCATGAAACATCACATTGGCGGGGTTGTGATTCTTTGTATGGCGGGCCTGCTTCGGTTTTCACGCGTCTTCTGGTATGCTCACAAGCTGAGCATTGGGTAACCTCTTCCCTTAGCTTTTTATGATTTTAATTTCTCTATTATATGCTGTTTTGCTTAGTTTAAGTCTGCGGGAGAGATATGTTACCTATTGCACGTACACATCTCATGTGCATACTAGAAGCCTTTATTGTTTTATTTTGCTTAGTTCATTGCATCACACACCACTGCACCCACATGAGCGCGTGCTTAGCTATTTGTGTGCCGCGAGTTAAACTCATTTCTTCGTTAGATTTGGGAAAATTATGGTGCTAGCTTAGGATTGTGAGACGGAGTAAAATGTTGGCCTTGTTGTGTTTCTAGTCAACTGCTCTCGTCTCGTGTAGAAATTCGAGTAGATTTAATTTTTCAGTATGCTTATAGTTTTATATTTTTCTATTTGCGTAAAGACTTTTTATTCTACTCAAAAGTTGGTGAATCTGGTGTGAATCAAACGGTAGTGTAGGGATGTGTGTAGCCGCCACTAGCCTCATTTTGCTCGAGTCGGGAGGAAGGATTATCTTTCTCGGTGGCTAAGAACTTGCCCCAAGCTACTATCGAAGCATAGGTGCTTGGTTAGTCAAGCGTAAGCGTGATGTAGGCCATCATTTTGGCCCGGTTGAGCTTTGTACTGTTCCTAACATCTTGTCCTCGCTATCCCCGTTGTGCCTACCCTTCTTTTGATTCAGCCCCACCTTCATTCACCAAAGCCCCATAGCTTATCCTAGTCGCACACCCAAGTCGAGTTTAGTGTTTTCTATTTTCATGTTGGGATGTGATGTGGTGTTATTATTTATGAAAATGTGGAAGTGCTCCCAAGTTTATATCTGCTGAATTGTGCAAATAAAATGAAGAAAAAGAAAAAAAAGAGAAAAATATTTGTAAAGTAAAAAAAAAGAAGTGAAAAGAAAAAAAGTTTAAATTGAAAATCTTTATGGAAATGTGATTATATTTGGAGTAGGCGGTGCACACACCCATTTGTTAAAAGTTAAAGTCTGGAGGTGTGGTGTACCTGCATATATTATGGTTAGCGGTTGGATTCTTTTTAGGCTAGCTCATTTGGGTTAGGTGCATAGCCTTTCTTTTTATCATTGTTTACCTCACCGTAACCCAAGCCCCGTGATTATCCTAAAGTCCTACGGATTTGCGCTTGAGTCTAACTAGTGCCGTGGAGAGAGTGTGAACGGGCAAGCATATGGTCACCGACATTGGTGGATTCCTTTGGAGGTTATTCCGAGCCCCGATCTTCGGCAATGCTCGCCTAGCGATTAGTCTACTTTCTCCCTACGCGTGACCGGGTGATTCACCGTGATTCCATTTTTGAGTAATAATAAAATTTTGATACACATTGTGAAAAGTATAAACTATTTTGTATACTTAGAAATTTCTTCTATTATATTTTTACGCGTGCGAGCATGCGACTTCGCATGGTACTTCGTATCGCAATTTCTTTGTTAACTAGTATTTTTCCCTATCTGCTTAGATTTTGTTTGCTCGGGACGCGCAAACAGTTAAGTTGGGGGTGTGATGAGTCAACTTTATATACCTATTTTCGGACTCATCTGGGATAGTTTTCACTCGGTTGCACTTCACTTTTAGTTCTTTATCGTTCCTATTTCTTCTAATCTTTATTTCCATAGGAAGTGCACATTTATGCCCGTGGTTGTGTATTTTGTTATTTTTATAGTTTGTACTCCATTTTGTGATTGTCTGGAATGTCTGCACAGATTAGTGATTGGTTTTTCCTTTCGGTACAGGGGTCGTGTGCATGTTCCGGGATGGTTGTGAAACAGGAATACTGCGCACGATCATGGGATCTAATGCGCACGACCACTGGTCGTGCGCCCCTGATCGTGCGCACTACTCTTCGTTTTCCAGAATATTCCTGGGGTAAGCGCACGACCACTGGACATAATGCGCACGACCACCGGTCGTGCGCCACTGATTGTGTGCATTGATTCCTCTTTTCTGGAGTCCTGTCTGGGGTAATCGCACGATCATTGAACTTAGTGCGCACGACCACTGGTCGTGCGCCACTACTCGTGCGCGTTATCCCAGTTCTTCTTCCTGATATTCCATGCCAGTGCGCACGAGCACAAGACATAGTGCGCACGACCACTGGTCGTGCGCCTGTGATCGTGCGCATTGTTCATTTCTGCTTTTGTATAAATAGTGCAGGTCTCGCCCTAATCGAGAGGATCTGGAGATCGCCCATTTCCTCTGCAGTTTTCATCTCTGAGGAGGGATTCTGCCGTCTTCCTTCATCTTCCACCCTAGGGAGGTGCTCCGGGCAAGCTTTCACCGCCAAATCCGAGCCGGAGCTTCCTCTCGGCCTTCTCCTTCATCCGTGAGCTTCAAGTAGGGTTTGACGCCATAGCCATCAAGCACAGGAAAGCTAGAAAACTTCGTCCGCTATCGTGAGACGAAGAAGACGGGCCATTGGAAGGTGGTGACAGCCCTTCTCTACCCCGGACGCAGTTGAGGACCGAGCTTGGACGCGGAATGACAACCCGACGATTCCAACCGTGAATCCTCAGCAAGACTTCAGATTCGGTCGATCTCTTGACTTGTTCTTGCTTTATTGTTGAACATTGGTGTTTAAATCTAGTTATATTGATGAAGTGCACTTTGGTTGTATATGTTATGTGTATCATGTCTATGTGATTCCTATTTCATTTTACTGCATAAGTTGCTTGAGTTGCGCCATATTCCATCCATCCACCCTTGCCGCACTAGCAATTGTTAGTGGCGTGCGTAGCGAAGAGGTGCTCACGACCCTCATTCCGCCGTTCTAACCACCTCATCTGCTAGCCTTCTCATCCATCCGCCTAGTGATTCGGTGCATAGCGGCCCGACTAGTCTTCCATCTCGCCTGGCAAAGCATCGCATAGCGGCGTTGCATAGGAGTAGTTGTTAGTATTTTATTTTATGTTTCCGCAATATCAAAGCCCCCATCGTTACCTCCGACCTGAGGAATTCAATCTCAATTCCTCCTCAAAATTAACTCCACCTTACTGTGTTCCTTGTGAGATCGATACTTGGGAAAACCCCCATTTTATATTACTTGTGCGACCGGTTCACTACCGTGATCTATAGCATCAAGTGTCAAGACTGTTCTTCATTATGTGTCGACTCAAATAGATCAAGTGTCGACACAAGTGAACAAAGTGTCGACACTAGCCTTGATGGTGTCGACACAACTCCTTGTGTTGTTGTAACAGCTTCTCGACACTGATTCTTCAGAATGTGTCGACACTGATTCTGTGTGTCGACACAAGCCTTCTGTTGAATGTGTCGACACTGATTCTGTGTGTCGACATAAGTACTTCTTCTTTAACACTTAGTTGAATTCTGCTGTGTGTCGACACATCTCCTTTGTGTCGACACATCTTCTTTTGTTGTTGATACTTGCTGAGTGTCGACACATCTCCTTTGTGTCGACACATGCCTTCATGTGTTGAAACTTGCTGAGTGTCTACACATCTCCTTTGTGTCGACACAAGTACTTTAACTTTGTTGAAGCTTTGTTGAGTGTCGACACAGCCTCTTGGTGTCGACACATTTGAAGTCGACAAAGCTTCTCTGGGTGTGGACACTGCCTCTAAGTGTCGATACAGATTATGTTGACAATTCGTCACAGTGTGTCGACACTGCCTGTATGTGTCGACACTTTTCTTCTGGTGTCGACTCTGCCTTTCCTGGTGTCGACACAATTACTCCAAGTGTCGACACAGCTTCTCTAGGTGTCGACACAAGCCTTCATAAGTGTCGACATTGCATCTCTAGGTGTCGACACATGGACTTAGAAACTTTTCTGCATTTTCTGCAATTACTTAACCTGCACATATAAAATCAAAGCACATCAAATACACCTTGATGTATATCATTGAGTAGGGTGAGGCTTCTTCAAATCTAGTACACATTTTCCAATGTACCCAACAATCTCCCCCTATTTGGAGAAGTCATAACCCTTAGTCAATGATATACATCATACATAACAAATACACAATATGATGTATAACAATATTATATGATAGGGTAAATACTAAACAAAACATGTATAAACAATCATTACAGAATAAAAACGTAACAGATTGAACATCAAACATTGTTTTGTTATAACTTCCAATAGTTTCATTAATCAAAAGTTTACATAGATTTTAATGCAAAAGATTACAGAGTAGTAAACTTAAGAAAATTCTATTATATGGCTGCTCTGGCTCCTTGATGACAATGTCCTTTCCAGATCGAATCTTGGCTTGAACTGGAGCATCATTGTCATCAGCAGGCTTCTTTCCCTTAAGATCTTTCTTCTTCTGTTCTTCAGCCCTTGTCTTTTGTCTCTCAAAATAATGATAAGGCTTAGGAAAATACTTGTTAGGCTCCTGTGCATTAGGAGGTAGTTTCCCTAGTTTAGCCTCTCTTCTGTATTGTACTATGGCCTCTTGCCTAGCTTCATGTTTTCTCCATTCTTGGTCAGAGTACCATTTACCCCTCTCTAGGAAATTATCCTTTGCAGCCTTCCAAGCAGTCAATATGATATTTCTAGAAGTTGGGCTCCACTGTTCAAAATCAGGCCTTAACTCTGCCTGTTCTCTGAACCTCTTCTTAGATAATTGAGTTTCTTGCTCTTTTAATACTGCCTCTTGCTCTTTTAATACTGCCTCTGGCACAGGCTGTACTACTTTCTCAGTGATCATATTGTGAGCACCTTCTGGAGGACTATACATAGATTGTATCTCTTGATGTATCATGTCAAAATCTACAGGAGGATAGATCACCTGAGCTACTTCAGCTTGTTCTCCTCCAAAATATGCAAGATTTATCCAAGATTCTGCTACATTATCATCATCACACAAGGGTGGATATCCAAGGGTAGCTCTGATGCTGTTTGAAATCCATTTAGCATGGTCAGAGCCTGCTTTGACTAGTACCCTCTCCCCCTTTATGACTTCTCTTTTGATATGATCCCTAAGATCATCCTTATGAAATCTGATCTGAGCATTCAGATAGTTAACACCATCTTTATAAAAAGGTTTTAACCTTTGAAGCTTTTCAGTAATAGCCTTTTGAGAATCTTCAATGGCAGTTTTAAGAGCAGTTAGGCTTTCTTGTAAGTGCTTGTCAAACACAGCCTTGGCAGTAGTCCTTGCTGCAGTATGAGCAGCTGCAATATTCTACATTTCAGTTACTATCACATTATGTGATTCAGTTAGATTGTCATTCATTCTAATCTAATTCTCAAGAACATATCCTTGTTTTACTACCATATCATCAACCTGTTTCTATATCTGCTCTTGATGAGTAGCCAGATATACCACTGCATTGGCTCCTTTGTGGAAACAATCAGTCATTTCTTTCTTAGTTTGATTAACTTCAAATCTTATAGATTTGATGTCTTGAGCCAGATAAAATTGAAGGGATTTATGTCCTTCATCCATATAATTTTGGAGAGCCTTCCTTTGCTCATCCATCTTGATCTGCAAAGCCACCAATAATGAACTATAATTAGCAGTTGGGGCAGGCTGTGGAACAATGGTTTGCAGTGCTTTCTTGTAGGTCTGGCTTCTCCTTTTGAAAACCTGTAGCTTTCTTTTCTTGGCTTTAGCAGCCTCTTCATCTTCAGAGTCAGAAGTACTAGTAATGTCTACTCTATCCTGTGGAGTAGGGGCAATTCCATCTCTGCTCTTGGTAGCTCCTCAGCATTCCTTTGCTCCACAGTCTCATTTCTAGCAGTCTCCTCATGAAACTCTACATGCTCCCCCTTAAGGTTAGCTGACTCCCCCTCAACAGCTGCTTTCTCTCCCTCAAAATCAGTCTGTAGTAAATCAGGGAACATCTCTTCTAGTGTAAACTCCTGTTGAGGATGGACTGGAGAATTTCTTATCTCAGGAGCATGATCTGCAACTGATGTGTCTTCCATGACAACATCTTGTTATTGACTATGTATCTGAGTTTGCTGATCAACATCAAGTAATGATTCAGTCAATACTTCATCCTCAATAATGAAAATAGATTGATTAACTTCATTGATTACCTCAAGAATTATTTGGGTTACCCTTTCACTATCTAAGTGAGTTGGCTCATCCACATGTTGAGGCTCCCCCTAGAGTGGATCCAGGTGAATGGGGCTAGCAGATGGTAGCTCCCCCTGCCTCTGTGCATCTTCAGGTCTTACTGGTGACTGTCCAACATTTCCAGCATCTACATCATCAGAACTAAAAACCACCTGCACTTCTGAGCAACTGGAGGATTCAGGAGCCACAATGGCTTTCTTCTTCTTCTGAGATGTTTCCTTCTCTGGTGTAAGCATTTCTTTAGTTAACACTCTATCCTATCTTGAGATGATTCTAACATTCATTCTCCTCATATGGTTTGTCTTAGAACCTGCAGCTTGGTTCATCACTTCTGGAATACTTCCAGCTAAGTATAAACTCATAATCCTACCCAGATTGGGCTTCTTCAGACTTTCCTTTATCTTATCAAACATTACTGCTGACCAATCAGTTTTATGTTGGAAAATTATCCTTGTCATTAAACTAAACATGTGAGCTGATATTCTATCATGCCCACCTAGCTTGCTCAGAATTACCTTCCGAACTACTTCAGATAAAAACTTTCCTTGTATGTTCATCCCTTTCCTATTAAAAACTGATCCAATATTCATGCTTGAATCTAATCCACACCATTGTAGTGCCTCCCTTATCTTTGATGCAGGTAAATCTTCCTCTTCTTTAGTTCTAGGTAGATGTAGAAACTTTCTTAGACTTTTCTGGGTGATTTTTACTTTTGCCCCATGGACAGTGGACTTAATCTTGAGTCCAGTTTCATCAAGGGTAGCTGCATTAAAGAATTCATGGACCTCCTTCTTCCAAATCTTGATTGGTTCTGAAACAAGATACTCCAACCCAGTCTCTGCAACTAGGGTTACAACACCTTGAATTTCTGGTTCCGCGTCGTCAAAGGCATGTCTCACTAGCTCATAATCTTCATTGATGTTCTCTTCTAGCTTGGGCGCCATTAGGGTTTGAAGAAATTTTGAATTTAGAGAAGAGAGATGTCGACACACAAGTTTGGTCTCGAAACTATGTTGAGCGTGTCGACAAACAATGGTGAAGACCTATTTATACCTTTCTAAAATCGAAGGTGAAAAGGCGCGTCAAAATACTTGAAATGTGTCGACACTGTTGAAAAGTGTCGACACTTACTTCTAATGTATCGACAACTATGTGTCGACACAAATATAGTCGACAAAATATATGTGTCGAAACTTATACATCTCAGCTCGACGATTAGTCGAAACTCTACTCGACGAAATTAGTGTAAAATCTAAGTGTCGACACCATCCTGGATGTGTCGACACCTACACTGGATGTGTCAACATTAATGCTCTGAAGTGTCGACACAAACTTTCTAGATGTGTCGACACCATTTCTCTGAAATGTCGACACCACTCCTATGTGTCGACATAGACAACTCTGTGTGTCGACACCATTTTACTTAGCCAATTTTTTAAACTATTCTAAGTTTAACATTCCTAATTCAATTTTAAAATTATTAAATTTGGTTTCATCTAGGGGCTTAGTAAACATATCAGCAACCTGATTATCTGTTTTAATATATTCTAGGGAAATGTCCTCTTTTTCTACATGTTCTCTAAGAAAATGGTATCTAATTTCTATGTGCTTAGTCCTACTATGTGAGACAGGATTATTAGCTATAGAAATTGCACTTGTAGAATCACAAAGTAAGGTGTTGTACTTACTTGAATACCATAATCTTCTAGCTGGTGTTGAATCCATAAAAGTTGTGCACAACAGCTTCCTGCAGCAACATATTATGACTCAGCTGTGGAGATGGCCACACTGGTCTGCTTCTTACTGCTCCAAGACACCAGCCTTCCACCTAGAAATTGATAGATTCCTATAGTACTCTTTCTATCTTCCTTGCAACCTGCAAAATCTGCATCTGAATAACCTGTCAGTACAAAATCTCCATTCCTAGGGTACCAAAGGCCTAGATAAGGTGTGCCCTTAAGATATCTCAAAATCCTTTTGACTGTAGTCAGATGAGATTCTTTAGGGCATGCTTAGTACCTAGCACAGACACATGTAGCATACATGATATCTAGTCTACTAGCAGTCAAATACAGTAGGGAGTCAACTATCCCTCTATACAAAGTTTCATCTACAGGTTTCTATGCATCATCTTTGCTTAGAGACATGTTTGACCCCATAGGAGTTTTCATGGTAGTGTATGATTCCATACCATACTTCTTTATCAACTTTAGGGTGAACTTAGACTGACATATGGACAGACCATCTTCAGTCTGTCTTACTTGGAGACCCAAGAAGAACTTAAGTTCCCCCATACTGATCATTTCAAATTTTCCTTGCATAAGTTTTGCAAACTTTCTGCAAAGATTACTTTCTGTAGACCCAAATATTATGTCATCTACATATATTTGGACTAAGATAATCTTGCCTTTAGATTCCCTATAGAATAAAGTCTTGTCTATTTTCCCCCTTGAGAATTTGTTCTCAATGAGGAAACTAGACAGGGTTTCATACCAAGTCCTTGGGGCTTGTTTTAACCCATACAAAGTCTTCCTAAGTCTATATACATAATCAGGTTTAAGAGAATCAACAAAACCTAAGGGCTACTCTACATAGAATTCTTCCTTTAGATCTCCATTTAGGAAAGCTGACTTAACATCCATTTGATATACCTTGAACCCTTGAAATGTTGCATACGCAAGGAACATCCTTATTGCTTCCAGTCTTGCTACTGGAGCAAAGGTTTGATCAAAATCAAAACCTTCTTCCTACCTATATCCTTTTGCAACCAGTCTAGCTTTATTTTTTATAATGATTCCATTCTCATCCAACTTGTTCCTAAAGATCCACTTAGTTTCAATGATGTTGTGGTCCTTCGGTTTAGGAACTAGCTTCCAGACCTTGCATCTTTTTAATTGATTCAGCTCCTCTTGCATGACATCAATCCAATGAGAGTTTAGAACTGCTTCTTCAAATATTTTTGGTTCTACTTGGGATAGGAAGCTGGAATAAAGAACTGTACTCAGATTCCTACTTCTTGCTTGAACTCCTTGTCTGGGATCTCCAATTATTTGATTGGATGGATGATCCTTTAAGTGTCTATTTGCTGGAGGTAATAAGTCTTTAGGTTATACACCTCCAGCCTCTTCATTCAGCTGCACCTCTTGGTCTTCTTCTTCATCTAGAGAGTCTTGCACTCCCCTTGGACAGCAGCCACCATCTTCCACTTGCTGAATTGCAGTAGAACCTTCTGTAATGGTAAGCTTGTCCATCTTATCAGTTATACCTGTAGAGCTGCAAACACTACTTGGCAATTCACAGTTAATGATTCTTGTTTCATCAAAAACTACATGTACAGACTCTTCTACAGCTTGAGTAATCAAGTTGTAGACCCTATAAGCCTTACTATTGTTGATGTACCCAACAAATATCCCATCTTGGGATTTGGTAGCAAACTTGGTTAGATAAGACTTGCCATTGTTAAGTATATAACACTTGCAACCAAAGATCCTGAAATAGGATAAATTTGGTTTTCTGCCCTTCACAATCTCATAGGCGGTCTTCTTGTGACTTTTCATGATAGTAGCCCTATTGATCACATGACAAGCAGTATTTACTGCCTCAGCCCAGAAATATTCTAGGAGAGAAGTCTCACTCAATAGGGTTCTACCAGCCTCTATCAATGTTCTATTCTTCCTTTCAGCAATACCATTTTTCTGAGGTGTTCTTGGTGAGGAAAATTCCTGAAAAATCCCAAATTCTTCACACAGTTTTGTCATACTTTCAGACTGAAATTCAGTGTCATGGTCACTTCTGATTTTGACCACTGTACTGTCTAACTCATTCTGAATTTGTTTAACAAAACTATATAAGATACTTGGGGTTTCAGATTTTTGCCTTAGGAAGAACACCCAGGAATATCTTGAATAGTCATCTACTACCACAAATGTGTAGACCTTCCTACCTAGACTGTGAACTGGCATAGGACCAAAAAGATCCATATGCAAGAGGTATAGACACCTCACAGAATCCTTGTTCTCAAGGCTATGAAAGGTGGATTTGGTCTGCTTGCCTTTTTGACAAGCTGAGCATATCCCATCCTTTATACACTTAACTTGAGGACCATTCCTCACTAACTCTTTGCTAAAGAGTTGGCCAATTGTCTTATAGTTAAGATGAGCCAGCCTCTTGTGCCATTTAACATAATGTGAGACTCTCTCATCAGCTACAAGACAAATAGGAGAAACATTGTTCTCACACACAAAGTCAAGACAATAGACATTTCTCTTCCTATATCCTGTCAGAATGATCTTTTGATCACTTGACCTTTTGATATGACAACCATTCTTGACAAATGAGACTAAATCACTCAGCTTACTTATGCTAATGAGGTTGTGTTTCAAACCCTTTACATAGGCCACTTGAGTGATAGTAATTTGGTTACTAGAAATGTTACCAAAGCCTTTGATGATTCCTTTTTCTGAACCACCAAAGGTAACTTTAGGGCCATCCTTGATAGGTGTATAGTCCTTCAGCAACCCCTAGTTCCAGTCATGTGCCTGGAACATCCACTGTCTAAGTACCATATAGGGGCATGGCCACTTGGACTCACCTGCAAAACAGATTACTTAACCTTAGAACCCAAATAACTCTTGGGTCCTTGGTGCAGGTTAGTCTGACTTTTAACAAAACTACTTGTAGCTCTTCTAGCAGGCAGTTTGCTACTCTCCTTGACACTTGAATTGTGCCAACAATCTAAGGCAAAGTGGCCTATCTTGCCACAACACCAGCACTCAAACCTGTTGTACCTTTGTTTAGGTACTACCCTGGCTGAAGTATCTACAGAAGGATTTATGTTCTGTGCTGGGGCTTTGCCCTTAGATTTGGACCTAACAGTCCAGACAGGTTTTTTAAACCCCAATCCAGTCTTACCCTTTTGTGGTAAAAACTCATCTATCAAGGGTAAAATAGATTTAGGTTTAGAAAAACTTGCAACTATCTCTCTCTCTTTCTGAAGTCTAATCTCCAGATTTCTGATCTGATCATTTTAAATGTAATAGTACCCATCTGAATAACAGTAATGTTCTTCAGTCTGGCTATTTCATTCAGTTTCTAATCTAAAAACTTGTCTGAATCAGCAGCAGCCAATTTAAGACTAGCAATCTCCTTTGCCTGAGTTTTGGCCAAGGTTTTGCTTTTCTTCAAGTCCTCCAACAAGTCCTTGTATTCATCAATTAACTGATGAATATCTCCTTCAGATTCAGACCCACCCACATCACTTGATGCAGATGTATCTGATTCTGACTCAGTACTATAAATTAAACTAGAAGAACAACTTTGTACCTTACTTGGTCCAGGCTGACCCTGGTTCTTGTCTCCTTCAGATAAAGCCATCAGCCCCTTGCACTGATGGTCCTCATGCTCATAAATTGAGTTCATTAGCTGCATGAACTCATATTCTTCCTCTTCAGCAAATAATCCAATGTAGGCTTCAGCTTCTGATTCTGTTTCTGAAGATGACTGATCAGTCAGACTCTTGTCTTTCTTAGCAACAAAGGACTTTTTCTTTTTGCCCTTAAACTGAGTCTTCTTTTTGTCAGCTGACTCCTTCCTCTTTTCATGATAGTCAGCCACTACATATCCCTATCTATTGCAGCAATAGCACACAATCTTTGAAGATGTAGCTTTGCTTGGCTTGGACCTGCTTCTGTCATTCCTTGATGACTTTCTTTTTTGATAGTAGTCATCTTTTGGCTGAGAACTGGAAGGCTTAGACCTCCACTGCTTCTTCTTCAGAAACTTTTGAAAATGCCTAGTAAAAGCAGCAAAGTATTCATCACTTTCACTGCTATTTGAATCCTTGCTATCTGAATTATCTGTCACAGCTTCAACAACTATTTGAGGTGGAGATGGAGACTTGATTCTATACTTCTTAGTGGCTTCAGTCTTGAAGGACACAGATCTTTCCTTGTGCTCCACTCTAGTATTCTTCTGTTCCTCCTTTCTAACCATTAATTGCATCTCATAAGATAGCAGTTTTCCAAACAAAGTTGGAGGAGGTATATCAGCTAGTTTGGCCACTTCCCTAATAGCACAAATCGTGGTGTCCCAGTCCTTAGTCAGAGATCTTAAGAACATGTCATTCAGCTCATAGTTGCTAAATTCTCTTCCATAGGATATCAACTCATTAACAATCCTATAAAATTTCTTGTAACATTCTGTAATGCTATCAGACTTTCCTTGTCTGAAGCTTTCATATTCCTGATTTAACAAGGACTTCCTATCTTGTCTCACTTCTTTTGATCCCTCCATATAAACTATTAATGTGTCCAACATTTCTTTAGAGGTTTTATAATGAATTAAGTTCTGAAATGTTGCATCATCAATGGCACTGACAATTATGTTCTGCGCTCTCTTGTCCATAGTGGCCAGAATGATTTCATCTTTAGTCATTTCAGAGAAGTCCTTGGGAGTTTTCTTATTTGCATCCAGAATGGATATCTTCATTGGCACATATGGGCCTTCATTGACTGTAATATATCCTTGGGTCAGATGCTTCCATAAAGAGTCTAACCCTCTCTTTCCATATTCCAAATATCTCTTTTCTACATATTGGCAATTTCATGGACCCCAGCTCTTTGTGATTCTCACTAGAACCCATTTTCTTGATTCTTGTTTGTTCTGAATCTGCCTATAGGGTCTTACTCAGACTGTCAAGTCCCTTTTTGAGTAACCTCCGTCTGATACCACTAGAAAGAAATAGTGTCTAACAACCTAGAGGGGGGTGAATAGGTAATTTCCCCCTTCGCCTATCTAGTAGTGTACTAGATTCGGCCTAACTTCAGCACTTCTCCTCAGATCCTCAGATCTTACAGCTCAGAACCCCAAACAGGTTCCTACAACTCAGAGTGACCCCACTCCTATAACTCAGGCACAAAGCCCTACCACTCAGTCTTTAACGAGACCTACACTCAGGCTAAACAGCCCTACCTCAGCCTTTAACAAGGCCTACACTCAGAGAATTGATTCTCCTACACTCAGGCTCAAAATCCCTACCTCAGCTTTTATAGATTTAGGGTTACAACTCAGATCCCTAAGGATCCTACAAAAAGATAATAAAATGTTTTTAGATCACCACTCAGTTTGAGAGAATGAAGAGGGCAACCTTCTTGATCAGTTCTTGAAAGTACTCATTCCTGAGATCAACTTTGTCTTTGCTTTCTTCAAGGCTTTTTGAGTCTGAACTCAGTAAAGATGATCTTCTTGAAGTAGACCGGCTGGCAACTTCCTTCTTAGGATGGAGAAATAAATATGGATCCTACATTGCAGTCTGGTTCAGAATCTGCTTCTTAAGAGATTTGATTAACAAGTCTCTTTCTTGACTTCAATTACTGGAGTTCTCTTTCTCCAAGTAAATCTGAAGTTTCTTCAAAATACTGATTTATAGTTTTCTCTGCATCTGTATTGATCTTCTTAATCTTCTGATTAATTCTTTAATTGTGTTCAGCTTTTTTAAAAAAAAGATATTTTATGTTGAAGGAGAAAGGCCTTTATATAGTCTTCCTCCAAGGTAACCGCCTGGCCTAGTTTCTAGCGAACTTCTGACAGCTCTGACAGTTATAGTTAACCGGTTGAAATGGCAGCTGTCAAGTCATCGAGTCACTTCTTGAATATACTGTCTCTGTCTGAAAGTGTCGAGACTGATCTTCATTATGTGTCGACACAAATAGACCAAGTGTCGACACAAGTGAACTAAGTGTCGACACTAGCCTTGATGGTGTCGACACAACTCCTTGTGTTGTTGTAACAACTTCTCGACACTGATTCTTTAGAATGTGTCGACACTGATTCTGTGTGTCGACACAAGCCTTCTACTGAATGTGTCGACACTGATTCTGTGTGTCGACACAAGTATGAAAGTGCAAGTTAGATTTGATATACTCTAGAGGGGGTGAATAGAGTATAGTGCTTGGTAAAAACTTTTTACAACAGTTATTGTATTATTATGTGAGCAGGGAAGCAAATCAAATAAAGTAAATCTAAACACAGCAACTATCTAATCACAGAACAATCTAGTCACAAACCATAGCCATAAACAAAAAGAAAAACAAGCAACTAGATGACATAAGGGGCTATAGTGGTTCCCCAATCAATCTGGGTACATCCAATCTTCTACCACCCTAGGTAGGAATCCACTGCAGGATGAGTTGATCAGGTGTCCTGGGCACCAATGAGCTTTTGATAATGTGCTCAGCAACCAAACCAGATTTTTTGATCAGGTGTCTTGCCACCAATGAGTTTTTGATAAGGTGCTCAAAACACAAACACAAACTTTTGAAGGGAGTTTGAAAAACCCTTTACAGCAGAGAGAGAGAGATGAGAAGATCTTCTCTGTCAACAGTCAAAGAGAAGATAGTGGATGTTGTCAAAGCTCCCCCTGAGATCTTGAGTTGTTCAGGAAGTGAAGCTTTGCAATAGGGTGATAAGCCTTCAGAAAATTGATCTCCAGCAAATGATTATTTCAGCAGCAACTGAAATGTGAGGTGTCTGAAGTCTTGAATGATGATGGCCTTTGAACAGTTGAATCAAGAGAGATCTGAAGATTTCAGTTTATTGATCTCCTTTGGTGGTGTTCTTGTATGAATCTTTGAGACTGAGAATGTCTGCAACTCCTTCTCTTTCTCTTGTGTAATTGTTGTGTTGTAAGAGTTGTTGTTGCAGAGAATATTTTTTTTAACTTCTTGTTCTTCTTGTTGAGCAGGGATGATAAAATCTTATCTTTTATTCCTTTTGTCTGAGTAGAAATGATCCACTGTCCAAGATAGCCGTTGGCCTGTAATAAATGACTTCCTTAATTACAATTATCTTCTGGAGGAAAGTCCAATAAACATTCCTTGATAATTCCTTGAAACTTGCTCCAGATTAAATGAAAACGGCTACAAGATCTTTGAATTAATTGCTGAGAATAATTCTACAGCTGTCTGAATTTGAATCTTGAAAATCGTTGAACTCTTCAGAAAAACGTCGAACTGAGCTCCACTACCGTTGAACTGAGCTCAGAGACTTGGACTTGGACAGAAACAGAGATCGTCGATCTGAGCTCAACTATCGTCGAACTGAGCTCAGAGATAGAGAATTAAACTGGAGTCAAGATCATCGATCTGAGCTCGAAGATCGTCGAATGGAGTTCGACGACTCGTTGAAGTTGAGCTCAGAGATCGTCGAATGGAGTTCGACGACTTATTGAAGTTGAGCTCAGAGAACGTCGAATGGAGTTTGACGATTCGTTGAAGTGAGCTTAACGATCGTCGAATGGAGTTCGATGATTCGTCATACTGAGCTCGACGAAATGACTTGGTCTCCAGAAACTGAAAAACCTGGTCTTGAGGGCAGCTTTCAAACCTAACTACTAACCCTTAGACTCAATTCTAATTAACCTTTAGATCTATACAATGAGGTCAAAATAGGTTTCCTAAGAGACATAGTGATCCTGACCCAAATCAGTAATAGGGTGTTCCAACAATCTCCCCCTATTTGGGTTAGGATTACTATTTACATACATTTAAGAAAAAAAACATATACAAAGAAACAATACAGAAATGCAATAAACAAAACATTGCAGAATCCCAGACATTGTCATAGATAGTTCAGAAATCAAAAGAACTGTCACCTTACAGAATTACTCCTTTTCTTTTCTCTTTATAAGTACTATTTATCTGTTTGGATTGAGAGCTTCCTTTTTAAATCTCCTGTCATCAGCTGCACCTAAAGAGGTTTGTTGCTTAGTCCTGGGCACTACAGCTTTAGGGTGCAGCTTCATGTAGCTTTCTGAGTCAAAAAACTTGCTGGAAGAATATCTTTCAAGTTCCTTCTTCCTTTATTCTGATAAAGTAGTAATACTGGAAGTGTCTTTGCCTTGTTCTCTGGCATTCTTAATTTGATCCAAAGCAGCTAATTCCTTCATTCTAGCTGTCCAAGAAGTAGGGTTGTTCTCTGGATCCTCAAAGGGAATTGGAGGCTCATTTCTGTTTGAGGGATTGTCTGGAGGAGCTCTGTAGGAGACTAACTCTTTAAGCTTGTATGGAAAGGGACCTGAAGTAGTATCAGTGGAGGCTTGTCCTTCCCTTGAATAAGGGTGTTGCCTAGAATAGCCTTTTGAATAGACTTGAAATTCTCTTTGGTTTCCTCTATAGTTTCCTCTCCTTGACTGATAGCCTTTGGATTGGCTTCCCCTGTACTGGGATCTACCTTGAGGTTGATAAGGGGTTTGGCTTCTGGCAGAAGATTGAGATGCAGAGCTTCCACTTGCACCTGCACCTGGTGAAGGAGGAGGAGGAGGAGGATTATGGAACTGAGAGGAACCTTTGTCATACTTTCTCTTTTTCTTCATGGCCTTCAATTGATTTTTGGAATATTGCATCCAATGTTCTGTGATAGGGCAATCATGCAGAATGTAATAAGGAATATCATTTGTGTCTTTGACTTTTGCTGGAGGAACCCTTTTCATAGTCTTGCTTCTGGCCTTTCTTTTCCTTGCAATAGTAGCAGAAGAATCATTTGAATCAGTCCTGAACTGATCACTTTCTGAGCTTTGATCATCATATAGTGCATCAATACTTTTCAGATAGTCTTTATGTTGTTGTGATTGAGCAGGAGAAACAGTAGTGACAGCAATAGCAGTAGCAGAAAGAGTAGTAGAAATAACACTGGCAGAAGAAGTTGTAGCAGCAGCAGTAGATACAATAGTAGCTGGGGCAGCAGATTCAGATATAACAGTTTCAGCAGTTTCAGAAATAACATCAGCAGTAGTATCAGTTGATGCTGGAAAATCATCACTAGAAGGGGCAACAGCAGCAATAACAGCAGGCTCAAGAATAAGTGCCTCTGTCATATGTATATCCTCAGATATTAAAGCATCAGAATTGACATCAATATCAACAGTATCAGTACTTTCAACAGAAACTGAAGGAGCAGCAGCAGAAAAGGACTTTACAAAAGAATGAATTAAGCTGGTGTCACAGCTTGAAATAGGGACAATGGCCTTAGAGAGATCTTCTGATGGCTGGACTGCAGTATTCTCTGGAATACAGCTGAAATATACAGAGTCAAAATCTGATAATAGTGTCCTGAGGTCCATTGATAAAACTGCAACTGGAGGTACTTGAGCTTGACTTGAGGATACAGCAGCAGCATCAGGCAATATATCACCTTCATGAGGCATCTCCCCCTGCTTAGATTCAGAGAAAGCTGGATCAAGGCACCCAAAGGAAGGGATTGCCTGAGAGGGAAGAATAGAGGAGAGCCTGGCAGACAGGTCTGCAACTGACTTGAGAAGTGGAGCCAAGGAGGTCTCCAACAAGAGTGATAGCCTGGGAGCTATCAGCTCATAGAGTCTGTCTGCTAAAGCTGGAAGATCTACATGCTCAAGAGGGGCTTGAGCAGAGGTAGAGACTGAAGGTGGAGCAGCTGGAGATGTGGGTAGAGAGCTGGTGGATGGTGGAAATGAAGGTTGAGATATGGGGATTGTGGAAATTGAAGATAGTGGAATGGAAATGGATGGGGTGAAGGATGGTTGTGCAATGATATCTTGGAGCAATTATTGATATGATGTGGATGAAGAGGGTAGATCAGGAGGGGATGAAGGGGAATCATCCATAAAGGAATCATCTATCAGATTAAAGGATGGAATGTGAGAGGATGAATCAATTTCTTATTGTGGGTAGTGATGTAAAGGGTGGAAGAGTTCTTCAGTTAGTGGAAGAGTTAGAGAATGGATAGAAGTTGGAGATGGGGTTGAAATTATGATGGTGGAGGAAACTGTAATGGTGGATGTGACTGGTGGAGATGAAATAAGAGGTGGAGAAGGAGGAGAAGAAGCAGACAAGTCTTCTGTAAGGGCAGAGACTTGAGGGGAAGAGACTGCAACAGTCCTTGTGTCTGAAGTTGCACTTGCAGAAAGCCTGCTGGGCTTCACTATTTGTCTGTCCCACTTTCCAAACAGGGCACAGGAGAGGCTCTTGGAGGCATTGATGTGCATCCCACTGGAGACTAGCAGAGCAGGGCATCTATTCTGAAGAAATAGCCCTAATATCCTTCCAAAGTTAACAAAATTCTTGTTGATCTTCTTCTTAATTAAATCAAGAAAACTTCTCCCCAATTCAGGTGTTTCTTATCTACAAGAGCACCCATCAAACACAACTGATACCTGGAGATGGTATCATGGGCTGAGTGTTTGGCCAATAACACCTTTCCAACCACATCAGCCAAAAATCTGTACTCCATAGATAAATTCTTCTTCAGCAGTTTGCTAGGGTTTGCATTTGAATGTCTCATTCTCTCAAGCATAGTAGAAAATTCTTCTCCAGACATTTCAGCAGAATCCTCTCCAGAATGTAATTGAAAAACCTCTGTCAAGAAAGTAGGTGTCAGAGGTACCTGGGTTCCTGAATGGTTCCAACAACTGTATTTTGATCCTGGTTGTGGGAAATATACACCCACTCTTTTATTTCATCAGCAGCTAATTTGATCCTGGTAATCATGATAGTGACGAGCTGTTGTTCCTTGAAAAGTTCTAGAATATCTTTGAAAATCTGATCACTGTTATTGAAGGAATCCATGTAAATATCAAATCCTGCATCAAATTTCATTCCGGCCAGGACTGCAACTGAGACGGCCATTGATTCCTGCAAAAACGAACAACCAAATGACCAAGTGTAGAGAAGTTTGGAGGGAAAGAGAAAATTTGTAGAGAGAATGAAAGCACAAAAGGAGAACGACGGCCGAAAAATTAATTTTATATTAGGGTTCGACGCAGAAAAGGAAAGATCGTTGAACTCAGTTCGACGATCGGGGCTTCTAAAGGAAACTGAAAGGTCATCAACATCGTCGATCTCTGTTCGACGATATTGGAGAGCGCCGAGCTCCGTTCGACGATAGTTTCAGAAAACTAAATCTTCAAGCGTCGTTCGACGATCGCTGACCTGGAGAGATAGTTTATACTATCTGAGAAGCGATGAACTCTGGTTGACGATTTCGGAAAGCGTCGATCTCCATTCAACGATATGGGGGAAAATCATCGAGCGCAGTTCAAAAACCAGAAACACTCTATATATTAGAAAAATCAAGATGTTTGCCTAGAATTGGTCAATTTTTAGAGTTCTAAAATCTTGGAACTTATTTTAAACTTCCTCCATCTAAAATTCCTAACTGATTCAGGAAGAAGGTGTGTTTCTTTTAATCCAAGGGTTTGGTGAAAATATCTCCCCTTTGCAAATCAGTTGTGATATATTGAAGTTCAATTTTATTTTTCTTAACATTATCCCTTAGAAAGTGATGCCTAATTTCTATGTGTTTTGTCCTACTATGGAGGACTGGATTTTGAGCTATAGAAATAGCACTGGTATTATCACAAAAGATTTTTGACTTCTCTAAGTTGTAGCCATAGTCTAGGAGTTGGTTTTGAATCCACAATATTTGTGAACAACAACTACCTGCAGCCATGTATTCAGCTTCAGCAGTTGAAGTTGACACAGATATTTGTTTCTTGCAAAACCAGGAGACAAGTCTGTCACCAAGAAACTGACAAGTTCCACTGGTGCTTTTCCTGTCTATTCTGTATCCAGCATAATCAGCATCAAAAAATCCATTTAAGTCAAATGCTGAATCTTTTGGATACGAGAGACCTAGATTTGGACAACTTTTTACATACATGAGAATCCTTTTTACTAATGTTAGGTGTGACTCTATAGGGTTCACTTGGAATCTAGTACATATACATGTAGCAAACATTATGTCAGGTCTACTAGCTGTAAGATACAGTAAAGAGCCAATCATTGCTCTATATGTTGTCTGATCAACAGGTTTCCCATGTTCATCAGCATCTAATACAACATTAGTAGGCATATGTGTTTTCATACAAGATGCTTCAGACATACCAAATTTCTTGACCAATTCCTTTGCATACTTGGTTTGAGAAATAAATATGCCTTCAGCATGTTGTTTGATTTGAAATCCTAGAAAGAAGGATAGCTCACCCATGCTACTCATTTCAAATTTAGAATGCATTAGGTTGGAGAACCTTCTACACAAATTTGAATCAGTAGAACCAAAAATAATATCATTTATATAGATTTGTACTAGTAGGGTATGAGACTTATGGGTTCTAATAAAAAGAGTTTGGTCTACTATACCCCTTATAAATTCATTTTTCAGGAGAAAGCATGCTAGGGTCTCATACCATGCTATAGGAGCTTACTTGAGACCATATAATGCTTTGTGCACTTTAAAAACATAATCAGGATGAGATGAAGAGATAAAACCTGGAGGTTGTCTGACATAGACTTCTTCTTTGATATCTCCATTTAGAAAAGCACTCATTACATCCATCTGGTATACTTTGAAACCCTTGTGTGTTGTATATGCTAAGAAGATTCTTATGGCCTCCAACCTTGCAACTAGTGCAAAAGTCTGGTCATAATCTATTCCTTCTTCTTGAGAGTACCCTTGAGCAACTAGCCTTGCCTTGTTCCTTACAATTACTCCTTGATCATCCAATTTGTTTCTGAACACCCACTTTGTTCCAACAATGGAGTGATCCTTAGGCCTTGGTACTAGTTCCCAAACTTTGTTCCTTTCAAATTGATGCAACTCTTCTTGCATTGCAATGATCTAGTGTGGATCTTGCTCTTCATCTTGAATGGATTGAGGTTCAATTTGAGAAAGGAAGCAAGTGTGCATCAGGTTTTGGTTTACCTGATTTCTGGTTTGCACACCAGCTGAGATGTCTCCAATTACTTGGGAAATTAGATGGTCTATTGATGTTACTAAATCAACAGGGGGTGTTGATTGTTCACCAACCTGTGTTGTTGTTTCCTCTTGTGGTACAACAACTGGCTCTTCAAGAGGTTTCTCTTTAGGATGTTGAATGTCTTCTTCATCTTCACTGCTTTCCACTTTTTGAATGATTTGTAATATGTCCAAGTCTTCAGCAAGAGAATGTACCTGCAAAGGTTCTATGGTAGAAATGTTCTTCTCCTTGAAAGACATGTTAGATTCATCAAAAGATATGTGAACAGATTCTTCAATTTTGAGAGTTGATTTATTATATACCCTATAAGCCTTACTGATCATGGAGTATCCCAGAAACACTCCTTCATCAGCTTTAGCTTGAAATTTTGCTAAGTACTTTTTGTCATTATTATGAATAAAACAGATACAACCAAAAATTCTAAAATAATCTACTTGAAAGATATAGTACCTAAACACCTAGAGGGGGGGTGAATAGGTGACCAAATTCTTTTTAACTTTTTATGACAGCAATCAGTTTCTAACACAGATTTATATCAACTTTCGCACAGCAATCACACAACATTCACAGCAAACCACAATCACAGCAGACACAGAGTTTTATAGTGGTTCCCCAAGCTTTGGGTACATCCACTTTCCCCCTTTGCCTATCTAGCAGTGTACTAGATTCGGCCAAACTTCTCCACTATCTCAGAACCTAAAACAGGCTCTTACACCTCAGGCCCAAGGCCCTATAACTCAGCTTTTCCACAAAGCCCACACTCAGCCACAAAGGCCTACACTCAGCCACCAAGGCCTACACTCAGCCACAAAAGGCCTACACTCAGAGATTCCAATCTCCTACACTCAGGCTCCCAAAGCCCTACACTCAGCCTTTATAATTACAGGCTTACAAAACTCAGATCCAAAGGATCCTACAAGTTATAATGAATACAAAAAGTATAAACTCAACAACTTAGATGAAAGAGAGATAAGTTGTGAGATTCTTGATGAGTTCTTGGAAGAACTCAGCTGGACTCAATCTGACTTAGCTTTCTTCAAAGCTTCTTGAAAGTAGAACTCAATAAGATTGACTCCTTCTGTAGTTGATCCTTGATCTCTGCTACTTAAGGTTCAGAGTAGATCTGAACCCTTCTTCTCAGTCTGGTTCCAACAGCTGATTTCTTGGATGGAGCTCTCTCTCTCCAACTTCTTAGATCTTCACTTGATAGCTAGATCTTCTTTAAATCTGAACTTGGACTTGTGTTCAATCTCTTCAACAACTTGTTGATCAATCTCTTCTGTAGACAGTATAAGCCTATTTATAGGCCTTCTTCATGGTAACCGGCTGGTCCGGTCCATAACTGAATTCTGACAACTCTGACAGGTGCTGTAGACCGGCTGGAATGGCAGCTGTCAAGTCATCCAGTCAGTTCTTGAAAATTCTGTAACTGTCTAGAAGTGTCGAGACTATCTGTCTTTAAGTGTCGACACTTATAGACCAAGTGTCGACACATGTTGTCTAAGTGTCGACTCTAGTCTACAAGGTGTCGACACAACTCCTTGTGTTGTTGATTCTTTATCTCGACACTGCTTCTTCTTCATGTGTCGACACTGAAATTTAGTGTCGACACAAGTACTTGTTCTTCAGAATTTTGCTGAATTCTTCTAAGTGTCGACACATCTCCTTTGTGTCGACACATCTTCATGTGTTGAATCTGTTAAGTGTCGACACTACTTCTTGGTGTCGACACATGTCTTCAGTGTTGATACTTGCTGAGTGTCGACACAGCTCCTTGTGTCGACACATTCTTCTTCTTGTTGAGACTTCAGCTGAGTGTCGACACATTCCCTTAGTGTCGACACTTGTACTTAGAATATTCTTGAACTTTGCTGATCTTTGCTAAGTGTTGACACAGCTCCTTGTGTCGACACTTTCTTCAAGTGTTGAGTCTTCAGCTAAGTGTCGACACTTTGTTCTGGGTGTCGACACTTACTTCCAGTGTTGACTCTTCTGTTGAGTGTCGACACATTGTTCTGGGTGTCGACACTTGTACTTAGTCTCTGCAGACTTTTGCTTAGTGTCGACACAGCCTCCAAGTGTCGACACTTTCTGATGTAGACACAACTTCACTGGGTTTCGACACAACTGTTAAGTGTCGACACAGCTTTACTGGCTTTTCTTCATTGAGTGTCGACACAGCTCCTTGTGTCGACACTTTCTGTCTCGTGTTGACTCAGCATCCCTGGTGTCGACACAATGACTTCAAGTGTCGACACTGCTTGTCTGGGTGTCGACACAAGTCTTCTTAAGTGTCGACACTTTCCCTCTGGGTGTCGACACATGGACTTAGAAACTTTTTCATCATTTCCTGCAAATACTTAACCTACACATGTAACTCAAAATACATCAAATACATTTTGATGTATACCATTGAGTTGGGTGAGGCTTCTTCAAATCAGGTACATTTAAACCAATGTACCCAACAATCTCCCCCTATTTGGAGAAGTCATAACCCTTAGTCAATGATATACACCATTCATAATTAAATTACAAAATGATGTAAAGCAGGATTATATACAGCAGGGTAAACATAAACAAGTATTAATCACACATGTATACTAATACATCATCACAGAACAAATATGAAATAGACATAGTCATCATCACAGAACAAATATGAAATAGTTTTAACATATAACACATTGTTCTAATATCTGTCATATTCTTTTCCAGAAGTTCACAAAATGTTTTACATCAAAAAGATTACAAAGTAAACTTCAAGAAAATTCTAATTCTATTTCTGTTCTGGCTCCTTAATCACAATTCCTTTTCCAACTTGAACTTTAGCTTGAACAGGAGCATCAGCAACTTCAACATCAGCAGGCTTCTTGCCTTTCAGATCTTTCTTCTTAAGCTCTTCTTCTTTAATCTTCTGCCTTTCAAAATAATGGTATGACTTTGGAAAGTACTTGCTAGGCTCCTGAGCAGTAGGAGGTAGCTTTCCCATCTTGGCCTTCCTTCTGTATTGGACTATTGCCTCCTGCCTTATCTCATGTTTCCTCCATTCAGTTTCAGAAAACCATTTGTTCCTATCTTGAATGTTATCCTTGGCAGCTTTCCAGGCAGTTAATATAATGTTTCTAGAGGTAGGGCTCCACTGCTCAAAGTCTGGTCTTTGTTCAGCTTGTTCCCTAAACCTCTTCTTTGATAATCTAGTTTCTTCTTCTTTCTGCAGTGCCTCTTGCATGGCTTCAGAAATAGGCTGAACAACTTTCTCAATAATAACATTGTCCTTTCCCCCAGGTGGGCTGTACATAGACTGTACATCAGCATGTATCATGTCAAAATCTGGAGGAGGATAAATGACTTGAGCCACTTCAGGTTACTCTCCTCCTAGATAGGTAGGATGAATTCCAGATTCTGCCACATTATCATCATCACAAAGAGGAGGATAACCCAGTGTAGCTCTGATAGAATTTGATATCCATTTGGCATGAATCAGAGCTGGCCTTGACTAAAACCCTCTCCCCCTTTATGACTTCTCGTTCTATATGATCTCTCACACCATCTTTTTGAAATCTCACCTGATTATCCACGTAATTAACTCCATCTTTAAAGAACGGTTTTAACCTTTGGAGTTTATCAGTTATATTCTTTTGAGATTCTTGTATGACAGTTTTAAGAGCAGTGATTTCTTCTAGGAATACTTTGTCAAAATCTGCCTTTGCTATAGCTGGAGTCTGCCCTGCAGCTAGATTTTTCAGTTCTGTGACAATTGCATTGTGAGATGCAGTAAGGTTGTCATTCATTCTTATCTGATTTTCTAGAACATAACCTTGCTTCACAGCCATGTCATCCACTTGTGCTTTTATCTTCTCCTAGTGTATAGCCAAGTACACCACTGCATTCCCCCCTTTGTGGAAGCAGTCTGTCATCTCCTTCTTATTTTGGTTCATTTCAAACCTTATAGATTTTATGTCCTGGGCTAGATCAAATTGGAGAGACTTATGCCCTTCATCAACATACTTTTCAATGGCCTGCCTTTGCTCATCCAACTTGACTTGCATTGCAACCATTAAAGCACTATAATCCACAGTTGGAGCTGGTTATGCTATAGGCTGTGGAGCAATAGATTGTAAGGCCTTCTTAGAACTTTGGCTCCTTTTCTTGAACACATAAAGCTTCTTTTTCTTAGCTTTTTCTGTCTCCTCATCTTCAGAAGCTGAGAAGCTTGCTATATCTACCCTTTCCTTAGGGTTTGGGGGCCTTTCAGTTTGCACATCTGGTGCGGTCTCAGGTTCTTGTCTCACAGGCTCTTCCATAATTTTCATCTGCTCCCCCTCAACTTGAGCATTCTCTCCTTCAGCAGCAGTAGTGTCCTTTCCAAAGTCTTCTTGATCTAGATTTAAGAAAAGATCTTCCATGGTATATTCTTTTGGAGACTGAGTTGGAGAAAGTCTTGGCTCTTCAACCACTGAATCAGGAACTATTGGAGCTGCAACAGATGTGTCTTCCAAGACAGCATCTGGGACTTGGTTATCCAGCTGAGTTTGCTGATGAACATCAGACAAATCAGCATCTTCCATAGAAAATTCTAAAGTATTGAGTTCAGTGATTACCTCTAGGATAATGCTGGTTGCTTGTTCACTTTCCAGTGTAGTGGGTTCATCTACAACTGGAAGCTCCCCCTGGCTTTGATCCTTATGTATGGGGCTAGCTTGAGGTAGCTCCCCCTGGATCTCATCATCATCTTGAGGAGCTGGAGACTTCACAGCAGGATCTTCCTCAATCTCATCTGGTGTGAAGACAACTTGTTCTTCACTGTCTGAGCTGCTAGTGGACACTTGAGCCACTGGAGCAGTTTTCTCTTCTTCTTTGGTGGAATATCTTTCTCAGAAGTAATCTTCTCAGGTGTTGGCATTTCTTTTGACAACACCCTGTCCCATCTGGAAAATATCCTTAAATCCATCTTCCTCATATGATTGATTTTTGTTCCAGCAGCCTGTCCCATAACTTCAGGTATAACACCAGCAAGATAAAGACTTATGATTCTGCCTAAGTTGGGCTTCTTTAGGCTTTCTTTAATCTTCTCAAAAACTACCATAGACCAGTCAGTTTGCAGCGAGAAGATTATCCTTGTCATAATAGTAAACATATAGGCAGACACTCTGTCATGCCCTCCTGGCTTGCTTAATATTACCTTTCCAACAATCTCTGAAAGGAATTTCCCTTGATTGTTCATGCCCTTTCTAAAAAACACTGATCCAAGCTTCATCTTAGGATCCAGTCCACACAAGGTTAGAGCTTCCCTGGTCTTTGAAGCAGTAACCTCATCTTCCTCTTTAGTTCTGGGCAACTGAAGTACCTTCCTCAGACTTTTAGGTGAAACCTTAACCTTTTCTCCATGAACTCTGGAATTGATCTTGTATCCAGATTCGTCCACTTCAGCTCCATTGAGGAATTCCAGTACCTCTTTATTCTATATTTTAGTAGGTTCTGAAACAAGATATTCTAACACTGAATCTGCGACTAGGGCTACTACTGTCTTGATTTCTTGATCGGCATCCTCAAAAGCATTCCGCACCAGCTCGTATCCTTCGTTGACGTTCTCCTCTAGCTTAGGCATCATTAGGGTTTATAGAATTTATCTTGAGAGAAGAGAGGTGTCGACACAGAAGTTTGGTCTCGAAACTTTGAAAGCGTGTCGACAAACTAAGACAAAACCCTATTTATACCTTTCTAATTTTGAAGATGAACAGGCGGGACAGCTAACTTAAATTGTGTCGACACTGGCAATAAGTGTCGATACTGACTTATAATGTCTCGACACATATGTGTCGACACAAGTTTAGTCAACAGATATTATGTGTCGACACTTGTTTATGTGTCGACACCACATAACTCGACACATAGTCGAGACTTTACTTAGAGAATTCTGAGTAAAACTTAAGTGTCGACACCACTTTGGATGTGTCGACACCTACTTGACATGTGTCGACACTAATATTCAGAAGTGTCGACACCAACTTCCTAGATGTGTCGACACCTTTTTCCTGAAGTGTCGACACTTACTTTCTGTGTCGACACAGAAATTTCTATGTGTCGACACCTTTTTACTTAGCCATTTCCAATTCTGTAAACTTACTCTAAGTTTATCATTCCTAGTTCAATTTTAAATCTATTGAACTTAGCTTCTTCTAGGGGCTTAGTATACATATCAGCTAATTGATTATCAGTTTTAACATGTTCTAATAAAATATCTTCTCTTTCTACATGCTCCCTAAGAAAATGATATTTAATTTCAATATGTTTTGTTCTACTATGGGATACAGGATTATTAGCTATTGAAATAGCACTAGTAGAATCACAAAAGAGTGGAGTTCTACTTACCTGAATTCCATAGTCCTCAAGCTGATGTTGTATCCACAGAAGTTGAGCACAACAACTTCCTGCAGCCACATACTCTGACTCTGCAGTGGAGATAGCCACACTTGTTTGCTTTTTGCTACTCCATGAAATTAGTCTCCCACCTAGGAATTGACAGGTTCCAGTAGTGCTTTTTCTATCTTCTTTGTATCCTGCAAAGTCTGCATCTGAATAACCTGTTAGTTCAAAATCTCCATTCCTAGGGTACCAGAGGCCTAGATAAGGAGTGCCCTTTAGATATCTCAATATTCTCTTGACTGCTGTCAAATGAGACTCTTTAGGGCAGGCTTGATACCTTGCAAAGACACATGTAGCATACATGATATCTGGTCTACTTGCAGTCAAGTATAATAGAGAGCCAACTATCCCTCTATATAAGGTTTCATCTACAGGCCTCCCTGCATCATCCTTGCTAAGAGATATACTTGACCCCATAGGAGTCTTCATGGTACTAGATGAATCCATACCATACTTCCTTATGAGTTCTAGGGTGAACTTGGACTGGCATATGGGTAAACCACTCTCAGTCTGTCTTACTTGGAGACCCAAGAAAAACTTCAGCTCTCCCATACTACTCATCTCAAATTGACCTTGCATAAGTTTTGCAAACTTTTTGCAAAGGCTACTTTCAGTAGACCCAAATATAATGTCATCTACATATATTTGGACTAGTATTACTTTGCCTCTAGATTCCCTAAGGAATAGAGTCTTATCTATTTTCCCCCTTGAGAACTTGTTCTCAATGAGGAAACTAGATAGGGTTTCATACCATGCCCTAGGGGCTTGCTTTAACCCATATAAAGCTTTCCTAAGTCTATAGACATGATTACGTAAAGTTGAATCAACAAAACCTGATGGTTGTTCCACATAGACTTCTTCTTTAAGATTACCATTCAGAAATGCTGACTTGACATCCATTTGGTAAACTTTGAATCCTTGATAGGTTGCATAGGCAAGAAAGATCCTTTGGCTTCCAGTCTGGCTACTGGAGCAAAGGTTTGATCAAAGTCAATACCTTCTTCTTGCCTATATCCTTTAGCAACCAGTCTTGCTTTATTCTTAATGATGACCCCTTGTTCATCCATCTTATTCCTGTAGATCCACTTGGTTCCTATTATATTGTGGTCTTTAGGTTTAGGAACTAGTTCCCAGACCTTGCACCTCTTGAACTGATTAAGCTCTTCTTGCATTGCTTCAGTCCATTGTGGATCTAGTATGGCTTCTTCAAACTTCTTAGGTTCAACTTGAGATAGAAAACTGGAGTAGATTGCTGCATTCAGGTTTCTGCTCCTTGTTTGTACTCCTTGTCTTGGATCTCCAATAATCTGCTCTACTGGATGATCTCTAAGATGCCTATTGACTGGAGGCATCCTGACTTCTGGTTAAACCTCTTCAGCATCTCCATCATGCTGTACTCCTTGAACTTCATCAACAATAGGTACATGTAGTTCTCCCCCTGGACAACAACCACTGTCTTCTACTTACTGTCTTGCAGTAGGTACTTCTTCTATAGTAAGCTTGTCCATCTTCTTTGTTAAACCTGTGGGGCTGCATACACTACTAGACATCTCATTATTAATAAGTTTAGTCTCATCAAATACTACATGTACAGATTCTTCTACAACTTGTGTAGACAAGTTGTAGACTCTATAAGCCTTACTGTTATTGTTGTACCCAACAAAAATTCCCTCTTGGGACTTGGCAGCAAACTTAGTCAAGTAAGACTTTCCATTGTTAAGTATGAAGCATTTGCAACCAAAGATCCTGAAGTAGGATAGGTTTGGTTTCCTGCCTTTCACAACCTCATAGGGGGTCTTGTTGAGGCTTTTAGTGATGGTAGCCCTATTTATAACAAGGCATGCAGTGTTAACTACTTCAGCCCAGAAATATTCTGGTAGTGATGTATCACTTAATAGGGTCCTACCAGCCTCAATCAAGGTCATATTCTTCCTCTCAGCAATGCCATTTTGCTGAGGTGTTCTAGGTGAAGAAAATTCTTGAAATATCCCAAATTCTTCACATAGTTTTGTCATGCTATCAGACTGAAATTCAGTGTCATGGTCACTTCTAATCTTGACCACTGTACTGTTTAGTTCATTCTGAATTTGCTTGACAAAGCTATAGAAGACACTAGGTGTTTCAGATTTCTGTCTTAAGAAGAACACCCAGGAAAACCTTGAGTAGTCATCTACAACTACAAAGGTATAGACCTTCCTACCTAAGCTGTGAACTGGCATTGGACCAAAGAGATCCATGTGCAAGAGGTATAAACACCTCACAGCATCTTTGTTTTCTATGCTCCTAAAAATGGATCTAGTCTGCTTGCCCTTTTGACAAGCTGAGCAAATACCATCTTTAACACACTTAACTTGAGGACCATTCCTCACTAACTCTTTGCTAAAGAGTTTGCTAATAGTCTTGTAGTTAAGATGGGCAAGCCTCTTGTGCCATTTGACACAATGAGAGACTGTCTCATCAGCTACAAGACACACTGGAGAACCATTGTTCTCAACCATAATGTCTAAGCAATAGACATTCCTCTTCCTATAACCTATCAAAATGATCTCTTGATCAGTTGACCTCATGATATGACAACCATTTTTAACAAATGAGATTTCATACCCTACATCACTTAATTAACTTATACTTATTAGGTTGTGTTTCAACCCTTTAACATAAGCCACTTGAGTAATGGTAACCAAGTTACTAGAAATGTTACCAAATCCTTTGATGATTCCTTTTTCAGAACCACCAAAGGTGACTTTAGGACCATCTTTTATTGGAATGTAGTCCCTTAGTAATCCTCTAGTTCCAGTCATATGTCTAGAACATCCACTGTCCAAGTACCATGTTGGGGCATGGCCACTTGGACTCACCTGCAAAACAGATTAATGAACCTTAGAACCCAAAGAATTCTTGGGTCCTTGGTACTTGTTAGTTTGCAACCTGACAAAGCTACCTACTGGTTTTCCAATAGGCAGTTTGCTACTCACTTTGGCACTAGCATTGTGCCAATAATCCATTGCAAAATGGTCAACTTTGCCACAACACCAACATTCAAACTTATTGTACCTTTGCTTAGGTACTGTCTTTACTGTCTTATCTACA
This sequence comes from Platanthera guangdongensis, assembly GCA_039583875.1. Classification (NCBI taxonomy): domain Eukaryota; kingdom Viridiplantae; phylum Streptophyta; class Magnoliopsida; order Asparagales; family Orchidaceae; genus Platanthera; species Platanthera guangdongensis. Next base: position 157,053,722 of record CM077150.1, read on the forward strand.
GCTGACTTGTTGAATGTTGGGGCTTTGCCCTTGGACTTGGACTGGACAGTCCTTGCAGGTTTAATGAAACCCAGTCCAGCTTTACCCTTGTGATGAGCAAATTCATCAATTATGGGTAACACAGACTTAGGTTTGGAAAACCTAGCAACAAGCTCTCTCTCCTTCTGAAGATTGATCTTCAGACTCTTGATTTGATCATTCTTATAGGTGATAGTCCCCATCTGAATCACTGTTATGTGTTTCAGTCTGGCTATCTCATTAAGCTTTTGATCAAATAACTTCTCAGAATCTGTTGCAGCAGCTTTGAGATCAGCAATTTCCTTTGCCTGACTTTTGGCTAGGGACTTGCTCTTCTTGTAAGCTTGCAACAATACTTTATATTCATCTATCAGCTGATGAATATCTTCCTCAGACTCAGATACACTCTCATCATTTAATGATGATGAATCTGATTCTGTACTGGAACAAGAAACTGAACTTAAAGTTGAACTTTGTACCTTACTGGGTCCTGGCTGCTCCAGGATTTTGTCATTGTCAGTCAATGTCATCAGTCCTTGGCACTGACAGTCTTCTTGCTCATATATAGAATCCATAATCTGCATGAATTCTTCTTCTTCTTCTTCAGCAAACAGCCCTATGTATGCTTCAGCATCTGACTCAGTTTCTGAAGAAGAAATATCTGACAGAGTCTTCTCCTTCTTGGCAACAAAAGACTTCTCTTTCTTGCCATTGAAATGAGTCTTCTTCCTGTCACTAGACTCCTTTCTCTTTTCTGGACAATCTGCAACAACATGGCCTTGTCTATTACAATAATAGCACACTATTTTTGAAACAGTTGCCTTACTAGATTTAGTCCTCTTCCTGTCCTTCTTTGAAGCCTTTTTATTCTGATAAAAGTCTTCTTTTCCCTGTGAAGTAGAAGGCCTTGACCTCCACTGTTTCTTCTTCAAGAACTTCTGAAAATGTCTAGTGAAGGCAGCAAAGTCTTCATCACTTTCACTGCTTTCAGATTTTGTGCTGACTGACTCATCTGACTCTGATTCAGCAACCTTTGGAGGTGGAGTTGGTGACTTACCTCTGTACTTTCTGGTGGCTTCTGTCTTGAAAGCTAATGTTCTTTCCTTATGTTCATTTCTTGTTGATTTCTCCTCCTCTTTCCTCACTGTCAACTGCATTTCATATGACAACAATTTGTCAAACAGTATAGGTGGAGGAATTTCTCCCAAGTTAGCCATTTCTCTAATGGCACAGATCTTGGTGTCCCAATCTTTAGTTAGGGACCTTAGGAACTTGTCATTTAGTTCATAATTACTGAACTCTCTTCCATAAGACATGAGTTCGTTCACTATCCTATAGAACTTCTTATAGCACTCAGTTATGTTATCACCCTTTCCTTGTCTAAAACTTTCATACTCTTGATTTAGCAAGGATTTTATGTCTTGCCTTACTTCTTCAGAACCCTCCATATACACAATAAGAGTATCCCACATCTCTTTGGCTGTCTTACAGTGTATTAGATTCTGAAAAGTTGCATCATCTATGGCACTCACTATAATGTTTTGAGCCCTTTTGTCCATGGTGGCTAGGACAATCTCATCCTTTGTCATTTCAGAGAAATCCTTTGGTGTTCTCTGATTTGCATCTAGAACTGATATCTTCATAGGCACATATGGCCCCTCTTTGACTGTGATATAAATCCTAGGGTCTGAGGCTTCCATAAACAGCCTTAGCCTTTCCTTCCAGATCCCAAAAATCTCTTTCCTACATATAGGTAATTTCATGGATCCCAATTCCTTGTGATTATCTGTGGAACCCATGGTTCTTGATTTTCTTGAATCTGTAATTTGACTTAGACTGAAACTGCCAATCAGGATCTCCTCAGACAGTTAGTCCTTTTTGAGGAACGTGGCTCTGATACCACTTGAAAGATATAGTACCTAAACACCTAGAGGGGGGGGGGCATGAATAGGTGACCAAATTCTTTTTTACTTTTTATGGCAGCAATCAGTTTCTAACACAGATTTATATCTTCTTTTGCACAGCAATCACACAGCATTCACAGCAAACCACAATCACAGCAGACACAGAGTTTTATAGTGGTTCCCCAAGCTTTGGGTACATCCACTTTCCCCCTTCGCCTATCTAGCAGTGTACTAGATTCGGCCAAACTTCTCCACTATCTCAGAACCCAAAACAGGCTCTTATACCTCAGGCCCAAGGCCCTACAACTCAGCTTTTCCACAAAGCCTACACTCAGCCACAAAGGCCTACACTCAGCCACCAAGGCCTACACTCAGCCACAAAAGGCCTACACTCAGAGATTCCAATCTCCTACACTCAGGCTCCGAAAGCCCTACACTCAGCCTTTATAATTACAGGCTTACAAAACTCAGATACAAAGGATCCTACAAGTTATAATGAATACAAAAAGTATAAACTCAACAACTTAGATGAAAGAGAGATAAGTTGTGAGATTCTTGATGAGTTCTTGGAAGAACTCAGCTGGACTCAATCTGACTTAGATTTCTTCAAAGCTTCTTGAAAGTAGAACTCAATAAGATTGACTCCTTCTGCAGTTGATCCTTGATCTTTGCTACTTAAGGTTCAGAGTATATCTGAACCCTTCTTCTCAGTCTGGTTCCAACAGCTGATTTCTTGGATGGAGCTCTCTCTCTCCAACTTCTTAGATCTTCACTTGATAGCTAGATCTTCTTTAAATCTGAACTTGGACTTGTGTTCAATCTCTTCAATAACTTGTTGATCAATCTCTTATGTAGACAGTATAAGCCTATTTATAGGCCTTCTTCATGGTAACCGGCTGGTCCGGTCCATAACTGAATTCTGACAACTCTGACAGGTGCTGTAGACCGGCTGGAATGGCAGCTGTCAAGTCATCCAGTCAGTTCTTGAAAATTCTGTAACTGTCTAGAAGTGTCGAGACTATCTGTCTTTAAGTGTCGACACTTATAGACCAAGTGTCGACACATGTTGTCTAAGTGTCGACTCTAGTCTACAAGGTGTCGACACAACTCCTTGTGTTGTTGATTCTTTATCTCGACACTGCTTCTTCTTCATGTGTCGACACTGAAATTTAGTGTCGACACAAGTACTTGTTCTTCAGAATTTTGCTGAATTCTTCTAAGTGTCGACACATCTCCTTTGTGTCGACACATCTTCATGTGTTGAATCTGTTAAGTGTCGACCCTACTTCTTGGTGTCGACATATGTATTCAGTGTTGATACTTGCTGAGTGTCGACACAGCTCCTTGTGTCGACACATTATTCTTCTTGTTGAGACTTCAGCTGAGTGTCGACACATTCCCTTAGTGTCAACACTTGTACTTAGAATATTCTTGAACTTTGCTAATCTTTGCTAAGTGTCGACACAGCTCCATGTGTCGACACTTTCTTCAAGTGTTGAGTCTTCAGCTAAGTGTCGACACTTTGTTCTGGGTGTCGACACTTACTTCCAGTGTTGACTCTTATGTTGAGTGTCGACACATTATTCTGGGTGTCGACACTTGTACTTAGTCTCTGCAGACTTTTGCTGAGTGTCGACACAGCCTCCAAATGTCGACACTTTCTGATGTAGACACAGCTTCACTGGGTGTCGACACAACTGTTAATTGTCGACACAGCTTTACTGGCTTTTCTTCATTGTGTGTCGACACAGCTCCTTGTGTCGACACTTTCTGTCTGGTGTCGACTCAGCATCCCTGGTGTCGACACAATGACTTCAAGTGTCGACACTGCTTGTTTGGGTGTCGACACAAGTCTTCTTAAGTGTCGACACTTTCCCTCTGGGTGTCGACACATGGACTTAGAAACTTTTTCATCATTTCCTGCAAATACTTAACCTGCACATGTAACTCAAAATACATCAAATACATTTTGATGTATATCATTGAGTTGGGTGAGGCTTCTTCAAATCAGGTACATTTAAACCAATGTACCCAACACTACTTTAGGTTTCTTCCCTTTGAGTAATTCATAGGGAGTCTTGCCCTTCAGTTTATGTATTAAACTTCTGTTCAGCACATAGTTGGAGGTGTTCACTGCCTCTGTCCAAAAATATAGAGGAAGGTGAGCATCTGACAACAATGTAGTGGCAGATTCAATAAGGGTTCTATTTTTCCTTTCAGCTACCCCATTTTGTTGAGTAGTTCTGGGAGCTGAGAAAGTATGCCTGATCCCTTCACTCTGACAGAACTCTTGCATAAGAAGAGAATCAAACTCTATCCCATGATCACTTCTGATCAGGGAAATGTGATTATTGAACTCAGTCTGTATGTATTTGAGAAACTCTGTCAAACACTTAAAGTTATCAGACTTCTTCCTTAGAAAGAACACCCATGCGAATCTAGAGAAGTCATCTACAACTACTAAAGTGTAAGATTTCCCTCCTAAGCTTTGTACTGTAATGGGTCCAAAAAGATCCATGTGTAACAGATACAAAATCCTAGGTGAATCACTCTTATTAAGTGACTTGAAACTATTTTTAGTTTGCTTTCCTAATTGACAAGCCTTGCAGAGTCCTTAATTCTTATAGGGGCCAGAAGGTAGTCCTCTAACAAGGTTTTCCTTGGATAGCCTAGCAATGGTTCTAAGCTTTATATGCCCTAGTCTCTTATACCATAACTCATTAGGTCTACAAACAGAATTGAACAGGCAAATATCTACTTTTGTTGAAAGAAAGTCTACTAAATAAATGTTACCTTTCCTTTTACCTGTCAACACAGTTGTGTTGTACTCTGATTTGATCTTGCATAAGGATTTGCTGAAAGTCACCTGGTAGCCTTCATCACATAGCTGACTGATACTGATCAAATTGTGCTTCAGTCCTTCCACATTGGCTACCTTCTTGAATGTGGCTGTCCCAATTTGGATTGCACCATATCCTTTTGTTAGTCCAAAGTTTGAATCACCAAATATGACTTTGGGTCCAAGCTTGTCTTTAAAGAATGTGAGATTGTCCTTGCTTCCTGTCATGTGCTTTGAGCACCCACTATCCAGATTCCATTGTTGGTTTGATGTTGGATAGGTTTTCACATGGTCCTCTTCAAGTTGAGTCTCTGAGTCTGACTCTGACTCTTCTGCATCAGAATTGTGTTGTGAGGCATTGATAGCTATCATGCAGAATTCCTTTTCTTCAGCATCATCCTCATCATCACTTGAGCTGGAAGAACTTTCAGATTCTTCTTCTGTCTCACTCCAAGATTCATCAACAAATCCCTTCCTTGTGTGTTTGTTCTTCCTTGAGGAGGGTTTGGCATTGCTATTCTTCTTGAAGTCCTTGTCTTTTCTTCTTTCTTTCTTGTCCTTTCTGTCCTTGTTTTTGTTCTCTGGACAGTCAGGCACAATATGGCCTGGTTTCCTGCAACCAAAGCAAATAATTTCTTTATTATTTAATTTATCATACCTTGGCTTATCATGCTCTTTGTATGATCTCTTCCTGAAGTCCTTTCTGGCCATTTTGTAGAATCTTTTGGCCAGTAGACTAAGCAGCTCATCATTACCTGTGACCTTGTCTTCAGGCTGATCTTCAGTGGCTTTGAAAGCTTTTGACTTTTCCTTTCTTGTGGCTGGTGAGGCAGCCTTCTGCTCTTCTTCTCTATTTTTGATGAGCAGCTCATAAGACTTGAGCTTGCCCAAGAGAGCTTCTGTTGTGATCTCATTGAGACTTCTGGCATCCTTGATTGGCCAGATCCTTGAGTCCCAAGTGCTTGGGAAGTATATTAGGATTTTATCATTTAGCTCAGTCAATGAGATCTCTTTATCCAAAGTTTTCAGTTCATCAACTATCAGGCTGACTCTATTATACATGTTTGCTACTAACTCAGCTTCTCCTTTCTTGAAATTCTTATACTGGGTTATGAGGTGAGATCTGCTGTCTTTTCTTTCATCAGTAGATCCTAAGACTATTTCAGATAGCTTGTCCCAGATCTCCTTAGCTGAGTTGCATTCAGCTACCTTTTGGAAAATTTCATCAGGCATAGTTTGGGCTAGAATGTTCATAGCCTTTGCATCTGCAACTTTCCATTTCTTGATGTCAGTATCTGTTCCTGATGGAGGTGGAACAGCACTTGTTCTTGTATTCTCTGGAGGTCTTGGACACACTGTCAAAACAGAATTGAAGATGTCCTCATCAATAGAATTCATGTAGAGTCTAATCCTTGCCTTCCAAAGTGCAAACTTGGACAGATTGCACACTGGAGGTCTGGTGCTAGCATAATCTTTGTTTTGGGTCATGATTTGTGAAGAAATAATTTTAATAACAAACTCAAAAAAAGCAGATCTAACTAGAGGAATCTTTGGGTTCAGGTGTTAGTCTGTGCAACCACTGAGATGTGGTATGTTTAAGCAACCTCCCTCTGATACCAATTGAAAGTGCAAGTTAGATCTAATATACTCTAGAGGGGGGGTGAATAGAGTAAAGTGCTTGGTAAAAACTTTTTACAACAGTTGTTGTATTCTTATGTGAGCAGGGAAGCAAATCAAATAAAGTAAATCTAAACACAGCAACTATCTAATCACAGAGCAATCTAGTCACAAACCACAGCCAGAAACAAAAAGAAAAATAAGAAACCAGATGACACAAGGGGCTATAGTGGTTCCCCAATCAATTTGGGTACATCCACTCTTCTACCACCCTAGGTAGGAATCCACTGCAAGATGAGTTGATCAGGTGTCCTGGGCACCAATGAGCTTTTGATAAGGTGCTCAACAACCAAACCAGATTTTTTGATCAGGTGTCTTGCCACCAATGAGCTTTTGATAAGGTGCTCAAAGACCAAACACAAACTTTTGAAGTGAGTTTGAAAAACCCTTTACAGCAGAGAGAGTGAGTGAGAGAGAGAGAGAGAGAGAGAGAGATGAGAAGATCTTCCTGTCAACAGTCAGAGAGAAGATAGTGGATGTTGTCAAACCTCCCCCTGAGATCTTGAGTTGTTCAGGAAGTGAAGCTTTGCAGTAGGGTGATAGGCCTTCAGAAAATTGATCTCCGGCAAATGATGATTTCTTTGAAGGTGGCATTAGCCTATATATATATAACGCAGATAAAAATTACATAGAGGTGGCAACCTGCATCAAAAGATGCGCGAGCGACATGGTAAGGGGCATACCCCTTTCCCACTTGAATTCATTAAAACAAATCTTACAACTTGATCGGATGTCGAGCTTGTCTTTCAGAAAACAAAAGAAGTCTCCACTCTTTTGAACATTGGGAGGCGGCGGGCCATTTCAGCTTCAAGATGACCATAGCAACATTCGTTGAGCATTTGGCGAAGAGGACATGCATCTTTCCTATCGCCCTTCGAAGCAATGATTTTTTTCTTTACCGATCCATCAAAAATTACATTGATCCACCCAGCGGGGTGGGGCACCCAAGTAAAAAGTGGGTTACATATAGGTGCCCAGTTACCGTGAGATGCATCTTGTAATGCATTGATGGGAATTGTAGCGGAATGCATATATGGTTCGCTAGGTATATGATATGCTCTTACATTGAGGGGGGAAGAAATGGGAGCAACAGCTATCGGGTGAGCTTGGCGGCGGGTTTCAAGAAGAACAATAGCTATGGGATCATGCGAACGGACAAGCTCCTGCAGGTACGCACGGGAAGCGAGCTTGCTAGCCCCCCGTCAATTCCAAAAAATTAGGCTCGTCATCTCTTGGAAGGGGAGGCCCCCGCTGAATCGCGCCCAATCCTACCCAAGATTGATCTTGCTCTGCTTGATGCTCGAGTGCGTGCCTTCTTTGTTGGCGAACGCGGACGCCGCGAGTCAGGGTGAGCATCAGATATATCCAAGTTTGGAGCAGGAAGCACTTGCTCCGGTTTGCTAGGAGACTGCTGCTGGTTGAAGTTTGAAACGCTATTGCCTTCGGCATTAGGACTGTCATTAATATCAGGTTCCTTTTCCGGGATTTTAGCTGCCATAGCATTTACCGGGACTGAATTGGCATTTTGATCAGCTATCATTACATTGGTTTCTGGTACAGGAACATCCAGCAATGTGGCTTTCGGTACAGGAAGTTCAGGAGCTATAAGAACTCTTTTTTCAACTCTTTTCCACTTTAAATTACCAGCATCTGGGGCCCGCTGCATTGCACCGCCATCATTGATTTTTTGAGGAGGTTTCCTGGGTATAACTAAGGTCCATCCGTCCAATCCCGCTTGCGGGTTATCGAGATCAGCATCAATCTTGTTCCCCGGTAGATTACAAGCCGTATCCCCATGGTCGGCAAAACCACAGGATGTGCACAGAGACCCAATGCCTTCGTAGGTAAACTTTTGAAAGAATTTTCCTGTGCCTTTGCTGTTCATCCACACACCTCCAAGGAGCGGTGTAGAGAGATCGCGACGGACGGAAAATCTAGCAAAACTAGTCCGAGATCTGGACTTAGTAAAGGCGTCTATGTAGAGCGGCTCACCAACAACTCCGGCTAGCCGGAAGAGGTTTTTGTCTCCCCAAAAGTGCAGTGGAAGCCCCGGGGCCCTGACCCAGGTCGGCACAAGCATACGTGGGTTAAGGGCCGGTAAAAATTTTTCAGACCAAAGGTCTAATCCGACAACTTTTCCCGCCACATGCCAAGGCCCACCAAGCCACACATAGTCTCGGTTTTCTCTTTTTCTGAATTTAAGAAGGAAACAACCTTCACCCAAGTCACAAACCTGAAATCCTTCGAAGGCCCCCCATTTTTGATGTAGTTGCGCTGATAGCCATTCAAAACGAAAATTCACTCCGACAACTCTTCCCACCAAGGCGTTGGCATAATCTGCTTGGATTTCTTCGGCTTCCTCATCATCCATAGTTAGAATACCATTGGCATAAAAATCACACTGCATCGTATCAAACTTTGGGAATTGGGCTGGTATGTTTTTAGACCATACCCGCGGCAATGTAGTGGCTTGTTCGCTGGATGGAGCAGAATTTTTGGCGCCCGCAGCGGGGGGAAAACTGTTCGGCAAATTAGCCGTCGCTGGAGGAGGAGTATTTTGGGTGATGCCACACAGATTCATAAGAGCATCGACCGAGCCGGGGACAAAGGGCTTGGCAGCGTGGTTCAGCGGTGAATGATTATCTTTAGCATTCTGGGCTTGGGAAGATGGAGAACTCATTAAGACATTTTCTCGAACACCTTGTGTGCGTTTAACTGAACTTGCAGATTTTTCAAAGCTTGTAGAAGTCTTAAAAGATGCAGAATTTCCTGAGCTGTCAGATTCAGACTCAGCATCACTCGCTGAAAATCGTTTGGATTCCGAGCAGGAGGAGCCAACCTCGTCGAGCAACTCATCACCATCAGGAGAAATTGATCTAGGCGAAAGATTTACCTGGCTGGAAAAAGCAGCATATCTAGTATCATAAGTAAGAAACCACCAGCGGGCGTCAACAACCTGACACGAACCCACTAGCGAGCATGTATGTCTGTAAGAAAAAACAGAAAACTACCTCACAAGACCAAGAAACTGATCTCTACAGTACAAGAGATCACCAGCAACAGCACAGCAAAACTAGCCACCTACTCGGCTACTAATCAGAACCTGAGGTATTCAGAGAAGAAAAGAATACCTCAACAAGTAAAACAAATAAGCTGCATGGAAGTGTTATATAAAAGGGTATGCAAAAGAAGAAAGTATAGAAAAATATAGAAAAATATTCTCCAAAAATTCCCATTTTGTATATGATGAGTGTGTATGTATAATTATCCTATTATCCAAATTTCAAAGCATTTTCCTAAATGGTTTAGTGGGGAGACTCAGTTTTGTCCCAGGTCAGGCCTATGTATGGGCTGCACCATAGTAAGTGATGTGGTCAGACCACTAACCCAAATGGTTCGAAACCAATTTTAAATTAAACTAGGCTCAAAGGTCTACAACTTTTGTGACTGGCTATGTTTTCTAAAACGGCCTCTAAGGGCCTCATTTAATAGCCCAAATCTCCATTTTTTCTTCATTGGATCAGTCTCAATTGAGCCTGATTTCTCTACTATTTGATCTAGGATAGTAGCACAAGGGGAGAGGAGGAGAAGCGAACCTTGTTTGGGGTTCGACGATGGCGGTGGCGGCGGTTGGCCATGGCGTTTCTCCTCGCCGATGAGCTCGCCCGATTTCTCGATCCTCCACCAAAACCATTGATCCAATACATCATTTCGACGGCCAAGGATATTTTGAAGGTGATGGATTAGCCAAAAGTGGGAATGGGGGTTGTATAGGAGGAATTTATAGTTTTTCATTTGAGAGGAGGTCAAGGGGTGGTCATCCATACTGGTTGGCCTCCGTCCATTAGTGTTAGATTGCTGGAATTGATGGTATTCTCATCCCTAGAGTCAATGGAGATTAATGGGGGTAATGAGAAGATGAATGGGGTGGCCCATGGTCTCACTCCATAACTCCTCTCACTCTTTCTTCTATCTCTCTCTCCATTAATGTTGAAACTCCCATGTTCTCTCTCCTAGTCACCGCCTCCAGATTGTTTAGTGACATTCCAAGTAATTTCAGTGGTGACTCATCATTTGGGGCCATTGAAATTGGGCTTAGACCAAAGGGATTGAGCTTTTGGCTTAATTAACCAAATTTGGGCAATATTGACCAAGTGTTGACTTGAGGTGTTCACTGTAACATCCCTCAAACAACTAGACCCCTAGGAGTGGTTTTGTCATGACTAGGTCATGACAAAACCCTAGGAAGTCCAAGAAGGCCAAGTGAACTTAGGAATGTAGGTGAGATCACTATGGTCTGCAAATAGTAGATCCCTAAACCCTAGTTTAGGATGAACATGAGGCTTCACAATGACTCTAAGATCCCACCATGATCTCACCAATCTATTGGAAGGTCCATTAGAGCCCTAAGGGTCCATTAGAGTCGACCTAGGGTGACCAAGTTGACCTAGAACCACCCTAGGCCTAAATTGGGCAAGGTGCAATAACTTAAGGCAGTGTGCCCTAGTAAAGCCCAACCAACCCTACCAGGGTTATCCTAGACCTAGAGTGGGGTCAATGGGTCACTAAGGACCCATGGAGGGCAGTCAAAATGGTTAAGTTGAGCAGTCCTAGACCTAGAGTGTAATCTGATGACCTCGCTCAGGTACAGCTCTGCTATCTTCTTCATCGGGTAATCTATCTTATAAGGTACGAAGTGCGCACACTTCGTCAATTGGTCCACGATCACCCATACTGAATCAAATCCCCTTGGAGATCTCGGTAAGCCCATAATGAAGTCCATAGAAACACTCTCCCACTTCCAAGTCGGGATCTCCAACGGAGTCAACTTACCACCAGGCCATCCATGATCGGCCTTCACCCGCTTGCAAGTGTGGCACTCAGCAACAAATCGGGCTATATCACCCTTCATCCCATACCACCAGGCAATCTGCTTCAATTCATGATACATCTTTGTAGATCCTGGATGGTAGGCAACACTGGATCCATGAGCCTCTCTACATATCATAACCCTGATGTCTCCAACAGCGGGGATGCAAAAGCTGCCATGGTACTTCAAAGTACCTGCATCATCGATAGAAAAATCCGGCAACTCCCCTCTCTTAGTCCTGAGGTATAAGTGCAGAAGATCCGGATCATCCTTCTGGTGTAACCTGGTAAGTGAAATCCAAGACGGCTCTGCCACTGCCAAACTGCTCTGCATGTCACAGCATCCCACGGAGATATCCATCAGGAGGAACTCTTCCACTAAACGATCGGCGGAGAGATTAAAGATCTTCCCCATCTTCCGGCTCAGGGCGTTGACCACCACATTGGCCTTGCCCGGATGATACTGGATCTCCACATCGTAATCGGCCACATACTCTAGCCACCGCCGCTGGCGCAAATTCAACTCCTTTTGTGTGAACACGTACTTTAGACTTTTATGATCTGTGAAGATCTTGCACTGAGCACCATAAAGTAGATGCCTCCACAGCTTTAGCGCATAAATCACCGCTGCAAACTCAAGGTCATGCGTAGGGTAATTTCTCTCATGAGTCTTTAATTTCCTCGACCCATACGCAATCACTTTTCTAACATGCATCAACACGCAACCCAGACCAACATGCGAAGCATCCACGTACACATCATACTCAGCACCCTCAGTAGGTAGGGTCAGAACGGGAGCAGTGCACAATCTGTTCTTTAGTTCTAGGAAGGCTTCTTCGCACTTCTCGCTCCAAACAAAGGCCGTGTTCTTCTGAGTCAACCTGGTCAAAGGTGCAGCCAGGGTGGAGAAACACTCCACGAACCTCCTGTAGTAGCCGGCCAACCCTAGGAAGCTTCTAATCTCCTTGGGCGTGCCCGGCCTGCTCCAATCCATCACTATTGCGATCTTTTCCGGGTCGACCGGGATCCCATCCTTATTCACCACGTGGCCCAGAAATGAGACCTGAGGCAACCAAAATTCGCATTTGCTCACCTTGGCGAATAACTTGCGGTCCCTCAACTCCTATAGAACCAAGCGCAGATGCTGCTCATGCTCCTCAGCACTGCGAGAGTAGATCAACACATCATCGATGAATACCACAACGAACTTGTCCAGAAAATCCTTAAACACCCGGTTCATCATATCCATGAAAGCTGATGGTGTGTTCGTCAAACCAAACGACTTCACTAGAAACTCAAAGTGTCCATGCCTCGATCTAAACGTAGTCCGTGGTATATCTGTCTCATGGATCCTGAGCTGATGATAGCCAGAACGAAGATCGATCTTGGAAAACACCGTGCTACCATGCAACTGATCAAATAAGTCATCAATCCTCGGCAGAGGGTACCTGTTCTTAATGGTGACTTTATTCAGCTCCCTATAATCGATGCACATCCTCATCAAGCCATCCTTCTTCTTCACAAATAGAACAGGAGCACCCCAAGGCGACGAACTCTGCCTGATAAAGCCTTTTGCCAACAACTCGTCCAACTGGACTCGCAACTCCTCCAACTCACGAGGGGCCATCCGGTATGGCGCCTTAGCAATAGGATGCGTACCCGATTCCAAATCAATCACAAACTCAACATCCCGATCGGGGGGAAGACCAGGAATCTTCTCCAAGCGCGGTACACTAACAGCAGTCCCAACCGCCGAGACTAAACAAGCAAAACAATCAGAATGAAACAGCTTCTGAGCACATACCGCAGAAATTACAGGAAAATCCTAGCAAGGATCAGCATACACACTTCCAGGTTGACCGTTGTCCTTGATATAGTCCAAGCACTTCCCTTTGCACTGAATAACCGCATCATACTTAGACAACCAGTCCATGCCCAGAATAACATCGAAGTCCTCTAGATCAATCATCTTCAAGTCTTCCTTCGCAAGAAAGTCCCCCATCAAAACAGGGCAATCCAAAATGCCCAAATCTGATAACACAGATTCACCAGAAGGGAACTTGACGTGGAAGGTATCACGAACTTGGTCTAGAATCAACCAATATCGCTCAACAAAAGCTATAGCCACAAATGAGTGAATAGTGCCGGAGTCGAACAGAACACGCGCCCAGCGGTTCTTCACCTTAAATTTCCCTATAGGAGTATATAAGCAACTAAGGAACTACCAAAACAAAAACTATAACCATTCTAGTAAATAAAACTTTCAGGCTAGGAAAACAAGTAACCTGAGATGACCTGAGTTGAAGTTTGAGCCTCCTCGGAAGAGATCACGTTCAGCTTTCCTTTGCCCTTGTCCACATGCTGAGGCGGAGGTAATTCTAGAAGTGGAACTGCTTGAAGAACATGCTGGACCTGAGGACACCTTATCGTGATATGGCCCTTCTGTCCACACTGATAGCAGACTTTATCCTTGGACCAGCACTGGGCAACATCATACCCGGGTCGCTTGCAAATAGAACAGGAAACATCCTTCCTAGGAGCACCTTGAATAGCATGAACATGCTCCTTCTTCCGAGCTCCCGCCTTCTTGAAACACCTCTCAACAGGGTGGCCTGGCCGGCCACAGAAGCTACACACTACCTTGCACTTCTTTCCTGAAGCAGCACTGGGTACCTGGGGGTTCTTCTCTTCAGCATACTTCCTCTTGTCCTTCCTCATTTGCTGGCCTCTACTCTTTGCGGTCTCAATTGCCTCCACTTTCAGAGCATCCTCCACTACCCCTGCATAAGTCTCTGATCCATATATACTGGCCAACTGCTGAACCTCGCTCCTCAAGCCACCAAGGAACCGCTTGACTCGATCAGCTTCAATACTCACCAACCCAGGGGCAAACCGGCTCAACTTGCTGAACTTTATCTCATACTCACTGACCGTGAGTTGCCTCTACTTCAGGTGGAGGAAGTCGTTCATTAGTCGATCACGCTAGACCGAAGGCAAGAACTTCCTCAACAGCATCTCCTTGAATAATCCCAAAGAGCAACCAGCTACCAAACTCTCCTTTTCTCTAAGCCACCAACTCTTAGCCAAACCCTTAAGCTGATAGGCGACTATAATCACTCTCTGATCATCTGCAATACCTGAGTACGTGAACATCTCCTCCATGGAGATCAGCCAATCATCTATGACCATGAAATCTGCCTTCCCATCATATGTAGGAAGGCTAAGTCTCTGAAACTGTGAGATAAAGGCCATCTCTGCTGGTACTACCACTGGAGGTCTTAGGGGAGCAGGAGGTGGAGGAGCAGCTAACCCACAGCAGGGTCTTGCACTCCCTGAGTCTGTCCTGCCACAACTGCCACCAGAGATTGGATCTGGGCCTGCATCTCCACCAGCTGCCTGGTCAAGGAATCATTGCTCTATCACAGGCTCTCGATCACCGCATCACTCTGCGCTCCTGAAGACTCACCCTCAGATAGGGGAGTCGACCTAGTCGAAGGACGTCTCACCATCTTAAAACCATAAAGACTGAGGTCGAAACCTAGTACAACAGTTAGAACAAACTACTAGTACAGACAATACATACATAAATATGAACTTTTAACTGCTATACTTGCTCTGGGATTTTATTTTATTTTTACAAAATTGATGATATGCTTAACCTAGGATGGTTTACCACCATCAATTAACTCTTGTGTCTAGATTGGTAATGCAGGAATTTATATTCTTTTTTTGATTTAAAACCATGTGTGTACATATGTCATCCTGCAAATTTTTAGCTTGGCACGTTGTGGTTATGCAATGTTATGTTATGCATGATTGTGCTATGCATTCTAAAAAGGCCCTGATGCATGTTATGAGTGTCGTACGCATGAAAATGTTATGCATCCCATTCTACATAACATTCTCATGCAACGAAAAAGAAACGTGCTAGTCGCATTCATGTAGTGAGGTTATGCATCCCATACTACATAACCCTCACATGTTGCCCCTATGGTGGATCCAAATACAGACACATATTATGCATCCCATACTACATAATATGCCATGTATACTTCATGTTATGCTATGAGTGTAGTGTTCATGCTTCAGCCAAGATGTGCTGATGACATATCAGTGTGTGTATGATATAATGCTAAACATTTAATACCGACAAGGAAAGGTTGCCCGACAAATTGTCAAGCAACCTCCCTCTGATACCAACTGTCACAACCCGCATTTAAGAAGTATCAGAGTATAAGAAAACACGCGTCGTGATGCCACGTCGAGCAGGGGATAACTGTCGACGCTCTGGAGAACACCATCTAACTAGACTATGAAAATTCCTAAGTTTAATGATTAAAAAATCAGCTATATTTTAAAGGCAGTATCCCTCGGCTCAGTGGATTATCTAGTCCACAGCTTAAAAACTATACTTATATGCATTGGAAAATACTTTATTTATATTTGACATCCTATGAGAGTGCATAAGTGTCCCCCGAGGTCAACTTATACTATGCAAGACTCTAGATTTATTTTATATTATAAGTAAGAAAATGACCTTTTTACGTTGCTTGGAAAGTAGTGTATGAGTTTTATAAACATGCTGATCATGAGATATACTTATAATAGTGTTTTTAGGTTTAAAAGTAACTAGCAACCTAGCATAAATCTTTCCAAGAGCAAATATACTATCTCCAGAAAGGTAGCAGTAAAAGAAACATATCTAGTATCATAAGTAAGAAACCACCAGCGTACGTCAACAACCAGACATGAACCCACTGACGAGCATGTATGTATGTAAGAAAAACAGAAAACTACCAAACAAGACCAAGAAACTGATCTCTACAGTACAAGAGATCACCAGCAATAGCACAGCAAAACTAGCCGCCTACTCGGCTACTAATCAGAACCTGAGGCATTCAGAGAAGAAAAGAATACCTCAGCAAGTAAAACAAATAAGCTGCATGGAAGTGTTATATAAAAGGGTACGCAAAAGAAGAAAGTAAGACAGTAACAGACAAACACTGTCCAAGACAAGTCGCACTGGCACCAAGTGCGAGAAAACAACAACAACCCTGTCATAAAACCTGCAGAGTCTACAAGGCAAACATGTGCCAACAAAAGTTGCAATCTACAAAGGAAGAAACATCTAACAATTCTAAATTGTGAGTAATGGTAGTAGTAAAACAACCTGGACCTGAGTTGGTGACCAAAAACAGTCCCCCAAACAAACAGTTCCAACTAAAAAATAGACTGACGTCAGCACAAGGCCACCACATACCCAGCCCGTTCCTGGGATTAAAAGGTGGAGGCCACGGCTATACCCAGCCCCTACCTGGGACTAAAAGGTGGCAGCCACGGCTCGCACACAAAACATTCCACTTCTTTAGAGTGTCAAAATACCACTACCTGCCATAACCCACGATTCGTCCCTTAAAAAAAGGAACAAACGAATGGCCGACAAGACATCCCCACCTAGGAGGTAATTACTCGGGAAGAAAAGAAAATGAAAGAAAAATTCGGTTAAGGCAAAATAAACGTCGATCTCAGCTTATAGGGAAACTCCAATCTCAGTTCGACGATTTTTCGTCGAACTCCGATCACAGGAAAACGTTGGTCTCAGTTCGACGATTTTCGTCGAACTCAGATCACAGGAAATCGTCGATATCAGTTCAACGATTTTCGTCGAACTCAGATCACAGGAAATCGTCGATCTCAAGGAAGGAAACATACCGATCAAATCAGGGAAACAAGTGAGGGTGAGCCTCCCTCATAGCCGACTCTAGCTCCCAAGTCGCGCTTTCCAAATCCTGATTCTTCCATAGGACTTTGACCATCGGGATGGACTTTCTCCGTAGCATCCGATCTTGAGTATCCAGAATGCGGACCGGCACTTCAACATAGGAAAGATTTGGCTTCAATTGAGGCACATAATTTAAAACTTGCCCACTGCTTTGAACACACTTCCGTAGTTGGCTTACATGGAACACATTGTGAACACCAGGGAAGTTTGCTGGCAAATCCAGCCTATAAGCTGACACGCCAATCCGTTCAATGATCTTAAACGGGCCCACATACCTCGGATCCAATTTTTGGTTCTAACTGAACCTCTTAATACCAACCATCGGGGAAACCTTAAGAAACACAAGGTCCCCTACAGAAAACTCCAAGTCAGACCAATATCATTTGGCGTTCTTCTCATATCTATTCTGAGCAATACGAAGCTTTTCTCGAATAAGCTTCACTGCGACTTCCATTTCCTCGAGCGCATCCGGACCAAACACAGGCTTCTTACCGACCTCAGTCCAAAACAAGGGAGTTCTGTAGCGCCTCCCATAACAATCTTCAAACGGAGTCATTTGCAAGCTCTCTTGGTAACTGTTATTGTATGCAAAATCCATAAGCCGCAAACGCTCATCCCACGCTCCACCGTGGTCCAAGATGTAGCACCTGATCATATCCCTAACTATCTAGTTCACTCGCTCAGTCTGACCATTGGTCTGCGGGTGGTAAGCTGTAAAATACATCAAATCTGTACCCAAACCCTCATGCAAACTCCTACAGAAGCGGGATGTAAAACGGGAGTCTCGATCCGAAATGATGCTAGATATGTTTTTTTTTTACTTTTAAACCTAAAAACCTAAAAATCAGGGGCGTTACAGTCACTCCTCCTACAAGAAAGTTTCGTCCCGAAACTTTATATACACTACTTCTACTTATAGAAGGAAAGTAACAAACAGGAGTTACAAGGAAGGAAACATACCGACCAAATCAGGGAAACAAGTGAGGGTGAGCCTCCCTCATTTTCTCCGAATTTAAGAAGTATCAGAGTATAAGAAAACACGTGTCGTGATGCCACGTCGAGCAGGGGATAACTGTCGACGATCAAGAGAACACCATCTAACTAGACTATGAAAATTGCTAAGTTTAATGATTAGAAAATTAGCTATGTTTGAAAGGTCGTATCACTCGACTCAGTGGATCATTTAGTCCACAGTTTAAAAACTATACTTATACGCAGCGAAAAGTACTTTATTTATATTTGACATCCTATGAGAGTGCATAACTGTCCCCCGAGGTCAACTTATACTATGCAAGACTCTAGATTTATTTTATATTATAAGTAAGAAAACTACCTTTTTACGTTGCTTGGAATGTAGTGTACGAGTTTTATAAACATCCTGATCATGAGATATACTTATAATAGTGTTTTTAAGTTTAAAATTAACTAGCAACCTAGCATAAATCTTCCCAAGAGCAAATAGACTATCTCCAGAAAGGTAGCAGTAAAAGAAACATATATAGTATGATAAGTAAGAAACCACCAGCGGGCGTCAACAACCTGACACGAACCCACTGGCAAGCATGTATGTCTGTAAGAAAAACAGAGAACTACCTCACAATACCAAGAAACTGATCTCTACAGTACAAGAGATCACCAGCAATGGCACAACAAAACTAGTCGCCTACTCGGCTACTAATCAGAACCTGAGGCATTCAGAGAAGAAAAGAATACCTCAGCAAGTAAAACAAATAAGCTGCATGGAAGTGTTATATAAAAGGGTATGCAAAAGAAGAAAGTAAGACAGTAACAGACAAACACTCTCCAAGACAAGTCGCACTTGCACCAAGTGCGAGAAAACAGCAACAACCCTGTCATAAAACCAGCAGAGTCTACAAGGCAAACATGTGACAACAAAAGTTGCAATCTACAAAGGAAGAAACATCTAACAATCCTAAATTGTGAGTAATGATAGTAGTAAAACAACCTAGACCTGAGTTGGTGACCAAAAACAGTCCCCCAAACAAACAGTTCCAACTAAAAATACACTGACGTCAGCATAAGGCCACCACATACCCAGCTCGTACCTGGGATTAAATGGTGACGGCCACGGCTATACCCAGCCCGTACCTAGGACTAAAAGGTGGCGGCCACGGCTCGCATACAAAACATTCCACTCCTTTAGAGTGTCAAAATACCACTACCTGCCATAACCCATGATTCGGCCCTCAAAAAATAAAGGAAGAAACGAATGGCCGGCAAGACATCCCCACCTAGGAGGTAATCACTCGGGAAGAAAAGAAAATGAAAGAAAAATTCTGTTAAGGCAAAATAAACGTCGATCTCATCTTACAGGGAAATGCCGATCTCAGTTCGATGATTTTTCGTCGAACTCCGATCACAGGAAAACGTTGGTCTCAGTTCGACGATTTTCGTGGAACTCAGATCACAGGAAATCGTCGATCTCAGTCCGATGACTTTCGTCGAACTCAGATCACAGGAAATCGTCGATCTCAGTTCGACGATTTTCGTCGAACTCAGATCATAGCAAAATGTCGACCTCAGCCCGACGATTTTCGTCGAACTCAGATCGACGATCTTCGTCGATCTCAGGCAACCGGAGATCGTCGATCTCAGTTCGAAGAACAACGTCGAGCTCAGAACGACGAACGTCATCGACCTGGTAGCGTTGAGTGTACTCAACGTTGTCAATGCTTTTATACTTAGCATAAAACCAAGCCCGACGTTGAGTGAACTTCCCTCACTCAACGATTTTACACTTGGGCAAAAATCAGAGAAACTCAAACCTGAAATAATCAACGCCCCGAGCCAGAAATGCTACAACCTAATTCATGTACCTCCTCATCTCTCCAGACCTCTTCATTTAGCCCAGAAATGCTCTAATCAACTAGACTAAGGAAAAGCGGGGGGGGGGGGGGGGGGGGGGGGGGGGGGGTTCTAATAAAGCCATTACACAGGCGAGCCTAATTTCCCCCAATTTGTGCCTAACCAAGACAGATTACTTTGTACAAAATCAATATTAAGGCCACAACACAACAATCCACTATAGTTACTGTGCAGAAACGAAAAGGCATCTCCACTCTCATCTCTCTATCCCCAGCCCGAGAGCAAGTCAAATTAACAGCAGGAAGTCCAAGAAAGGAGAAAACAATTTAATAACAAGTCTGATTCTTGAATAAACTTGTACAGAGAGTGATCAAATAGGCTTAAGCATTTATGTGATTAAGATTAATAGACAGTGAACATTAATATCCAAGCAACAGGGTGATCTATGAGCGGCACTGTATAAAAGGAACTAAAACAAGTTACTTGGCAAGTGCAGGAGCACCACTTGCCTTGATTTCTGGAAGGTCTCGACCGACTTTTCTGCTTCCCCACGGACCTGGCAGCAAACACCTAACCGAGCAAGACTGGACATTTTCGGAGAGGGAGAGGGGTCAAATGAAAATCTACAACACCATATAAAGACACGAAATGGAGAAAGCTTACCGTCGAAATGAAGATCTAGGGGAGAGCAGTCCAGATCTACCCTCAGAATGAAAATCCGACCGCTAGAACTGCGGGAATCGGCGGTGGAAGGCAAGGGCAGCCCGTCAGTTTTCCTTTCTTGTACAGGGATGACGGTTATGCTAATTCCGAAAAGAAAATGGATAGTCTTTATTCTAATTAAAGACTATTTATAGACAGCGGCTACGTCCCAAATACTTTCTATTCTTAGCCAACCCAAAAGCTGCCAGCCACCTTTTCACCATAACTGCTTCTTTCTAAAAAAAATATCTATATATAATATATAATATCACATTATTATAAATAAAATACAAAACGACGCGAAACCCGAACATTCTCGGAATTCGACGAAATTTGCACCGTAGCTAAATACCCAAGCTAAGAATGCAACGGCGAAGTCAAAATCATCTTTCGACGAACAAAACTCGGGTAATCAGCACCCGAAGCCAAAACACAAGCATCCCTCGAGAGGCCTCACCGGTGACCAAAACACACCCGACTTGCTAGGGAATCTTGCCAAATAGGCTACCAACAACCACACGAGGAACCTGCAGAGCTTAGACCACGCTCTAAGAAATGGCACAAGACGGAAACGCGTCAACGTAACGCCAAACGAGAATTAAATAATCGCAGAAAAATCGGGGGTGTTACAGTCACTCCCCCTACAAGAAAGTTTCGTCCTGAAACTTTATATACACTACTTCTACTTATAGAAGGAAAGTAACAAATAGGAGTTACAAGGAAGGAAACATACCGATCAAATCAGGGAAACAAGTGAGGATGAGCCTCCCTCATAGCCGACTCTAGCTCCCAAGTCGCGCTTTCCAAATCCTGATTCATTCATAGGACTTTGACCATCGGGATGGACTTTGTCCACAGCACCCGATCTTGAGTATCTAGAATGCGGACTGGCACTTCAACATAGGAAAGATTTGGCTCTAATAGGGGCACAGAATTTAAAACTTGCCCACTGCTTTGAACACACTTCATAGTTGGCTTACATGGAACACATTGTTAACACCAGGGAAGTTTGCTGACAAATCCAGCCTATAAGCTGACACGCTAATCCGTTCAAAAATCTTAAACGGGCCCACATACCTCGGATCCAATTTCCGGTTCTAACTGAACCTCTTAACACCAACCATCTGGGAAACCTTAAGAAACACATGGTCCCCTACAAAAAACTCCAAGTCAGTCCTACGCCGGTTGGCATTCTTCTCATATCTATCCTGAGCTATACGAAGCTTTTCTCGAATAAGCTTCACTGCGACTTCCATTTCCTCGAGCGCATTGTACCCAACACAGGCCTCTCACCAATCTCTGTCCAAAACAAGGGAGTTCTGCAGCGCCTCCCATACAAAGCTTCTAACAGAGTCATTTGCAAGCTCTCTTGGTAACTGTTATTGTATGCAAACTCCATAAGCCGCAAACGCTCATCCCACGCTCCACCATGGTCCAAGATGTAGCACCTGATCATATCCTCAACTATCTGGTTCACTCGCTCAGTCTGACCACTGGTCTGCAGGTGGTAAGCTGTAGAATATCTCAAATCTGTACCCAAACCCTCTTGCAGACTCCTCTAGAAGTGTTTCATTCTGATTATTTTGCTTGTTTAGTCTCGGCGGTTGGGACTGCTGTTAGTGTACCGTGCTAGGAGGAGATTCCTGTTGTACGTGGTTTCTCTGACATTTTTCCTGATGACCTACTTGGTCTTCCCCCCGATCGGGACTGTTGTTAGTGTACCGCGCTTGGAGGAGATTCCTCTTGCAGACTGTGTTGTTACAGAAACCCGATCACCGCCACCACCGCCATGGCAAACCGGAGATCAACTCGTCTCCAGCCCTCCCAACATGTCCTCCCCTTCTCCTTCAACCATGGGTAGATCATAGGGTTCATTTAGAATGGAAATCGGGCTCAATAGAGCCCGATCGAAGGTTGAAATTTCCTGGTTTTCCGCTTTATTTCATCCCATTGGGATAGCCGGAATCCGCCCCTCCGGCGGCTGTGCCGCCGCCTGGCGATAGCCACCACCTCAACGGAGGTGGTGGTGGTGGTGGCCGGCCAGGGAGATGGCCGGCTGGCCGGCGGCAGCATGTGGAAGATGATCCAGGAAGGAGCAATCGGGGCCATTGGCTGGAGGTTGAAGACAACCGGGAGCCGCCCGATCTGCGCCAAGATTCGCACCGGCATTGATTTAAACTATAGGGTAAATAATCATTTCATGTGATATTCTGTCACACATTATCTATTTAATGTTTTAAATTATTAAAAATACTTAGATGCTCTGTATGAGAAAATAGTCAACAGATGATTTGTAGCCATATGTGTATAATTTAATTTAAAATTAGTTTGAGCCAATTTGCGTTCCTGGTTTAACCAGGGCACTACTTTTGGTGGGGTCTATACCTATGGCTAGGCAGAAATTAAAATGGGTTCCCACACTTCACCTCTAGTCTAAATGACTTGAAATTTGGAAAGGGAATCACCCTTGTCTATACTTAGGTCATGCCCAAAAATGGGAATTTGTGGGAATGATTTTTCTATAGTTTTTGAAATTATTTAATTACTCCAGAGTAAATTAATTAAGGGACCAAATTACCTCCAAACTAACCCATATTTTGGTGAGTGGTCCTTGGGGCCATCATAAGATTCTGGTTAAAATTCATCTCTTTTGGACATGGTTTGAGTTGAAATCATGCAACCGTAGCCTTGCCATAATACGGGTATTTAAGTCAAAAGTGCACTTTGAGTTTTGAGTTGCCAAATCACCTCAACAGAGGTTTAAATTGGGGCCACATACTTGACATGACTTTTAACACCCTCCCATGGAAGATGGTGTGAATTGGAATAGATTTGCCCTAGGACCTAAGACCAAACCCTAAGGATGGGCTTTGGTGTCTTCTGAAGGGCATGGGGTCAAAAGATCTTGTATGGACTTGAAATTTGGTAGGGAGGGTACTAGGGAAACTAAAGCCCTCTGGTAAAAATCTTGGAGTATTTGGAGAAAGGTAGGCCCCTCAAAAACCTAACCCTAGTTTATGGCACAAATCTTGTAGTGCTAGAATAGGTTACTAAAACTCATTGAACAGTGATAAAACTAGGGTAGTGTAGTCTTAGGGTTAGTATGAACCTCTGAAAATTTATTTGGGAATTTTGGAACATTAATCTTAGTACTCCCTTTGTAATGCATGAATTAGCCATACATAATTATTTGGTTATTGTGAACTCACTGTTCATTGGAAAGTCATGACAATTAGAAAGAGGGAGTTTTAGATCATTATGCTCATGTATGAATTTTATTAGAATTTTTGAATACATAATTATAGTACCTACTTCACAAGCTCATTAATTTGGAAACTTGTTCAAAATTTTATTCAGAGCATATTTCTTCTTGGAAAAATTATAAAGTTTGGCCTAGAGTGTTTATTAATCATTATGTACATGTTTGAATTTTCTCAGAATTTGTGGAAGTATTGTTGCTGCACTTGCCTCTTAAAAATGATTAAAATAGGTTATATTCAAAATTAGAATTAGAGACCTAAAACTTGCTGCAAAATTGGGAGACTTTGGATTATATGTTAGATAGTCATATTGTATTTACCATAAATTTTGTGGAGCATTTGCATGTCTGAAATTGGTACTTCATGTTCAAACTTAGGTTTTTAGATTATTAGAATAATTAAATAAATTATTAGATAAATTAGGAAAATTATGAATTTCTGGGTTTAGGCTTAAAATGTCATGACAGCCCTCCAATAATTATTATAGGAATACTGGATGATTATATTGAGTACCTCCAATTTTACACATCATATATCTTAAGTTGATCTACATTTAGTAAAACTGCAGAAATTATGTTGGAATATGAATTTGGGAACATGAGTTGGGGTTAGTTGTTTGCTGGTTTGGATAAAAAAATGAGTTCATCATTGGAAGTTAGGATGAGTCGAGTGTTGGATTGGCTACTATTAGGCGGTGCTCGGGATCGACGAAAGATCATCTTTCCCATGGAGAGGTAGTGTCAAATACACCATGGTTAGATCCAATACAAAATTTAAGGGACTAGGAGATGGGTATCAACCAATAAAAATAAGTGTCTTGCGAAATGGAGCTTTGGGCTTCAGCCCATCGTAGTTCCTAGTGCCCTCGAGAGCCCTTCACGGGAAATACCTTGTGCAGTCCTGGGCTAACCAAAACTGTATGTAAAACTGAATTGCAAGAGTAACTAGCATAACTAGGGTTTCACCTTCATTCACCTCGGTGTCTCGGGGTGTTAGGTTGGGTCACTCAGGCAGTAGGATCAGTGGACTTGGTGATGGGCAGGTTGGCCCGATGAGCTTTGGCTCGGTAGTTGTTTGTGATGGGCAGGTTGTCCCGGCGAGCTTTGGCTCGGTGGATATATGTGATAGACTGGATAGTCCAGGGAGCTTTATCTCGGTGGTGATACATTAAGATTGCATGGGCATAAAGTATAAGGTGGTGGGTCTTCGGTATTGGAGAGTCGATGCACCGACGCCAATACGTTGACTCGTCAAGTGTGGTTTAGCACTTAGCCAAATAAAGTCCAGTACGCCAGCATGAAAGATTATGCAGGAGCTCCTCTTAGTGCACTAGCATTGAGGCATTCAATAGGTCTGACTGGTAGTGCAATTAATGGTTTAGAGGTGGGCGAGGCCCAACCCACCGCTTTCGTTTGCCACTACGGAGGTATCCTGGGAGGTTCGGCTCCAGAAAGGGGGAACTAAAGGTCCGTGTACACAGAGTCGAGTGGGTGAGTTGCACTTGCATGTTTACATCATGGCATAATTATATTTCATAGCATAACCATTGTATATAACCCGACACCTATTGTATAAGTGATATGGGATGCTTATACAATAGGCCCTGCAAAACGACCCCTTCGTTTATAAGTTCGCGCGAGCGTGCTTATAAGTTAAGGTTTTTATTCAGTAAATATAAATGTATGATTGCTAAAAAACCGACACCCTATCGTATAAATTTTATAGGACTTTTTATACGATAGGAGCCCTGCAAATGATCCCTTGGCTTATGTGTTTTCATATAAGTTAAGGTTACTTTTCTTGTTCAGTCTTTCTTACTTGCACCCTGTCTTATATACTATAGAACTGCTAGTTTAGTTCCGTCATCATCTGCTTATTTGTTATTCTCCACTTTCATGTCCTCTCCTTTCCTTCTCCCCGCTCGGTGCCTAGGAGCCATGGGGTAAGGGGCGTAGGATGATAGGGCTTAGTCTTTTAGACTAATAGTTTTAGAACCACATCATTTTAGGGGACCGTGGAGCCCAACATGGAGGAGCAGCCCCGGAGGTCGGCACGCTTGGAGATGGGGCAGTCTAGTACCGGAGTTCAGACGACAGGGACTGTGAGTCCTGTTCGCTAGTAGTTGTTTTAGTTTTGCTTCCGCGATGAGAGATATGTAGTGAGGACATTGATGTACTGGGCATGAGACCAAGATTTTAGTATTTTATTATTATTTCTATGGACACTCCCTTCGTGGAGATTTATTTAAATACATGTGATTCTGGTGGACTGTTTGAGTTTCATTCGTACTCTTATAGTTCTGCTACATTTTATGTGATCGATATGACCGGCAGTATCGGTGTTTTGTAGTGACGACCTTCCCGGGCATGAAGGTATCACCGCAAAGTGGCGGTTATGGGCCTAAGACCCCGGGGTTTCAAAAAAGGGGGGTCTTACATTCACTTGGTCAACTGATTGGTTGACTGGTCAAAGGGGTGTGTCTTGAGTCCCTTGATACCCTCCAATGTTGGTAGGATCATGGCGGTGTCCCATTTGGGACAATTTATCCAAAAGACGTAGATTTGACTTTCATTGGCCTCCCTTAAGGGTTAGGAAGGTCTAGGTAGGGTCATTTTGGAAAGTTGGAGGTCCATTGGCGCTAGATAGGCCACTTTATGGATTGGGGCGTTAAAGTGGGTCAAAGAGTCAATGTGAGGCCTTAAAGTCAAACCATAGGTTAGGTAATTGAAAAGTGTTATTTGTAGACCATGGTGATCTTCACCTTCATGCCTAAGTTCACATGGTCTTATTGAGTTTTCTCTGGTTTTGTCATGACCTAGTCTTGACAAAACCATCTTAGGGGTCTAGTTGCTTGAGGGATGTTACAAATCCAAAAAAACAAAAAATAATTTCCTCCCCGAAATTTAGGTTAGGCATGCAGGGTTTTTACTGAGAGTAACTGAAAATAACATCCCTCAAGAATTGACATTATTCCTAACATAAGGAGATATGGGTACTTCTGCTGCATCTGATCCAGTGGCTCCTAGGTATGCTCCCCATGTCTATGAATTGCCCACATGATCTTGATAACCAGAACCTTCTCGAATAGCAAGACTCGCAATGTCATATCATCTATCCT
This sequence comes from Platanthera guangdongensis, assembly GCA_039583875.1. NCBI lineage: Eukaryota > Viridiplantae > Streptophyta > Magnoliopsida > Asparagales > Orchidaceae > Platanthera > Platanthera guangdongensis. The sequence goes on from CM077150.1 coordinate 157,080,717, forward strand.
GACCGTCTCTAAGAAGACCGATCAATCAAAAGCTACAGAGCCACCTATACTAGGAACATGCTGCTCCGGCCGTAGTAGAGCCTTACTAAGAGAGGAGACGTGGAAGACATCATGCAAACCCACTAACTCCTGTGGTAGCTCCAGTTTGTAAGCCGATGGGCCGATCCGCTCCAGAATCCTGTAGGGCCCCATATTCCTTGAATTGAGCTTCTTCTGCCCGTGTAACCGCCAGACTCCATGCATTGGATGTATCTTCAGGAACCCAAGGTCTCCATCTTGAAACTCCACTTGACAATATCACGCATCATAATATTTGGCTGGTCTTCTTTGGGCCTCCAGCATCTTATCTCGAATCAGACTCAACTCGGTATCTCTGTTCTCCACAAATTTCGAGTCGAGTGCCTTTAGATCCTCATCCTAGATCCAAGATAACAGCATCGGACACTTCCTCCCATAGGGGACCCTCCCAATTCTTTCCCTAACTCAATCTAATACGGTGTTGTTGGAACACCCTATTACTAATTTAGGTCAGGATCACTATGTCTCTAGGAATCTGTGTTTGACCTTCTGTATAGCTTAATAGGTCAATTAGAATTGTGTCTAAGGGTTAGAAGTCTAGGATTGGAAGCTGCCCTGAAGACCAAGTTTTTCTGTCTGGAGACTAAGTCTGATCGTCGAGCTCAACACGACGATTCGTCGAACTCAGATCGACGATCGTCGAGCTCAACTTCGGCAGATCGTCGAGCTCCACTCGACGATCGCTGAGCTCAACTTCACAATATCGTCGAACTTCATTCGACGATCGGTGAGCTCAGTTCGACGATTTTGACTCTGCCTTGGATCTTTATCTCTGAGCTCAGTTCGACGATCTTTGAGCTCAGATCGACGATTATTTTGCTGCTTGAGTTTTCCAGTTCGCTGAGCTCAGCTCGACGATAGCAGAGCTCAGTTCGACGATTTCAGATAACTTCCAGAATTCAAATTCAAATCAGACAGGAGTTATTATGCAATTAATTCAGAGATTTGCTAGCCGTTTTCATTTACTTCTGGATCAAGTTTCAAGGGATTTCTCAAGGAATAATTCTGTGGACTTTCCTTTAGAAGAGATTATGCAATTAAGGATGCAATAAAGGCAGACCAACGGCTATCTTTGACAGAGTAATATTCTATTCTGGCATAGAGAATAAAAGACAGAATGTTTTTGAATGAAGATAGATGAGATACAGAGATTAACAAGAAGAGGACACACAACTCAGAATACAGAGACTCTCTCAAAAACTTCTGTCAAAAAGAATTCTGAAGAACACTCATCAAAGAGATCAAGTTTTCAAAAATCATCAGATCTCTTCAGCTTTCAAAGTGTTCAAGGCCAACATCATCTAAAGACTCCAGACACTCAACATTTCAGCTTGCTGAAATCATCTATTGCTGGAGATCTATCTTTGAAGGCCTATCACCCTCAGCAAAGCTCTTCTTCCTGAAGATCTCAAGGACTCAGGGGGAGCTTTGACATCAATCCACATAGTCTTCTCAGTTGATTGAGAAAGAGAAGACTGCCATCACTCTCTCACCCCCACTCTGTAAAGGGTTTCTCAAACTCCCTTCAAAAGTTTGAATCTGGTTTTTGAGCACCTTGTCAAAAGCTCATTGGTGGCAAGACACCTGATCAAAAAATCTGCTTTGGTTTTTGAGCACCTTATCAAAAGCTCATTGGTGCCCAGGACACCTAATCAACTCATCCTGCAGTGGATTCCTACCTAGGGTGGTAGAAGAGTGGATGTACCCAAGTTTGGGGAACCACTATATTTCCTTGTGTCATCTGGTTTTGCTTGTTTACTTTTTGTTTCTGGCCTTGATTTGTCTGTGCTTAGTTTTTGCATAGTTTAGTTCTGTGATTAGATTTATATTTGCTTCCCTGTTCACACTTATTACAACAATTGTTGTAAAAGCTTTTAAAAAGTACTAAAACACCATATACTCTATTCACCCCCCTCTAGAGTATATCAGATCTAGTTGCACTTTCAATTGGTATCAAAGCGAGGTTGGTTAAACATAACATACCTGATTGGTTGTACAGGCTAACACCTGAACCCCAAGATCCTAAACTAGATCTGTTTTTCTTTTATATTTTATTATTAGATTCTGTTTGCACAAATCATGGCCCAAAATAAAGACTATGCCAGCACCAGACCTCCAGTGTGCAATCTGTCAAAGTTTGCACTTTGGAAAGCAAGGATTAGACTCTACATGAATTCTATTGACGAAGATATATTTAATTCTGTTTTGACAGTGTGTCCAAGACCCCCAGAAAGTACAAGTACAAATGTTGTTCCACCTCCATCAGGAACAGATGCTGACATCAAAAAATGGAAAGTAGTTGATGCCAAGGCTATGAATATCCTAGCCCAGACAATGTCAGATGACATATTCCAAAAGGTAGCTGAATGTAATTCAGCCAAGGAAATCTGGGATAGACTCTCAGAAATAGTCTCAGGCTCAGCTGACGAGAGAAAGGACAGAAGATCCCATCTCATCTCCCAATATGAGAACTTCAAGAAGGGAGAGACTGAGTCAGTGGGAGACATGTATAACAGACTGAGTCTAATTGTTAGTGAACTGAGGACATTAGACAAAGAGATCTCTCTGACAGAACTTAATGACAAGATCCTAATGTGCTTCCCCAGCACTTGGGATTCAAGAATCTGGCCAATTAAGGATGCCAGAAGTCTGAATGAGATCACCACTGAAGCCTTGTTGGGTAAGCTCAAATCTTATGAGCTACTCATCAAGAACAGAGAGGAAGAACAGAAGGCTGCTTCACCAGCCACAAGAAAGGAGAAGACCATAGCATTCAAGGCAACTGAAGATCTGCCTGAAGAAAAAGCTACAGGCAATGATGAACTTCTCAGCTTGTTGGCCAAAAGATTCTATAAGATGGCCAGAAAGGACTTCAGAAGAAGATCATACAAGGAGCAGGATAAGCCAAGGTATGACAAGTCCATTGGCAATAACAAAGACATTATCTGCTTTGGTTGCAGGAAACTAGGGCACATAGTTCCTGACTATCCAGAGAACAAGAACAAGGACAGAAGGGAAAGAAAGGAGAGAAGAAAGGAGAAAGACTCCAAAAGGAGTGGCAATAGCAAACCTTCTTCCAGCAAAAATAAGCATACAAGGAAAGGGTTTGTTGCTGAATCCTGGAGTGAGACTGAAGAGGAGTCAGAAGCCTCTTCCAGCTCCAGTGATGATGAGGATGATGCAGAGGAAAAGGAGTTCTGCATGATGGCAATCAATGCCTCACAACTCAACTCAGAGGAAGAGGAGTCAGAGTCAGACTCAGAGACTCAACCTGAAGAAGATCAGGTAATTAGTTCCTTTGATTTTACTTCAGAAGATTTTAAATCTGAATTTAAAACACTGTGTTTAGACCTGCTAAAGTCTGAGAAAGAGATTATCTCTCTCAGAAATCAATTATCTGAACACAATGGTTTAAAGTCAGAAAACCTCAAACTCTTTCAGGAGTTGGAGAACTATAGGGAACAGATAGCTACACTGAAAAGTGAGCTCTCTGAGGCCAAGAAGCTTGAAGAATCCCTTAATGGGAGAAGCATCAAGCTGATGGACATCACAAGCACAGTGAACTCTAGATTCAACAGTACACTGGGCTTGGGTGCTTCATCCAGCCAACCTATAGTCCTAACAACTCCCATCAAGTTTATTTCTAGCAAGGGAAAGGGAGTTGTAGAGGTTGCCAGGAAAAATTCTGATCTGCCTCAGAAAACTAAGTCCCAGCAAAAATCGTCGAACGGAGATCGACGATCGCCGAATGAAGATCGACGATCGCCGAACGCAGCTCGACGATCTCAGGAAAAATCGTCGAACGCAGGTCGACGATCTCAGCCAAAGTCGTCGAACGCAGGTCGACGATCTCATATACCTGACCTCAGCCATAGTCGACCGTCGAACGGAGCTCGACGATCTGACCCACGATCGTCGAACGCAGCTCCAAGATCGTCGAATAGAGGTCAGAACTCTGGAAACTTTTTCAAAGGCAAATCAAAATTGAATCCTAAGGGTTCCTCATCCCAAACCTTCAACCCTTATACTGAATGGATTTTACCTCCAAGGAGATATCATCCTGAAGGATATAAGAGTCAGCCAGGGATGTCTTTCATTTCTGAATTTAGAGGTTATCAACCTAGGCCCAAGGTAAACTGGGTCAAAAACAAGTGAATTGTTTTATGTGCAGGTGAAGACCTATCCAACATCTAACCAGCAATGGTACTTGGATAGTGGGTGCTCTAAGCACATGACAGGGAATACGGACAACCTCACTTCCTTTAGAGCCAAGCTTGGACCCAAAGTTATCTTTGGTGATTCTAACTTTGGACAAACTAAAGGATATGGTGCAGTACAGATTGGATCAGTAACCTTCAAGAAGGTAGTATATGTGGAAGGACTGAAGCACAACCTAATCAGCATCAGTCAGCTATGTGATGAAGGCTACCAAGTGACCTTCAGCAAAACCTTATGCAAAATCAAGTCAGAGGACAACACAACTGTGTTGACAGGTATAAGGAAAAGTAACATCTACTTAGTAGATTTTCTTTCAACTGATATAGATATTTGCCTGTTTAACTCAGTCTGTAGACCAAATGTGTTATGGCATAAGAGATTAGGACACCTAAACCTTAGAACTATTGCTAGGCTATCCAAGGACAACCTTGTTAGAGGACTACCTTCTGGCCCCTACAAGAAGGAAGGACTCTGCAAGGCTTGTCAATTAGGCAAGCAAACTAAAAACAGTTTTAAGTCACTTAATAAGAGTGATTCATCTAGGATATTGTATCTGTTACACATGGATCTATTTGGACCCATCACAGTACAAAGCCTAGGAGGGAAATCCTACACTTTAGTAATTGTAGATGACTTCTCTAGATTCACTTGGGTGTTCTTTCTAAGGAAGAAGTCTGATAACTTTAAGTGTCTGACAGAGTTTCTCAAATGTATACAGATTGAGTTCAATACTCACATTGCCCTGATCAGAAGTGATCATGGGACAGAGTTTGATTCTCTTCTTATGCAAGAGTTCTATCAGAGTGAAGGGATCAGGCATACTTTCTCAGCTCCTAGAACTCCTCAACAAAATGGGGTAGCTGAAAGGAAAAATAGAACCCTTATTGAATCTGCCACTACATTGTTGTCAGATGCTCATCTACCTCTATCCTTTTGGGCAGAGGCAGTGAACACCTCCAACTATGTACTGAACAGAAGTCTGATACATAAACTGAAGGGAAAAACTCCCTATGAATTACTCAAAGGGAAGAAACATAAAGTTGACTATTTCAGAATTTTTGGTTGCATTTGCTATATTCACAATAATGACAAGAAATACTTAGCAAAATTTCAAGCCAAAGCTGATGAATGAGTGTTTCTGGGATACTCCATGATCAGCAAGGCCTATAGGGTCTATAATAAATCATCTTTGAAAATTGAGGAATCTGTTCATATTTCTTTTGATGAAACTAACATGTCTTTCAAGGAGAAGATTTCTTCTACCATAGAACCTTTGCAGGAACACTCTCTAGTTGAAGATATGAACAAGGTACAGGTTGCTCAAGAAGAAGAAAGCAGTGAAGATGAAAGCAATGCTCAACACATTGAAGCACAACCTGAAGAGCCAGTTGTTGTACCACAAGAGGAAACAACAACACAGGTTGGTGAACAATCAACACCCCCTGTTGATCTAGTAACATCAAGAGACCATCCAATTACCCAAATAATTGGAGAACTCTCAGCTGGTGTGCAAACCAGAAATCAGGTCAACCAAAACCTGTTGCACACCTACTTCCTTTCTCAAATTGAACCTCAGTCCATTCAAGATGCAGAGCAAGATCCACACTGGATCATTGCAATGCAAGAGGAGTTGCATCAATTTGAGAGGAACAAAGTATGGGAACTAGTGCCAAAGCCAAAGGATCATTCCATTGTTGGAACAAAATGGGTATTCAGAAATAAACTGGATGATCAAGGAGTAATAATAAGGAACAAGGCAAGGCTAGTTGCCAAGGGATATTCTCAAGAAGAAGGAATTGACTACGACCAGAACTTTGCACCTGTTGCAAGATTGGAAGCCATCAGAATATTTCTAGCTTATGCAGCTCACAAAGGCTTCAAGGTTTATCAGATGGATGTCAAGAGTGCCTTCTTAAATGGAGACATCAAAGAGGAAGTCTATGTCAGACAACCTCCAGGTTTTATCTCTCCAACTTATCCTGATTATGTTTTTAGACTAAATAAAGCATTATATGGTCTCAAGCAAGCTCCTAGAGCATGGTATGAGACCTTAGCATGCTTTCTCTTGGAAAATAGTTTTATAAGGGGTAGAGTAGACCAAACTCTTTTTATTAGAACCCATAAGTCCCATACCCTACTAGTACAAATTTATGTAGACGATATCATTTTTGGTTCTACTGACTCAAAATTGTGCAGAAGGTTTTCTAACCTGATGCATTCTAAATTTGAGATGAGTAGCATGGGTGAGCTATCCTTCTTCCTAGGATTTCAAGTCAAACAACATGCTGATGGCATCTTTATTTCTCAAACCAAATATGCTAATGAACTGGTTAAGAAATTTGGTATGTCTGAGGCATCTTGTATGAAAACACCCATGCCTACCAATGCTGTATTGGATGCTGATGAACATGGGAAACCTGTTGATCAGACAACATATAGAGCAATGATTGGCTCTTTACTGTATCTTATAGCTAGTAGACCAGATATAATGTTTGCTACATGTATATGTGCTAGGTTCCAAGTAAGCCCTAGAGAGTCAAACCTAACATTAGTAAAGAGGATTCTCAGGTATGTTAAAAGTTATCCAAATCTAGGTCTCTGGTATCCAAAAGATTCAGCATTTGAGTTAACTGGATTCTCTGATGCTGATTATGCTGGATGCAGAATTGACAGGAAAAGCACCAGTGGAACTTGTCAGTTCCTTGGTGACAGACTTGTCTCTTGGTTTTGTAAGAAACAAACATCTGTGTCAACCTCAACTGCTGAAGCTGAATATATGGCTGCAGGCAGTTGTTGTTCACAAATATTGTGGATTCAAAACCAACTCCTAGACTATGGTTACAACTTAGAGAAGTCAAAAATCTTTTGTGACAATACAAGTGCTATTTCCATAGCTCAAAATCCAGTCCTCCATAGTAGGACAAAACACATAGAGATTAGGCATCATTTCTTAAGGGACAATGTTGAAAAGAACAAAATTGAATTGCAATATATCCCAACTGATTTACAAAGGGGAGATATTTTCACCAAGCCTTTGGATGAAAAGAAACACACCTTCTTCCTAAATCAGTTAGGAATGTTAGATGGAGGAAGTCTTAAATAATATCCAAGATTTTGAAAGCTAAAAATTGAGCAAGACTAGGCAAAATTCTGATTTTTCTTAGTATCTAGAATTTTCTGATCTCTGAAATGCGCTCGACGATTTCCCCAAAGATCGTCGAACGGAGATCGACGATTTCCCGAATCGTCGAACTGAGTTCAGCGCCTCTCAGATAGTATGAACTATCTCCTTCGGTCAACGATCGTCGAACGGCGCTCGACGATTATGTTCACTGAACGATCGTCGAACGGAGCTCGACGCCTTTCCAGATCGTCGAACGGAGATCGACGATGTTGGAGTCTCTTCAGATTCCTTTAGCAGCCTCGATCGTCGAACTGAGTTCAACGATCTTTCCAATTCTGCGTCGAACCCTAATATAAAACTCATTTTTTGCCGTCGTTCTCTCTTGCGCTTTCAATTTCTCTGCAAGAATTTTCTTCCCTCCAAACAGTTCTACGCTTGTTCGTTTTGTTTGTTAAGTTTTTGCAGGTACAATGGCCGTATCAGTTGCTGTTCTAGCCGCCATGAAGTTTGATGCAGGCTTCGACATTGATCTGGAATCGTTCAACACTACTGATCAAGTTTTCCAAGACATTTTGAATTTATTCAAGGATCAGAACTTGTCTGCCCTCATGACCACTAGAATCAAGCTTGCTTCAGATGAAATAAAGGAATGGGTCTATACTGCTCACAATCTAGACAACAACACAATAGTTGGATCTATTGCTGGAACTCAGGTACCTCTGACCCCCATAGTTTTAACAGAGGTTTTTGGTTTGAGAAATGGAGAAGAAACTGCTGAATTATCTGGAGAAGAGTTTTCTGACATACTTGCCAGGATGGGTCATCCTGAGGGAAACCCTAGCAAGTTATTCAAAAGGAACTTGTCTGTTGAGTACAGGTTCCTAGCAGATGTTGTAGGAAAAGTGCTGTTGGCAAAGCACTCTGCACATGACACTATCTCCAGACATCAGCTCTGCCTCATGGGAGCTCTGGTAGATAAGAAAAGTTTGAACTGGGGAGAGGTCTTCTTTGACCTAATAAAGAAGAAAATAAATAAAAGCTTTGTAAATTTTGGAAGGATTATTGGAGTCTTCCTGCATAACAAGTGCCATACCTTGCTGGTCTCCTCTAGAGTGCACATAAATGCCTCCAAGAGACTCACCTGTGCCCTCTTTGGCAAGTGGGACAGGCAAATCAGCAAGCCAAGCAGGCCATCATCTAGTGCTCCTTCAGGCACCAGGACTCACAGAGTCACTCTCCCACAGGTCTCTGCTCCTGCAGAAGACCTGGCTGCTGCTGTTGCTGCCTCTCCTCCTCCTCCTCCTCCAAGTCCAACCCTACCTCTTCCATCCACCATTCCAGTTCCATCCACCATTACCATCTCCAGCCCATCTCCAACCTCAACTCCATCTCCAGACCCAATTCTACCTCCACCAGCAGACCACTTCCACCCATTGTTTTCATATCCTCCACCAGATGTCACTTCTTCACCATCCATACCATCTTTCACCCTTCTGGATGACTCCTACATGGATGATTCCCCCTCCTCTCCTCCAGAATTACCCTCCTCCTCAACCTCCTTCCAAGATCTCCTCCACCATATCATTGACCAACCATCATTCACTCCATCCATATCCATACCCTTGTCCTCCATCTCCACCATCCCCACACCTCAGCCAACCATCCCTCCACTCTCCAGCCCTCCACTTCCAGCATCCTCAGCCATCCCTATTCCATCTACCTCTGCTCCTGCTATTGAGCATGTAGATCTCCCAGCCTTAGCTGACAAGTTGTATGAGCTACTTGCCCCCAGGCTCTCTCTTCTCATGGAGGCCTCCTTAGCTCCTCTACAACAGTCAGTGGCAGCTCTCTCTGCCAGGCTTTCCTCCCTCATTCCTCAGGCAGCACCTCCAGCAGTGTGCCTTGATACAGATGCATCTGCATCCAGGCAGGGGGAGATGCCATATGAAGCAAGCCTTCATGCTGCTGTTGCTGCTGCTTCTGCTCCTGTTGTTCATGATACTGCTGCTACTGCTGTTGTTGTTTCTGTATCTGCTGTTCCTGTGGCTCCTACTGCAGTCTTGGCAATAGACCTATGGTCTTTGCTTTCTGCCTTTGATACTGCATACTTCAGTTATCTCCCAGAGCCTAATGCTGTCCAGCCCCCAGAAGATTTGTCCAAGGCACTGGTGCCTCTCTCTGGCTGTGACCCCAGCATTATATCCTCCTTTGTACTCTCAGTAACTGCTGCTGCTGCTGCTGTTGAAGAAAGAACTGTTTTTGCTGCTGCTGAAATCCCAACTGCCTCTGATGAGCAGATATCCAAGGATTTTTTGATGACAGAGGCCACTAATTTTGAGCCTGCTGAAGATTTTGTTGATGTTACTGAAGTTGCTGCTGCCATCACTCCTGAAGTTACTGTTGTTGTTTCTGCTTCTCCTTCTGTATCTGCTGTTGAATCTACTGTTGTTTTTGCTGAATCTGTTACTGTCTCTGCTGATGTTCCTGCTGCTGCTCCTTCTGCTTCTGCCTCATCTGCTGCTGCTCAGTTGAAGAAAGAATTGATGAAGAAAATAGATGTTGTATATGATGACCAGAGTTCTGAGTCTGATGAGTTCAAGACAGACTCTGATGACTCTGCTGCCACTATTGCCAGGAAGAGGAAGGCTAGAAGCAAGGCTATGAAAAGGGTTCCTCCTACAAAAGTAAAAGATGATAATGATATTCCTTATTATATTCTGCATAACTGCCAAATTACTGAACATTGGATGCAGTATTCCAAAAATCAGCTAAAAGCAATGAAAAAGAAGAGAAAGTATGAGAAGGGCTCCTCCCAGTTCCAGCACCCTCATCCTCCTCCACCACCTCCTCCTGATGCAGATGCAGGTGGCAGCTCTGCAAGTCAAGCCCCATCTAGAAGCCAGGCTCCCTACCAACCCCATGCCAGATCATACCAAAGGGAAAGCCAGCCTATGGGTTCTTATTCCAGGAGAGGAGGATACAGGGGAAGTCAAAGAGATATTCAGGTTTATTCTAAAGGGCATTCCAGGCAGCACCCATACTCCAGGGGAGGACATGTTTCAGCTGAAACTACTTCTGGTCCATTCCCCTACAAGCTAAGAGAGACAGTGTCTGCTAGGCCTCCTCAAGATAATTCTTCCAACAGTTATGAGCCACCTGTACCATTTGAGGACCCTGAGAAGAATCCTGTTGCTTGGACTGCTAGGATGAAGGAGTTGGCTGCATTAGATCAGATAAAGAAGGCCAAAGAACAAGGGCTAGACACTTCCAATATTTCTACTATGTTAGAGCAAAGACAAAAAGAGCTAGAAAGATATGCCTCCAGCAAATTCTTTGATGCAGACAGATATATGGAGTTGCATCCTGCTGCTGTGGTTCCCAGGACTTCAAAGCAAACATACTTGGGTGCAGCTGATGACACCAGGTCCAACAAGGAAGCCTTAAATCCAAACAGAGAAATCAAAATGGTTAAAGGCAAAGAGAAGAAGAAACTCTGTAAGGTGACAATCTTTGGATTTTCTGACTGCTATCTGGATGCTATATATATATATATATCTCTGTGATGTTTCTGCAATGTCTAGCTGCTGTTGTTTTTATGCTTTTTTGTTTATATGTTGTTATTTGAATTTCCAAAGTCTGTAAATAATAATCCTAACCCAAATAGGGGGAGATTGTTGGAACACCCTATTACTAATTTGGGTCAGGATCACTATGTCTCTAGGAATCTGTGTTTGACCTTCTGTATAGCTTAATAGGTCAATTAGAATTGAGTCTAAGGGTTAGAAGTCTAGGATTGGAAGCTGCCCTGAAGACCAAGTTTTTCTGTCTGGAGACTAAGTCTGATCGTCAAGCTCAGCACGACGATTCGTCGAACTCAGATCGACGATCGTTGAGCTCAACTTCGGCAGATCGTCGAGCTCCACTCGACGATCGCTGAGCTCAACTTCACAATATCGTCGAACTCCATTCGACGATCGGTGAGCTCAGTTCGACGATTTTGACTCTGCCTTGGATCTTTATCTCTGAGCTCAGTTCGACGATCTTTGAGCTCAGATCGACGATTATTTTGCTGCTTGAGTTTTCCAGTTCGCTGAGCTCAGCTCGACGATAGCAGAGCTCAGTTCGACGATTTCAGATAACTTTCAGAATTCAAATTCAAATCAGACAGGAGTTATTATGCAATTAATTCAGAGATTTGCTAGCCGTTTTCATTTACTTCTGGATCAAGTTTCAAGGGATTTCTCAAGGAATAATTCTGTGGACTATCCTTTAGAAGAGATTATGCAATTAAGGATGCAATAAATGCAGACCAACGGCTATCTTTGACAGAGTAATATTCTATTCTGGCACAGAGAATAAAAGACAAAATGTTTTTGAATGAAGATAGATGAGATACAGAGATTAACAAGAAGAGGACACACAACTCAGAATACAGAGACTCTCTCAAAAACTTCTGTCAAAAAGAATTCTGAAGAACACTCATCAAAGAGATCAAGTTTTCAAAAATCATCAGATCTCTTCAGCTTTCAAAGTGTTCAAGGCCAACATCATCTAAAGACTCCAGACACTCAACATTTCAGCTTGCTGAAATCATCTATTACTGGAGATCTATCTTTGAAGGCCTATCACCCTCAGCAAAGCTCTTCTTCCTGAAGATCTCAAGGACTCAGGGGGAGCTTTGACATCAATCCACATAGTCTTCTCAGTTGATTGAGAAAGAGAAGACTGCCATCACTCTCTCACCCCCACTCTGTAAAGGGTTTCTCAAACTCCCTTCAAAAGTTTGAATCTGGTTTTTGAGCACCTTGTCAAAAGCTCATTGGTGGCAAGACACCTGATCAAAAAATCTGCTTTGGTTTTTGAGCACCTTATCAAAAGCTCATTGGTGCCCAGGACACCTGATCAACTCATCCTGCAGTGGATTCCTACCTAGGGTGGTAGAAGAGTGGATGTACCCAAGTTTGGGGAACCACTATATTTCCTTGTGTCATCTGGTTCTGCTTGTTTACTTTTTGTTTCTGGCCTTGATTTGTCTGTGCTTAGTTTTTGCATAGTTTAGTTCTGTGATTAGATTTATATTTGCTTCCCTGTTCACACTTATTACAACAATTGTTGTAAAAGCTTTTAAAAAGTACTAAAACACCATATACTCTATTCACCCCCCTCTAGAGTATATCAGATCTAGTTGCACTTTCAGGTGTTCTTGGGCACATTGTAGTACCGCACAAACTGTTACACAAGTAATCTCACCAAAATATCAACGGGAGAATCCTTCCGGTTCGGGGTTACCCTAGCTACCTTGATCAATCTATCCTCGATGTTCTAAATGAAATTGTCCCCGAAGTGGGGATGTGGTAACCTGTGTATGAAATCATTAATTATATCCTCAAACTCCCACTTTAACTCGGGCAGTGACTGTCGTAGTTCCCAAAATAACACTTGCACTTGCCCTTCGCCAGCCGATAAACCTCACTGTGCGTCACAAAATCCATGGCGTCGTTCTTTATTCTGGGGAAATACAAGTTCTCATAAACACAATTTTCTTATGGTAATTTGAGTTATCGTTTGTGAGTGTAGACAATGACTCTATAAACTTCCTCTACACGATCAGGTTCTTAAAACTTCTAGTACCCCCGAGTAATCAATCAACTCAACTTTACGAGTTATCCAATCTTATCAATTAACTGGAATGATCACTTCGTCAAGCGACCCATCATCCTCAAAATTTAAGGGGGTGTATTCATGAATCTTTGAAGATTATCACTAATACCCATTATTTTTGTTTCATTTTGTCATAATTACACTAGATAATCCAAAATCCATTTTTCATAGTCATGAATCTTGCTAATCCTGACTATAATGACATCAAACGTATATATTGTAAGGCCCCTTTATTTCTATGCTACTGGGTCTTACGCCCAGAACCGCCATTTTGCGGTGACACCAACACTCGGAAGGGTCGCTACAACAAAATGTTGATTCCGCCGGCATTGATGATAATTAAGAACTAGAAGTACAAACAAGTCAGACAATTAAGTCTAATCCACAAAATCACAACACAAAACACACACACACACAGATATATATATATATATACATGAAACATCATAGCAAAGTCCACATGATAATAAAAGTACTAAAACAGATCAGTAAAGTATAAATATAAACGGGCTATGCCCGGTACAACAACTCTCTCTCTCTCTCACGGAAGCTAAGTAAAGATAACACTCTTGGAGTCAGAGACTAGTGGTCCCGTACTAGACTAGCCCCCTCCAAATGCAACGTGCTCCGCCGGTGTTGCATCTCCTGCTGCTGCTCCCTGTCTCAAATCCAGAGCCCTTGAAATGTTTGGTCCACTGGCCGTTAGTCAAAAGACTAAGCCTGATTTCCCCCACCGCTCCCCTAGTGGCTCCTAGGCACCGTGCAGGAGGAATCATAGGAAAGCTATGACGGTGGTGAGTAGGAATAAGGCAGGTGACAGTGGAGCTATTTAGCAGGTATATTGTAATATTTATAATGCTATAAAAGGAAATGCAAGCTTACAGTTCTATAACAATAGAGCAGTAATAAAAGATAAAATTAAAGTGTGTCATAAGAAAAGTAACAGGTAAATAATTAACCTTAACTTATATGAATGCCCAAACAAACATATAAGTTAAGGGGTCTTTTGTAAGGCTCCCATCGTATAAGCTATCACATACTAGTTTATACGATGGGGTGTCAGTTTTAATGTAGGTATGAGTGTTGTGATCTGTTATATCTTGATTAATGCAAGTGCAACACATACACATGACTCTATGCGGACAGACCTTTAGTTCCCCTATTTTGGGATCTTGATTCACTCCAAGGACCCTCTATAGTGGCCAATGGAGACAGTGGGTCAGGCCACCCCCCTCCTATGTGGGTATTCACCATACCAGTCCTAGCCCTTAAGTACGCCTCTGAAGGACACACCAGAGTCACTACGTACTATGCTGACCAACCACCAGTCTTTTCCTTGGCAAGTGTAAACCACACCCACCGAGTCATCATATCGACGTCGGTATGGATGACTGTCAAATACCGAAGACCCAACACTTTATGCATATATGCAATCTTTAGCCATCGGCTCCCTGGACAAACCTGTCCGTTACAACTACCTTCCGAGCCTTTGGCTCACCTGGCTAACCTGCCCATTTCCACACCCACCGAGCCTACTGCTTGGATAACCTAATAAAGCTAATCTCCCAAGTCACCGAGGTGAGTGAAAGTGAAGTCCTAGTATATCTAATTGATCTTTAACATTTTAATTTTACGGTTTAAGGTTAACCTTGGACTGCCCGGGGCATTCCTTGTGAAGGGCTCTCGGGGGCACTAGGAACTACGATGGGTTGAAGTCCAAAGCTCCCTTTCGCAAGTTACTTATTATTATTCGTAACTACCCATGTTCAATCCCTCTTGGCGTTACAATTGAACTAACCCTAAGTGTATTTAGACATCTTCTAGGGAAAGACGATCTATTGTTGATTCGTGCACAACTCTGCCCTTACGCAACCAGGCTCACACAACCGACCTTCTTTTGGTGATCATGTACCTTTCAACCAGACCAAGTACATCAACTATCTCACCCTCCCCATACAAAGGCCTACATGTTACCTTATTTCTACAATTTTATTGTGTGGATACCTAACGAGTTACATGATGTGCATGAAAGGTGATACTCCAAATAATAATCCAAATGGCCTAAGATTATTATTGGGCGTCTACCATGATACATTATGAATAAATCCAGAAGAATATAATTTTCCTACTTTATTTGGTATTTATTATATTTTCTGCAAAATCTGGCCACCTATGCTTTTGAACACCAAATATAACTTTATTGCATGATGTGGTCATTACAAAATTATGACAAACTGCTAACATGAAAATAATAGTAAATAGCAAAAATCTAAATTTGTCCAAGGTGAAATTGACATTCAAAAAATTATTTGATAAATAGACACGATATTAAGATAAATAGGGGAGAATTAAAATCATCTTTCCAAAAATTATGAGAAAATTACTAGATGGAAGATATGACCAGAAAAGGCTACTGACCAAGAATTATAATTTTCCAACACCATATGGTCAAATAAATGAATTGTATTAAAATATTCAACTTATGGCACTTTGTGAAGGATCCTATATAAAAGTTCTTGCAATATTTTTATAAAAGTTCTCAGAGCATGACTACGTCCTAAAATTTTCTCTGACCAAGTTTCGCAATTTACTAGTAAGCATATAACTATAAAATAATTATTTTGTAATTGAATTAATCTTAGGGTTGTGAATGAAGTACTAAAATTATCATTGCAAATTTTATAACAAAATTATCAGGTATCAATAACATCAATATAAGCACACTTCCAAAGTTTTATGAACATCCAAGATTATATAAACATGAAATTTCATTTTTAAATAAAGTGACCTAATTAATCTTTAATTAATTCAGAGGGGATAAATGTTCCTAAAAATTCCAGTAAAATTATCCAAGTCTTATTACCACCGTATGAGTTAGACTACCAATATTCAAGTTTATCCAATAAAATATGACCTCATGTCCTTCTCAATACTCAAAGAGAAACCCTAGGGTTTGTACTAGGGTTTGTGGTCATATCCACCCCAAACCACTCAATTTCTCTTGAGGGTGTGTTTTAGGTGACTAAAAGTCAGTGGCCAAGGTTTCACCACATTTCGATGAGAATTAGACACCCTAACCATCAAACAACCATTGCCCTAACATACCTACTCAAATCAATCACAAATTGGCTGAGATTTTCACTCGAGTCATATCCAGAAAAGGCCTCTAATTTTTTTCAATAAATCAAACCATTCACAACATATTATGTAATAGAATTATATTAAAATGAAATAATATTAATTCGAACACGCACGAATCTTGGCACGGGAAGAGCAGCATCGGTTCATCTTCCCCGTGAACCTAATAGCCAAGATTGGCCCATCCTGGGTGAAGTTAGCTTGTTGATTCCCGACCACCCACGCCATTTACCGGCCGGCCACCACTACCACCACCTTCGTTTAGGTGGTGGCTGGCGATTCGCGGTGGTTGGCCAGCCATAGGTGGCCTGAACAATGAGATGTGATTGGAATTAAAAGCTTGAAAATCAAGTTTTCGGCCAACTCGATCCAGTGCCAATTGGACCCAAACCTTGCGTCCAATGAGATAGTGTCTATCCACTAGAAGAGGAGAAGAGGATAGGACCTTTTGGGAGGGCTGGAGTCGAGCCGACCGCCATGTCACCATTGTTGGATTTGGAGATTTCGGGTGCTCTGCAACTGCACTACAGGAGGGCTCGAATTCTTCGGGGAAGTAGTGGAAACGATTGATGGGGATCCAAGAAAACGTTTAAGATAGCAAAATGTGGGAGAGGGAGGGCCGTGGCTTCAATGCCATTATAACCATGAAAGGTAGTTTTCGTCCAATGGAGAACCCACTGAATTCCACTTCTAAATAGCCTGGAAAGCCTCTTTATCTCCCCATAACTGACCAGGGAGAATGAATCCAACAAGTGGACATGAAGAGAGGTGCCCTTGGCCTTCCCAGGCATGAATGGCTTTTACTCCTCACTTTCTCTCTCCTCAATTAAAGTGAAAAATTGAGCTTTCTCTCTTCTAGTCATCACCTCTAGAAATTGAGTGGCATTTTAGGTAGATATCAACACCTAATGCTGATGGCCATTCCAACTTGTCTTAGCCCAAGTGGATTGGGCTAGGTTAGGCCAACTTAGCTAATTTGACCTAAACCTAGGTTGAGTTGACTTTTATCAAATTGACCTTTTCGGTTGCCCCCAATGGGTCCTTGGTGACCCATTGACATCCCCTAAGATCTAGAAAGGGTTGGGTAGGGTTGGATTGGCACCATGGAGGTAACGTTACTCTTAAGTAGGGCACTTTGACCATTTTAGGGCTTGGGTTTGCTTTGGTCATCTTGACCCTTTTGGATTGACCCCAATGGTTCCTTGGTGACCCATTGACCTCCATTAAGGGTTAGGGGTGTTATGGTGTGGGTCATGGAGTAAAGTGGAAGCCCTAAAATCAAGCCCTAGGGTGGGTAATTGAAAAATACTATTTAAAGCACACGGTGGTTTTCACTTTCATGCCTAAGTTCATTTGGTCTTCTTGGGCACCCTAGGGTTTTGTCATGACCTAGTCATGATAAAACCACTCTTATGGGTCTAGTTGTTTGAGGAATGTTACAAATCTCAATATATAAAAATAAAAAATTCGTCCTCAAAATTAAGGTTTGGTCTACGGGGTTTCTAATGAAGTAAAAGTATGTAACATCCCTAGAAAATTGAAAATTTACCTGACATGAAGTGATCCGGGTACCTCTTCCGCATCAGGTCCCGTAGATCCCAAATGTGCTCCTCCTGCCCAAGGTTCCTCCACAGGACCTTGACTAGCGGAACCTTCTTACGCCGCAAGACCCGCATTGTTGTATCATCGATCCTGACTGGATCCATGCTGACTGATCTATCCGAAGCCACCAGGCTATCTATAGTGGAAATCAGTTACTTAGGTCATAGTAGAGCCCTCTGAAGTGAAGAGACGTCGAAGACGTCGTGTAATCCTGCTAACTCTGGCGGTAGCTCTAGTCTGTAAGACAAGGGGCCAATCTGCTACAGGATCCTGCAAGGCCCCATATATCTCGGACTGAGCTTATTCTGCCTGCGTACCCGCGTGACTCCATGCATCGACCGTATCTTTAAGAAAACTCCGTCTCCCACCTGGAACTCCACCTGATGATTTCATGCACCATTGTATTTGGCCTGTCTACTCTGGGCCTCCAACAACTTATCCCGGATCAATCTTACCTGAGTATCTGTGTCCTCCACGAAATTCGAGTCGAGTGCCTTTGGATCCTCATCCTGGATCCAAGATAGTGGGTTCCTGTACCTTCGTTCGTACAGTGCCTCATAAGGGGGTCGTGTCTATGCTGGACTGGTGAATGTTGTTGTAGGAGAACTTGATCAGCGGCAATATTCTCTCCCATGGCTCTCCGTCATCCAAAATGCATAGGAACAGAAGATCTTCCAGTGTCCAGTTGGTGCACTCCGTCTACCCGTCCGTCTGAGGGTGGAAGGCGGTGCTGAACTTCAACCGAGAGCCTCAGTAAGTCTGAACCGAGGTCCACTCCTTGGACGTAAACCGTCCATCCTGTTGGAACTGATATTTCAGATTCCCTGAGTTTGAGAATATCAACTCCCAGATTTAATTTGATCTCGTCTTTTGTGGATAGAGTGTGCAGGTTGATAGGTTCAAGTGAAGAGAAGATGCCTTCTCTAGATGACACCGTCGGGCATTATATGTTACTACTGGGCATTAGCTGGAATTAAATGGACATAGCGCTCGGGAAGTGATCGGAAAGCGCTAGTTCTACCGCACACGCTCTCGAAGGAATTAATTTGGCTTGGTTCTCGGGAAATTACCGCAGGCGGTAGTGCCAACCGCTCGGCGCGAGCTTCTCGACGTGTGTCACGGACTTCTCCTGAAATAAATCTCTCTCGATAAAAGCCAAGCAAGATCTCTCGAAAAACAACCTACCGGCAGGCGGTAGAATGTACCGCGCCACGCTAGCCGCTCGATGAAAGGTGCTTGATGAAAGCCGTGCAGGATTTCTCGAAAAACAACCTACTGCCAGGCGATAGAAGGTACCGCGCCGCTCTAAGCGCTCGACGAAAGGCGCTCGATGAAAGCAGTGCAGGATTTCTCAAAAAATGACATATCTCCAGGCGATAGTCATTACCGCGGAGATAGTCGTTACCGCGCCGCGACATCCTCTCGATGAATATCGACGTGATGGTTCCGAATCGTCGTGCCCATTATTACCGTGTGGCGTTAGCGGTAACCGCACGACGTTAGCAAGGATGTAATGGCAAATATTTGTTTTTAAATATTATTCCATACTTGGATGACAGCTGGAATAACAAGCGCGTGAACCTACCGTCGGGTGCTAGTCTTACCGCCAGTGATAGCTTTGTTTTCACGAAGACATATAAAAGGCTGCCTTGGTTTCTGTGCCATATATCTGGATGAAAAGAAAGGACGAGAGTTCGTGAATTCTAGGGTTCGGCCGCCTTCTTGCGCTTCGTTCCACAAGTCCTCGTCAAAGAAGAAGATAGTCGTCTCGCTCCTGCTCGTGATCGAAAGACTCCGAATATCCAAGATCTACAATGAATACGAAGAGCCGACCGGTTGCCAACAAATGGAGATCTTAAGCACCGGCCACGGATCGCTCTACGGAGTAGTCTTCAAGAGGGAGAACTTCATATTTTGAATATTTATATCTCTTACTTTTGTAATCTTTTTGTCTTTTTTAAATCTTGAGAAGAGGAAAATCGACCGGTAAGGGTCTTCGGAATCCGAGGAAGGATTCCGTGGGAAATCAACATGGGGGTAAGGACGTCTAGATCGGGAGGATCTAGCGGTGCTCCAAGACCCTTCCTTGTGAGGAGGAGAAGAGCCGCCTCGAAGACTTTTCCTGGAGGGAAAAAGAGAGAGCCAACTGGTCCGTGAAGTGGATAGGTATAGAAACCAAAAGAGTTTTTATATTCCATCGTCGTTGATCTCCGACATCACGGATATCACATTTCTGTAATTATTTACAACAATTGTCATTTTAATTCATGCAATGTAACTCCTATTTCTTCTTTATCTGATTATGTGATTGTTCTGGTTGTATCAAGTAAGTGTTAGTGCGGTAAAGTTCGCGAACGAACTTGCGCAGGAAAATGAGTCCACACACGTACTGTCGCACGTTAGATACCTAACGCCCCGTGGTAGCTTCCAGAACTCATTTTCCTGGAGCTAAATATTTTTAAATTTCAAATTATGTTGCACACCTTATTCACCCCCCTTCTAAGGTTGGTCACGCGATCCAACAAGTGTTATCAGAGCCAAGTTACTTCAAAAAGGATTAAAAACCTGAAGTAAGATGACCAACTCCATTCACGCATTTAATGAGGGACAAGATGTGAGTAGACCTCCACTGTTTATGGGGAGTGACTATAGTCACTGGAAAACATGCATGAGAATCTTTCTAATGACTCAAAGCATGGACATATGGGCCATGAGAGAGACAAAGTACACTGCTCCCACTATCATGGTTGGTGATAAAGTTTTATAAAAACCATGTGATAAGTAGGATGACGCTGACAAGCTTCGATGTATGAATAATTCTACGGCTATGAACTCGTTATTTTACTCTTTGGATAAAACTGAATTCAATAGAATATATAACTGTGAGACTGCTTATGATATATGGCGTCTTCTTGAACTCACTCATGAAGGTAGCTCGCAGGTGAAGGATTCAAAGCTGTTTCGACTCGAATCTGAATATGAACAATTCCGGATGGGGGTCAACGGGGATGTGGATATCATGTAGACTCGGTTCACCATGATAGTCAATGCCTCAAGATCTCTTGGAAAGAATTTTCCAAATGGTGACCTAGTGAGGAAGATCCTGCGACCTCTGCCTCATCTCTTTAATCTTAAGGTGACTGCTATTGCTGAGTCTCATGAGATCAACTCCTTGGAGATAGAGAGCCTCATCGACAATCTGAAGACACACGAACTTGAACTGAAGATTCAAGCAGAGGAATATCCCAGGTAAGGAAAGAAGAAGGAACTGGCGCTAAAGGACGAAAAGGAGAGAAAAGCTACTGAAGATTCTGAGGAAGATAAGGAGGAGAGCCTCCACGTTCGGGAATTTAAAAAGTTCATGAGGAATCCCAAGAAGCAGGGACAATTCAAGAAATTTATAAAGAGAGGAGCTGGATAAGGTAGAGGTGGAACAAGCCATCGAAAGAGATGGAAAGCGATGATGAGAAGTCCCAGCCGGAGTGGTATGACTGCCACAAGCCGGGGCACCTAAAGCGAGAATGCCCAAGACTCCAGAAGGTAGAAAAAGAAAAGCAAAGTAGGCACAAAGGGAAGAATAAGGTGCTAAAGGCGCTCACCTGGGATTAGGATGGCTCTTATGAATCAAGCACCACGGACTTCGGAAGTGAAGACGAGGCAAACCTATGTCTCATGGAAAAGAATCAAGAAGAATTTGACGATGAATCCAGAGTCCAGAGCGACACTGAGGTAACTCCACCAACTTATACTGGACTTCTTAAAATTTATGAAAATTTAGTTGAAAAATTAGAAAGTGTTATTTCTGAGAAAAAGACCTTGAGAGCCGAGAATAAGAAAATCAAAAAGGACATAGAAAAGTTGAAAAGTGAAGTAATAAGAATTGGCAAAGAGAAGATCGAGTGTCTAGAGTGCTATCACTTGATGATAATGATCGAAGAACAAAAGGCAAGTCTCTCCAAGGCAATATTGAGAACAACTTATCTCATCAATGTAAAGAATGTCTTGGAGAAAAGACTTCAAATGTCTCTTGCTAAGGTAGAGGAAGGCAAGAAACAATTTGCCAATCGGTGTGTGATGCTTTTGACTGAAAACACAGCCTTAAAGGAGAGTATCCATGATCTCAATTGTGTTGTCCAAAAGTTCAGAATAGGCCAAAAATCATTGGATATGCTTTTGGCAGCATAGTGTCATGGATCAGGGAAGTTTGGACTAGGATATGTGGGTCCAACATCACCACCAAGCGGGAATCACAATCACTCATGCTGAGTCTATTGATCTCAATTTCCCAGATTTGTAAGGAGTCAAACGGGTCAATGACATACACACATAATGTTGGGTTTCTCTATGGGGATGGCACAACACTTGTGCACGTAGAGGAAGAATAAAAACATCAAGAAAACCCAAAAGAGATGGGATCGGGCCATGGTAGTTGAATCAAGAAGTTAACATACAACTGGGCAAAAATTACCTTGGTGGCGTTGAGTCACAACTCAACGGAGATGCTCCAAGCTTCCTGTTTTGCTGGTGGCGAGTTCTACATGGAATGATATCCACGTCTCTGCGGAAATCCACACGAGCGGGAGAACACTGATCTTTGCGTCGCACGGAAAATTGTGGAGGAGAAAGACCGCACCTTGCTTCTCCACGGACTGCTAGGCCCGCGCCAGGAAGAGCAACACCAGCGACGATCGCCGGAGAGGGGGAGGTTGACGGAGTGAGCATGGCGGTGGCGGAACACTTCCGTCGGCGGCGGGATTCGGGATCGGCGGAACGAACGGAACGGCGGAACACTTCCGTTGATTTCGATTCGATCAGAAAGAAGATCAAGTTTCCCGAAAACCCTAAGTGTCCTTTTATACCAATGAAATAAATAGACTTAGGAATATCGCTATCCGCAGACCACCCAGAATTTAGGGTTCCAAAATCGGTAAGAATCAATCGGCGAGAATCGGCGACGATCGGCGAGAATCATCAAGCAGATTCGGCGAGAATCAGTCGGCGAGTATCACCCAGAATCGGCGAGAATCAGTCGGCGAGTATCACCTAGGATCGGCGAGAATCAGAGTACAATACTCGACGATTCTCGCCAAATGCAGGATGGACCATACTCGTCGACCGTCGACCCGCGGTCGACGATACTCGATGATTCTCGTCGATCGTCGAGCTGCGGTCGACGATACTCGTCGAACTTGGGTTGATGACACTCGTCGACTCACGCCGAACTTGGGTTGATGACACTCGTCGACTCACGCCGAACTTGGTTTGACGACACTCGTCGACCCACGGTCGACGATTCTTTCCAATCCTTCAAGGCAACATTTGCCCAACCCTATTCTGGTCAGTGATTGGTAACCTTTACCAACACAGTCAATCATCCAACTTCTCCACATCTCTTATATGCGACCCTGCAGGCTCATATCGCGTTGGCAGTGAGATTACATGTTTGACCACTTCCAGATCATAATGGTAACTCCAACAGACTCCCACTTGATCTTGAAAGTATCAAATCAAAAACCCCACAAAAAATGAGCGGCATCTAGCAATGCATCATTGCTCCCCAAGCAATAAGAGTTTATAACTCATAAGCCTTTATGACCAATGTATCAGCGTTGTCTTTGTCCCTTTGTCCCTTACATCCGGAAAGAACTAGAGGCATGGACTGTGTCACCCTCGTAATAGCTCAATCCAAGTTTCTTGATCCAGGACGGACTTCCAGAGAATGGTGAGTCCAATATCACATATTGACTCAACCATGCATGGCCATGCATTTCTCAGTCCAGTTCCATCAAGGGTCCCATGGATGCAACTTCTGTCATACAGGAGGACAAATCTCATATCTGCTCACACACAAACACCCAAATGATTCGTAGCATGCCCAACAACCACCCTTATCATCAACCTTTCTCAAGGAAGACTTTAGATGGCATCAAAGCATGCTCTTCCTCACTTGATAAATTCTGTGACTTCAGGTCAAAGGACCACAACACCATTGTCAATTGAGACCTACTCGTGACACGATTGGATGACAATCCACATAGTAGTCTCTGGTTGGGTCTGTCCAGTACAACTTGTTCACTAACAAGTACCCACGTGATGACTTGATATCACAATATCATGACCGGTGAGAACCGGTCATCAGTCAACGCACATGCTAGTCTTCAAGTACCATCATCACCCTTAGCTTCTATGATGATACTCGACCAGGGACCTTTTAAGAATGAAGCTTCAAATAAATCATAGGCTCTCGCATTCAAGTCACGTACTTGATGTCCCATGGAAGCGAACATTCTAAGGGTATCTATTATGTTAACATTTAACTATCATATAGAAAAACTCATAATAAAAGAACTTGCCATTAATTGTAAGAGAAAAACTAGGTACACTGTTCATCATACGAATAAATAGCCAACGAGATACATGTTTACATGCAATCCACAAGATTCTCACAAGAGTTGATCATTTAGGTATCGTAGACCCATCGATCTAGTATGACCATCATGCTTTCTCTGCGCGAGAGGCTTTGTCAGTGGATCTGCAATATTCTCCTCAGTCGGCACTCTGCAAATGTTTACATCTCCTCGTTCGACAATCTTACGAATAAGATGAAACCGCCGAAGTATGTGCTTGGAGCGCTGATGGGATCTAGGTTCCTTAGATTGTGCAATTGCACCATTGTTATCACAGTAGAGAACTACGGGATCAACAATGCTAGGAACTACATCAAGCTCGCCGATGAATTTCCTAATCCATACAGCCTCCTTTGCCGCATTAGCTGCGACAATATACTCGGCCTCTGTTGTAGAATCAACAACTGTCTCTTGCTTGGAACTCTTCCAACTCACAGCTCCTCCATTCAGGCAAAACACAAAACCTGACTGAGACTTGGAGTCGTCTCTATCAGTTTGGAAGCTAGCATCCGTGTAACCACTTACAACGAGATCTTCCTCTCCACCATACACCAAGAACACATCCTTAGTCCTTCTCAAGTACTTCAGGACATTCTTGACTGCAATCCAGTGACACTCACCGGGGTCTGACTGATACCTGCTAGTCATGCTCAAAGCAAAGGAGACGTCGGGTCGAGTACATAACATCACGTACATGATTGATCCAATTGTCGAAGCCTATGGAATCAACATCATGCGGTCCTTATCTTCACAAGACTTTGGACACTGGTCCTTATAGAGATTCACACCATGAGACATGGGCAAAAATCCTTTCTTGGACTCAAGCATGTTGAACCGCTTCAACACCTTTTCGATGTACGTACTCTGGGTCAAACCCAGCAACTTCTTCGATCTATCTCTATAGATCTTAATACCGAGTATATAAGTCGCTTCACCCAAATACTTCATTGAAAAGCAGTTCCCTAGGTTGTTCTTAACAACTTTCAGGGTAGGAATGTCATTCCCAATCAACAGTATGTCATCTACATACAATATCAGGAAGACAACAATGCTCCCACTGATTCGCTTGTAAACACAAGGCTCATCTTCATTCTTGATGAAACCAAACTCTTTGATTTTCTCATCAAAACGAAGATTCCAACTTCGAGAGGCCTGTTTCAGTCCATAGATGGACTTATTCAGCTTGAATATTTTAGTGGCTTCATCTGGGGATACAAAACCCTCGGGTTGTGTCATATACACTTCCTCAAGGAGGTTTCCATTAAGGAAAGCCGTTTTGAAATCCATCTGCCAGATCTCGTAGTCATAATACGCAGCAACAGCAAGCAATATCCTTATGGACTTTACCATGGCAACATGGGAAAAGGTCTCATCATAGTCAATACCATGAATTTGCTTGAAACCCTTAGCCACCAGTCGCCCTTTGAATGTATGTACATTCCAATCCATGTCGGTCTTCTTCTTGAAGACCCACTTGCACCCTATGGGTCGTACCCCTTCAGGTGCTTCCACCAAGTTCCAAACTTGGTTTGCATACATGGAGTCCATTTCGGATTTCATAGCCTCAAGCCATTTGTCGGAGTCCGGTCCATTCATAGCCTCTTGGTAGGTTGCTGGTTCATCATCATGATCCATAAGCAACACATTACCTATTTGAGAGACGAGAAATCCATATCTCTCAGGCTCAAACCTCGGTCTACCAGATCTATGTAGGACTTGTGTTCCTTGAGCAAGTTCTCTAGCTACAACATCTTGTAGTCCTGTCTTAGAATCCAATTCCGGTTCATTCACTATATGTGGTTCTTGAACTTCTTCAAGCTCTACCTTTTCAGTCTTTCTTGATAAGAACTCTTTCTCCAAGAAGACACCAGTCCTTGCGACAAACACTTTGCCCTCAGACGGTAGGTAAAAGTAATACCCTTTCGTTTCCTTAGGATATCCCACCAGATAACATTTATCCGATTTGGGTTCCAGCTTGTCAGGCATTTGACGTCTCACGTATGCCTCACAGCCCCAAATTTTAATGAACGACATACTAGGACGCTTCCTAGTCCATATCTTATATGGTGTCTTCAGAACCGTTTTCGTTGGAGCGCGATTCAATGTCATTGTAGCAGTCTCTAAAGCAAAACCCCAAAAGGAAACAGGCAAGTCTGCATGACTCATCATCGAACGTACCATGTCTAACATAGTACGATTTCTCCTCTCAGACACACCATTATGTTGTGGTGTTCTAGGTGGAGTGAGTTGTGATAAAATACCACACTCTTTCAGATGATCACAGAACTCATGACTCAGGTATTCGCCACCTCGATCAGATCGGAGTGCTTTAACCCTTTTACCCAACTGGTTTTCTACTTCATTCTTGAACTCTTTGAAATTTTCAAAGGTCTCAGATTTGCACTTCATAAGATACACATATCCGTATCTACTGAAATCATCAGTAAATGTAACAAAGTAGAAATACCCACCTCTAGCCATGGAACTCATGGGTCCGCATAAATCACTATGTACAATACCCAAGAGATCCTCAGCCCTCTCAGTACAACCAGTGAAAGGAGCTTTAGTCATCTTGCCTAACAAACAAAATTCGCATCGCTCAAATGATTCATAATCAAATGAGTCCAAAAGTCCATCTCTATGGAGTTTGGATATGCGCTTCTCGTTGATATGGCCCAAACGACAATGCCAGAGAAATGTAGGGTTTGAGTCATTTGTTCTTAGTCTTTTATTATTTTCTACATTACAGATCAGATGGTTCAAGTTCAAAACATAAAGACCATTAAACAATTGGGCTACAGCAAAACAAACATCATTCTTAAATATAGAACAACAGTTGTTCTTAATTATAAAAGAAAATCCAATCATGTCCAAACATGAAATAGATATAATGTTTCTAGTTATGGCCGGAACAAAATAACAATTATCTAGTTCTATTACAAGCCCACTGGTCAAAGAAAGACGGTAAACCCCTACGGCTACAGCAGCAACTCTTGCTCCATTGCCGACGCGGAGGTCCACCTCCCCTTTACTCAGCAATCTTCTCCTTCCCAGTTCCTGCACATTTGTATAAATGTGAGAACCACATCCGGTATCCAATACCCAAGATGAAGGAGCAGAAAGGTTTATCTCTATAACGTAAATATTTGAAGCGGAAGTCATACCTCCCTTCAATTTCTGCAGACCTTCAATGTACGAAGGACAGTTCCTCCTCCAATGACCAGCCTTGCCACAGTGGTGGCATTTCCCTTCCTTCACCGTGCTTTTCCTTTTCATCAGTGTAGAAGACTTGGGCTCAAGATATGACTTAGGTCCCACCTTCGTCTTCTTAGAGCCCTTGGCCTTGCCCTTGCCCTTATGCACCATCAGTATGGGGCTGGCAGGCTTGGCCTTCTTCATATTGATTTCGGCAGTTCTCAACATGCCTAGGAGTTCAGGCAGTGTCTTGTATATTTCATTCATATTGTAGTTCAAGACGAACTGCTCATAACTGTCCGGCAACGATTGCAGGATCAGATCTGTGGTCAACTCTTGACCAAGAGGAAAACCCAGCCTTTCAAGGTTCTCTATATACCCAATCATCTTGAGTACGTGAGTCCATACTGAGTCTCGAACTCCCATCTTGCACTGAAACAACGCTTTTGTGACGTCGAACCTCTCTTGATGAGCCTGCCCTTGAAACATTTTCTTGAGATGCTCGTCAATCTCCTTGCACCCCATGTTCTCATGTTGCTTCTGAAGCTCAGAGTTCATAATGGCAAGCATAAGGCATTCGACATCTAAAGCATCATCAGTATACTTCTTATAAGTATCCTTCTCAGCACGGGAAGAGTTCACGGTCGGCACCTCGGGGGCTTCTTCTTCCAAGACATAGAGCTTTCGCTCTTGCCTGAGAATAATTCTCAGGTTCCTATACCAGTCCATGTAATTAGTCCCACTGAGCTTATCCTTCTCAAGGATGGCTCTCAGAGACAAAGTGGAGTGTGAAACACTTGCCATGGAATTCTACAAGAATTTATGCAGAATAAAATCAGTACCAAAATTTCAAATACAATTTATTTTAATTTGGACTTCAATTAAAACACTCCCACTATTTTATTCGAAATGATAGCCCTCACTAACAATTCGGAGAGTTCATGCGAGCTACTCTCTTAGTGGACAAGATCCGTATTTCACCAACACAATGAGTTAGCTTTGGCTTTCCTCTCACGATGCGGTTATTTAGGTAGGCAACACTTGTCAATTGCATCCTCATGCAATTCTTGTATGGTTGGTGAATAACTCCTTACTCGCATCCATCATATGGTGCATGCCAACCCTATGCCTCTAGGCACTCAACCTTTGAGGTCACCTAGTTAAGCTGGACCCGATGTCGACAGTGGGATATCACAATTATCCGCTCGCACCCTTACCAAGATAGATTAATGCACCTTGCTTTGACAAGCCCACACTTCATCGATCGAGGCAGGAAGAGTGTCATCCATCGGAAGGCATCCGAACACTTAATATTTGAAGAAGGGATTTTGATTATAGATTAACAGTTAACCATGATCAACATTTGATCAATGTGCACATCCAAAGAAAAACAATTTTTTTTCTAAAACCACATGCATCCCTTATGTGCACAACCTGACACCATCAACATTTGATAGAAGGAAGGGATAAATCTGAACATCCGGAAACTTCCAAATCCTCAGATTTACATGCATTGGTCAAAGGCAAAGACAACTCAACTTAAAGCAGTAGACAAGCTCATCTCTCTATGTTGGATTCAAAATCCAAATCAAAATCAAGGGATGGTTACTGCTAAGGAGACTACAATTTCTAACAATTAGAAATTTCCACGAAATTCCAGAAGTTCTTGGCGGGGTACCAAGACTAAATCTAGACATTTAGAACACTTCTAAATCCCTAGGTTTACACGCACTGGAATAACAAAACTTCCAATACAACAATCATGGCCGGAACCTGGCTCTGATACCACTGTTGGGTTTCTCTATGGGGATGGCACAACACTTGTGCACGCAGCGGAAGAATAAAAACATCAAGAAAACCCAAAAGAGATGGGATCGGGCCATGGTAGTTGAATCAAGAAGTTAACATACAACTGGGCAAAAATTACCTCGGTGGCGTTGAGTCACAACTCAACGAAGATGCTCCAAGCTTCCTGTTTTGCTGGTGGCGAGTTCTACGTGGAATGATATCCACGTCTCTGCGGAAATCCACACGAGCGGGAGAACACCGATCTTTGCGTCGCACGGAAAATCGGGGAGGAGAAAGACCGCACCTTGCTTCTCCACGGACTGCTAGGCCCGCGCCAGGAAGAGCAACACCAGCGACGATCGCCGGAGAGGGGGAGGTTGATGGAGTGAGCACGGCGGCGGCGGAACACTTCCGTCGGCGGCGGGATTCGGGATCGGCGGAACGAACGGAACGGCGGAACACTTCCGTTGATTTCGATTCGATAAGAAAGAAGATCAAGTTTCCCGAAAACCCTAAGTGTCATTTTATACCAATGAAATAAATAGACTTAGGAATATCGCTATCCGCAGACCACCCAGAATTTAGCGTTCCAGAATCGGTGAGAATCAATCGGCGACGATCGGCGAGAATCATCAAGAAGATTCGGCGAGAATCAGTCGGCGAGTATCACCCAGAATCGGCGAGAATCAGTCGGCGAGTATCACCTAGGATCGGCGAGAATCAGAGTACAATACTCGACGATTCTCGCCGAACGCAGGATGGACCATACTCGTCGACCGTCGACCCGCGGTCGACGATACTCGACGATTCTCGTCGATCGTCGAGCCGCGGTCGACGATACTCGTCGAACTTGGGTTGATGACACTCGTCGACTCACGCCGAACTTGGGTTGATGACACTCGTCGACTCACGCCGAACTTGGGTTGACGACACTCGTCGACCCACGGTCGACGATTCTTACCAATCCTTCAAGGCAACATTTGCCCAACCCTATTCTGGTCGGTGATTGGTAACCTTTACCAACACAGTCAATCATCCAACTTATCCACATCTCTTATGTGCGACCCTGCAGGCTCATATCGCGTTGGCAGTGAGATTACATGTTTGACCACTTCCAGATCACAATGGTAACTCCAACACATAATGTATTTGACATGTGCCCTAGTTCATGCATGCAGATAGTCCATGATTGGACAGGTGAAGAAAATGAGTTTGGTAGTAAACTCAAATTTCATCGAGCTCAGCTTGAAGTTTGTCGAGCTCAGCACGGTGGTTATCGAGCTCAACTCAACATTCTGAGGGATAAGCACAAGAGCTCGGGTTTCAGATTTCGTCGAGCTCAGCTTGGATTTCATCGGGCTCAGCTCAACACTAGTTAAGATAAAGCTAGAGAAAAATTGACTAAGGAAAAAAGCGTTGAGTCCGCTGAGAAGAAGGCGTTGAGACCGCTGAGACATTCGAGATAGTTGAGAAGATAGCATTGAGACCGCTGAGATAGCAGAGACAAAACTGGCTGGATTTCTCTAAGTCCAGAAGCTTTGAGTGAAGCAGATTCACTCAACGCTTCAAATAAAGCAGTAAGTGCTCAGATAGTTAAGAGGCAAACAGCTGACACAAAACTAGCTGGATTTTTTCTAAGTCCAGAAGCGTTGAGTGAAGCAGGTTCACTCAACGCTTCTAATAAAGCAGGAAGCGCTGAGACAGTTAAGAGGTAAACAACTGAGAAAAAACTAGTTGGATTTTTTCTAAGTCCAGAAGTATTGAGTGAAGTAGGTTCACTCAATGCTTCTAATGAAGAAGGAAGCGCTGAGACATTTAAAAGCAAGAACTGCTGAGATAGCTATGAAGATACCGCTGAGACAGAAACTTGTCTCTGCTAAAAAGAAGAAAGCACTGAGACAAAGGCATGTCTCAGCTAATAATGAAAAACCGCTGAGACCGCTGAGACAAAACTGCTGAGACAAAGCCAGGGAAATTTCTAAGTCCAGAAGCACTGAGAGCTAAGGCTGATTGCATTGAGTGTCTTAACATCACTGAACGCTTGATGGAATTCTGGTAAATTTTCTAAGTCCAGATGTTGATGACCACTACTAACATCATCAAAGTCAAAATTGCAGGAAGCCATTGCGGGAAAGCTGTTGTAGTGCCGAAAGGTATTTTGTCCCTTTCTGATGGATATGGCGCTCACCAATCCTTGGTGGCCCCACATTCTATTGTGCCGTGGATTCAAATCAACCATATAAAAAGTAACTGTAAAGGGATTAGGGTTAACGAATACACAAGGATCAAACGCAGAAAATATAGAAAGAGAGATAGAAAGAGGCAGCTGGACATCTTCTTCCCATCAAGCTTGAAAGATAAAGTCCAGCTAAGTTTGCCTGAACGCAAAGAAAGATAGCTGAAGCACTTCAAAGTTCAGCAAGTTTATTCTCATCGGAATAGAGTAAATGATTCATCTCTTCAGCAAGCTGGTACCTGCTCATCTGTGTAGCAGAAAAGTGTGAGCCATAGAAGAAGACTAATTCCTTCTACAGTAACTGGGCTGGACTGATATCTGCTCAGTCCAGCAAAGTTTTCTCAGAGATACTTCTCTGAGTCAGTTTTTTTTGTTACTTTTTTCTTTTTTTTCTTAAACAATTTGTATTAACTTCTTGTAGGATTCAGTAGATCTGGATCTGTGTGTAGGGCACTTTGTGCCTGAGGTAGGTGACAAATTTATCACTGAGGTAGGTGCCCTGTTGGGGCACTGACATAGGATCCAAGTGATGATCTGAGCTATGTGGCTTAAGTGCCTGAGGGAGGAGAGTGTTTCTCTCTAAGGTAGGATCCAAGTGTGGATCTAAGGTAGGGCAGCCCTCCCAGCCTTAGTGTATGGCCTTGTGACTGAGGTAGGTCATTGGAGAGTCATTAAGCTGTAGGTGACAAGTTTGTCACTGAGTTGTAGGCCTTGGAGGAGGCTAAGTTGTAGGTATCTGGAAGGGTATTGAGTTGTAGGAGTGTTTCAACACTCTGAAAGTAGGGCTGTGTGCCTGAAGCTATTGGGCTGAAGAGCCTGAGTTGTAGGCCTTAGAAATAAGGCTGAGGTAGGTGATCAGTGGATCACTGAGCTGTAGGAGTCCTGCAGGGCTCTGAGGTAGGTACCCTTGTGGTTCTGAGTTGGATTCTGTGAAGAATTTGTGTGTAAGGCTGAGGGCTTGAGGTGTAAGCTCTGACGAGCAAAGTGGAGTTTGTGCCGAGTCCAACAAATAAGTTGGATAGGTGGGAGGGAAAGTGGATGTACCCAATTGGGGAACCAATATAAATCTCTGTATTTGTTGTGTGCTTGCTTTTTTTTATTATTGCAGGATTTAAGGACAAGCTCTAGCTAGAACAACTTGAATTCAGTAAAAGATTTTATTAAAGCTCAAAGACCTATTCACCCCCCCTCTAGATGATTAGCTAATATAAAGTTAAATAACTTTCAAGTGGTATCAGAGGGAGGTTGCTCAAAAATGATTTAACAATCTGAGTATACCTCCAAGGTTAGCTATAAGATAAGTAATGGGGTCTGGTGTAAACTACAAGGAATTTGGAGCCATGAAGTTACCAATCTGCAGAAACGAAGGGTTTGGGCTATGGAAGGAAAGGGCCAGGCTATTCATGGAAGCTGCAGACCCTAGGATATACATTACAGTCAAAGAGAGACCTTTCATCCCTTTGAAAGACTCAGTTCTGGATGCCAACATCCAGACACCCAAGTCTTATGAAGAAATGAACAAAGATGAGCTCCTTCTTGCCTCCATGGACAAGAGAGCTCAAAATACTATTGTCGGTGCAGTAGATGACTCAACATTCCAGAATCTGGTATACTGCAAGACCTCTAAGGGGATGTGGGACACCTTAGTGGTGTTCATGGAGGGCTCAGAAGAGGAGAGGGATGACAAAAAATCGATGGTCAACCAGGAGTATGAGGCCTTCAAACAAGGAAAGTTTGAGGGCATTGCTGAAAGTTTTGAAAGATTCTTCAGAACTGTCAATGAACTGAGAACATATGGAAGGGTATTCAACACCTATGAGCTGAATGACATATTTCTCAGGTCCCTTACAAAGGATTGGGATACAAAGATCTATGCCATCAGATAGATGGGCAAGCTAGTTGACACACCACCTCCAACCCTATTTGGAAAGCTACTGTCCTATGAGATGTAGCTTCAAGCAAGGAAGGAAGAAGAAGAAAAGAGCAGTAAGTCACAAAGTAAGGAGAAATCTATGGCTTTCAGAGCTGATGCTTCAACCAGGAGTAGAAGGAAGACCTCTCCAGTTAGGAGAACTACTGAGTCAGAAACTGAGAGCTCAAGGTAAAGCTCCTCTAACAACCATACATTTGATGAAGACCTTGCTGTTTTCTCCAGGTAGTTTCAAAAATTCATGAAGAAGGGGCATTGGAAGAACAGAAGGTCATCCTCCTCATCACAGCATAGAAGGAAATCCTCTAAGGAGGACATGTATGCTCCAAACTCCAATAAACAATCTTCTTATAATATTATTTGTTTCTGCTGCAGCAAACCTGGGCATGTAGTTATTGACTGCCTAGTGAAGACGAAAGAAGGAGTGAAGAAGAACCACAAGGGAAAGAAGAAAGAGAAGTCCTTTGTGGCCAAGAAGGAAAAGACCTGAACTGACTCTTCCTCTGGGTCAGACAATGAAGAATAAGAAGCCTACATTGGGCTTATGGCTATTACTAAAGAAGAACCTGAAGAATACCTTGCTTCTAGAATTGGGATCAGGGCCCCTCTGTCTCAATCAGATAGTGACTCAGAGGTGGATGAATATGAAGAAGAAGATGCTCAATGCCTTGTATTGATGGTAATGATAGATGAAGAAAGCAACCAGGATCTGCCTGGTCAGACTCAGGTAAATGCTAAATCACAATCTTTTATTTCAAGTCATGAGCCTGGCTCAGAATCTGAAGCTCAATCATTAATAGATGAAGGGGATTCAGACTCTGAGGATGATGTCAACTCCGTAATTGCTAAGTATGGAGAATTTCTTGAGGCATTCAAGAAATACAAGCTACTTGTCAAGAGACAGGCAAAAGAGCTTCTATGTCTTAAAAGCAAGTGTGAAGACCAAGAAAAGGCCCTCACTGACATGGCTGCTCAAGCAGCTCAGCTTAAGGAGATCATTTACAGTGGTCTGTGGTAAGAGTCTCAAATGAGAAACTTATCCAGAAACTTGAAAATGATCACTTAAATGTGAAATTGCTGGGGAGCAAATTTTCTAAGCCAAACACTATGATGCCCTTAATTGATACCCAACTTACCCAAGCTGGTAAGAAAGGGTTAGGATTTAAGGGACATTGTAGACCTTCCAATCCAAAAGGAAAGGGAAAAGGGAAGGCACCAGTTGTGCCTCTAGCCGCAATGCCTCATATTCCTTTTCAGAGAGTGTTGTTGCCTTCTAATAGGTAAGACCATGAAAGCTATTATGGTCACTGGGAGAATGGTAGATCCACAGGTATGGACCAATGTGGCCCTAACAAAGATGGAAGATACAGCCATGTGAGAGCCTTTAAGGCTGCCCATGAGGAAATTCAAATGGCCCATCCTGGACAATTTATTTTTGGTGCCCCAGCCCTAAAACTCAAAGATAATGTTGTTGTTGTGAATCTAAATCATCTAGCAAAAGTAGTGACTCAAGGAGAGTCTTCTAGCATTGCTGTAATGACAATCTCAGATGCTATCAGATGCATGTTGGCTGAAAAGAGACATGCAGCTGGTGGTTCTCAGAAAAGTCCAAAACAGCCTGCAGAAAGACTGTCTTGCAGTCAAATGGCTACTGAAAGAAGACAGAAGCATAGAGCAGCACATATCCCCACTATTCAGGAAGAAGTACATCCTATTGTTGGTCCCAAATAGAAAAGGAGATATAATATCTCTGAGTGCTGGTGTTGTGGCAAAGTGGGCCACTATGTTGTAGATTGCTGTCATAAACCTTTTGTGTCTAGAAGTCGCCAACCTGTCAGAAATTCTGCAGGGAGGCATGGTTATTTTCAGACTAATGTGAACCTAGGACCCAACAGAAATTAGGGAAGGTGATTTGTGTTCATTTCAGGTTAGTTCAAGTACCAGTTCCCCTAAATGGTACTTGGACAGTGGATGTTCCAGGCACATGACTGGAACAAAGGAGTTATTGAAGGAGTTCATCCAAGTAAAGAATGGACCCATGGTCATCTTTGGAGGCTCTGACAAGGGGATAACTAGAGGCTATGGTAATATTTGAAATGGCATAATCACCATCACAAAGGTGGCTTATGTGGAAGGGTTGCAACAAAACCTCATAAGCATAAGCCAACTATGTGATCTTGGTTATGACATTTCCTTCCACAAGGATAAGCGCCACATCAAGAGGTTAAGTGACCAACATTTCATATTAACAGGCACTATGAGTGGGAATGTCTATTTCTTAAATTTTTCTTGCTTAGATAATAGTTTTCCTATATGCCTAGTTACAAATGACAAAGTCTCATATTTTGTCCAATGGCACAAGAGACTAGCTCATTTCAATTATAAGACCATTAGTCAACTCTTCAGTGATGAGCTTGTTAGGAATGGTCCCAAAATAAAATGCTCCAAGGAGGGTATCTGTGTTGCTTGCCAATAGGGTAAGCAGACTAAGACCTCTTTCAAGAGCATTGGGGCCAAGGAATCAGTGAGATGCTTGTATTTCTTGCATATGGACCTGTTTGGTCCTATGCATGTTCATAGTCTAGGTAGGAAGGTCTACACCCTTGTGGTGGTTGATGACTATTCTAGGTTTACTTGGGTGTTCTTCGTTAGAAGAAAGGATGAAACCCTTGAAATCTTCATGAATTTTGTCAGGCAAATTCAGAATGAGCTTGCATGCTCTGTGGTCAAAATGAGAAGTGACCATGAAACTGAGTCTCAGTCTGCTGCTATGACTACATTTTGTGAAGATTAAGACATTCATCAAGAATCCTCCTCTCCAAGAACACCCCAATAAAATGGGTTAGCTGAGAGGAAAAATGGACTCTCATAGAAGCTGGGAGAACATTATTGAGTGACACTTCTCTCCCTGAATATTTCTAAGCTGAGGCAGTTAATGCTGCATGTCATGTGCTTAATAGGGCTTCTATCACCAAAGGGCACAAGAAGACTCCCTATGAGATCTTGAAGGGCAGAAAACCAAACATATCCTATTTCAGGATCTTTGGTTGCAAGTGTTTCATCCTGAACAATGGTAAGTCAAAAGTGACTAAGTTTGCTGCCAAATCCCATGAGGGGAACTTTTTTGGGTACAACAATAATAGTAGTGCATATAGAGTCTATAACTTGACAAATCAAGTTGTAGAACAATCTATCCATGTAGTGTTTGATGAGTCATGCATGAATGAAAGTGAGATGTCAAGCTCTTTGCCTAGCTCTGCAGGTACAGAAGTCATGATGGAAAAGCTCTCCATCAAAGATAAAGACCCATCTATGCAAGAAGAATGTGAAGAAGGATGCTGTCTAGAGAAAGCACAGGCCAGTCTAGCTAGAAATGAAGACCAACCTGCTGAAGAAAATAATAATCAGCAGGAAGCTGTCAGGCTGCCCCCTGCAATCAGATATCTGAGAGATCATCCTCCAGATCAAATAATAGGTGTAGCTAGCCAAGGTGTACAGACCAGAAGCAGGAGTCTCAACACATCTCTCTATTCCAGCTTCCTGTCACAAGAAGAGCCCAAGAAATTTGAAGAAGCAAATCAAGACCAATTCTGGATTGGTACAATCCAAAAAGAACTGAACCAGTTCAAAAGATGCAAGGTTTGGAAGTTGGTTCCCAGACTAGATGGAGACAATCTCATTGGAGTCAAGTGAAGTTTCAGAAATAAACTTGATGAGAATGACATTATAATAAAGAATAAAGCTAGACTGGTGGACAAAGTTTATAGACAGGAAGAGGGGATTGATTATGACCAAACTTTTGCCCCAGTTGCAAGGTTGGAAGAAATCAGACAGTTCCTTGCATTTGTAGTCTTCCAGGGATTCAAAGTATTCCAGATGGATGTCAAGTCTGCCTTCCTGAATGGAGACTTGAAGGAAGAGGTTTATGTAGAGCAGCCTCCAGGTTTTGTAGAGTCTAATTCTCCTACTGTTGTATATAGACTTAGGAAAGCTCTTTATGGTCTCAAGCATGCCCCAGGATCATGGTATGAGACATTGTCTACCTTCCTCATTGAGAACAAGTTCTCAAGGGCTAAGATAGAAAAGATCCTATTCCTAAGGGAATCTAAGGGCAAGATCATCCTAGTCCAGATTTATGTTAACGACATAATATTTGGCTATACTGATGACAACCACTGCAGGTAGTTTACTAAACTTATGCAGTGGAAGTTTGAGATGAGTAGTATGGGTGAACTGAAATTTTTCTTGGGACTCCAAGTAAAACAAACTAATGATGGTCTATCAATATCCAGTCAAAGTTCACCAGCGAGTTAATCAAGAAATATGGCATGGAGAATGCTTCCACCATAAGAACTCCATGAGCTCTAGTATGCCTCTAAGCAAAGATGATCCATGGAAGCCTATTGATCAAACTCTGTATAGAGGTATAGTTGGTTCCCTTCTCTACCTCACTACAAGTAGGCCTGACATTATGTATGCAATATATGTCTTTGTTAGGTATCAAGCCTACTCTAAAGAGTCTCACTATACTGCTGTGAAAAGAATCTTGAAATATCTTAAGGGCACCCCTGATCTTGGCCTATGGTACCCCAGGAATGGGGAATTTGAACTAACGGGCTATTCAGATGCAGATTTTGCAGGTTGCAAGGATTACAGAAAGAGCACTTCAATCTCCTGTAAATTTCTAGGTGGAAGGCTTGTCTCTTGGAGCAGCAAGAAACAACAAGTGTTGTAATATCAACAGTAAAATCAGAGTATATTTCAGCTGGAAGCTGCTGTGCTCAGTTGTTGTGGATCCAGCATCAACTTCAGGACTATAATATTCAGATAAGTAGAACTCCACTCTTTTGTGATTCTACTAGTGCAATTTCTATAGCTAGGAATCCTGTCTCCCATAGCAGGACTAAGTATATAGATATTAGGTATCATTTCATTAGAGAACATATGGAAAGTGAAGACATCTCCCTTGAATTTGTATCTATAGACCAACAAGTGGCTGATATCTTCACTAAGCCACTAGCTGAAGCCAAGTTCAACACCTTTAAATTTGAATTGGGTATGTTGAATTTTGTGTAGCTTCAATTCTCTCTTCTACCATATGCTGCACTGTTTATTTTACAGTTAGAATATATTCTTCCTCCTGATTATGAAGATAGTGTGCAACTGTTGAGGGGGAGCCAACCCAACAACTGAACTAGATTCAGACACAGTGAGAATATCTACTCCAAACAGATAGGTGGGAGACAAACCCCTCAGTATGCTCCCTATTGCAGAATTCAAAAAGGGGGAGGATCAAAGTCAAGGGTTGAGAATAACAGAAAAGTGGAACAGTAAGGATGGCAGCATGCCAGAGGGAGTAAGTAATTCTCCACAGGCTGGAGAAATATGGTAACATTTCCACACTCTACTATTGTTTATTCTTTCTATAATGAATGTGTTGTGTTGTCAATGACCTGTAGTGTTTTGACTTCTTCAAATAGGGGGATATTGTTGGGTCTATTGATCCCAATTTCCTAGATTTATAAGAAGTCAAACGGGTCAATGACATACACACATAATGGATTTGATGTGTTCCCTAGTTCATGCATGCAGGTAGTCCATGATTGGACAGGTGAAGAAAATGAGTTTGGAAGTAAACTCAAATTTCGTCGAGCTCAGTTCGAAGTTCGTCGAGCTCAATATACTAGTCGTCGAGCTCAACTCAACATTCAGCGGGATAAGCACAAGAGTTGAGGTTTCAAATTTCATCGAGCTCATCTTGGAGTCCGCCGAGCTCAGCACATCACAAGCCAAGATAAAGCCAGATAAAAATTGACTAAGGCAAAAAGCGCTAAGTCTGCTGAGAAGAAGGCATTGAGACTGCTGAGACAGTTGAGACAGCTGAGAAAATAGCGTTGAGACCGCTGAGACAGCAAAGACAAAACTAGCTGGATTTCTCTAAGTCCAGAAGCGTTGAGTGAAGCAGATTCACTCAACGCTTCTAATAAATCAGGAAGCACTGAGATGGATAAGAGGTAAACAGCCGAGACAAAACTAGCTAGATTTTTTCAAAGTCCAGAAGCGATGAGTGAAGCAGGTTCACTGAACGCTTCTAATAAAGCAAGAAGCGCTAAGATAGTAAGAGGTAAACAGCTGAGACAAAACTAACTAGATTTTTTCCTAGTCCAGAAGCGTTGAGTGAAGCAGGTTCACTTAACGCTTCTAATGAAGAAGGAAGCGCTGAGACAGTTAAAAGCAAGAACCGCTGAGACAGCTGTGAAGATACCGCTGAGACAGAAACTTATCTCAACTAAAAAGAAGAAAGCGCTGAGACAAAGGTATGTCTCAGCTAATAATGAAAACCGCTGATACTGCTGAGACAAAACCGCTGAGACAAAGCAAAGGAAATTTTTAAGTCCAAAAATGCTGAGAACCAAGGCTAATGGTATTGAGTGTCTTAACATCACTCAACGCTTGATGGAATTCTGGAAAATGTTCTAAGTCCAGATGTTGATGACCACTGTTGGCGTCATCAAAGTCAAAATTGCAGGAAGCCAATGCGGGAAAGCTACTGTAGAGCCGAAAGATGTCTTGTCCCTTTCTGATGGACATGGCGCTCACCAATCCTTGGTGGGCCCACATTCTATTATGTCATTGATTCAAATCAACGCATATAAAAAGGAAACTGTAAAGGGATTAGGGTTAACGAATACAAAAGGATCAAACGTAGAAAATATAGAAAGAGAAATAGAAAGTGACAGTTGAACATCTTCTTCCCATCAAGCTTGAAAGCTAAAGTCCAGCCAATTTAGCCTGAAGGCAAAGAAAGATAGCCGAAGCACTTCAAAGTTTATCAAGTTTATTCTCATCAGAACAGAGTAGCTGATTCATCTCTTCAACAAGCTGGTAGCTGCTCATCTGTGTAGCAGAAAAGTGTGAGCTGTAGAAGAAGACTGATTCCTTCTACAACAACTGGGTTGGACTGATATCTGCTCAGTCCAACAAAGTTGACTCAAAGATACTTCTCTGTATCAGTTGTTTTTGTTTTTTTTTCTTTTTTTCTTAAAAAATTTCTATTAACTTCATGTAGGATTCAGTAGATCTGAATCTGTGTGTTGGGCACTTTGTGCCTGAGGTAGGTGACAAATTTGTCACTGAGGTAGATGCCCTGTTGGGGCACTGAGGTAGGATCCAAGTGAGGATCTGAGCTGTAGGGCTTAAGTGCCTGAGCGAGGAGAGCGTTTCTCTCTAAGGTAGGATCCAAGTGTGGATCTGAGGTAGGGCTACCCTACCAGCCTGAGTGTAGGGACTTGTGCCTGAGGTTGGTGACTGGAGAGTCACTGAGCTATAGGTGACAAGTTTGTCACTGAGTTGTAGGCCTTAGAGGATGCTGAGTTGTAGGTACCTGGAAGGGTACTGAGTTGTAGGAGTGTTGCAGCAATCTGAGAGTAGGATTGTGTGCCTAAAGTTGTAGGGCTGAATAACCTGAGTTGTAGGCCTTAAAAATAAGGCTAAGGTAGGTGATCAGTGGATCACTGAGCTGTAGGAGTCCTGTAGGGATCTGAGGTAGGAACCCTTGTAGTTCTGAGTTGGATTCTGTGAAGAATCTGTGTGTAAGGCTGAGGGCCTCAGGTGTAAGCTTTGAGAAGCATAGTGGAGGAGTTTGTGCCGAGTTCAACAAATAAGTTGGATAGGTGGGAGGGAAAGTGGATGTACCCATTGGGGAACCACTATAAATCTCTGTGTTTGTTGTGTGCTTGCTTTTCTTTGTTATTGCAAGATTTAAGGAGAAGCTCTAGCTAGA
Organism: Platanthera guangdongensis; assembly: GCA_039583875.1. Lineage (NCBI taxonomy): Eukaryota > Viridiplantae > Streptophyta > Magnoliopsida > Asparagales > Orchidaceae > Platanthera > Platanthera guangdongensis. The sequence goes on from CM077150.1 coordinate 157,121,877, forward strand.
ACAACTTGAATTTAGTAAAAGATTTTGTTAAAGCTCAAAGACCTCTTCACCCCCCCCCCCTTCTAGGCAATTAGCTAACCTTAAGTTAAATAACTTTCAACTCCAAGCCTAAGTCCAACTTGAATAAATCTAACAATAAGGCTAAGAAGTCCAGAGCTCTATCCCCACCCTCAAGCAATAGCTCGGTCAACACGATAAAGGCAGTGTCCACTGCTTACACATTGTGTGCAAACTATCATAAGTTTGGCTACACATCCAGCTCGTGCTTGAGGAAAGGTGCCAAGAAAAACACGTAAGTATGGCTACCAAAGTCTTCTACCTGTCATATGGGTGGGACAACTTAGTTAATCAGAACTTTACCCTCATCTTATTTTTAGTTCTATTGGCAGTCTAAGGACACAAAGAGCGTGTGGTACTTGAACTCTGGTTGCTCTAAGCACATGATGGGAGATAAAGACAAGTTCCTTAGCCTAGAGAAGAAGAAGGATGGAATGGTGATATTTGGGGACAACAGTAAAGGATGAATACTTGGGAGCGACATTATTGGTAATAAGGCATTCTCTATTTCAAATGTTTTGTATGTAGATGGACTTAAGCATAATCTCATCTCCATTAGCCAACTGTGTGATAAAGGTCTAAATATGTTATTTGTGACATCTACAAATACTTGCAAGATTATTGATGCCAAAACTTCTAGTGTATTACTTGTAGCTCACCGAAATCATAATGTATACACTATTAGCTTTGATGATATGTCCATATCTAATTTGAAATGCCTAGTTACTAAGAATGAGGAATTAAACCTTTGGCATTGGAGCCTAGGAAACACTGGTAGCAAGCTTATTGTAATACTATCGAAAAACAAATTGTTAGGGGACTTCCCAACTCAGCGGTAGTTTAAATATCTTATGTGGTCCGTGTCAAAAGGGCAAATTTGTCAAAACCACTTTCAAAAGCAAAACTGAAGTTTTCATGTCAAGACCACTCGAACTCATTCACATGTACTTGTTTGGACCTCTAAGTACGTGTACTCTAGGTGGAAAAAGATACACTACTACTATCATAGATGATTATTCACGTTATTGCTGGACGATATTTCTGGCAAACAAATCTGCCACCTTTAGCGAATTCTCCAATCTCTGCACATGACTTCAAAATGAGAAGGAGCTAAAGATAAAATGTATTAGATCATATCATGGAGGGGAGTTTGAGAATGAGGACTCCTTAAACTTGTGCAAAACCATGGAAATTAAGCACGAATTCTCCGCCCCTCGCACTCCAGAACAGAACGGGGTTGTAGAAAGAAAGAATCGCACTCTCAAAGAATTAGCCCGCACTATGCTCGCCAAGTTCGGATTACCACAATCCTTTTGTGCTGAAGCGGTTAACACGGCTAGCTATGTGATGAACGGAGTCATGCTTCATCCTCTTTTAAAGCGAACTCCATACGAGTTGTATTTCGAAAATAAATCATTTGTATCGTATTTTAGAATATTTGGTTGCCCGTTCTACATTCTAAACACCAAGGATCACGGTGACAACCCCCTTTATAAATAATTTAAAACAAAACCTAAACCTACCCCCATTTTAATAATAATAATAACCAATACCTAAACCTACCCCCTTCCTTTAAAACACACCCGAGCCAAGGTATTACCCGCATCCCGCATCCCGTGAAAAAAAGCTCCCGATCCCGCTCCGTCGGCCCCGCCTCCATCTCCCGAGCGCCCGGAAGTCCTCTCCTCTGCCTCTAGTGGCCGACAACACCTTCCTCCAGGCCCGACGCCTCTTCCTCTTGCTTCCCCTCCATCTCTGACGCTCCACTTGACCAGAAACTCCCGCAACAACTCTTCTCTTGGTCGGCTACTTCCAAGGGAGGGACAGCCACCCTTTCTCCCCTCCTCTTCTCCTCCTCCGTCCAGTGAGGGAAAAGAAGATGTTTCTTCTCCGGCAACCCTAGCTCCTACTCATTCCGGCTGGTGGATTTCGTGAGGGACTCCTAGGGTTTCGCTCGAAACCCCTCTTTGTGGATTTCAGAGCCCCAATCTGCTCTCCTTGGGTAAGGAAATCCATCGATTTCTTGTTTTCAATTTTGCTCTAATTTTATTTCGCTAATTTTTCGCTCTCCGATCTAGGCTTTTTGGACGATCCAACCTATGTCCATCGTATAACCCGCTAATCCCGGATTTGTGTGTTTTCCAATATGTGTCATTGGACTTAGGTGGTGGAATCACTCCAAGCCCTCTGCAAATTAGGGATTCTTGCTTCCAAACACCGCCAAAATCCCCGATCCCTCGCGGTAGCCTCTTCTCCCCTCACTTTCGAGGGAGGTAAATTCCTAAATCCCTCTCCTTTTGTGTGGAGCGATTATTAAACGCATGTGCTGGTATAAGCAACTTGTTAATTCAATTTGGAATGTATTTTTGATCTCGAATAGGTTTAGCTCAAGATTCTAACCTTGCATGCGCCACTTAACTGTTACTTCACCTTAAGGCAAGTAGAGACACTCTCTCGCTTGCAAACATGAGATCTAATTTTACTTCACTTTTGTTTATGAAGTAGCCCCTTATAAACTTGAATCCTCTAATTATTTATAAATCCCTGAAATTGTCTAATATCTTAGGCGAACATTGAGAGGTGAGTGTTGGTTTGGTATGACACATTGAATCGAGCTCCCGACTAACTGGTAACAGAAACCATTAGTCGACCATTGCAAGCACCGTTGTTGATAAGCCTTGCATCAACTCATACACTAGAATCCTGTACACCAAATGACAACACCTTCACCCTGCAATGTTTTCCGCTTATGGTATTGCAGCTAGGCTAAACTCCGGAGTAGGCCATTAAATTAGAAGCATCTTGTTTGACATGGTTACTTGTTTGGTAGTAGATTGCTACGTGTAAAACTGGTTCACTGAGCTCTTGTTTCCTCTGCTTACTTTTTGTACAAGTGATTAATTTGAATCTTTATGTATATTCATGTTTTGAGGCACTTTCCTTTTGTTTGGATTTGCCTTAGGTTTCATGACTGCGCCGCCCGGTTCCTGAGTTTTTCTTCTTCTAGCGACATCCTTGCTCAGAGGTTTCATTTGTTTAATGTACCAGCAGGTTCTATGTATTTTGGTTTCTTTTACTTTTGGAATTTTCTTTCTACTCATGTACTAGTTATTGTCAGACATTTTCTCTTGTATCGAGGACAACTTGTAGGGTGAAGCATTGTACTACTTCATTTCACTTATGCATTTTCTACATTTGTGACTAGTTGCATTCATTTTAGCACTGCTTGTGACATAGTTTTTATAAAATGAAATGCATGCACAACAACTTTTTAACTATTTATGTATGTCTTCCACAACAATTTAAAAATCTTTTAAAGCCCATTTTAAAAATAGCTGATTTAAAAACTACTTGTAGAATTTCTGGTTCTGCCTTAGCAGGCATGATTCTTCTCTGCATGCCTGTGGCATCACGACCCGGCCGAAGCGCACTGTGATCTTGTTGAGACGGGTAGTGATAGTTTGTATCAGAGCCAGGTTGTTGATGAGGTTAGCTCTCAAAAAAAGAAGTATTTTGAAAGTATTACATATTTTTGAATTCTATTATGTAAAAATATTTATACATGCATCATTGCTTCACTCACTCTGTCCTTGTCTGTTGTTCGAGGCTGAAATATGCACACACTCACTCATAAGCATGAATAGAATGCATGCAAATGATAAGGGAGTATGGGCAAACTTAACATTTATATGCATATGAATTTCCACTATGATATACACCGCTTGCAAATATTAAATTGTATGGACGGTTTAATATTTTCAAGTGCGTGACATTAGAATCATAATGCGCATGACATGTTAAGTGATATGGGAACTTAACATGACATGTGTTTCCATTCAGGAGAATTTTTAGGAATTCATTGTACGCATAATTACATTGCATGCATATCATAACTCATTGCATAAGTGTTAAGCTAAGTGCAACAGATGGCGATTATACACACATAGATTTCACAATCATAATTCTATCGCACGCGATTCTATCGTCGCATTTGCATTTGCATGGCTATCACCTAGAGTTGTCCACTGAAAATATTGTAACTATTACATGATTTTTGTATACAACAGTGTTAGAATGCTAGAACCTGTAGTCTCGATCTGCTACGCTTAGCCTGACTGTTTCTCATACTGAATTCTTTTATGCTTCTTTTAGATGGCTCCTAAGCGATCACAGCAAAAGAAAGCTACCCTTGCTGTGAGGGAGGCCCCTAGAGATGAAACTTCCCAGCTTTTGAGACAGCTTCTGGAGCGTGTCACCCGTCTGGAGGGGGAACGCCAAACTCCTGATCCAGCCTCTGGTTTCGGTAGCGCAGGGACGACTGGAGTCGCTATTACCACCACCCCTCCTGCACCTGGATCTGGGACCGGCTTGTCTGCTGGCACCATGGAGGCCCCGCTCGTGCCAAGTCTGACCAACCCTGTAGCGATGGCAGACACTCTGGCTTTTAAGAGACTAAATCCGCCTACCTACAATGGCGACTGTGATTACTTTGTGATCACTGAATGGGTCTCCCAGATGGAGAAACACTTTGAGTATGTTGCAGTTATCGAGGCCCAAAAGGTTCTCCTTGCGGCTTATCAGCTGACCGAGGATGCTTATACTTGGTGGTTTCAGCATCGCAGCCTCTCCGATTCTGCCACCTTGACATGGGGACAGTTCAAGGATTCTCTTATGGAGAACTTCCTCTCTTCTATGGAGCGGGACAAGTTAGCTGAGATGTTCCTGTCCCTTCAGCAGTTTGGCAGGACAGTGACCGAGTATGCGAGAGAGTTCTCCCGCCTATCTCTCCTTGTTGTGGAATTCGTGCCAGATGAAGCCAAAAGGATCTGCCGTTTCGTGAAGGGACTCCGTCATGACTTCCAACAGCATGTAGTAGCCCATGGCGCCACCACCTACTCGGAGACCGTGGGAGCCTCCTTGAGGGTGGAAGCAATTGAGCTGAATCGTTCTGCCAAGAAAGTCCAGCATGGCACCAGCAATGCTGCAGCATCCTACCTCAAGCGCAAGAGTGTTCCATCTCAGGAGAAAGGTCCCGGGCCCAAGGAGGTGTGTGCCTTCTATCACAAGGTGGGCCATGTTGCCCAAGTATGTTGTTCTCTCCTGAAGAAGCAAAAGAAGGACATCCATGCTCCGCCGCCTCAGATGACGCTTGCATCTAACTGCACTGTCTGTGCGTACTGCAAGAAGCCGAGCCACCAGCTGAAGGATTGCCGTCGTAGGTAGAAAGCATGTTTCAAGTGCGGGCAGGTTGGACACCTCAAGCAAGACTGCCCTATGAGGGAAAGCCCAATTCCCGCTCAGCCACTACAGGTTGTCCCTAGAGCTTAGGATAGGGGTAAGGCTGTGCTGAACGTCATCACTCATGGCGAGGCGCTCGATTCGACCGACGTCATCTCTGGTACGTTGTTTTGAAGAATTTTTCTACATGCAAATAAACTGGCCTGTCTTTGTCTCAGATAATCTTGATATGCGCCATGTTTCTTTTCCCTTTTTAGGAAGATTTAGGGTCAAGAATAAGTGGATGCAAATCTTATTTGATTCCGGTGCATCTCACTCTTTTATTGCTTGCCACATCGTGAACCTTCACAGTTGGCCTACTTCGACACTTGAGGTCCCTTTCGAGGTTTCTGTACCCGATCATCTGCACCTCTCAACCAGCGGCATTCTCAATTATCTGATCCTACTTGGAGAATTGCAAGTTTTCGCTGATCTCATAGTTCTGGAAATGTCAGAATTCGACGTAATCTTGGGAATGAATTGGTTGGTCACGTATCAAGCTAAGCTGGACTGTATAGCAAAGAGGGTCAATCTCATCATTAGCGGCAAGGACTACAGTGTTCATGTTCAGACCCGCAGCCACCTGAAGGTAATTCGTGCTGTACGTGACACTCGCCTTCTTAGTCAGGGTTGCTCTGCTTGTTTTGTGTATGCTTCACATTCTGATGTTGTCATACCGCAACTTGAATCTATCCCAGTTGCCTCCGAGTTTCCCGATGTATTCCGTACCGAGCTGCCTGGGATTCCTCTCGATCGCGAGGTAGAGTTCTATATTGATGTGGAGCCTGGAACGCACCCCATATCTAAAGCTCCATACCGTATGGCACCGCGTGAGTTGGAAGAGCTCAAATCGCATTTGGATGAGATGCTTGAGCTTGGCTATATTCGTCCTAGCTCGTCTCCTTGGGGAGACCCCATTCTCTTCATAAAGAAGAAGGATGGTTCCTTGAGGCTTTGTATCGACTATCGGGAGCTGAATAAGGTTACCATCAAGAATAAGTACCCTCTCCCACACGTAGATGACCTCTTTGATCAGCTCAAAGGCAGTTCTGTGTTTTTCAAGATAGATCTCAGAACAGGTTACCATCAGCTAAAGATCAAGGAATCTGACATCCCCAAGACAACATTCCGGACTCGGTATGGACATTTTAAATTCTTTGTGATGTCTTTTGGATTGACTAACGCCCCATCTGGTTTCATGGATATGATGAACCATACATTGTGTGAGTTCCTAGACAAGTTTGTCATCATCTTCATAGATGATATTTTGGCCTACTCCAAAACTCGTGAAGATCATGCAGTTCTCCTTAGACTCGTCCTCTGCACCCTACGCCAGCATCAACTCTATGCCAAGCTGGAGAAATGCGTGTTCTGGCTGGATTGTGTTGCCTTCTTGGGGCATGTCATTTCAGGGGATGGGCTATTCGTTGACCCCGCCAAAGTCTCCGCAGTGATGTACTGGAAGTGACCTTCTACTCCTACCGAGATCTGCAGTTTCCTTGGGTTGGCTGGTTATTACCGTCGCTTCGTCAAGGGTTTCTCATCCCTTGCCACTCCTCTGACATGGCTAACTCAAAAGCACATGAGGTTTGAGTGGACGGATCAGTGTGAGCTGGCCTTTTCTGAGCTTAAGCAACGACTATGTTCCGCGCCAGTGCTAGCTCTTTCGTCAGATGGGTTGTACTTTTCTGTCTACACTGATTCTTCTAGAGTTGGTTTGGGCTGCGTTCTGATGCAGGATGACCGTGTTATTGCGTATGGGTCGAGGCAGTTGAAAATTCATGAGCGTAACTATACCACCCATGACCTGGAATTCGATGCAGTGTTTGCCTTGAAGCACTGCAGTGAATTCCATGTCTAACAGATGGGATTCAAGGTCTAACAGATGGATGTGAAGTCAGCCTTCCTGAATGGTGACTTAAAAGAAGAAATCTTTGTTGAGCAGCCTCCAGGTTTTGCAGTTCCTAACTCACCTAATTATGTTTATAGACTTAAGAAAGCTCTATATGGGCTCAAGCAAGCCCCAAGATCATGGTATGAGACTTTGTCTCGCTTCCTCGTTGAGAACAAATTCTCAAGGGGGAAGATAGACAAGACCATATTCCTAAGGGAATCTAAGGGTAAGATCATCCTAGTATAGATCTATGTTGATTACATCATCTTTGAATCTACTAATGACAACCTCTGTAAAAGTTTGTTAAACTTATGCAGGGGAAGTTTGAGATGAGTATCATGGGTGAACTTAAGTTCTTCTTGGGCCTCTAAGTAAGACAGACTGATGATGGCTTGTCCATATCCCAATCTAAGTTCACTAAGGATTTGATAAAGAAATTTGGTTTGGAGAAATCCTCCACCATGAGAACTCCCATGTGGTCAAGTATGCTTATAGGAAAATATGATGCAGGGAAACCTATTGATGAAACTTTATATAGAGGGATAATTGGCTTCCTTCTATATCTAACTACAAGTAGGACAGATATCATGTATGCTACATGTGTTTATGCTAAGTATCATGCTTGCCCTAAAGAATCTCATTACTCTACTGCTAAGAGAATCATGTGGTATCTTAAGTGCACTCCAAATCTTGGCCTATGGTACCCTAGGACCGGGGAGTTTGAACTAAAAGGCTATTTAGATGCAGATTTTGCATGCTGCAAAGAGGACAGGAAGAGCACATCTGGCACCTGTCAGTTTTTGGGAGGGAGACTGGTGTCTTGGAGCTGCAATAAACAAACTAGTGTTGCAATATCAACTACATAGTCAGAGTACATCTTAGCAGGTAGTTGTTATGCTCAGTTGTTGTGGATCCAGCACCAGCTTTAATACTACAACCTCCAGATAAGTAGAAGTCCTTTATTCTATAATTCTACTAGTGTAATCTCAATTGCTTGGAATCCTGTCTCCCGTAGCAGGACTAAGCATATAGAGATTAGAAATCATTTTATTAGGGAGTATGTGGAATGTGAAGACATCACCCTTGAGTTTGTTCTAACAGACAAGCAAGTGGCTGACATATTCACTAAGCCGCTAGATGAAGGTAAGTTTAACACCTTCAAATTTGAGTTGGGTATGTTAAACTTAGTATTACAGCAGTTGCTCCTCATCTCGTTGCAAGCTATTTGATATTTTGCAGATGGAATTGTTCTTTAAAGAATTGAAGATTCTCTAATTAAATGGAAGCATGTCCCGCATAATTCCAACAATTTGTTGGGTTTCTCTATGAGGATGGCACAACACTTGTGCACGCAGCGGAAGAATAAAAAACATCAAGAAAAACCCAAAAGAGATGGGATCGGGCCATGGTAGTTGAATCAAGAAGTTAACATACAACTAGGCAAAAATTACCTCGGTGGCGTTGAGTCACAACTCAACAGAGATGCTCCAAGCTTTGTGTTCTTGCTGGTGGTGAGTTCTACCTGGAATGATATCCACGTCTCTGCAGAAATCCACACGAGCGGGAGAACACCAACTTTTCGTCGCACGGTTAATCGGGAAGGTGAATGACCGCACCTTGCTATTCCACGGACTGCTAGGTCCGCGCCAGGGATAGCAACACCATCGACAATCGTCGGAGAGGAGGAGGTCGACGGAGCGAGCACGGCGGCGAAACGGTTCCGTCGGCGGGATCGGGATCGGCGGAACGAACGAAGCGAAGAACGGAACACTTCCGTCGATTCGATCAGCTCGCACGGCGGGATTCGATCAGATACCATTCCCGAAAACCCTAAGTATCTATTTATACCAAAGGCATAAACAGACTTAGGAATATCGCTATCCGCAGACCACCCAGAAAATTAGGGTTCCAGAATCGGCGAGAATCACCTAGCAGATTCGGTGAGAATCAATCGGCGAGAATCACCTAGTATCGGCGAGAATCACCTAGGATCGGCGAGAACCAATCGACGAGAATCACCTAGGATCGGCGAGAATCACCTACGATCGGCGAGAATCAGTCGGCGAGTATCAGTCGGCGAGAATCAGAGTACAATACTCGACGATTCACGTCGACCCTCGGTCGACTATTCTTACCAATCCTTCAAGGCAACATTTGCCCAACCCGACGATCCTTTAAGGCAACACTTTGTCCATAACCCCATTCAGGTCGGTGATTGGTAACCTTTACCAACACAGTCAATCATCCAACTTCTCCACATCTCTTATGTGCGACCCTGCAGGCTCATATCGCGTTGGCAGTGAGATTACATGTTTGACCACTTCTAAATCACCATGGTAACTCCAACAGTCTCCCACTTGATCTTGAAAGTATCAAACCAAAAACCTCACAAACAATGAGCGGCATCTAGCAATGCATCATTGCTCCCCAAGCAATAAGAGTTTATAACTCATAAGCCTTTATGACCAATGTATCAGCGTTGTCTTTGTCCCTTTGTCCCTTACATCCGGAAAGAACTAGAGGCATGGACCGTGTCACCCTCGTAATAGCTCAATCCAAGTTTCTTGATCCAGGACGGACTTCCAGAGAATGGTGAGTCCAATATCACATATTGACTCAACCAAGCATGGCCATGCATTTCTCAGTCCAGTTCCATCAAGGGGCCCATGGATGCAACTCCTGTCATACAGGAGGACAAATCCCATATCTGCTCACACACAAACAACCAAATGATTCGTAACATGCCCAACAACCACCCTTATCATCAACCTTTCTCAAGGAAGACTTTAGATGGCATCAAAGCACGCTCTTCCTCACTTGATGAATGCTGTGACTTCAGGTCAAAGGACCACAACACCATTGTCAATTGAGACCTACTCGTGACACGATTGGATGACAATCCACAGAGTAGTCTCAGGTTGGGTATGTCTAGTACAACTTGTTCACTAACAAGTACCCACGTGATGACTTGATATCACAATATCATGACCTGTGAGAACCGGTCATCAGTCAACGCACGTGCTAGCCTTTCATGTATCATCATCACCCTTAGCTTCTATGATGATACTCGACCCGGGACCTTTTAAGAATGAAGCTTCAAATAAATCATAGGCTCTCACATTCAAGTCACGTACTTGATGTCCCATGGAAGCGAACATTCTAAGGGTATATATTATGTTAACATTTAACTATCATATAGAAAAACTCATAATAAAAGAACTTGCTATTAATTGAAAGAGAAAAACTAGGTACACTGTTCATCATATGAACAAATGGCAAACAAAATACATGTTTACATGCAATCCACAAGATTCTCACTAGAGTTGATCATTTAAGTATCGTATACCCATCGATCTAGTATGACCATCATGCTTTCTCTGCGCGAGAGGCTTTGTCAGTGGATCCACAATATTCTCCTCAGTCGGCACTCTGCAAATGTTCACATCTCCTCGTTCGACAATCTCACGAATAAGATGAAACCGCCGAAGTATGTGCTTGGAGCGCTGATGGGATCTAGGTTCCTTAGATTGTAAAATTGCACCATTGTTATCACAGTAGAGAACTACGGGACCAACAATGCTAGGAACTACATCAAGCTCGCCGATGAATTTCCTAATCCATACAGCCTCCTTCGCCGCATTAGCTGCGGAGATATACTCGGCCTCTGTTGTAGAATCAGCAACTATCTCTTGCTTGGAACTCTTCCATCTCACAGCTCCTCCATTCAAGCAAAACACAAAACCTGACTGAGACTTGGATTCGTCTCTATCAGTTTGGAAGCTAGCATCCGTGTAACCACTTACAACGAGCTCTTCCTCTCCACCATACACCAAGAACACATCCTTAGTCCTTCTCAAGTACTTCAGGACATTCTTGACTGCAATCTAGTGACACTCATCGGGGTCTGACTGATACCTGCTAGTCATGCTCAAAGCAAAGGAGACGTCGGGTCGAGTACATAACATAGCGTACATGATTGATCCAATTGCCGAAGCATATGGAATCAACTTCATGCGGTCCTTATCTTCACAAGACTTTGGACACTGGTAGTAAGACCCCCCCCCCCAGATCCCAAAACACGGCACGAAGGGGGAGTCTTATGCCCGGAACAGCCGCCTTGCGGTAGCATTAGCACACGAGCTAACCTGTACCACAAGACGCCTATTCCGCCGGCTACAACCATAACAATATAAATGCCAACCCAACCAAATAAATAAGCAAGAGAAGTCAAAATCCACACTAAGTAATATATAATGTCCAAAACATCAATAAAGAGAAGCTAAACATGCTTCTACAAAATATCAGAGTACAGCTAATCATTGCCCAAACGGGCTACATCAGAGTAATCAAAATACTAACATCAGTAACCGACGGTATCGACGGCACCGTCATATCAGGCCCTGTCGTCCTGGCTTGGCTGTCCTACTGCGTAGTCTACGGCTGCTCTACCTGCGGCGTGACCTCCTAAAAAGGTAGACGTAGCAACCGTTAGTCGAAACGACTAAGTGTTTTCACATCCGCTCCCCCGGCGACTCCTCGGCACCGGGTGGAGAAAAGGAACAAGAGTATAGTATATAATAAGTATGCAGGTAAAGGAGTATAAGCAAGTGGCAAGGTACATGAATATAATGTATAATCTAGCAGTTCTACAAGCTATCATCATATATCAACAGGTTTAAGGAAATCTACAGCAGGAAAGTAACTTAACTTATAAGAATGCCCATACAAACTTATAAGTTAAGGGTCGGGTTACATAAAGTAACTCATCGTATAGGAGTGCCCATACAAACTTATACGATGAGGATCTTGTTGTGCAATGTATGAAATGTTATGAATGCTATGCAATGACTCACCCATGTACACCCATGCAATTGCTATGTCGACACAGACTATAGTTCCCACTTTTCGAGCAGGTAGCTAACCTCTCAGGCATCAGCCGCCGTGGCCAGGCGGTGACAGTAGAACGGGCACTTCTACTACTAGGCGGGTATCACACTACTTCATCTAGGCCTCCGTACGCCTCAACGCTAAGAACACAACAGCGGAGCCCATGCGTACTATGGCCTAGCGGGGTCTTGGGTAGATGTGCACCAAGAACACAGCCCGAACTGGCCTTGTGTGACCCGGAAGGGGCCTCGGAAGAAAGCACGAGGACACAGCCCAACCGTTCACATGGCCGGAGGGGCCTCGGGACGTGAACACCGAGGACACAGCCCAAACCGACCAAGTCTAACTGACAACTCCCGTCGGTGTGACGATTGGCGAGCCCGTAGACCTGCCAAACTATCCTTAACCCAGGATTACGACACCGCGTGTCGACTCACACCACATGCAAATACCACAGCAACATATCATAGAAGGGGCCTCGGAAGTAAACACGAGGACACAGCCCAACCATCCATCCACACCTTATCTCAACACAACCAAAACAAGTGACGGTCAACACCGCACTTACATCCCTTCACAATACTACCCGTAGGGAGACGACTCTCTAAGTATTGGACTACAAGACTCATTTCATTAATCAAACATGTCCATGATCATAATCTATTCATCTATATGACTTTCCAAATGATGACAATGTAATATCTCACTTTTCATTTGATAATGTCATAATATAAACATGAAGTGCACAATTATCAATCTTTCAATTCCTAGCAATTCAGTTCGTTTAAATAATATTGTTTCTCAATTTGATAATATGAAATCTGCAACAAATGATTAATCATTCATCCAAGCCAAGTATCTTGCATTATTAATTCCACCGAATCAAAATCCATTTTCCATTAAACCCAGAATTTAGGTGCAGGCTGAATCTGGACAGCAACTTCGACCGGAGATTCCTGAAGCTACGGGAATCCGATGAAGACGTGTAACCCCACGATGGAAAGGTCTTTCCGAGGTCTACAACTCTCGTATTCAGACCTCAACCCAGATTTGAAATTATCCTATTTGAAATCGGACTTGAAGTCCGCTGCGTATAGAACACAGTTTCTGCATACAAGATTTATTGAACACCATTTTCGTTTAGACTTTCCTGTGGCTACAGACTTCGCCAGAAGTCGTGCAACCATTCGTTGGAAAGGTATTTTCAAGGGATTCAACTTTCGTGTTAGGCCGAAAGCCCAAATCTGGACATAGCGTACATAAAAATGGCCACGAAGTTCGCTGCGCGCAGAATACAGATTCTGCACGCATCTTAAGGCGGAATGAACGGCATCGGTTCATCTTCCTCCTCAAGGCGATTCTTCCCAAATCATTCCAGAAAACCTCCTCCCTTATTCACCCTCAAGAGGCCAAAACCCTTCACGAACCCATCCCTTATCATCACATTGAAGAAGGGCGTGGTTGAAGAGATCTAAAACCTAAGACACAAGTCTTAGCATGGCCTTTCCTAGAAAACTCCTCCTCACCATCAAGACTCTCTTGAGTCGATGTCTCTCCTAGGAAAATAACTATAGATCTAGCACCAAGAGAGAGGGTAGGAAACTCACATTGGCTCCAGCGGTACCACCATTTCCGGCCATGGATCTCGTAGTTCTCCTTGGCGGCATCTTCTCTTTCACGGCGATGGCGGATCTCCTCCGGTAGAACATGCTCCAGCAGTTTTTCCTCTCACCAGGAGTTCTCACAGGAATTTGGGGATAAAATGAGCAAGAAAACGGCTAGGGTTTTCTTTCCCCCTTATATATAAAAAGTGACACGGGTAGGGACACGGTCGTGTCCTTACCCGTGTCCTTCCTGGCGAAGCGGCAACGACAGTTTCCATGTCGGTTCAATATTTGACACGGTCGTGTTCCTGGCCGTGTCCTTGGCCATGTCCTTCTCGGGTTGCATCTCGACGATCTATCAAAAATTGTCGACTCGACACACACGGGTAGGGACACGGCCGTGTCGCTACCCGTGTCACATGATGTCGACACAACTCAGTCAGTCTCGACACGGCGTGTCGAGTGTAACTCGACACACACGGGTAGGGCCACGGCCGTGTCGCTACCCGTGTCACATGATGTCGACACAACTCGTCAGACTCGACAAGGCGTGTCGAGTGTAACTCGACACACACGGGTAGGGACACGGCTGTGTCGCTACCCGTGTCACATGATGTCGACAGGGCTCGTCAGACTCGACACGGCGTGTCGAGTGTAACTCGACACACACGGGTAGGGACACTTCTCCACAAGTGCAGTCCAATTCCTTGCACTTCTCAGGACTCGAGTCAACCCTCCTGACTCAAAAACACACACTAGGGGCCTAGAATGATTCGGGACGTTACACTGGTCCTTAGAGAGATTCACACCATGAGACATTGGCAAAAATCCTTTCTTGGACTCAAGCATGTTGAACCGCTTCAACACCTTTTCGATGTACGTACTCTGGGTCAAACCCAGCAACTTCTTCGATCTATCTCTATAGATCTTAATACCGAGTATATAAGTCGCTTCACCCAAATCCTTCATTGAAAAGCAGTTCCCTAGGTTGTTCTTAACAACTTTCAGGGTAGGAATGTCATTCCCAATCAACAGTATGTCATCTACATACAATATCAGGAAGACAACAATGCTCCCACTGATTCGCTTGTAAACACAAGGCTCATCTTCATTCTTGATGAAACCAAACTCTGATTTTCTCATCAAAACGAAGATTCCAACTTCGAGAGGCCTGTTTCAGTCCATAGATGGACTTATTCAGCTTGCATATTTTAGTGGCTTCATCTGGGGATACAAAACCCTTGGGTTGTGTCATATACACTTCCTCAAGGAGGTTTCCATTAAGGAAATCCGTTTTGACATCCATCTGCCAGATCTCGTAGTCATAATACGCAGCAACAGCAAGCAATATTCTTATGGACTTTACCATAGCAACAGGGGAAAATGTCTCATTATAGTCAATACCATGAATTTGCTTGAAACCCTTAGCCACCAGTCGCCCTTTGAATGTCTGTACATTCCCATCCATGTCGGTCTTCTTCTTGAAGACCCACTTGCACCCTATGGGTCGTACCCCTTCAGGTGGTTCCACCAAGTTCCAAACTTGGTTTGCATACATGGAGTCCATTTCGGATTTCATAGCCTCAAGCCATTTGTCGGAGTCCGATCCATTCATAGCCTCTTGGTAGGTTGCTGGTTCATCATCATGATCCATAAGCAACACATTACCTATTTGAGACACGAGAAATCCATATCTCTCAGGCTCAAACCTCGGTCTACCAGATCTATGTAGGACTTGTGTTCCTTGAGCAGGTTCTCTAGCTACAACATCTTGTAGTCATGTCTCAGAATCCAATTCCGGTTCATTCACTACATGTGGTTCTTGAACTTCTTCAAGCTCTACCTTTTCAGTCTTTCTTGATAAGAACTCTTTCTCCAAGAAGACACCAGTCCTTGCGACAAACACCTTGCCCTCAGACGGTAGGTAAAAGTAATACCCTTTCGTTTCCTTAGGATATCCCACCAGATAACATTTATCCGATTTGGGTTCCAGCTTGTCAGTCATTTGACGTCTCACGTATGCCTCACAGCCCCAAATTTTAATGAACGACATAGTAGGACGCTTCCCAGTCCATATCTCATATGGTGTCTTCAGAACCGTTTTCGTTGGAGCGCGATTCAATGTCATTGCAGCAGTCTCTAAAGCAAAACCCCAAAAGGAAACATGCAAGTCTGCATGACTCATCATCGAACGTACCATGTCTAACAGAGTACGATTTCTCCTCTCAGACATACCATTATGTTGTGGTGTTCTAGGTGGAGTGAGCTGTGATACAATACCACACTCTTTCAGATGATCACGGAACTCATGACTCAGGTATTCGCCACCTCGATCAGATCGGAGTGCTTTAACCCTTTTACCCAACTAGTTTTCTACTTCATTCTTGAACTCTTTGAACTTTTCAAAGGTCTCGAATTTGCACTTCATAAGATACACATATCCGTATCTACTGAAATCATCAGTAAATGTAACAAAGTAGAAATACCCACCTCTAGCCATGGAACTCATGGGTCCGCATACATCACTATGTACAACACCCAAGAGATCCTCAGCCCTCTCAGTATAACCAGTGAAAGGAGCTTTAGTCATCTTGCCTAACAAACAAGATTCGCATCGCTCAAATGATTCATAATCAAATGAGTCCAAAAGTCCATCTCTATGGAGCTTGGATATGCACTTCTCGTTGATATGGCCCAAACGACAATGCCAGAGAAATGTAGGGTTCGAGTCATTTGTTCTTAGTCTTTTATTATTTTCTACATTATAGATCAGATGGTCCAAGTTCAAAACATAAAGACCATTAAACAATTGGGCTACAGCATAACAAACATCATTCTTAAATATAGAACAACAATTGTTCTTAATTATAAAAGAAAATCCAATCATGTCCAAACATGATTTAGATATAATGTTTCTAGTTATAGCCAGAACAAAATAACAATTATCTAGTTCTATTACAAGCCCACTGGGCAAAGAAAGACGGTAAACCCCTACGGCTACAGCAGCAACTCTTGCTCTATTGCCGATGCGGAGGTCCACCTCCCCTTTACTCAGCAATCTTCTCCTTCCCAGTTTCTGCACATTTGTATAAATGTGAGAACCACATCCGGTATCCAATACCCAAGATGAAGGAGCAGAAAGGTTTATCTCTATAACGTGAACATTTGAAGCGGAAGTCATACCTCCCTTCATTTTCTGCAGACCTTCAATGTACGAAGGACAGTTCCTCCTCCAATGACCAGCCATGCCACAGTGGTGGCATTTCCCTTCCTTCACCGTGCTTTTCTTTTTCATCAGTGCAGAAGACTTGGGCTCAAGATATGACTTAGGTCCCACCTTCGTCTCCTTAGAGCCCTTGGCCTTGCCCTTGCCCTTATGCACCATCAGTATGGGGCTGGCAGGCTTGGCCTTCTTCATATTGATTTCGGCAGTTCTCAACATGCCTAGGAGTTCGGGCAGTGTCTTGTCTATTGCATTCATATTATAGTTCAAGACGAACTGCTCATAACTGTCCGCCAACGATTGCAGGATCAGATATGTGGCCAACTCTTGACCAAGAGGAAAACCCAGCCTTTCAAGGTTCTCTATATACCCAATCATCTTGAGTACGTGAGTCCCTACTGAGTCTCAAACTCCCATCTTGCACTGAAACAACGCTTTTGTGACGTCGAACCTCTCTTGACGAGCCTGCACTTGAAACATTTTCTTGAGATGCTCGTCAATCTCCTTGCACCCCATGTTCTCATGTTGCTTCTGAAGCTCAAAGTTCATAGTGGCAAGCATAAGGCATTC
This sequence comes from Platanthera guangdongensis, assembly GCA_039583875.1. Lineage (NCBI taxonomy): Eukaryota > Viridiplantae > Streptophyta > Magnoliopsida > Asparagales > Orchidaceae > Platanthera > Platanthera guangdongensis. Next base: position 157,139,389 of record CM077150.1, read on the forward strand.
GACATCTAAAGCATCATCAGTATGCTTCTTATAAGCATCCTTCTCAGCACGGGAAGAGTTCCCGGTCGGCACCTCGGGGGCTTCTTCTTCCAAGACATAGAGCTTTCGCTCTTGCCTGAGAACAATTCTCAGGTTCCTGTACCAGTCCATGTAATTAGTCCCACTGAGCTTATCCTTCTCAAGGATGGCTCTCAGAGACAACGTGGAGTGTGAAACACTTGCCATGGAATTCTACAAGAGTTTATGCAGAATAAAATCAGTACCAAAATTTCAAATACAATTTATTTTAATTTGGACTTCAATTAAAACACTCCCACTATTTTATTCGAAATGATAGCCCTCACTAACAATTCAGAGAGTTCATGCGAGCTACTCTCTTAGTGGACAAGATCCGTATTTCACCAACACAATGAGTCAGCTTTGGCTTTCCTGTCACGATGCGGTTATTTAGGTAGGCAACGCTTGCCAATTGCATCCTCATGCAATTCTTGTATGGTTGGTGAATAACTCCTTACTCGCATCCATCATATGGTGCATGCCAACCCTATGCCTCTAGGCACTCATTCTTTGAGGTCATCTAGTTAAGCTGGACCCGATGTCGACAGTGGGATATCACAATTATCCGCTCGCACCCTTACCAAGATAGATTAATGCACCTTGCTTTGGCAAGCCCACACATCATCGATCGAGGCAGGAAGAGTGTCATCCATCGGAAGGCATCCGAACACTTAATATTTGATGAAGGGATTTTGATTATAGGTTAACAGTTAACCATGATCAACATTTGATCAATGTGCACATCCAAAGAAAAAAAAATTTTCGAAAACCACATGCATCCCTTATGTGCACAACCTGACACCATCAACATTTGATAGAAGGAAGGGCTAAATCTGAACATCCGGAAACTTCCAAATCCTCAGATTTACATGCATTGGACAAAAGGAAAGACAACTCAACTTAAAGCAGTAGACAAGCTCATCTCTCTATGTTGGATTCAAAATCCAAAAAAACTCGAGGGATGGTTACTGCTAAGGAGACTACAATTTCTAACAATTAGACATTTCCACGAAAACCCAGAAGTTCTTGGCGGGGTACCAAGACTAAATCTAGACATTTAGAACACTTCTAAATCCCTAGGTTTACACGTACTGGAATAACAAAACTTCCAATACAACAATCATGGCCGAAACCTCCCTCTGATACCACTGTTGGGTTTCTCTATGAGGATGGCACAACACTTGTGCACGCAGCGGAAGAATAAAAAACATCAATAAAAACCCAAAAGAGATGGATCGGGCCATGGTAGTTGAATCAAGAAGTTAACATACAACTAGGCAAAAATTACCTCGGTGGCGTTGAGTCACAACTCAACAGAGATGCTCCAAGCTTCGTGTTCTTGCTGGTGGCGAGTTCTACGTGGAATGATATCCACGTCTCTGCAGGAATCCACACGAGCGGGAGAACACCGACTTTTCGTCGCACGGTTAATCGGGAAGGAGAATGACCGCACCTTGCTATTCCACGGACTGCTAGGTCCGCGCTAGGGATAGTAACACCAGCGACAATCGCCGGAGAGGAGGAGGTCGACGGAGCGAGCACGGCGGCGGAACGGTTCCGTCGGCGGGATCGGGATCGGCGGAACGAACGAAGCGAAGAACGGAACACTTCCATCGATTCGATCAGCTCGCACGGCGGGATTCGATCAGATACCATTCCCAAAAACCCTAAGTATCTATTTATACCAAAGGCATAAACAGACTTAGGAATATCGCTATCCGCAGACCACCCAGAAAATTAGGGTTCCAGAATCGGCGAGAATCACCTAGCAGATTCGGTGAGAATCAATCGGCGAGAATCACCTAGGATCGGCGAGAACCAATCGGCGAGAATCACCTAGGATCGGCGAGAATCACCTAGGATCGGTGAGAATCAGTTGGCGAGTATCAGTCGGCGAGAATCAGAGTACAATACTCGACGATTCACGTCGACCCTCGGTCGACTATTCTTACCAATCCTTCAACGCAACATTTGCCCAACCCGACGATCCTTTAAGGCAACACTTTGCCCATAACCCCATTCAGGTCGGTGATTGGTAACCTTTACCAACACAGTCAATCATCCAACTTCTCCACATCTCTTATGTGCGACCCTGCAGGCTCATATCGCGTTGGCAGTGAGATTACATGTTTGACCACTTCTAGATCACCATGGTAACTCCAACACAATTCACTGCTACCTAATTGAGGGGGAGTAGATGACAAGATGATCATATGATTAGATGAATCCTACCAGCTATTTGCTGAAGTCAAAAGGAGGAGGAAAAGATTATCAGATGATCTGATTAATATTCTAGTATGCTAGCAGCAATTCAGGAGAAACAGGTTCAGTAATGTTCCACTTTACAGGCTGGGAAGTGGGGTATCTATAGATCACTTCTCAATTACATAGTTTTTTTATGTTTATTGATGCATGGTCTGTGTATGTCATTGACTCACTTGCTTAAGAGTTTTGACTTCCTCAAATAAGGGCAGATTGTTGGGTCCATTGCCCACAATGTCCTAGATTTAAGAAAGTCAATCTTATCAATGATATACACATATCAGTAGATGACTGTGATGGGACATGTAGCCTACGTGGCTCAGTCAGGTGGTTTGAGAAATTTGGCTAAGTCTAAATTCGTCGAACTAAGTTCAGAGTTCGTCAAGCTGAGCTAATCATTCGTCGAACTAGCTCAGAGTTTATGAAATTTGCCAAGTCTAAATTCGTCGAACTGAGTTCAAAATTCGTCGAGCTGGGTTCACTGTTCGTTGAACTCAGTTCGGCATTCGTCAAACACAGTTCAGAGTTGAGTGAGGCTGGCTGGGACAGTCAATGCCTAAGGTTTAAGAGGCAGAAAAGTGGCTAAGTTCACAGACGTTGAGTGAAGGTCATTCACTCTATAACATAGCCTCTTAAGTGTTGAGTAACACTCAGTCAGTCAAAGCCAGCATTTTTAAAATACAGAAATTTGGCTACGGAAAAAAGCATTTAGTGAGGTGTGGTCACTCAACACTCTCAATGTCATAACGCATAATTTGTTAAAGCAAATGGCGTTGAGTGAGGCATGCTCACTCAACGCTGTCAACGCTTAAGATGTTGATGAGGCAGAAATGGCTAAGGTATAAAGTGTTGAGTGAGGCATGTTCACTCAACGCTCTCAACACCATGCATGCAAAAGAGGCTGCAGAAAGGGTTAAGGCAAAAAGCATTGAGTGATGAAGACACACTCAACGCTCTCAACGCCTAGTGAAGACATAATTTTGTCCATGGATTTTGGCGTTAAGTGATGCTCACTAACTCAACTCCAAGCAACAGAAAGCTAAGAAAGCAAGTTGGCATTAAGTGAAGGTGAATCACTTAATTCCTAGAAACAGATTTATAATCTAAGTAGTTTGGCGTTGAGAGAAGGTAACTCATTCAATGCCAAGAGAGAGTAAATATATCTAAGTGACTTGGCATTGAGTGAGGCTCACTCACTCAATGCCTACACTACTAATGCTTGAATTTTGACCAAGTCTTCAGGTGCTGATGTCAGCATGTCAAAAAATCAACCATATTCAAATTGTTAGAGGCATAGCCACAATACACGACAAAAGGCACTGCAAGCCTACTATACGACAGATAGGCATTAAAGCACGATGCAGCTGGAAGCTGCAGGTGGGACCCACTGATCTCTAAGAGCCATTAATCAACGAACTACAAAAGGATGAGATGGACTAAGACACAAGACAACTTTTAGGTCTTCATCAACTTCAAAAGTTAGCAGCTGACTTCATCTGCCTCTTCATTGTTGCATGTAAAAAAGCTTGAAGCACTCCAAAAAAAGTTCAAATAGGTGTGTCATCTCCATCTGGCATAGCAGGATTAGATATAGTTCTGAAGAAAGAATAAACTTCAGCCTGAGGCAGGTTCAGTTAGCTGCTTGAAGACTCAAGATCAACAGATTTGTAGTCTTCTACAGCAAGTTCAGGAGCAAGCTTCTGAGTTCCTCCCGCAAAGTTTTTCTCTACTGTGAGGAGAGATAGGGCAAAAATTTCTCAACTCTAAGTTGTTGACACAGAAATTTCTCTGTATCAAAGTTAATTAAATTATTTCTTATTGTAGAATCCTTCTAGATCTAAGCTTTAGGGCCTTTGGCCTGAGGTAGGGCAAATTTTCCTGAGCTGTAGGTGAGGGCTCCTCTCTGAGTGTAGGATCCTGTTGGGATCTAAGGTAGGTGAGTTTTACTCACTGAGAAGTAGGGCTTAATTTCCTGAGTTATGTGATACTTGTATCACTGAGTGTAGGCCTTTGTGGCTGAGGTGTTAGTCTTGGAGGAGACTAGGAGATCCTGAGGGATCTGAGGTGTAAGCTCCTTGGGGCATTGATTTGGAGAAGTGCCTTGACTAATAGGAAGTTAGCAAGGTGGGAGGAGAGTGGATGTGCCCATAATTTTGGGGAACCACTATAAAATACTTGTGTGCTTTTTTGTCTTTGTTTTCTGTTTGCAGGATCATGAAAAGCACTTAATCACATAGTAACTAAAGAAGAAACAAAAAGAAATCAAAAGACCTAGATAAACCTATTCACCCACCCCCACCCCCCACCACCACCCCCCACCCCCACTAGGTTGCTAGCTACCTTGAAAACAAGGACTTTCAAGTGGTACCAGTGGGAGGTTCCTCAAAAAGAAATGAAAATACCTAGATAAACCTACTCACCCCCTCCCCCTCTAGGTTGCTATCTACCTTGAAAACAAGAACTTTCATCTAGCTTGATGGCCCTCGACATCAGATTTTTTTAGAACATCCTTGTCCATGTCGTCCATTCACAGCAAAATCTGAGTTTACAAATAAAGGGTGAAGAAGAGGTGGGTCAGCCTGCACTATTTATAGGCCTTCGCCACGATCGTTTGGTCGCAGACTTTGGGGATACCAGTCTACTTCTCTAGATCCCGCATGGTCTTCCAAAAAAGTGTGGGGATTATGTTAACCCAAATCCTAAAATGATGAAAGAGAGCATCCAGAGGAAGCAAAGATTACATGCCAAGTAATTGTTCTCCTTATCCGCAGACCTTCAGGCGGGAACTCCGGAGTACTCGCGGACCCCCCCCCCCCCCCCCCCCCCCCCCTCGTGGGAGTGATAGAGTCTGGTGCAAGAAGTTAGTAAGCGGCCTTCTAGTGGCTTTTCAAGATATAGTTCGGAAGCTCCAGTCTAAAGTATGCGTGGACACTATGGCAATGGTCATGCAGACTCCTCTTTTTTTATCCAGCTCAAGCAACATCGTACAGTATCGTGCACACTCTTCTTTTAGTCTCCGCCGCTCGACTCTTCATGTACCTCGGGAGGCTGCACATTTAATGTCATAGTTAATAAGGCATTAAATGCATGTCGAATTGTGAACCATCCTCGCAGGCTATCATCAAATATAAAAGGGGGACCATGGGTGTTTATAAGGGACACACATACTTAGCCCAAAACCTGTCACGTTGTAGGTGCAGACATTAAGCTCCATCTTTTCTTCTTTCAGTCATTGTACGCGTGCATACCTCCTAGGTGTCCACACTACACCTTGTAATCTTTCTCAAGATAATAAAGAGATTGTTGGGTCCATTGATCACAATATCCTACATTTGAAGCAGGCCCACAGGTCAATTGTATATACATGAATGTATCTAATATATGTTCAAAGTTCATTGTATGCATGTTGTATACTGTTGTATTTATTAGACACTTTGTCTGGGTCATAATGATAGTGGGACTCAACATAGGATGTTGGATGAGTAGAAAACAGGCTAAGTCCAGAAGCATTAATTGAACTCACTTCACTCAATGCCAGAAGCATAAAAGCATTGATAGAAGATCCAGTAGTCAAAGCCTTAGTGTTGCTTACTAGAAATCTATCTAAGGACAGAAGCGTTGAGTGAAGACAGTTCACTCAACACCTACTCAAAAAGATTTTTGATTAAGTATAGAAGAGTTGAGTGAAGACGTGTCACTCAACGCATCTTCAAGAATTCAGCAAAGTCCAGAAGCGTTGAGTGTAGAAGCGTCACTCAATGCCTTCATGCAGGAAAATTCAATCAAGTCCAAAGGCATTGAGTGATGAAGGCTCACTCAATGCCTTATCAGTTAGACTGCAAATGTCAAATGTGTTGAGTGTTGAAGGTTCACTCAAGATGCAGATTTTCTGCTAAGTATTTATGCATTGATTGACATGTCCTCACTCAAATCCTATGCAGATTATCTGGAAATTGCCAAGTGCATAAGCGCTGGATCATGCTGACGTCATCAGTAATTCAAATATTATGGGAATTGCACGCTAGTTGACAAAATACGTCGTATGTCTTTAGTACAGCAATTAATGCAAAAGATATGTTGCAGTTACCTATTCTGGCTGGTCCATACTACACATAGAACCGTTGGACGACGAGCAATAAAAGGCACTTTCCAAAAAATCAAAAGCAAAGCTTTTTGGTCATCTTCCTCCTCTCGATTAAGTGGAAGATTTCCTTGAACTCATTTTTCGATAGTAAGTCTGAGAATTACAGACAGAGGTTGGCTAGTAAAAGAACACAAAGAACTATGAAATCAAATAGTCTTCAACAGCAAGTTCATAGAACTCATCTTTCTATGAGAGAAGAAGAAGCAGAGCTTGCTCAAGTTGATGTTCATCTTCAAAGCCACTGCACTCAACACTACTACATCAAAGGCTTGAAGTAGTAGTGCTCTACAATTAATTGTCTTCTCAGCACAAGCAGAAACTTCCTGAAGATCTACTATCTTGGTGCTATGAAGAAGTTGAACTGAGTTTACTCATTTTAGAAAGAAGGCTCAGGGGACATTCACTCTGCAGTCAATCATCATCAAAAATCTACTCTTTCTGTAGGATCATTATTGATCCAAGTTATAAGCCAAACATATAAAGGCTGAGTGGTAGGATTCCGTTGAGAATCTGAGGTTGGGCCTATATGCCTGAGGTAAGATTCTATTGAGAATCTTAGGTAGGTCCTGTGTGCCTGAGGTAGGATCTCTAAGTCAGACCTGAGGTAGGATATTTACTATCTCTGAGTGTACGACTATCCTTCTAGCCTGAGTTGTAGGGCTTCTTGTTAATCCTGAGGTTGGTAATCTGGAGGATCACTGTGCTGTAGGAGTATAGTTTACTCTGAGTGTGTGGGGCTTTGGCCTGAGGTGTAGGGTTTGTAGGAAGCCTTAGAGATTCTGGGGGATCTATGTTGTAAACTATTTGAGCCGAGTTTGAAGTGGATTTCCTTGTCTACCATACTGTTAGAAAGGTGGGAGGTAAAGTGGATGTACTCATTCCTTGGGAAACCACTATAAATACTAGTATGCTAATCTTTCTTCTTGAAAGCTAACACAATAATCTAACTCTCAACATACCAAAGCAAAAAAGCAGTCATAAAGACTTGAAAACATATTCACCCCTAGGTGTATAGCTACTCTTGAAACAAAGACTTTCAGAGATGTTTATCGCAAGAGATGTATTCGCACGGCAAGTCCAATCTGGTGTTTGCCACGCCAGAGACACTTCCTTTTCATGGTTTTACCATTTGTAGGTGTCTAGTAACCAATCGCTTGTGAACCATATTTACATCTGCCGACCACCCTACTCAGGGATAGTGCGCAGAGAGTTAGAGACATTTTTGGCTCCAACATCTAGTGTTCCATCCTGGCAAGGTTCCCCGTCTCTCTCATGACACGTATCTTGATGTCCCTTTCTTTATTTAGCAATCTAAAAAACTTGTCATTTAAATCACAGTTGGAAAACTCTCTCTCATATGTCCTCATTCCATTCACTATTTTGAAAAAAAAAGTATAGTGCTCAGCAATTGAGTCTTTCTTATCTTGTCTGAAAGCCTCATACTCTTGATTCAATAGAGACTTTCTTCCATCCCTGACTTATTTAGTTCCCTCCATATTGACTATCAAAGACCCCCACATCTCCTTGGAAGTCTTGCAATGATCCAGATTTTAGAAGGTTGAATCACCTAATGCACTAACCAAAATTTTTTTAGCTCTTTTGTCCATGGTCACTAAGGTGATCTCATCCTTGGTCATCTCATTGTATTTCTTAGGGATTTGCCTTGTTGGGTCAATTATTGAAGCTTTGGTGGGCACAAATGGACTTTCGTCTATATTAATGAAGATCCTTAGGTCAGAGGCCTCCATGAAGAGCTTGACCCTCTCTTTCCAGATAATAAAGTTCTCTTAGTTATAGATAAGCAGCTTTATGGGCCTTAACTCTTTATAGTTCTCTTCAGGAGCCATTGTGAGTAGACGATAATCCCAAGGGCGTATTTGTTCAGGTTGTTAAGCTCTTTTTGAATAACCTCCCTTAGACACCATTTGTAAATTATGGGATGTCTCTTCACCTGGGGGGTGAATATATGATGCGGTTTTTTTCTAAATTTGAAGTGGAATAGTAGAAGTATAAGTGATAAACTCACAATCACAGAAAAATCACATCACAAACACAAAAAAGTTATAGTGGTTCTGTAAGACCCCCCCCCCCCCCCTCCTAAAGCACAGACACGGCCGAGGGAGGTCTTATGCCCAGAACAGCCACCTTGCGATAACGGTAGCTCACGGGCTAACTTGTACTACAAGACGTCTATCCTGTCGGCTAAACATATCATCCATGCCAACCCAACATAAGAATATAAACAGAAGTCAAAATTGCACACTAGTATAATAGTCCAAAAACAAGTACATCAAATAAATGAAGCAACCATGGCTTCCATAATATCAGAGTACACAAATGCCAAATGGCTACAAAATGAGTCTCTCAACAACTCACATCAGTCACTAACGGCAGCGATGGAGCCGTCACTTCAGGCCCTGTCATCCTGGCATGGCTGTCCTCCTAAAAAACCTGATGTTGCTCTGTCTGCGGGATTTCCTCTTAAAAAGGAAGACGTAGCAACCGTTAGTCAAAAGAATAAGTGGCTATCACATCCGCTCCACTGACGACTCCTCAGACCATGTAGAGAAAGTAAAAAGGGGTATTATATAAGTAAGTAAGCAGTAGTACAAGTCAAGTGGTAAAGTGCTAAGTACTGTCAGAGTATCATCAATATATCAGAAGTAATTACAATAAGTTATACTAGCAACTCTACTATCAACAACAGTATACAGGTAAGTATAAACATAAGGAAGTAACTCAACTTATATGAATGCCCATATAGACATATAAGTTAAGAATCGGCTTAACGGTAAAGTAACTCATCATATACGAATGTCCATACAAACTTATATGGTAAGGATCTTATGTATGTAATGTAATGTGATGATATGAATGCAATACAATGACTCACCCATGCTCACAGACATGCAATTCCTTTGTTGACACGGACTTGTAGTTCCCACTTTTCGAGCAGATAGCTAACCTCTCAGGCGTCATCACCATTTGTAATACCCCCCCCTCCCGGAACACAGAACACTGCCGAGGGAAGTCTTATGACCATAATAGCCACCTTTCGGTAACGTTAGTGCATGGGCTAACCTGTACTACAAGACACCTATCATGCCGGTTAAACATATCATCCATGCCAACGCAATATAAGAATATAATAAGAAGTCAAAATTGTATACTAGTATAATAGTCCAGAAACAAGTACATCAAATAAATGATGCAACCATGGCTTCCATAATAACAGAGTTCACAAATGCCAAATGGCTACAAAATGAGTCTCTCAACAACTCACATCAGTCACTGTTGGCAGCGATGGCATTGTCACTTCAGGCCCTGTAACCCTAGCCTGGTTGTCCTCCTGCAAAACCTGTTGTTGCTCTGTCTGCGGGGTTTCCTCCTAAAAAGAAAGACGTAGCAACCGTTAGTTAAAAGACTAAGTGGCTATCACATCTGCTCCCCCGTCGGCTCCTCGGCACCTGGCGGAGAAAGGAAAAAGGGGTACAATATATGTAAATAAGCATCAGTACAAGTCAAGTGGCAAAGTGCTAAGTATTGTTAGTGTATCATCAATATATCAGATGTAATTACAATAGGTTATATTAGCAATTCTACTATCAACAGCAGTGTACAGGTGAGTATAAACAACATGAAGTAACTCAACTTATATGAATGCTCATACAGACATATAAGTTAAGGATCGGCTGAACAGTAAAGTAACTCATCATATAAGAATGCCCATACAAACTTATATGATAAGGATCTTGTGTATGTAATGTAATATGATGATATGAATGCAATGCAAAGACTCACCCATTCTCACACACATGCAATTTCTATGTCGACACAGACTTGTAGTTTCCAGTTTTTGAGCATGTAGCTGACCTCTCAGGCATCATCCGTTGTGGCCAGACGGTGATAGTAGAGCGGGCATCTCCACTACTAGGATGGCATCCACACTACCTAGACTACGCCTCCGTATGCTTCCACGCTAAGGACACAATAACGTAGCTCACATGCGTACTATGGCTCAAAGGGGTCTTGGGTGGATGTGCACCAAGAACATTGCCAAAACTAGCCTACAGGTGTGGCACGGAAAGGGCCTCGGGAATGAGCACCAAGGACACAGCCAATTCGTCCACTTGGTACGGAGAGGGACTCAGGAATGAGCATCGAGGACACAGCCAAACCGCCCAAAGTCTATCTGTTAGCTCCCATCGGTGTGACGACTGGTGAGCCCGTAGACCTGTCACACTATGTTAACCCAGGATTATGACATCGCGTGTCAAATCACACCGCATGCATTTCACATATAAGGGCTCCATGCAGAGTCCCTATTTATTATCCACATCTCGGGTGCACAGCACGCAAGGACTCCATATTGAGTCACTTAGCAACACATCGTTTCAGTGCGGAAACACACACGCACTTCCAAGCCTTTCACATTTCATACCCACCAGGGATTATCATTTACACATGTGGCAAGTCACCTCATAATACATGCCACTCCAACACTGCTACCCATAGGGAGCCTCATCTCTAAGCAGTGGTATACTAAATACATTCCTTAACAAATATCTCACATTATCATGTAATAGCTTTATCCAATACTCTCTTAAACTAAGCATCCACAAATAATCATGCTTCCATAAGTAGTTCACAAACTATCATGATATTCCACATACACATGTTGTGTTCACTAACTTTTCCATTTAATTGATTATGAAACTCCACCAAGTCAATTATGCATGTCACACCAAATCGTTTGTTGACTTAAGGACCTATCAATTAAATCTCATCAATCTTTCATTTAACACAATCACCAATTATTTAAGTTCAGCAAACCTCAACATTGATCTACTATGACTTCTCTACCAAGTTCAAACTGTGTACTACACTAACCCAAGAGCAACCTCTAATTAAGACTTGACTGTACAGCAAATTTGATTGGACATTCCCGAGTTTACAAGACTCGTATGAAAATGTGTAACCATCCATTGGAAAGTTATTTCCAAGGAATACAACTTTTGTATTTGGTCCATCACCCACTTCAGACCATAAAGTACTTGAAATCAGCCTCTAAGTCTAGTGTGTATAAAAAACAGATTTTTGTATGTATAACATATAAGCCCAGCAAGTTCAATTGGACTTCCCTGAGGCTATAGACCTCATATGAAGATGTGTAACCATCAGTTGGAAAGGTCTCTCCAAAGGATACGACTTTCGAGTTTAGTCGAAAGCCCAGATCTGGTTGTATTGTACCCGAAAATGGCCTTGATGTTCGTTGCGCATAGAAAACAGAGTTCTGCACGCTTGTTATAGCAAGATGAACGACGTCGGTTCATCTTCGTCCTTTAGGTATTTCTTCCGAACCAAGTACAAATTTTTATCCTCCCTTGTTTACCCTCATTAGACCATTCTTCTTCAAGAAACCAAGTCCACCATCTTCACATAGAAGAGAGGAGATGTTGAAGACAACTAATCTCCAGGGCAAGCCCCTAGCATGGTCCTTTCCTAGGAAATCTTCATCTCGCAAGTCAAGCTCCTTCGAGTCGACATCTCTCCTAGAAAATAACTACAGATCTAGCATCAAGGGAAAGGGTAGGAAGCACACCTCGTTTCAGGCGGTTCCGGCCATGGATCTTGTTATACTTCTTTGCGGCATGGTTCTTCTCCTTCGGTATTGTTTCTACAAAGAGGAAGATCGGCTCCGACAACTTCGGCCCTTCTCCAGAAAAATGACTCTGGCAGCCCTTCTCGCCTTCCACTTCCATCGGGGTGGTACAGTAATGCTCGACACAAATGACAGTATGACGGCTAGGGTTTTCCACAAGTTTCTTTTATAATAGGAATTAGTGTTAACTGCTCTACCATGTGTCGGCCTGACATTGGAATGCCAATTATAGCTTTAAATATTTCATATTGAAAAGATGCAACCAATGCAATTGTTTTGGCACAATTCTTGGAAAACTTTTTCAAACCGGGCATGTGACAGCAAGCAGACTACGACGGAAAATTAGCCAAGTCAAAATCGTCAAGTAAGTAGCTCTTACTCGACGAATCGTCGAGTATTATAGTCTTACTCAACTAATCGTCACGATTCGTCGAGTCTACTCAAAGCCATACATAGTCCAGCACTTCCCAAGTTCAAATCATCTAGTATACCCTCATAACTCGACGAATCAGCGTGTGGTGTTGAGTCCACTCAACGTCTAAAATTAATTCGTCGAATGGCGTCGAGTGCATTCACTCGATGCCATTGGTCCAAGAAATATTCAAAGTCTAGTTCGACTTATATATTTGACGAATTCATCTGGTATTTGTGATGATATTTGACGGATAGTATTGGTCCCAACTTACAAGTCATACGCGATAAATTCGTCGGATATCCACGATGATATCCGATGAATCTTACTTGTCGAGTCTGGCGCACTCCGAGCCCGAGTCAACTTCTTTGACTCAAAAACAAGTGCGAGTTATCTAGCGCGAAACGGGATGTTACAGGTTCCCCGAGTTTGGTACGTCCAGTTTCCCCCTCCGCCTATCTAGCAGTGAGCTTGCCTTGGAAAACTTCAACTAAAACTTAAATCTCCAAATCCTATAGCTCGGATATAGAGTATCCAACTCGGAGGTACTGGCTGGCCTCCTACCTCAAATCCCCTAACTCTAGATCCTATAACTCATATTCTACCTGGAATCATACATTTTGATTCCACAATGAAATTCTACAAACTAGAGATAAAGTCTCTTACCTTAGAGGCACTGGTTGACCCCCTACCTCAGGTCACTAGGACCATATGCTCAAATCTTAGAGAGATCCCATATATAAATAAGTTTTGTTACAAATGTTGGATTTATATGCATCTTAGAGGGTGTCAATAAATTTTTTAAAATATTTTAGAATTTAAAATTAAAGCAGATGAAAGCGAGAGAAGTAGAGTTTCTATTGCTACTGCCTGTAAAGCCCCTGATATTTCGGTGTTTATTTTAATCCCCGTTGCAAATTATTTTTGACGTCAGGGCGTTCCGTCAACGCATAGTTAACTGGTCTCATTTGTTGGGGCATGGGTTTGCTCAGTGGGTTTTCCTGTGTGTTGGTTTTGGTTTGGTTGTGTACCTTCCCACGCGAGCCAGGTCTATTTTGGGTGACTCGGTGGAGCTTTTTATGGGGATGTGCTGGCATTTTATCTTCGGGTGGTGTTTTACCCGAGTTTGGATTGTCGGATTTGAATTTCGACTTTGTCGTTAGATTCGTAGCGTCGGTATTTAGCTACGGTACGATTTTCATAAGATTCCTAGTTGGTTTGGATCTTGGGTCGTTTTGACGTTATTTAAATAATTAATATTATATTATTTATAAATATAAGTATAAATAGGAAATCTATCGCGTCAAACCCTACCTTTCCTATTCGTCTTCTTCCCGAACTCGAGCGTCGACCATTTTAACAAGAGGAGAAAAGGCGGGTGTCGGGTGCATTTCGTCTGGCGATAGGGAGAGATCTGATGGCCTTTTTTGTCGTCGGAGTAGAGATTTGAAAAGCTCTCGCCGAGAGGTACGCGGTCATGGTAAGATTTTTGCGATTCCTCAATTTTTAGGCGTTAGGGTTATTGATTTTGACCTCCTCCCCACCCCCCCCCCTAAAGTTTCAGGAAATGTTGCTAAGGTCATTTGACGGCTGATCCTTGTCGCGGTGCGAGCGGGAGGCATTTTTCCGGAGTTTTAAAGGAAAGTGGATTCCCCCCCCCCTGTGCATGTCCTTTTTTGTGTATTTTCTTCCTTTCTTTCCTCCTCCCTTAGAGAGTAGGTTTAGTGTAGGTTGATCCATGAGAGCTTTGTGAGACGTTTGGGTCTAGAAGCCTAGCATAGGACGTTTTGGTCACCGACTCCGGCCCGGTTGTTTTTACCAAGTGTTAATGGTTCACGTTTTCGAGCTGTTTTGTACTCAGTATGCTTCTTAGATCATTCTATGTTATTTTATGTCTATCATTGTAGATTTTGTCGAAGCATGGCTTTGTTCCGCACTTGGTGCAAATGTTCATTTAACTCCTTTATTGTAACTTTTACTTTACTTGTTTTTATTTAGCAAATTAGTTGTGGTTTCAGCATTCCTTATAGTCAGGTTTGGTAAACCCTTTCTTGCCCTTTTACTTATAATCTGCTTATTTTCTTTGCCACATGTATTTTCTTGCTGAGGTGTTCTTCTTTTGAATGCCTCAGGTTCAGGGTTGTAGCCGGTGGAGCGGCTGTGTTGGGTGTTAGCTTGTGGACTACAGTTATTGCAGTAGTTTTCCTCATCGTCGTGAGGTAGCTGTTGCTTTCAATTTTATTTCAGACTTGCATACTTTCAGTGGGTTCGTGTCAGGTAGTTGGCTCCCACTGGTAATTTCTTTTGGAATATTGAATACTTTGTTAGCTGCTAGTTTACCTTTTGGGTTGGTTGTACTTGCTCTCTGGGAAGGCTTTATGCTAGGTTGGATGTTTGATATTTTAAAGTATAAAAATTACTATTGTTACTTCATACATGCCATACTTGAAATCTAATTCAGTATATTTGTTGCTCGTAGAAGCTACTTTCATAAGTATTATAAATTTAGAGTCTTGCATACCATGAGTTGTCCTCTGGGGATGTTTATACTCATGTAGGACGTCTAATAATGTAAGTAAAGTATTTATGCAGCGTATAACTATCTTTTTCTCGTGGACTAGATGAGTCACTAAGCCGAGAGATGCGGCTTACCGTTTAACTTAAACTGGATTTTCTCTAAATAGCTTATATATCTATTATAAAGGTATTAAGTTTGAGTTTTGCATGAGCGTCCGCAGTTATCCCCTGCTGACGTGGCATCATGATGTGTGTTTTCCCTTACTCTGATATATCATTAATTGCGGAGAAAATGCGGGTTGTGACAGTTGGTATCAGAGGGATAGGTTGTTTGACAATTGGTCGAACAACTATCTCAGGTTTGTGTTAGTTGTCTAGTTCATTGCATACACACACACCGTTATGTCGTCAGTATGTCTTGGCTGAAGCATGAACACAACACTCATAAGCATGATAAGAAGTATACATGGTATACTATGTAGTATGAGATGCATAGTATGTGTTTGTATATGGATCCTCATAGGAGGCAACATGTGACTATTATATAGTATGGGATGCATAACATTATCACATGAATGCATATTAGATTTTGATTTTCGTTGCATGCAATATTATGTAGTATGGGATGCATAATATTTCATGTGTACGCCGCTCATAACATACACTAAGGCTTTTTTAAAATTGCATAGCACAACATGCATGACATAACATTGCATCAGCACGTGTGCCAAGCTTAAGTTTTATAAGATAACATACGTAAACACATGTTTTTGAGTCAAAAGGAATAAGAATAAATGCATTCAAGGTTTAGGCACATGAGTCAGTAGGATTACGATGTATTATCCTAAGTTTAGGCATGACATCATAAATGAAATTTCCAGAGCAAGTTAGCAGCATGAGCAAGTGTTTAATTATGTTTTGTCTGAACTAAGTTGTTTGGTTCTAGCAGTTAAGCTAAGTTTTGATTACATGTTCAATGTTTGATTACATGCGCCTAAGCATCCGGTGATGAGGTCAACTCCCCAGTGGGAGGGGGAATCATCTGGTGCCCATAGTGAGGCCGTGATAGAAGGATTGCGGCAAAGTAATAAGGCTCTATCGAGACAAATGCTGGAGATGCAGTCGCAGATCCAGGCACTGTTGTCGGTTGTTGCTAGTCAGCCGCCTATAGTGAAGGACCCGGCCGTGGGTCAGACTGTTCATATTCCCCCTTCCCCTTTGGTGCCCCTAGTGTTGTTGCCACTAGAGATGACGTTTATTTCGCATTTCTAGAGACTATGACCCCGTACCTATGATGGTAGTGTAGATTTTATGGCTTTGGATGATTGGATTATATCCATCGAGGAGATATTCGCTTACTTATGTGTTTCAGTAGACTAGAGGGTGATGGTCACTGCGTATTAGATCAAGGGACTTGCAAAAAGTTGGTGGCTGAGAGAGAAGGAAAACCTTAAGAAACGGTGCTCATGGGAACCCTTTAAGGAATTGCTAGTGAAAAAGTTTCTGTCGTCGGTCGAGAGGACCGTTTGAGGAATGATTTCCTACACCATAAGCAAAGGCAGATCACCATTAGCGAGTACGAGGTGGAGTTCAGCAAACTATGTCATTTTGCCCCTGACATGGTATCTTAAGAGTCTAGTCGAGTTAAATGTTTTCTGAGTGGTCTTAGGAATGACATCCACCAGCTAGCTAGTGCTTTTGGATATGAATGCTATGCTTCAGTTATGGAGGCTGCTCTGATGGTTGAGGCGATTGACAATGCCAAGAACCGAGGTCAATAAATGATGAAGGATAAGAGGAAGAGTGGTGAGGGTAAGAGTTCCAAAGAATCTGGTGCTGCTTCGAGGAAAAGGAGTAAAGAAATATGCAGTTTCTCTGGTCAGTTAGGCCATCCGTTTGAAAGATGTTACATGGGGATAGGAGCTCAGAAGCAGGAGCAAGTTCATGCGATTCAGAGTGCTCCTAAGGGAGATTTGATTTGTTCTACGTGTAAGAGGAGGGGCATGACGCTGTCCATTGTTGGGGAAAAGAGAAGGTTTGTTTCCAGTATGGATAGAAAGGACATTTCAGGTCTAAGTGCCCGCAGCCTCAGCCCCTGTTGCCACCAGTTCCACTCCAGGCCTTGACGCCACCGCAACCATTGGATAAGGGGAAGGGCAAGCTAAACATGGTGTATTTGGAGGATGCTCAAACATCTACTCAAGTAATTTCAGGTTATATCCTAACCTAGTTCTAGCTTTTTGTTTGTAGCTGTAGTTTCGGCATTCGTTCCCTTAGTTTTCTATGCAATTTTATAAGAAATTTTAAGGTCAAGAATAGTGGGGGACACATTCTTTTTGATTATGGTGCTACCCACTCGTTCGTGGCTAGGACCTTCGTAGATCGTCACCGTTTGACCCTCGATATTGATGGCAACGTGTTTCGTGTCAAGTTTCCTTCTGACGATTCAGTGGTATCAGACCAAGGCTTTCAGAGTTATCTGATTCTGTTAGGAGATTTTCTAGCTTTTGCTGATCTGAAGGTGATAAACTTGGAAGATTTCAATGTGATTTTGGGCATGGACTGGTTGTCCAAGTATGATGCGGTCATCTAATGTAAGGTCAAGCGCTTGGACTTCAAGATGGATAACACTCAACCCAGGAGTGTTTATGGTTTTCCGCGCCAAGTTTCTCCAATTATTTCTATGCTACGTACTCGAAATCTTGTAAATTTCGGATGTTTTGCCTGTTTGGTTTCGGTGTTAGAGACTGATGGTAGTTTGCCACGTGTAGAGGAGATTGTTGTAGTGCGCGGGTTTCCTGACATTTTTCCTGATAATCTTCCTGGTCTTCCACCTGAGAGAGACGTGGAGTTCATCATAAATTTAGAGCCGGGTACCCATCCTATTGTTAAGACACCGTACCATTTGTCCCCATGTGAGATGTAGGAGTTGTGTACCCAGCTGGATGAGTTGCTGCAGAATGGATTCATCAAACCAAGTTCTTCATCATGGGGAGCTCCTGTGCTGTTTTTGAAGAAAAAGGACGGATCGATGAGGCTGTGCATTGATTATAGAAAGATGAATAAGGTAACCATCAAGAATAGGTATCCCTTGCCGATAATAGATGGCTTGTTTGATCAGTTGCGTGGTAGCACTGTGTTTTCAAAGATTGACCTTCGTTTAGGCTACCATCAGTTGAGGATTCGTGAGACAGATATTCCATGGACTGTCTTTCATTCACGGTATGGACATTTTGAGTTCTTAGTGGTGTCCTTTGGATTGATCAATACACCCTCTGCCTTTATGGATATGGTGAACAGAGTGTTTAAGGGTTTCCTGGACCATTTTGTGGTTTTATTTATAGATGATGTTCTGGTATACTCCCGCAGTGCTAAAGAGTATGCACAGCACTTGCGTCTAGTTTTTTCTGCTTTGAGGGAGCATGAGTTGTATGCCAAGATAAGCAAGTGTGATTTTTGGCTTCCTCGGGTTTCTTTTCTGGGTCATGTGGTTAATAAGGATGGAATTTTTATGGAACTTGAGAAGATAGCTGATGTAATGGATTGGAACAAAACTTCCACACACAAAAAGATAAGGAGTTTCCTATGATTGGCAGGATATTATAGGAGCTTTGTGGAAGGTTTCTCTACATTGTTTGCCCTGCTGAAAGCTTACGTAGAAGAACACATCTTTTGTTTGGAGTGATAAGTACGAGGAGGCTTTTTAGGAATTGAAGAGGAGATTGCGCACTTTTTTAGTGTTGGCCTTGCATATCAAAGGAATAGAGTATGTTGTGTATATGGACGCATCGCACATGGGACTTGGTTGCGTATTGATGCAAGGGGAAAAGTGATCGTGTATGGGTCGAGGCAGTTAAAGATACATAAGAGAAATAACCTTATGCAAGATTTAGAGTTTGCAGCTGTGATTTACGCCTTCAAGTTATGGAGACATCTGTTGTATGGTGCTCTTTGCAAGATTTATACTGATCATAAGTGTTTATAGTACGTCTTCACTCAAAAGTAATTGAACTTGAGCCAGCAGAGATTGTTAGAGTATGTTGCAGATTATGATGTTGAGATTCAATACCATCCGGGCAAGGCTAATGTGGTAGCCGACACCCTGAGTAGGAAGGCAGCAAAAATTTTTAACCTTTCTGTGGATTCACTGGTGGAGGAATTTCTATTGATGGATATATTGGTGGGGAGTAGCGACTCGCCCAGCAGTTTGAAAGTAATAGAGCCTTATTGGATCCCTAGTTTGATTTGGGTTAGGTTCACTAATTAGGATAATTGACCCAACATGTATAGCCAGAGTCATGTTTGTGTCTAGAGTTTAGGCTAAGTCCTTAGAATCAACCACACATGACCAGCCAACAGAAGAAAGCAGAAGACTCAGACTTAGAAGGAAATCAATTTCAGGAAAGTGAATTCGACATTCGTCGAACTCAGCTCGATGAAAGTCGTGCTCAGCTCGACGAACTCAGAGTAAATTCTCTGAGTTGAGCTCGACGATATTCGAGCTTAGGTCGACGAATTCTGGGAGATCAACTTCAACACTTTCAGTCCAGAATACTTTCTCTGAACTAAGGTCGATGAAGTTACATTATCAGCTCGACGAACTTGGAGCACAGAAATAGGAAGTTCTCCACAGAAAGCAGTTAGCTGATCTCAGGTCGACAAACTTGGTTCTCAGGTTGACGAACAAGAATTCCCAGGTCGACAAACACGATTTCTCTGGTCGACGAACTTTGGACTCATGTCGACAAAATCTGTTCTCTGTTCGACGATTATTGTGTAGTTCCAGACTTGGTTTTTTCCCTCATTTTGTCCTTATTCTCTTGCAGTAATTCCTGAATAATCAATGCTTATATTCTCTAAATATAGCCATTAGTAGCAGCATTGATTATGGTCTTCCTCAGGAATATTACTTGTCATTTTTAATAGGACAGTTGGGGAAATCCATTAATGTAATATTCTCTTCAGCCGGATTTTCATTCTCCAGGCAGTCATTATTCAATGCAGACAATTCAAATTCAAAGGAGAAATTAGACAGAGACATATAAAAGATATTTTTCTCTTTTAGTTGAGAACAGATAATAGGAATAGCAGAACACACAAAGAACAAGAAGAGATAGAACACTAGAAAAATATTCAAAGAAAAAGTTCTGTCTTCATCAAGTGTTCATCCTCCTGCAAGCTTTTCAAGAGACAATCAACTTCTATCTATCTATAGCTTTCCAGAGAATCTTCTCAAGAAGACCTACTCACCCTGCAAAGCTCTCCTTCTTCCTGAACAGATCTTCATCTCAGGGGGAGCTTTGACACCATCAAGAATCCACAAGTCTACTCAGTTACTTTGTGAAAAGAGAAGACAAGAACTAGTTTTATTTGTTTTACCCCACTTTACACAGGGTTCTAGCTCCCTTCAAAAGTTAACCACTTGGTGGCAAGTCTCCTGATCAAAAGACTTGATTTGGTTTTCTGGCACCTGATCAAAAGCCTGAAGGGTTTCCTGATATACCCGAAGCAGATCTTGTGATGACAGGCACCAGAGCAAAAACCTGATTGGTGATAGGGCACCTGATCAAAAACCTGAGTGGATTCCTATCATGGTTGTAGAAGAGTGGATGTACCCAAGTTTTAGTGGAACCACTATAATATTCTTGTGTCATCTGTGATGCTACTTTATTTCTTTCTGTGTGTTGATTACTGATTAGCTTAGTTTTATTTCTGCACCTTTCTGATTACACTTATTAGTATCACTATCTTTAACTCTAAAATAAAAATCTAATGGATTTTAAAATACTCTATTCACCCCCCCCCCCCCCCCCCCCCCCCCGCCCCCTCTAGAGTTAAACAATCTAACCCACTTGTGGTATCAGTGCATACCACCACTTTCAATTGGTATCAGAGCGAGGTTATCTTTGGTTTCACAGATTCACATCTGAACCAAGATCCTTTTTAGATTGTTTCTCTTTTCTTTAGTTTTTCTATTATTATAGCAATGACACAAAAATAAAGATTATGCCAGCACCAGACCTCCAGTCTGCAACTTAAACAAATTTGCAATCTGGAAGGCAAGAATCAAGCTATACATGAACTCTATTAATGAGGCAATTTTCAACTCTATCTTGACAAGTCCTCCTCAACCTACAGCATCCACTTCTATAGCAACTTCTAGCACTCATGCATTCCCACCACCTGAGTGGACTGATGCTCAGAAGGAAGCCAAAATAGTTGATGCTAAAGCTATGAATATCATGGCTCAAACCATGTCAGATGATATCTTCCAGAAGGTGGCTGAGTGCACCTCTGCAAAAGCAATCTGGGACTCCTTAAACCAGATGGTGGCAGGCTCAGTAGATGAAAGATAGGATAGAAAATCCCTCCTGATATCCCAATATGAGAACTTCAAGAAGGAGGAATCTGAAAAAGTGGCTGAGATGTATAAAAGACTTAGTATTATCATTAATGAACTGAAGACCCTGGACAAAGATATCTCCTTGACTGAGATCAATGATAAGATCCTGATGTGCTTCCCTAGCACTTGGGATTTCAGGATCTCGACAATCAAGGAAGCCAGAAGTATGAATGAAATATCCACTAAGTCTCTCCTGGGAAAGTTCAAATCCTATGAGCAATTAATCAAGACCAGAGAGGCTGCTGAAATGAAGGCCTCACCCGCTTCAAGGAAGGAGCACAATATTGCTTTCAAAGCAACAGAAGAATTTGAAAACCTTCTAGTCAATGAAGAAATGATGAGCTTGTTGGCCAAAAGATTTTACAAACTGGACAAGAAAGATTTCAGAAGAAGGCCATCGAAAAATGATGAAAAACCTAAGTATGACAGAACTCCTACAAGGAGATTGTCTGCTTTGGATGCAGAAAGCCTGGGCACATTCTTCCTGAATGCCCAAAAGCTTAGTAAAGAGACAGGAGAAAAGAAAAGGAGAATAAGAAGAACTCTAGCAGGCATTCAAACAAACACCCCTCCAGCAAATTTAAAAGAAAGGAAAAAGGTTTAATTGTTGAAACCTGGAGTGATACTGATGAAGAGACCTCATCTTCCAGCTCCAGTGAAGATGAAGAAGAAGCCAAGGCAAGAGAAGTTTGCCTCACGGCAATCAATGCCTCTTGCAGCAAACCTGATGTTGAAGATCAAGCAGAAATTCATTCTGAAGAATCAGAAGAGGATTCTGAGACATATGAGGATCAGGTAATCTCATCTTTTGATTTTAATTCTGTTGATTTTAAAAATGAATTCAAATCTCTATGTAATGACTTACTTAAATCTAAAAAAGATATTAAAATGCTAAGAGAGAGGTAATCTGAATTTGATAATTTATTTGCTGAAAACACTAGACTTAAAGATGATTTAGTCTTAGAAAATGAACAAATTATTTCCCTAAAAATAGATTTATGTGAGGCTAATCAACGTGTGGAATCTCTCAATAGGAGAAGCCTTAAGCTGATGGACATCACAAGTACAGTCAATGCCAACTGAATGGAAAACTGGGCTTAGGTGCTTCATCAAGCTTACCTCTCATACTTAAGAAAAATATATTATCAACCCCTAAAAAATTGTTTCAGCTAAGGGTAAAGAGGTAATAAACAATAAGCAACCCACAGAAGAATTACCTAAATCTAAAAACCAAAAAAAAAAAACAGGATCTTTTTTTTGAAACAAGAAAAATCTAAGTAAAAACAAAGTTCAGCAGATTTCGTCGAACTCAGATCGACGAAATATGGCTAGTTCGTCGAACTCTTATTGACGATCTATGAACGCAAATAATAGCAACAGTAATTCGTCTTACTACGATCGACAAACTGTATATGGTTCATCGAGCAGAGATCGACGAACTTGGGGCACAGAAAATGAATATATTCATTCTCTGAGCAGAGATCGACGATCTCAACCCACTTCGTCGAACTCCGGTCGACGAACTTACAACTTTTCATCGAACCCAGTCAGACATAACAAAAATCACAATCTTAACAGAAACTTTAATCAATCTACTAAACCTTTTAATCCTTATGCTAATTGGGAAACTCCACCTAGGAGATACCATCCCTTATGATATAAATCCGAACCTGAATTTTCAGTTACATCAAGTTTTTCTTATCAGAAAAATAGAGGACCCAAGGTAATCTGGGTCAAGAACAACTAATTGCTTTCTTTGCAGGTAAAGAGATGTCCAGCTTTAAATCAACAATGGTATCTATGAAGTGGATGCTCCAAGCATATGACTGGTAGCAAGGACAACCTAAACAATTATAAGTCCAAGTTGGGGCCAAAGGTAATCTTTGGTGACTCAAATTGTGGTCAGTCTGAAGGATTTGGAGAAGTAAAGATTGGAGCAGTCACTTTCAAAAAGGTGACATTTATAAGTGGACTAAAGCATAACCTCATCTCCATAAGTCAACTATATGATGAAGGTTATCAGGTATATTTTAACTCAAGCTCTTGTATTATTTCTACTAAAGAAAACTAAATTGTTTTAATTGGAAATAAACAAGGCAACATATATAGAGTTGATTTTCATTCTGCAACATCAGATATATGTTTACTTAATCTTGTTAGCAATCAAAATTATTTATGGCATAAAAGATTAGGACATGTTAATATGAAAAACATTGCTAGGTTA
Organism: Platanthera guangdongensis; assembly: GCA_039583875.1. Classification (NCBI taxonomy): domain Eukaryota; kingdom Viridiplantae; phylum Streptophyta; class Magnoliopsida; order Asparagales; family Orchidaceae; genus Platanthera; species Platanthera guangdongensis. Next base: position 157,163,070 of record CM077150.1, read on the forward strand.
TCTAAAGACAACCTTGTTAGAGGATTGCCCTCTGGTGCCTACAAGAAGGAAGGCCTCTGCAGGGCTTGTCAATTAAGCAAGCAAACTAAATCTAGTTTTAAATCAGTTAATAAGAGTGATTCACCGAGAATCCTGTACTTGCAACACATGGACCTTTTTGGTCTTATTGTTGTACATAGCTTAGGAGGGAAATCTTATACCCTAGTAATTGTAGATGACTTCTCAAGATTCACTTGGGTGTTCTTTCTGAGATCTAAGTCAGATACATTCAAGGTTCTTACAGATTTTCTCAAGACCATACAGATTGAGTACTCTACTCAAGTTGCATTGATCAGAAGTGATCATGGTACTTAGTTTGAGTCTCTTCTTATGCATGAGTTCTGTGAGAAGGAAGGTATCAGGCATTGCTTATTAGCTCCTAGAACTCCTCAACAAAATGGGGTAGCTGAAAGGAAGAATAGAACCTTAATTGAAGTTGCAGGCACATTACTTGCAGTTGCTTACATTCACATATCCTTTTGGGCAGAGGCTGTGAGCACAGCAAACTATGTACTAAACAGAAGTTTAATACATAAACTTAAGAATAAGACTCCCTATGAATTGATTAAAAGGAAGAAACCTAAAATTACCTATTTTAAAACATTTTGTTGTATATGTTATATTCATATTAATGACAAGAAATATACTAGAAAGTTTGAAGCTAAGGCTGAAGAGGGAATTTTTCTAGGATATTCCCAAGTCAGCAAAGCTTATAGGGTGTTTAATAAATCTACTTTAAAAATTGAAGAATCTATTCATGTGACTTTTGATGAAGCTAACATATATTATAAGGAAAAAGAGATTTCTACCAATAGAACTTTGCAGGTACCTCATTTATGTGAGAGATTGGATGATCTAAGCCTCACCCAAGAGGTTCCGATGCATCCATCTCCACAAGTTGAAGATGAAAGTGAAGAAGAAAGCATATAGGTGACTAAACCCTTTCCAATAGCTAATGAAATTCCACAAGAGGAATTTGTTCCCCAAGCTGTTGCCCAACCAGCTCCTCCCACTAATTTTATCATGCTTAGAGATCACCCTAGATCTCAAGTGATTGGAGACATCTCAACTGGTGTGTAAACAAGGCATCAACTCAACCCTGACTTGATTTTTACTTGTTTCCTCTCTCAACTCGAGCCCCAATCAATTAAAGATGCAGAACAAGATCCCCACTGGATCATTGCAATGCAAGAGGAGCTCAATCAATTTGAGAGATGTAGAGTTTGGGAATTGGTTCCTAGACCAAGAGACTATCCAGTTATTGGAACAAAATTGGTTTTCAGAAATAAATTGGATGCAGAAGGCAACATTACTGAGGAACAAGGCAAGGCTAGTAGCTCTAGGGTATAGGCAAGAGGAAAGCATTGATTATGATCAAACATTTGCTCCTATTGCAAAGCTGGAAGCAATCAGGATTTTCTTTATCTATGCTGCATTCAAGAAGTTCAAAGTCTATCAGATGGATGTTAAAAGTGCTTTTCTGAATGGAGATCTCAAAGAAGAAGTATATATGGAGCAACCACCGGGTTTTATCTCTCCAACCTATCCCTCTCATGTCTTTAGATTGCATAAAACTCTCTATGGTTTAAAGCAAGATCTAAGAGCTTGGTATGAGACCTTAGCTAGCTTCTTATTAGAGCATAAATTTTCTAGAGGTATTGTAGATAGGACTCTTTTTATTAAGCATCATAAAGATAAATTCTTATTAGTACAAACCTATGTTGATGATATTATCTTTGGCTCAACTGATCCCAAACTATGCAAAAGATTCTCCAACCTTATGCATTCAAAGTTTGAGATGAGTAGCATGGGTGAACTTTCATATTTTCTTGGACTCCAAGTGAAACAATCATCTGATGGTATCTTCATCTCCCAAACTATATATGCTAAGGAGCTTATCAAAAGATTTGGGATATGTGATGCCTCAGCAATGAAGACACCCATGGCTGCAAATGCCGTGATAGATTCTGATGAGCATAGAAAACCTGTTGATCAGAAGCTGTATATAGCCATTGTTGGGTCCCTCTTATATCTCACAGTAAGTAGTCTAGACATAATGTTTGCTACATGCATTTGTGCTAGGTTCCAAGTTAACCCTAAAGAATCTCACTATATTTTGCTAAAAAGAATTTTGAGATATATAAAAGGTTGTCCAAATCTAGGACTTCTATATCCATTAGAGTCAGAATTTGACTTAACTGGATTTTCAGATGCTGACTATACTGGATGTAGAGTGGACATAAAAAGAGCACCACAGGAACATGTCAGTTCCTTGGTGATAGGGTAGTGTCTTGGTTCTGTACAAAGCAAACCTCTGTGTCCACATCCACTGTACAAGCAGAGTATATAGTTGCTGGCAGTTGTTGCTCACAAGTTTTGTGGATACAAAACCAACTACTAGATTATGGATACAACTTAAATAATTCAACTATATATTGTTATAGTACCAGTACTATATCCATAGCACAAAATCCAGTGCATCATAGTAGGACCAAGCATATAGAAATAAGGCATCATTTCATTAGAGATTGTGTAGACAAAAAGAAAATTAATCTTGTCTTCATTTCCACTTATTTACAAAGGGCAGACATCTTCACCAAACCATTGGATGAGAAGAAACATCTGTTTTTCTTAAATCAGTTAGGGATAATCAATGGAGATGAGTTAATTTAATTTCTGTCTGCGGCCGACGATTTGTTGACAGTGTGTCGAACGGAGATCGACGATCTGTGAACTCATTGTGAAGAGTTCGTCGAACGGAGCTCGACGATCACTTCTTAGTGAAACAGTTTTCATCGAACGGAGATCGACGATCCCTGCTTCTGTGAATTTATCGTCGAACTGAGATCGACGATATATTCGTCTTCTTCAGACTGAGATCGACGAACTCATTTTCTATTAAATCACTTCGTCGACATCAGATCGAAGATCTTTTCTTTTTTCATCGAACGGAGACTGGCAGTTCATCTTCAGAAAATCCTATATCTAGGTTTTCTTTGACCTCCATCCCACGCTTTCAGTTCCCTTTGCACTTGATCTTTGTTTCTCTCTTGCAGGTGTATTCATGGTCATTCCAGCAAGCGCTCTCTCCACCATGAAATTTTATATGGGTTTCGATATAGATTTCGATTCTTTTCAGTTTTTTGATGCAATCTTTGTGGAGATCCTGAAGCTTTTTGAAGATCAACAACTGAAGAAGTTCATGACAGTAGATTGCAATGACTGAAATTAAAGAATGAGTTTTTACTTCCTCCACAATAGAAGATAACATGACAGGCACAATTTCTGGTAACCAAGTTTCCCTCTCCCCTAATATACTAACTGAAATCTTCGGCCTATTAAATGGTGCTGATGACATAGAGATGGACTCTGAGGGGTATAATAATATGTTGATTAAAATGGGTCATTCTGGAGATAACCCTAATAAGCTACTGAAAAAGAACTTGGCTGCTGAATACAAGTTCTTAGCTGATTTCATCGGGAAGGTGTTTTTAGGCAAGCATACAGCACATGATTATATCAACGGACACCAATTCTTGGTGATGGTTGTCTTGGTTGATAAGAAGAGAATTAACTGGGGAAAATTATTGTTTGATCTAATTCAGAAGAAAAATAATAAGAAAGAAGTCTGTTTTGGCTGGATTTTGAGGGTTTTTCTGCAGGAGAAAGCATCTGAACATCTGGTTTCCCCACCAGTGTTCATCAATGCCTCAAAGAGGCTAACCTCTGCCCTGTTTGGCAGATGTGAGAGGAGGATCTCAAAGCCAACCAAGGCTTCCTCCTCCTCCAGGCCTTCTGAGGGCATAAAGGCTGATACAGCCACTCCCCACCCTAGTTCTGTAGAAGCTCCTCCACCACCTCCTTCTTCAACCATATCCATTCCAATAATAACTCCTCCATCTACCCAACCATCTTCAGTTCCTTCTCTGCAACAACCAGCCATCTCAATCTCTTCACCAACTCATGTGCCAACACCTACTCAATCTCCACAATATATAACACCACCTCAATCTCCTCTTCCATCCCATCTACAAGATATCAACACTGACACTTTCTTATCATCCCCCATATAAAATCTGCTCACCTCCTTACCCTCCACACCTACTTAATCTGTCCATAACATTCCCAGTCCAACACCATCCCCCAGATCATCTCCTCCGGATGACATCCTCCATGATGTCACTTCTTCTTCTAATCCTTCTATATCCACCCAAACTCCACGTGAGTTTATGGATACAGCTTCTTCATCCATGTCTACCATCCTGGAACACATCACTCCAGTGATTAGAACTCTTATAGCAGAGGCCATTACACCTCTTGTTAATTCTATTTATGCTCTTCCTGCTCTCCTTACTGTCTCCTCTATCCCTTCTTCTTCCACTAGGGGCCTAATCCCAGCTATTGTTGAAATCAGGCAGGGGGAGATGCTCAATGAAGAAGCTTCTCCAATTTCAGCAGCAGCAGTTACAGATTCAGATACAGATACATATATGGTTCTAGACACTGATACAACTATAGAGGATGCAGATATAATAACTATTGGTGATTGCTTTGTTCATCCCACAGTGGATTTGTTCACTTTGTTAAATTCTTTTGATATAGTTTATTTAAGCTCTCTTCCTTCTGTCTGCCTAAAGCCATCTTTGGCTATTGTCCCTTACACAGCACCTATTAGTCCTACAGTTGCTAAGCAACTCAAGGACAGTTTTGTTGTTTTAGAGATTCATACAATATCTTCTCCCAAAGATATCTCTTCTCCAGAGACTGTTTTAGTTCCTACTTACAAGATGGATGATAGTCCAATGCCAGATTTGGATGAACTCATCATGGCTGATATAGAGGCAAAAAACTTATTAGCTGTTGAACAGCCTCAGGCTCCAGAATCTCAAGCAGTAGCTCCAGCAGTTTTAAAGTAATTTCTCTTGATGGATATATCTGTGGGGAGTAGCGACTCTGAAAGATATGGTACCTAAACACCTAGAGGGGGGGGTGAATAGGTGACCTAATCCTTTTCTAACTTTATTGGCAGCAAACAGTTATATCACAGCAATCTAACTAATATATCACAGCAAACACATCAAACACAGCAACAATTTCAGCACAGTACAGCACACAGTGATTTATAGTGGTTCCCCAAGTTATGGGTACATCCACTTTCCCCCTTCGCCTATCTAGCAGTGTACTAGATTCGGCCAAACTCCTACACTGTCTCAGAACCCAAATTGGTTCCTACCTCAGGCCCTAAGCCTTTCAACTCAGCTTTATCCCAAAGCTTACACTCAGCCAATCAAGGCCTACACTCAGCCAATCCAAGGCCTACACTCAGCCAACAAGGCCTACACTCAGAGATCTCTATCTCCTACACTCAGGCAAACAAGCCCTACCCTCAGCCTTTATAAATATAGGCTTACAAATCACTCAGATCCAAAGGATCCTACAAGTTAAAAAGATATTACAAAATACAACTCTACAACTCAGAAAGATAAGAGGGGAGTTGAGAGATTCTTGATGAGTTCTTGGAAGAACTCAGCTGGATCCAATCTGACTTAGCTTTCTTCAAAGCTTCTTGAGTAGAACTGAATAAGACTGAATCCTCTACAGTTGTTCCTTGACCTCTGCTTCTTAAGAATCAGAATTGAATCTGAATCCTTCTTCTCAGCCTAGTTCCAGAGGCTGATTTCTTGGATGGAGCCCTCTCTCTCCAACTTCTTAGATCTGCACTTGGACTACAAGATCTTCTTATATTGATACTCTGTGTACCACTTTTCTGATTACTTGAGTAATCTGTTCCACTTGTTAATCACTTGATTAACTCTTTCAACAACAGTTTCTGTAAACTGTGGGTGCCTATTTATAGGCCTTCTTCATGGTAACCGGCTGGTCCGGTTCATAACTGACTTCTGACATCTCTGACAGTTGCTGTAGACCGGCTGGATCGGCAGCTGTCATGTCAATCAGTCACTTCTTGAAAATCTCTAACAGTCAGTAAGTGTCGAGACTTTCTGTCTTTAAGTGTCGACACTTATAGACCAAGTGTCGACACATGCTTTGTAAGTGTCGACACAAGTCTACAAGGTGTCGACACATATCCTTGTATGTCTCGACACAGATTCTTCTTCATGTGTCGACACTGAAATTGAGTGTCGACACAAGTACTTGTTCTTCTAGCTTTTGCTGAATTCTTCTATGTGTCGACACATCTCCTTTGTGTCGACACATCTTCTTGTGTTGAATCTGTCAAGTGTCGACACTGCTTCTTGGTGTCGACACATAGTCTTCTATGTTGAATCTTGCTGAGTGTCGACACAGCTCCTTGTGTCGACACACCTTCTTGTTGTTGAGACTTCAGCTGAGTGTCGACAAATTCCCATAGTGTCGACACTTGTACTTAGAATAATTTGTAGTTCTTTCTGTTCTTTGCTAAGTGTCGACACAGCTCCTTGTGTCGACACTTTCTTCAAGTGTTGAGTCTTTAGCTGTGTGTCGACACATTGTTCTGGGTGTCGACACATACTTCAAATGTTGACTCATCTGTTGAGTGTCGACACATTGTGTTGAGTGTCGACACATGCTTCAAGTGCTGACTCTTCTGCTTAGTGTCGACACATTGTGTTGAGTGTCGACACTTGTACTTAGACTCTGCAGACTTTTGCTGAGTGTCGACACAGCTCCAAGTGTCGACACTTTCTGGTGTAGACACAGCTTCACTGGGTGTCGACACAGCTCCTTGTGTCGACACTTTCTGTCTGCACTTTTCTTCAATGAGTGTCGACATAGCTCCAAGTGTCGACACTTTCTGTCTGGTGTCGACTCTGCATCCCAGGTGTCGACACAATGACTCCAAGTGTCGACACATCTTGTCTGGGTGTCGACACAAGTCTTCTTAAGTGTCGACACTTTCCCTCTGGGTGTCGACACATGGACTTAGAAACTTTTTGCTTCAGTCCAGTACTTTCTTAACCTGCACAAGTAACTCAAACATACATCAAATACATTTTGATGTATATCATTGAGTTGGGTGAGGCTTCTTCAAATCAGGTACATTTGACCAATGTACCCAACAATCTCCCCCTATTTGGAGAAGTCATAACCCTTAGTCAATGATATACACCATCCATAATTAAAATTACAAAATGATGTACAGCAGATTACATTCAGCAGGGTAAACATAAACATGTAGAAATACACACATGTATACAGATTCATCATTTCAGAATAATCAAGAAATAGACACATTTACAGAACAATCATGAAATATATTTAACATATATTGTTCTAACATTTTTCTTATACATCTTCAATGTTTTACAAAAATGTTTTACATTAAAAAGGATTGCAACATAATCTTCAAGTAAAATCCTAATCTATTTCTGATCAGGTTCCTTGATAACAATTCCCTTTCCAGCTTGGACTTGAGCTTTGACAGGGGCTTCAACAGTTGCAGCATCAGCTGGCTTCTTTCCTTTTAAGTCCTTCTTCTTCAGCTCTTCTGCTTTGATTTTCTGTCTCTCAAAATAGTGGTATGGCTTGGGGAAGTACTTGCTAGGCTCCACAGCAGTAGGAGGTAGCTTTCCCATCTTAGCCTTCCTTCTGAATTGTACTATAGCCTCCTGCCTGATCTCATGCTTTCTCCATTCTGCCTCAGAGAACCATTTGTTCCTGTCATTCATGTTGTCTTTGGCAGCTTTCCAGGCAGTTAGAATTATATTTCTAGAGGTAGGGCTCCATTGTTCAAAATCTGGCTTTTGTTCTGCTTGTTCCCTAAACCTCTTTTTAGACAACCTTGTCTCTTCTTCTTTGTTCAGAGCCTCTTGCAGAGCTTCAGAAATAGGTTGAACAACCTTCTCAATATGAACATTGGCCTTGCCCTCAGTTGGGCTATACATTGTGCTGACATCTGCTTGAACCATGTCAAAATCTGGAGGTGGATAAATCACTTGAGCTACTTCTGCTTGCTCACCTCCAAGATATGCAGTTTGAATTCCTGATTCAGCCACATTATCATCATCACAAAGTGGAGGATAGCCCAGTGTAGCTCTAATGGAGTTAGATATCCATTTGGCATGGTCAGAGCTAGCTTTGACTAATACTCTCTCCCCCTTTATGACTTCTCTGGCCATATGGTCTCTGACATCATCCTTTTGAAACCTTATCTGACTATCCAAATACCTGATTCCCTCTTTAAAGTAAGGTCTGAGCTTAGTGAGCTGTTCAGAGATGGCCTTCTGGGAATCTTGAATTGCAGTCTTGACAGCAGTAATCTCAGCTTGAAATACCTTATCAAAGTCAGCCTTAGCAGCAGCAGTAGATGTTGAAGGTTCAGCAGTCTTATTCTTCAACTCAGTGACTATAGCATTATGAGAGGCAGTCAGATTATCATTCATTCTTAACTGATTTTCCAGCACATATCCTTGCTTTAATGCTATATCATCTACCTGAGCCTTGATCTTCTCCTGATGAGTTGCCAAATAGACTACTGCATTCCCACCCTTGTGGAAGCAGTCAGTCATCTCCTTCTTGTTCAGGTTCATTTCAAACCTTATAGATTTTATATCTTGTGCAAGATCAAACTGTAGGGACTTGTGCCCTTCATCCACATAAGCCTCTATTGCCTTCCTTTGCTCATCCAACTTGATCTGCATGGCAATCATCAAAGCACTATAATCAACTGTTGGAGCTTGTTGAACTATAGGCTGTGGGGCTATAGATTGCAAGGCTTTCTTGTAACTCTGGCTTCTTCTTTTAAAACATATAATTTCTTCCTCTTAGCCTTTGCAGCCTCATCTTCTTCAGATTCTGAAGTGCTGGCTATTTCAACCCTTTCCTTAGGGCTTGGAGGTTTGTCAGCTGGCACAGCAGTTGCCTTCTCAGGTTCTTGCCTAATAGGCTCTTCCAGAACTTCCATGTGCTCCCCCTCAGCAGCAGCACTCTGATCTTCAGCAGCAGCATCCTTATCCATATCAAAATCTTCTTGATCTAGATTTAGGAATAAATCCTCCATTGTATATTCAGGTGTAGTTGGAGCTGGAGACAGTCTTTGCTCTTCAACCACTGACTCAGGTACCACTTCTTGTTCAGCAGATTTGTCTTCTAAAACAACATCTGGAACTTGACTGTCTAGCTGAGTTTGCTGATGGATATCAGACAAATTAGCATCTTCTATAATATAGTCTAAAGTTTTTAGGTCAGTGAGTACCTCTTGGATAATTATGGTGGCTTGCTCACTGTCCAGAGTAGATGGTTCTTCTACTACTGGAGGCTCCCCCTGGATCTCAGCATTATCTGCAGCAGCATGGGTCTTCTCTGCAGTCACATCCTCTTGGTCATCAGGAGTGAAGACAACATGTTCTTCACTATCAGAACTGCTGGAGGACTCTTGTGCCACAGCAGCAGTTTTTCTCTTCTTCTTAGGAGGAATCTCCTTCTCAGTAACTGGCTTCTCTGGGGTTGCCACTTCCTTGGACAACACTCTGTCCCATCTGGAAAATATCCTGTGGTCCATCTTCCTCATGTGGTTGATCTTGCTTCCAGCAGCATTGCTCATTACCTCTGTTATTGTACCAGCTAGGTAGAGACTTATAATTCTGCCCAGATTGGGCTTTTTCAAGCTTTCCTTGATCTTGTCAAAAACCACTAGAGACCAGTCTGTTCTTAGAGTAAAGATTATTCTGGTCATAATTTCAAACATAGAGGCAGACACCCTGTCATGCCCTCCTGGCTTACTGAGAATAACCTTGCCCACAATTTCAGACATGAATTTTCCTTGACTGTTCATGCCTTTCCTGTTGAATACCGAGCCTATCTTCATCTTGGGATCAAGACCACACCAGGTTAAAGCTTCCCTGGTCTTTGAAGCAGTTACTTCTTCTTCATCTTGAGTCTTGGGTAGCTGGAGTACCTTCCTCAGACTTTTTGGAGAAATCTTGACCTTAGATCCATGAACTACGGATTTGATCTTGTATCCACATTCATCTACAGCAGCTCCATTAAGGAATTCAAGAACTTCCTTCTTCCAAATCTTTGTTGGTTCTGAAACCAAGTATTCTAGTCCAGAATTGGCGACTAGGGTTATCACCGATTGGATTTCTTGATCTGCGTCGTCAAACGCGCCGCGCACCAGCTCATAGCCCTCGTTCACGTTCTCCTCAAGCTTAGGAGCCATTAGGGTTTGGAGAATTTGTCTTTAGAAAAGAGAAGTGTCGACACAAGAGTTTTGGTAAGCGTGTCGACAAACAAAGACAGAACCCTATTTATACCTTCCTGATTTTGAAGATGAACAGGCGGGACAGCTAGCTTAACATGTGTCGACACTGGCAATAAGTGTCGACACTGACTTATAATGTCTCGACACATATGTGTCGACACAAGTTTAGTCAACAGAGTTTATGTGTCGACACTTGGTTATGTGTCGACACAACATAACTCGACACATTGTCGAGACTTTACTTAGAAAAATTCTGAGTAAAACTTAAGTATCGACACCATATTGAATGTGTCGACACCTACTTGACATGTGTCGACACTAACATTCTGAAGTGTCGACACCACATTCCTAGATATGTCGACACCATATTCCTGAAGTGTCGACACCACTATTCTGTGTCGACATAGACTTGTCTATGTGTCGACACCTTTTTACTTAGACAATTTTCTATTCTGTAAACTTAGTCTAAGTTTATCATTCCTAGTTCAATTTTGAATCTATTGAACTTAGCTTCTTCTAAGGGCTTAGTAAACATATCAGCTACTTGTTCATCTGTTTAAACATATTCAAGTGAAATATCTTCTCTTTCTACATGTTCTCTAAGAAAGTGATATTTAATCTCAATATGTTTTGTTCTACTATGAGATACAGGGTTATTAGCTATTGAAATAGCACTTGTAGAATCACAGTAAAGTGGAGTTCTACTTACCTGAAATCCATAGTCCTCTAGCTGATGTTGAATCCACAGAAGTTGAGCACAGCAACTTCCTGCAGCCACATATTCTGACTCAGCTGTGGAGATTGCCACACTAGTCTGCTTTTTGCTGCTCCATGAAATTAGTCTTCCACCTAGGAATTGACAGGTTCCAGTAGTACTCTTTCTATCCTCTTTGCATCCTGCAAAGTCTGCATCTGAATAACCTGTTAGATCAAAATCTCCATTCCTAGGGTACCAGAGGCCTAGATAGGGAGTGCCCTTTAGATATCTCAAAATTCTCTTGACAGTAGTCAAGTGAGACTCTTTAGGGCAGGCTTGATACCTTGCACAAACACATGTAGCATACATGATGTCTGGTCTACTAGCAGTCAAGTATAATAGGGAGCCAACTATCCCTCTATACAAGGTTTCATCTACAGGTTTCCCTGCATCATCCTTGCTAAGAGACATACTTGACCCCATAGGAGTCTTCATGGTACTGGATGAATCCATATCATACTTTCTTATGAGTTCTAGGGTGAACTTTGACTGACAAATGGATAAACCATTTTCAGTCTGTTTAACTTGGAGACCCAAGAAAAACTTCAGCTCTCCCATACTACTCATTTCAAACTGACCTTGCATAAGTTTTGCAAACTTTTTGCAAAGGCTGCTTTCAGTAGACCCAAATATAATGTCATCTACATATATTTGGACTAGTATGACTTTGCCTCTAGATTCCCTAAGGAATAGAGTCTTATCTATTTTCCCCCTTGAGAACTTGTTCTCAATGAGAAAACTAGATAGGGTTTCATACCAAGCCCTAGGGGCTTGCTTTAACCCATATAAAGCTTTCCTAAGTCTATAGACATAATGAGGTAGAGTTGGATCAACAAAACCTGCAGGCTGCTCCACATAGACTTCTTCTTTCAAATTACCATTTAGGAATACTGACTTGACATCCATTTGGTATACCTTGAATCCTTGATAGGTTGCATAGGCCAAGAATATTCTTATGGCTTCCAGTCTGGCTACTGGAGCAAAGGTTTGATCAAAATCAATACCTTCTTCTTGCCTATATCCTTTAGCAACCAGTCTAGCCTTATTCTTAATGATGACTCCTTGTTCATCCATCTTATTCCAGTAGATCCACTTAACTCCTATTACATTGTGGTCTTTAGGTTTAGGAACCAATTCCCAGACCTTGCACCTCTTGAACTGATTAAGCTCTTCTTGCATTGCTTCAGTCCATTGTGGATCTTGTATTGCTTCTTCAAATCTTTTAGGTTCAACTTGAGACAAAAAGCTAGAATAGATTGCAGCATTCATGTTTCTACTCCTGGTTTGTACTCCTTGTCTTGGATCTCCAATAATCAGCTCTACTGGATGATCTCTAAGATGCCTGTGGGCTGGAGGCATCCTCACTTCAGGTTGAACCACTTCAGCATCTGCATCATGCTGTATTTCTTGGATTTCTTCAGCAATTGGCACATGTAGTTCTCCCCCTGGACAGCAGCTACTCTCCTCTCCTTGCTGTCTTGCAGCACGCACTTCTTCTATAGTAAGCTTGTCCATTGTCTTTGTCAAACCTGTGGGGCTGCATACATTGCTAGACAACTCATTATTAATAAGTTTTGTCTCATCAAAAACTACATGCACTGATTCTTCTACAACTTGTGTAGTCAAGTTGTAGACTCTATAAGCATTACTATTATTGCTGTACCCAACAAAAATTCCCTCTTGGGACTTGGCAGCAAACTTAGTTATGTAAGACTTCCCATTGTTAAGTATGTAGCATTTACAACCAAAGATCCTAAAATAGGATATGTTTGGTTTCCTGCCTTTCACTACTTCATAGGGGGTCTTGTTTAGCCCTTTAGTGATGGTAACCCTATTTATAACATGGCATGCAGTGTTAACTGCTTCAGCCCAGAAATACTCAGGCAGTGATGTATCACTTAGTAGGGTTCTACCAGCTTCTATCAAGGTCCTATTTTTCCTCTTAGCAATGCCATTTTGCTGAGGTGTTCTAGGTGAAGAGAATTCTTGAAATATCCCAAAGTCTTCACATAGTTTTGTCATGCTTTCAGATTGAAACTCAGTACCATGATCACTTCTAATTTTGACCACAGTACTATTAAGTTCATTCTGAATTTGCTTGACAAAGCTGTAGAAGACACTAGATGTTTCAGATTTCTGTCTTAAGAAGAACACCCAGGAAAACCTTGAGTAGTCATCTACAACTACAAGGGTATAGACCTTTCTACCTAAGCTGTGAACTGGCATTGGACCAAAGAGATCCAAATGCAAGAGGTACAAACACCTCACAGCATCTTTGTCATCTATGCTTCTAAAGGTGGATTTAGTCTGCTTGCCCTTTTGACAAGCTGAGCAAATGCCATCTTTAACACACTTAACTTGAGGACCATTCCTCACTAACTCTTTACTAAAGAGTTTGCTAATTGTCTTGTAGTTAAGATGGGCCAGCCTCTTGTGCCATTTGACACAATGAGAGACTGTCTCATCAGCTACAAGACAAACTGGAGAACCATTGTTCTCAATCATAATGTCTAGGCAGTAGACATTTCTCTTCCTATAACCTGTCAAGATGATCTCTTGATCACTTGACCTCTTGATATGACAACCATTTTTAACAAATGAGATGTCATACCCTACATCACTTAACTGACTTATACTTATTAGGTTGTGTTTCAACCCTTTAACATAAGCCACTTGAGTAATGGTAACTAAGTTTGAAGAAATGTTACCAAACCCTTTGATGATTCCTTTTTCAGAACCACCAAAGGTCACTTTAGGACCATTTTTGATTGGAATGTAGTCCTTCAGTAGTCCCCTAGTTCCAGTCATATGTCTGGAACATCCACTGTCCAAGTACCATGTAGGGGTATGGCCACTTGGACTTACCTGCAAAATAGATTAATGGACCTTAGAACCCAAAGCAATCTTGGGTCCTTGGTACTTGTTAGTCTGTAACTTGACAAAGCTACCTACTGGCATTCCACCAGGTAGCTTGCAACTCACCTTGGCACTGGCATTGTACCAACAGTCCATTGCAAAATGGCCAATCTTGCCACAGCACCAGCATTCAAACTTGTTGTACCTTTGCTTAGGTACTGCCTTGGCTGTCTTGACTACAGCAGGTTTGTTGAATGTTGGGGCTTTGCCCTTGGACTTAGACTTGGACTGCTCAGTCCCTGCAGGTCTAACAAAACCCAGTCCAGCCTTGCCTTTATGATGAACAAATTCATCAATTAAAGGTAGCACTGATTTAGGTTTTGAAAACCTAGCAACAAGCTCTCTTTCTTTCTGAAGATTGATCTCCAGTCTCTTAATTTGATCATTCTTATAGGTGATAGTTCTCATTTGAATCACAGTAATGTGTTTCAGCCTGGCTACCTCATTCAGTTTTTGATCAAATTGTTTCTCAAAATCTGTTGCAACAGCCTTGAGATCTGCAATCTCCCTTGCCTGACTTTTGGCTAGGGTCTTGCTTTTCTTGTAGGCTTGCAACAGTACCTTATATTCATCTATGAGCTGATGAATATCTTCCTCAGACTCAGATATATTCTCATCACTTGATAAAGAAAAATCTGATTCTGAACTAGAACAAGAAACTGAATTTAAACTTGAACTTTATACCTGACTGGGTCCTGGCTGCTCCAGGATTTTGGCACTCTCTGTCAAAGCCATTAGCCCTTGGCAATGACTGTCTTCTTGTTCATAAATTGATTCCAAGATCTCCATGAATTCTTCCTCTTCTTCTTCTGCATACAGCCCTATGTAGACTTCAGCCTCAGACTCAGTTTCTGAAGAAGATATATCTGATAGAGTCTTCTCCTTCTTAGCAACAAAAGACTTTTCTTTCTTTCCTTTGAAGTGAGTCTTTTTTCTGTCACCAGATTCCTTTCTCTTCTCTGGACAATCTGCAATAACATGGCCCTGTCTATTGCAGCAATAACAAACAATCTTTGAACTAGTTGCCTTGCTTGATTTTGTCCTTTTCTTGTCATTCTTTGAGGACCTCTTTTTCTGATAAGAGTCTTCCTTTCCTTGTGATGTAGAAGGCCTTGACCTCCACTGTTTCTTTTTCAAAAACTTCTGAAAGTGTCTAGTGAAAGCAGCAAAGTCTTCATCACTTTCACTGCTCTTAGACTTTGTGCTTTCAGACTCATCAGACTCTGATTCAACTACCTCTGGAGGTGGAGTTGAAGACTTATTTCTGCACTTTCTGGGAACTTCTGTCTTGAAAGCAACAGTTCTTTCTTTGTGCTCAGTCCTTGTTGATTTCTCCTCCTCTTTTCTTACTGTCAACTGCATCTCATATGACAATAACTTGCCAAACAGTGTAGGGGGAGGAATTTCCCCCAACTTAGTCATTTCTCTTATGGCACAGATCTTGGTGTCCCAATCTTTGGTTAGGGACCTTAAGAACTTGTCATTTAGTTCATAGTTAGTGAACTCTCTTCCATAAGACATGAGTTCATTAACTATCCTGTAAAATTTCTTATAGCACTCAGTGATGCTATCACCCTTTCCTTGCCTAAAGCTCTCATACTCCTGATTTAGCAAGGACTTCCTATCTTGCCTAACTTCTTCAGAACCTTCCATATAGACAATGAGAGTATCCCACATCTCTTTTGCTGTCTTACAGTGAATTAAGTTCTGAAAAGTGGCATCATCAATGGCACTCACTATTATGTTCTGTGCCCTCTTGTCCATGGTGGCTAGGACAATTTCATCCTTAGTCATCTCAGAGAAATCCTTTGGAGTCCTCTGATTTGCATCCAATACTGAAATCTTCATTGGCACATAAGGCCCTTCCTTAACTGTAATGTAGATTCTAGGGTCAGAGGCTTCCATAAATAGCCTTACCCTCTCTTTCCAGATCCCAAAGATCTCTTTCCTGCATATGGGTAATTTCATGGAACCCAATTCCTTGTGATTCTCATAAGAACCCATGTTTCTTGATGTTCTTGAATTTCTTGAATCTATGAATTGCCTTACACTGAATTTGCCAAACAGGATCTCCTCAGACTGTTAGTCCTTGTTTTGAGGAACCTCCCTCTGATACCACTTGAAAGATATGGTACCTAAACACCTAGTGGGGGGGGGTGAATAGGTGACCTAATCCTTTTCTAACTTTATTGGCAGAAAACAGTTATATCACAGCAATCTAACTAATATATCACAGCAAACACAGCAAACACAGCAACAATTTCAGCACAGTACAGCACACAGTGATTTATAGTGGTTCCCCAAGTTATGGGTACATCCACTTTCCCCCTTCGCCTATCTAGCAGTGTACTAGATTCGGCCAAACTCCTGCACTGTCTCAGAACCCAAATTGGTTCCTACCTCAGGCCCTAAGCCTTACAACTCAGCTTTATCCCAAAGCTTACACTCAGCCAATCAAGGCCTACACTCAGCCAATCCAAGGCCTACACTCAGCCAACAAGGCCTACACTCAGAGATCTCTATCTCCTACACTCAGGCAAACAAGCCCTACCCTCAGCCTTTATAAATATAGGCTTACAAATCACTCAGATCCAAAGGATCCTACAAGTTAAAAAGATATTACAAAATACAACTCTACAACTCAGAAAGATAAGAGGGGAGTTGAGAGATTCTTGATGAGTTCTTGGAAGAACTCAGCTGGATCCAATCTGACTTAGCTTTCTTCAAAGCTTCTTGAGTAGAACTGAATAAGACTGAATCCTCTGCAGTTGTTCCTTGACCTCTACTTCTTAAGAATCAGAATTGAATCTGAATCCTTCTTCTCAGCCTAGTTACAGAGGCTGATTTCTTGGATGGAGCCCTCTCTCTCCAACTTCTTAGATCTGCACTTGGACTGCAAGATCTTCTTATATTGATACTCTGTGTACCACTTTTCTGATTACTTGAGTAATCTGTTCCACTTGTTAATCACTTGATTAACTCTTTCAACAACAGTTTCTGTAAACTGTGGGTGCCTATTTATAGGCCTTCTTCATGGTAACCGGCTGGTCCGGTTCATAACTGACTTCTGACATCTCTGACAGTTGCTGTAGACCGGCTGGATCGGCAGCTGTCATGTCAACCAGTCACTTCTTGAAAATCTCTAACAGTCAGTAAGTGTCGAGACTTTCTGTCTTTAAGTGTCGACACTTATAGACCAAGTGTCGACACATGCTTTGTAAGTGTCGACACAAGTCTACAAGGTGTCGACACATATCCTTGTATGTCTCGACACAGATTCTTCTTCATGTGTCGACACTGAAATTGAGTGTCGACACAAGTACTTGTTCTGCTAGCTTTTGCTGAATTCTTCTATGTGTCGACACATCTCCTTTGTGTCGACACATCTTCTTGTGTTGAATCTGTCAAGTGTCGACACTGCTTCTTGGTGTCGACACATAGTCTTCTATGTTGAATCTTGCTGAGTGTCGACATAGCTCCTTGTGTCGACACACCTTCTTGTTGTTGAGACTTCAGCTGAGTGTCGACACATTCCCATAGTGTCGACACTTGTACTTAGAATAATTTGTAGTTCTTTCTGTTCTTTGCTAAGTGTCGACACAGCTCCTTGTGTCGACACTTTCTTCAAGTGTTGAGTCTTTAGCTGTGTGTCGACACATTGTTCTGGGTGTCGACACATACTTCAAATGTTGACTCTTCTGTTGAGTGTTGACACATTGTGTTGAGTGTCGACACATGCTTCAAGTGCTGACTCTTCTGCTTAGTGTCGACACATTGTGTTGAGTGTCGACACTTGTACTTAGACTCTGCAGACTTTTGCTGAGTGTCGACACAGCTCCAAGTGTCGACACTTTCTGGTGTAGACACAGCTTCACTGGGTGTCGACACAGCTCCTTGTGTCGACACTTTCTTTCTGCACTTTTCTTCACTGAGTGTCGACACAGCTCCAAGTGTCGACACTTTCTGTTTGGTGTCGACTCTGCATCCCAGGTGTCGACACAATGACTCCAAGTGTCGACACATCTTGTCTGGGTGTCGACACAAGTCTTCTTAAGTGTCGACACTTTCCCTCTGGGTGTCGACACATGGACTTAGAAACTTTTTGCTTCAGTCCAGTACTTTCTTAACCTGCACAAGTAACTCAAACATACATCAAATACATTATGATGTATATCATTGAGTTGGGTGAGGCTTCTTCAAATCAGGTACATTTGACCAATGTACCCAACAGACTCGCCCAGCAGTTTGAAAGTAAAAGAGCCTTGTTGGATCCCTAGTTTGATTTGGGCTAGGTTCACTAATTAGGATAATTGACCCAACATGTATAGCCAGGGTCATGTTTGTGTCCTAGAGTTTAGGCTATGTCGTTAGAATCAACCACACATGGACCAGCCAACAGAAGACAACAGAACACTCAGATTTAGAAGTAAATCAAGTTCAGGAAAGTGAGCTCGACGTTCGTCGAACTCAGCTCGACGAAAGTCGTGCTGAACTCAATGAACTCAGAGTAAATTCTCTTATTTGAGCTCGACGATATTCGAGCTCAGGTCCACGAATTCTGGGAGAACAACTTCAACACTTTTAGTCCAGAATACTTTCTCTGAACTCAGGTCAACAAAGTTACATTATCAGCTCGACGAACTTGAAGCACAGAAATGGGAAGTTCTTCACAGAAAGCAGTTAGCTGATCTCAGGTCGACGAACTTGGTTCTCAGGTCGAAGAACAAGAATTCCCAGGTCAACGAACACGATTTCTCTGGTCGACGAACTTTGGACTCAGGTCGACGAAATTTGTTCTTTGTTTGAAGATTGTTGTGCAGTTCCAGACTTGGATTTTTCCCTCATTTTGTCCTTATTCTCTTGCAGTAATTCCTGAATAATCAATGTTTATATTCTCTGAATATAGTCGTTAGTAGCAGCATTGATTATGGTCTTCCTCAGGAATATTACTTGTCGTTTTTAATAGGACAGTTGGGGAAATCCATTAATGCAATATTCTCTCCAGCCGGATTTTCATTCTCCAGGCAGTCAGCATTCAATGCAGACAATTCAAACTCACTGGAGAAATTAGACAGAGACATATTAAAGATATTTTTCTCTTTCAGTCGAGAACAGATAACAGGAATAACAGAACACACAAAGAACAAGAAGTGATAGAACACTAGAAATATTCAAAGAAAAAGTTATGTCTTCATCAAGTGTTCATCATCCAGCAAGCTTTTCAAGAGATAATCAACTTCTATCTATCTACAGCTTTCTGGAGAATCTTCTCAAGAAGGCCTACTCACCCTACAAAGCTCTCCTTCTTCCTGAACTGATCTTCATCTCAGGGGGAGCTTTGACACCATCAAGAATCCACAAGTCTTCTCAGTTGCTTTGTGAAAAGAGAAGACAACAACTAGTTTTATTTGTTTTACCCCACAGTACACAGGGTTTTAGCTCCCTTCAAAAGTTAACAACTTGGTTGCAAGTCTCCTGATCAAAAGACTTGATTTGGTTTTCTGGCACCTGATCAAAAGCCTGAAGGGTTTCCTGATCTACCTAAAGCAGATCTTGTGGTGACAGGCACCTGAGCAAAAACCTGATTGGTGACAGGGCACCTGATTAAAAACCTAAGTGGATTCCTACCAGGGTGGTAGAAGAGTGCATGTACCCAGTCTTAGGGGAACCACTATAATATTCTTGTGTCGTCTGTGATGCTACTTTATTTCTTTCGGTCTGCTGATTGCTGATTAGCTTAGTTTTATTTTTGCACCTTTCTGATTACACTTATTTGTATCACTGTCTTTAACTCTGAAATAAAAATCTAAAGGATTTTAAAATACTCTATGCACCACCCCCCCCCCCCCCCCTCTCTAGAGTTAAACAGCCTAACCCACTGGTAGTATCAGTGCATACCACCACTTTCAAGCCTTGTGGATTACACTTACGAGGCTACATCAAAAGGATGATCCTGATTTGCTGCACCTTTATATTAGAACTGCGAAAGGGGAATTATCGGACTTTTCGATTAATGATGCGGGTACCTTGAAGTACCGTGGCAGATTTGTATTCCCGCGGTTGAGGATATTTGAGTTAAGTTGTGCAAGGAGGTGCATGGTTCTAGTGTTGCCTATCACCCCGATTCTATTAAAACATATAAGGATTTGAAGCAGATCATTTGATGGTATGGTATGTAGGGTGATATAGCTAAGTTTATATGAGGATGTTTTACTTGCAAACGAGTTAAGGCCGATCATAGAAGGCCTGGAGGAAAGTTGACGCCGTTATAAATTTCAAGTTGGAAGTGGGAGAGTATTTCGACGGATTTTATTACTGGATTGCTGAGATCTCCCCGAGGATACGATTCAGTTTGGGTTATAGTGGACAGATTGACGACGTGTGCTCACTTTGTGTCGTTCAATATCGACTACTCCATGAAGAAAAAAGATGAGTTATATTTGGATGAGGTCATCAGATTACATGTAGTGCCTATTAGTATTATATTAGATCCAAACACTACAAGAAAAACTCTAATTAGCAAGGAGCTAAATAACTTGCTAATTAGGTAAATTCATTGCTAATTTTAATTAGCAACGAATTTAGAAACAAAAAAAATTCCTACCTAATATCCTCCTAGCTAATTTTAGCAAGGAAAATTTTCCTTCCTATTTTGCAAGAAATTTTTAGCAAGGTATTTTATTTGTTGCTAATATTTTTATTTAATAATTCTATTAAATTAAAAATATTGTTTTATAAATAATAAAAATATATTCATTTAATTGGATATGCCAGGTTTTGAACCCTCAACCTATTCCATACAACTCATCACTCTTACCAACTAATCCAACTAATTTACTTGTTGAAAGAGACCGATATCATTTATATATAAAGATTATATATAATTATAATATTTATGTAATTTATAAAATTATAATTTTTTATAATATATATTCTTTATATTAATTTATATAACATTTATATTAACATTAATATTCTTTAAAATTATATAGTTCATATAATTATATTACTTTATAATACATACGTGAGTATATATATATGGGGAGATATCATGTGCGAGCAAGTTTGCATGCGGGCGTACGGATAGTGCAATTTGAGGGTCAAGATGATTTAGAATCGAAACGTGATCAACATGAAAGTTGTAGATCACGGCGAGACGAACATCTTTTATGTTGATCACTTTTTGATTTGGATCCATTTTGCCCCGCGATTTGTCCCCCAAAATCTGGGGCGGCGTGAGTGCTACAGTAACAATCTCGCCCCCCCAGATTTCGGAGCCCAAATCGAGGGCCAAGACGGCTCCAAATAAAACAGTGATCAACATGAAAGTTGTTCGTATCGCCGAGATCTACAACTTTCATGTTGACCACTTTTCAATTTGAGATCATTTTGACCCTTGCCCGTACGCCCGTTTGCCCGCACATGATTTTGTTTATATAATTTTTATATATATATACAATTATTATGTTAAATAATAATTTAATAATAATTTATATTAATTTATAAATATATATAGGTATTTAAATAATTTATAACAATATAAAATTATACAAAGAATTAAATATATTATTAATTTTTTTGTTAAATAAAATAATTTATACTATTTTATAAAAATATATATAAACAATAATTATATTTTATGGGAGGGAATAATTTTGTAAAGAGGCATAACATTTTTTGGACGAGAATTTTTTCTCTCAATAAATATTTTGCAACAAAAAATTTGTTGTTGTTTAGCAACATAAAATTTGCAACAAAAAAATTCGTTGCTATTTTAGCAACACAAATTTTGCAACAAAAAAATTTGTTGCTATATTTGCAACAAAAAAATTTCCTTGCTATTTTCGTAGGTAAAGTTAAAAAAAAAAATCCTAGCTAAATTTGATGCTAATTAGTATGAGATTGTTAACCCTTCCTAATTTCCCTTACTAAATGAGATTTTTCTTGTAGTGAAACTCCAGGTTCACTTCTCGCTTTTGGAAGAGTTTACATGAGGGCTGGGTACCAATTTGAGGTATTTCACCGCCTATCATCCGCAGACAAATGGTCAGGCAGAGAGAGTAAATCAGATCGTGGAGGATATGATCAAATGTTATTTTTTGTACCACGAAGGAGCATGGGATGAGCGTTTGAGATTGATGGAATTTGCATACAATAATAGTTTTCAAGAGAGTTTGCAGATGGCCCCGTTTGAGGCTTTGTATGGGAGGCATTGCAGAACTCCCTTGTTTTGGTCTGAGGTTGGTGAGGGACCATTGTTGAGTCCGGAGAACTTGGAAGAACTGGATATTTCTGTTAAGCATATTCAAGAGAAGCTTCGAATAGCTCAGGAGCATTATGAAAATAAGGCCAATCATCGAAGGACTGATTTGGAGTTTATTATTGGGGACATGGTTTTTTTGAAGGTTTCCCCGATGTCTGGTGTCAAGAGATTTGGTAAATCTATAAGTTGGACCCTAGGTATGTGGGACCTTTCAAAGTTGTTGAGTGGATTGGTGTATCGGCTTACAGGCTGGATTTGCCTGCAAATTTTCCGGGTGTTCACGATGTTTTCCACGTGAGCTAATTACAGAAGTGTGTACTGAACGACAGGCAGATTCTTGACATTGTGCCCCAGTTGGAGCCTAATCTTTCATATGTGGAAGTGTATGTTCGTGTTTTGGATACTCAAGATCGGGTATTGTGAAGGAATACAATACCCATGGTTAAAGTTTTGTGGAGGAACAAAGACGTGGAGAGCGTGACTTGGGAGTTGGAGTCAGCTATAAGGGAGGCTCATCCTCATCTTTTCCCCTGATGTTTTTGGTAAGTGTTTTCATTGATAGCCTATGATTGTTTTGTTGGTGCAACCAAAGTGATTTGGAAGTGATCAAGCATGTAGCCTCTCTGCCAACTCAATATGAGCCTATCAGGGTCGCACATAAGATTATGGAGAAATTGGGAGTTTGGATCTGTATGGTATAGCTCATATGATGAGCAAAAGGGACTGAAATATTCTAAGGCAAAAGCATTGATTGTATTGAGACCAGTCAATGCTTTCGTCGAGTTAAGTGTTAACTCGTCGAATGATGGCAGTGAGTGTGTTGAGTTAACTCACCGATTCATCGAGTATCAAGTGTTGATTTGTCGACTATCGCACTTAAGCGTTGAGTGCTTTGAGTCCACTCAGCGATTCATCGAGTAAAGGAGTTTACTTGACGAGACTGGATCTTAGGCGTTGAGTGCGTTGAGTGCACTTAACTTCTTCGTCGAGTAAAGGGTTTACTTGGTGAATCTAGCACTTAGGCATTGAGTGTATTGTATTCACTCAACGTCATTCGACGAATGCTGGCCTTTTGGCACAGAGTCCGTCGAGCAGATTTCGACGAATGACGTTCGACGTTCTGTCCTTTGGTGTAGAGTTCGTCGAGCTGAGATCGATGAATGACGTTCGACGTTCGATGTTCTGGCCTTTGGCGTAGTGTTCGTCGAGCTGAGTTCGTCGAGCTGAGTTCGACGAATGACGTTCGACGAATGTTGGCCTTTGGCGCAGAGTTTGTCGAGCTGAGTTCAACGAATGACGTTCGATGTTTTGGCCTTTGGCGCAGAGTTCATCGAGCTGGGTTCGACGAATGCCCGTACTGAGTCAAATGTCGACTTGCTGAATTCTTGAATGAAAGATTTGGGTCTTCGAATAGCGACGGGTTGTTTTGTTTATTCCCTTTAGGTATAAATAGGAAATATTAGGGCTTGAACAGTATGCGATTATTCTATCTGTCTAAGCATATGATCCATCACTGTGCGAAAAAGACGGAAACCCTAAAAGCCGATGGTAGAATTCCGCCGATCCTGTCGCCGATCCCAATCCTGATCCCGACAAGTGTCGTCGCCGCCTCTCCTATAACAGATCTAGCAGTCTGTGGAGACTCTGAGTGTCCTCTCCTGACCTAGCGCTTGTGTGACAAGTTACTACGTGTTCTCCTGATCGTGTGGATTACTATAGAGGCGTGGATATACTTTCTGCGCTCAAGACTCTAGCCGCTGTGTGGCCGGACCGATTCTTCTAGAGCATCTAGGTTGAGTTCTTACTAAATCCCTCAAAGGTAATTTTTATTACAGTATGCTTTACTTCTTGATTCATGAATATTGTCAGATCCAAACTCATTTTGGTTTTTCTTGTTCTTTTTTCCGCTGCGTTCACAAGCGTTGTGCCATCCCCAAAAACTCAACAATGGTATCAAAGGGTGGTTGCTGGCAATACTCATTATTTCAGAAGTTGCTAAATTCATGGCGTGTAGATTTGGAGATTTAGAAGTGTTCCAAATGCCCAAATCTATCTTAGATATTTCCAAGAACGCATGCAATTTCTTTGAAGCTTACTCCTTAACAGTAACCATCACTTTGTTTGTTTATGAAACTAAGCATGTGTTAGATTTTGAATCTCACATAAAGTGATGAGCTTGTCTACTGTGTAAGCGGAGTTGGTGTTGCTCATGTCCAGTGCATGTAGGTCTGAAGATTTAGACATGTTCTAGATATTCAGACATAGCCCAGTTCATCAAGTGTTGATGATTCTTGTGCACATTTGGGATGTATTTGTATTATGCATGTTGAATTTTATTTTGCTTGATGCGCACATTGGTTAAGTGTTAACCATGATTAAAGAGTTAATCAGCTATCTAAAATTTCTAAGCAATATTAAGTATTCGGATGTCTTCCGATGGATGACAATCTTTCTGCCTCGATCGATGAAGTGTGGGCTTACCAAAGCAAGGTGCATTAATCTATATTGGTGAGGGTGCGAGCGGATAATTGTGATATCCCACTATCGACATCGGGTCAAGCTTAAATGGGTGACCTCAAAGGTTGAGTGCCCAGAGGCATGGGGTTGGCATGCACCATATGATGGATGCGAATAAAGTGTTATTCACCAGCCATACAAGAATTGCATAGTGATGCAATTGGCAAACGTTGCCTACCTAAATCGCTGCATTGTGAGAGAAAAGCCAAAGCTGACTCATAGTGTTAGTAAAATATGGATCTTATCCACTAAGAGATTTTCTCGCCAAACTCTTCGAATTGATATCGAGGGTTATCAGTTTGATAAGAATAGTTTGAGCTTTTGATTAAAGCCCTAATTGAAATATAAATTGTTTTTTTTGAAATGTGGTACTAATTTGCTCTGCTCGTGTTCATGTAGAATTTCCATGGCAAGTGGTTCACACTCCACCCTATCCCTCAGAGTGATCGTGAGAAGGAGAAGCTGAGTGGTACAAATTATTTGGACTGGTACATGAACCTGAGAATTGTTCTTAGGCAGGAGCGCAAGCTCTTTATTTTGGAAGAGGTATCCCCTGATGAGACTGTCGGGAATGCACCGCGTGCTAATAAAGATGCTTATAAGAAGTATCTTGATGAATCCTTAGACGTCGAATGTCTCATGTTAGTGACCATGAACTCTGAGCTTCAGAAGAAACATGAGAATATGGGTTGCAAGGATATTGATGAGAATCTCAAGAAAATATTTCAAGGGCAAGCTCGTCAAGAGAGATTAGACGTCACTAAGGCATTGTTCCAGTGTAATATGGGAGCTCGCAACCTGGTAGGGACTCACGTACTCAAGATGATTGGGTATATCGAGAACCTTGAAAGACTAGGTTTCCCAATGGGCCAAGATTTAGCTACAGACCTGATCTTACAATCATTACCGGACAGTTACAAGCAGTTCGTATTGAACTATAACATGAATAAATAGACAAGACACTGCCTGATCTCCTAGGTATGTTACGAATTACCAAGATACACATGAAGAAGTCCAAGCTTGCTAGCCCCATATTGATGGTGCAAAAAGGCAAGGCCAAGGCCAAGGCCAAGGTCTTCAAGAAGACGAAGGTGGGACCTAAGTCTGGACTAGAGCCCAAGTCTTCTACACTGAAAAGGAATGGCTCGGGGAAAGAAGGAAAGTACCACCATTGTGGCAAGGCTGGTCATTGTAGTAGGAATTATATTTCATATATTGAGGGTCTACAAAATATAAGAGGAGGTATGACCTCCACTTCAGGTATATATGTTATAGAGATAAACCTTTCTGCTCCTTCATCCTGGGTAATGGATACCGGATATGGTTCTCATATTTGTATAAATGTGCAGGAACTAGGAAGGAGAAGAATGTTGAGTAAAGGAGAGGTGGACCTGCGCGTTGGAAATGGAGCAAGAGTTGTTGTTGTTATTGTGGGGGTTTATTGTCTTGCTTTGCCCAGTGGGCTTGTAATAGAATTAGATAATTGTTATTTTGTTCCTTCTATAACGAGAAACATTATAACCATTTCATGTTTGGACATGGTGGGTTTTTCTTTTATTATTAAGAACAATTGTTGTTCAATATTTAAGAATGATGTTTGTTATGGTGTGGCCCAAATGTTTAATGGTCTGTATGTTTTGAACTTATACCATCTGATCTATAATATTGAAAATACTAAAAGACTAAGAACAAATGACTCGAACCCTATGTATCTTTGACATTGCCATTTGGGACATATAAATAAGAAACGTATATCCATGCTCCATAGAGATGGACTGTTGGTCTCATTTGATTATGAGTCATTTGGGAGATGCAAATCTTGTTTGTTAGGCAAGATGACTAAAGTCCCTTTCACTGGCTTCAATGAGAGGGCTGATGATCTCTTGGGTATAGTACATAGTGATGTATGTGGACCCATGAGTTCTATGGCTAGAGGTGGGTTCTTCTACTTTGATACATTTACTAATGATTTTAGTAGATACGGATATGTGTTTCTTATGAAGTGCAAATCCAAAACCTTTGAAAAGTTCAAAATGTTTAAAAGCGAAACAGAAAACTAGCTGGGTAAGAAGGTTAAAGCACTCTGATCTGATCGAGGTGGCGAATACCTAAGTTGTGAGTTTCATGATCATGTGATAACATGTGGTATTGTATCACAACTCACTCCACCTAGGACACCAAAGCATAATGGTGTGTCTGAAAGGAGGAATCATACTTTATTAGACATGGTACGGTCGATGATGAGTCATTCAGATCTGTATATTTCCTTTTGGGGCTTCGCTCTAGAAACTGATGCATTAACATTAAATCGTGCTCCAACGAAAGCGGTTCTAAAGACACATATGATATATGGACTGGGAAGCATTCCAGTATGTCGTTCATTAAGGTTTGGGGCTGTGAGGCATACGTAAGACGTCAAATGCCTGGTAAGGTGGAACCCAAATCAGATAAGTGTTATCTTGTGGGGTATCCTAGGGAAACCAAAGGGTACTATTGATGCGGTTTACGTCAAGTGTACTGGTCGCACAAGTAATATAAAATGGGCTAATTTTCCCAAGTATCGATCTCTCAAGGAACACAGTAAGGTGGAGTTAATTTTGAGGAGGACTTGAGATTGAAGCCCTTAGGTCAGTGTTTATGAAGGGGGTTTTGATTGTTTGTGGAAAAAGAAATTAAAACACTAATAAACTACTCATATACAATGCAACTATGCAATGCTTCGCCAGGATGATGGAAAACTACACGGGCTGTTATACACCGAATCGCTAGGCGGATGGACGAGTAGGCTTGTGGATGAGGTGGTGAGAATGGCGGGATGAGGGTCATGAGCACCTCTTCGCTACGCACGCCACTAGCAATTGCTAGTGCGCACTGTGTGGTGGAGGATGGAAAAGGGCGCACCTCAAGCAAATAACGTGAGTATAAAATTATATAGACATGATTGTACACAAACGTATATCAAATTAACTACACTTCATCAAATACAAAGGGATCAAACTACACTATCAACAATAAAAGAACAAGAAAGTGTGAAATCAACCAGATCCAAATTCTTACTGAGGATTCAAGGAAGGAATCGTCGGGTTGTCAATTCGCGTCCTAGCTCGATCCTCAACTACATCCGGGGTAGAGGAGGCTGTCACTAACTCCCAATGACTTGTCTTCTTCGTGTCACGATCCGGTGGAGGATGACACAAACTACTCCAAGCTTGATGATGAAAGCTAGGTCAAACCCTTCTTCAAGCTCAAGGATGAAGGAGGAGGCCGAGAGGAAGCTCTTGCTTGAATTTGGCATTGAAAGCTTGCCCGGAGCTCCTCCCTACGGTGGAGGAAGAAGGAGATAGGTAGAACCCTCCTCGGAGACGAAAACGGTGGAGAAAAAGTCCAGAATGCGGAATTAGGGTGGAAACTGCGTATTTATAGATCGCAAAAATTATAATGCACACGATTAGTGGCGCACGACCAGTGGTCGTGCGCATTGTGTCCTATGATAGTGAGTATTGGCATGGCAGAAACTGGTAAAAATGTAAACAATGTACACGATCAGTGGTGCATGACCAGTGGTTGTGCGCTAAGGAATCCACTGAGCGTGAGAGTGTAAAAATGCACGATCAGTGGCCCTTATGCATAAATGGGCCCCAAACCAACCCAGATCACCCACACAACCCCTGTACCTGTAGGAAAAACTAACCATTAATATGTGCAGACATTCCAGGCAATCACAATAAGAAGTTCAATCAATAAAAGTAACAAAAATACACAACCACGGGCATATAAGTGTACTTCCTTTGGAAATACAGATTAGACGAAATAAATACGATAACGAACTAAAAGTGAAGTGCTAGTGAAAGAAAACTAGCCCAGATGAGTCCGAAAATCAGTATATAAATAGGATTCATCACACCCCCCAGACTTACCTGTTTGCATGTCCCGAGCAAACAAAATATATATAGATAGGGAAAATAAACTAACATAGAAATTGAGATGCGGAGTACCATGCAAAGTCGCATGCTCGCGCACGTAAAAATATAATACAGAAAATTTCTAAGTATACAAAATAGTTTATACTTTTCATAATGCGTATCAAGATTTTATTACTACTCAAAAATGGAATCACGGTGAATCTTACAGTCACGTGTACGGAGAAAGTAGGCAGGCCACTCAGGTGAGCATTGCTAAAGACCGGGGCTCAGGATCACCTCCAAAGAAATCCATCAATGTTGGGGACCATACGCTTGCCCGTTCATACTATCTCCACAATATTAGTTCGACTCAAGCGTGAATCTGTAGGACTTTAGGAAAAGAGATGGGTTTGGGTTTCGGTGAGGTAAACAAAGATAAATAAGAAGGCTACGCACCTAACCCAAATGAGCTAGCATAAAAAAGAATCTATCCGCTAAACAAAATAAATGCAGGTACACCACACCCCCAGACTTAATTTTTAAAACATGGGTGTGTGCACCGCCTACTCCAAATACAATCTCATCTCAAATAGAATTTTCAATTATACTTTTTCTTTTCACTTTTCTTTTTCACAATTAATTTTTATATATTTTTTCAAATCATCTTTTTTATTTTAACAATTTCCGCAAATAAAACTTTGGTGCGCATCCACATATTCACAAGGAATATCACCACATCAACACCCCAAAATGAAAATGTAAAACACTAAAGCTCGACTTGGGTGTGCGACTAGGATCGGCTATGAGGCTTTGGTGAAATAATGGTGGAGCTAAATCAAAAGAAGGTGTAGGAACAACAAGCCTAGCGAGGATAAGACGTTAGGAATGGTACAAAGCTCAACCGGGCCAAAATGATGGCCTACATCACGCTCATGCTTGACTAACCATGCACCAATGCTTCGAGAGTTGCTTGGGGCTACTTCTTAGCAACTTAGAAAGATGATCGTTCCTCCAGACTCGTGTAAAATGAGTCTAGTGATGGCTATACACATCCATACACTACCATTCGATTCACACCAAATTCACCAATTTTTGAGTAAAATAAATAGTATTTACGCAATTGGAAAAAATATAAACTATAAGCATACAGAAAAATTAAATCTACTCCAATTTCTACATGAGACTAGAGCACTCGACTAGGAGCACTGTAGGAGTCAACATTTTACTCTGTCTCACAATCCTATGTCAGCACAATAATTTTTCCGAATCATACAAAAGAAACGAGTTTAACTCGCAGCACACTAACAGCTAAGCACGTGCTCATGTGGGTGCAGTGGTGTGCGATGCAATGAACAAATCAAAATAAAATAATAAAAGCTTATAGTATGCAAATGAAATGTGCACGTGCAAAAGGTAACAAATACTGGCTCTCCCCCAGACTTAAACTAAGCTATACAGCATATGATATTGAAATTAAAATCAGGTAGAGACAAGGGGAGAGGTTACCCAATGCTCAGCTAATAAGCATACCAGAAGACGCGTGAAAAATAACAGAAGCAGGTCCGTCAAACGAAGAATCACAACCCCGCCAATACAAATTTGCCATGAATACCTATAGAGGTGAGCTCCGTAAAACAAAAGAAAAATAGACCAAATACAAAGAAATACTAAAACTAAGATAGACATTAAAAATAAAAATGCAGAAAATATAAGATAACTACTGGGGTTATTGTCCTCCCAACATGACTTATTAAATTTTATACATTTCTAGCTAATGGGCCTATGAAAAGAAAAGTGTGCAGGTAACTATTCCATTATCTGTTTCGATAACGGGTACCGATGCGGCAATAAAACAGTTACCTCTTTGCCCAAATAATCATACCTACTCCTCACAGGCACAGGAAATAGGAAGTAAGAAGAGGAGGAGCGCTGGTCCTCACTCATCTCACCACAAAATAAATCCTTGCCCAGCAAGGTATCGTCTACAGTGAGATGACAGGAGAAAGCAATTAATGGAGCTTCCACAATAGTGGAGGAATCAACCTCCTCGCGAGAGAGGATGCTATCATCCAAGACTCGAGCTGAAAGCTCCAATTCCTCCTGAAGCACCTGCGAAGACTCAACCCGCACAGGCTCAGAAATAGAAAGGGGATCAAGAAATAAAGGAGATGAAAAGCTAAAATAATCAAAAATAGGGGGATTGGTCCCGGTCTCACTCCCAGAAGGATCCAAGCATAGATCATCGTCGTTGTCATATGAGTCATAGCGAGGGGAATCCAAGAGCTCGAGGTCCTCGATGGTTGTTTGGACCTCCTCATCCGACAACGAAGTGAAAACTTCCTCATCAGAAAGGATCTCCTCATGATCCCACCTCGGTGCATCATCATGTTCCAAGGTGTCACACTCTCCATTAGAGAGAATAACGTCCTTATCCCACATTGGTACAACCTCAGGCTCTGAATCACTATCTGGCATAACATCATCAAACGACTCACTAAAAATTGAGATAGATAATTCTTACAAAGAAAGTGGAGGAACAACAATATCAAAGAAAATATGTGCGGGTTCCTCCAGGGGTGAATCCAAAAGAGGGAAAGAATGCATAGGGATAGACAGCACCACAATGTCGTCACACCGATCAGCTAAAAGTCTGATGGGTATATCCGCAGCAGTCCCCCATAGATAAGGTGGTACTACGAATACATCATCAGAATCAGAGGGGGCAGCCAATTGAGAGGTGGATGGAACGAATCGGATACCCGGTTCATCATCCTCCTCCAACTGGCACTGAAATTCTACACAATCTTTCAACACGTGTTTGGTGCTATGACAACAAAAACACTGTTTTCCATTACTCCTCGGTCATGGTGGGACCGGAGAGGAATAAGAAAAGGTGAAGGCGTAGAAGAGAAGTGACCATAAGACTTGGGTATGGTGTATGAAGTATCATAATAGGACGGTACTCCATACACTGAACCACGAGAATTATACTCACTATCTTCAGTGGGGCACTCATCACTACCATGCCTATAATCCTTGTACCATCTACAACAGATATTCATATAAGAAAACATGGTGCAACAAGAAAGAATTCACCAACAGAAATATTCTAAGCAAAAATTAACTACACACTAGCAGAAAAAAGAAAAGGAATGCCTGCAACTGAAAAATTAAAAGTAGGAACAAAGCAAAATAAGCAACAAATTCTAAAAAATAAAGCAAAGAAGAAACATGAAATGAAAAAATGGAAAAGGGTTTCTATCTCCTATCTCCCTCTCCAAAAACTCACATAACTGTATTCCCGGCAACGGCGCCAAAAACTTGATGCGGTTTACGGCAAGTGGACTGGTCGCACAAGTAATATAAAATGGGCTAATTTTCCCAAGTATCAATCTCTCAAGGAACACAGTAAGGTGGAGTTAATTTTGAGGAGGACTTGAGATTGAAGCCCTTAGGTCGGTGTTTATGAAGGGGGTTTTGATTGTTTGCGGAAAAAGAAATTAAAACACTAAAAAACTACTCATATACAATGTCGCTATGCAATGCTTCGCCAGGATGATGGAAAACTACATGGGCTGTTATACACCGAAACGCTAGGCGGATGGACGAGTAGGTTTGTGGATGAGGTGGTGAGAACGGCAGGATGAGGGTCGTGAGCACCTCTTCACTACGCATGCCACTAGCAATTGCTAGTGCGCAATGTGTGGTGGAGGACGGAAAAGGGTGCACCTCAAGCAAATAACGTGAGTATAAAATCATATAGACATGATTGTACACAAACGTATATCAAATTAACTACACTTCATCAAATACAAAGGGATCAAACAACACTATCAACAATAAAAGAAGAAGAAAGTGCGAAATCGACCGGATCCAAATTCTTGTTGAGGATTCACGGAAGGTATCGTCTGGTTGTCAATTCGCATCCTAGCTCAGTCCTCAACTGCATCCGGGGTAGAGGAGGCTGTCACTAACTCCCAATGACCCGTCTTCTTCGTGTCACGATCCGGTGGAGGATAACACAAACTGCTCCGAGCTTGATGATGAAAGCTAGTTCAAACCCTTCTTCAAGCTCAAGGATGAAGGGGGAGGCCGAGAGGAAGCTCTGGCTTGAATTTGGCGTTGAAAGCTTGCCCGGAGCCCCTCCCTACGGAGGAGGAAGAAGGAGATCGGCGGAACCCTACTCGGAGACGAAAATGGCGGAGAAAATGTCCAGAATGCGGAATTACGGCGGAACCTGCGTATTTATAGATTGCAAAAATTATAATGCACACGATCCATGATGCACGACCAGTGGTCGTGCGCACTGTGCCCTGTGATAGTGTGTATTGGCATGGCAGAACCTGGTAAAAATGGAATCAATGCACACGATTGGTGGCGCATGACCAGTGGTCATGCGCTAATGAATCCACTAAGCGTGCGCGTGTAAAAATGCACGATCAGTGGCCCTTAGGCATAAATGGGCACCAAACCAACCCAGAGCACCCACACAACCCTTATACCTGCAGGAAGAACTAACCACTGATATGTGCAGACATTACAGGTAATCACAATAAGAATTATAATCAATACAAGTAACAAAAATACACAACCACAGGCCTATAAGTGCACTTCCTATGGAAATAAAGATTAGATGAAATATATATATATGATAACGAACTAAAATTGAAGTGCTGGTGAAAGAAAACTAGCCCAGATGAGTCCCAAAATCAGTATATAAATATGACTCATCAACTATTTCTACGTACCATCCGAGGGCAAAGTGTTTGTCTCAAGGACTGGTGTCTTTCTTGAGAAAGAGTTCTTTAGTAGAAAGAAAGCTATGGTAGAACGTGAAGAAGTTCAGTAACCACAAACAGTGAATGAACCGGAATTGGAACCTGAGTTAGGACTGCAAGTAGTTGTAGCTGGAGATCCTACTCAGGAAATACAAGCTTCACGTAGATATGGTAGACCAAGGTTTAAGCCTGAGAGATATCTATTTCTCGTATCTCAAATAGGTAATGTGTTGCTTATGGATCATAGTGATGAGCCCGCAACCTACCATGAGGCTATGTGTGGACCGGACTCCGAGAAGTGTCTTTAGGCCAAGAAATCTGAAATGGACTCCATGTATGAAAACCAAGTATGGACTTTGTTGGAACCACCTGAAGGGGTAAGACCCATAGGGTGCAAGTGGGTCTTCAATAAAAACACTTACATGGATGGGAATGTACAGACATTCAAAGGCCGACTGGTGGCAAAGGGTTTTAAGCAAATTCATGGTGTTGACTATGATGAGACTTTTTCCCCTGTTGCCATGGTTAAGTCCATCAGAATTCTACTTGCTATTCTTGCGTATTATGACTACGAGATCTGGCAGATGAATGTAAAAATGGCTTTCCATAATGGGAACCTCCTCGAGGAAGTATATATAACACAACCTGAGGATTTTGTATCTCCAGGTTAAGCCACTAAAATATGCAAGCTGTAGAGATCCATTTATGGATTGAAATAGGCTTCTCGAAGTTGGAATAGTCGTTTTGGTGAAAAGATCAAAGAGTTTGGTTTTATCAAGAATGAGGATGAACCTTGTGCTTACAAACGGATTAGTGGGAGCATAGTTGTCTTCCTGATTTTGTATGTAGATGACATACTGTTGCTCGGGAATGACAAACCGACCTTGCAAGTTGTTAAGAACAACCTGGTGAACTGCTTTTCGATGAAGGACTTAGGGGAAGCGACTTATATACTCGGTATTAAGATCTATAGAGATAGATCGAATAAGTTGCTAGGTTTGACCCAAAGTACGTACAATGACAAGGTGTTGAAATGGTTCAGCATTCTTGAGTCCAAGAAATAATTCTTGCCCATGTCACATGGTGTGAGTCTCTCTAAGGACCAGTTTCCTAAGTCTTGTGAAGATAAGGACCGCATGAAGTTGGTTCCATATGCTTTGGTAATTGGGTCAATCATGTATGCAATGTTATATACTAGACCTGATGTCTCTTATGCTTTGAGGATGACTAGCAGGTATTAGTTTGATCCAGGTGAAGGTCACTGGATAGCCGTCAAGAATATCCTCAAGTACTTGTGAAGGACTAAGGATATGTTCTTCGTTTTCGGTGGAGAGGAAGAGCTCGTTGTAAGTGGGTACACGGATGCTAGCTTCCAAACTGATAGGGATGATTTAAAGTCTCAGTCAGGGTTTGTATTTTGCCTGAATGGAAGTGTTGTTAGTTGGAAGAGTTCCAAGCAGGATACAGTTTCTGATTCTACTACTGAGGTCAAGTATATCGCGGCTGCAAATACAGCGAAGGAGGCTGTATGGATTAGAAAATTCATCAGCGAGTTAGATGTAGTTCCTAGCATTATTCGTCCTGTAGATCTCTACTGTGACAATAATGGTGCAATTGCACTTGCTTCGGAACCTAGATCTCATCAGCGCTCCAAGCACATACTCCGTGTAACACCTCCCCTGTAGTGACCGTATAATATGGGTCCGGCCGGGGCCCCACAACATATGGATGCCACAGCTTTAGTATTATAAGATGATATAACTACCCACACTCAAAACTCTTTGCACAACACAGCGGAAACACAAGCAACACAAGAAGTTATCCACCACAAGAAGAGTAAAAACAATGGCCTTATGGCCTTACAACAAGTGTCCAAACTCAAATAATATATCAGTCAAGAAAGTTCATAGTGTAACAGCCCAAAGTTCGGAATCAGGAAATTTTGGGTGACATGGCCTGTGACACGGGCGTGTCCCAGGGCGTGTCAGTTGACACGGCCTGCGACACAGGCGTGTCGCAGGGCGTGTCGAGGTTGTGTCGACGATTGGGCTTTGTCTCGACGATTTTTCTCTCGACGATGCGTCGAGAGGGAGGCACACGGCCCAGGACACGGGCGTGTCCAAGGCCGTGTCGCATGCTCGACGAGTTTTATTCGACGATCGTCGAGTGTCGAGAAGTGAGTGTCGAGTGTTGAACACGGCCTGTGACACGGGCGTGTCACAGGGCGTGTCAAATTAGGCGACGAACTCTGCCCGCCGAAGGTTTCGACAGGGCGTGTCTTTGTGCCGTGTCTGGGCACACGTCCTGGGACACGGGCGTGTCACAGGTCGTGTGAAGTTTCGGGATGATTTGGGATTTTTTCATCCAGGTACACGGCCACAGACACGGGCGTGTCTGAAGGCGTGTTGGTGACACGGCCCATGACACGGGCGTGTCCCGTGGGCGTGTCACAGGTTTGGATAAGTCGGTTGACCACCGCTTGAGGCACACGGCCTGGCACACGGCCGTGTTCGAGGCCGTGTCGGGTCAAAATATGTGTTTTTGGCAGAATCGTGGCCGTCCATTCCTTCAGTCTAGATCCAAGGGCTGAAGCTTCTTCTTCTTTTTCCTTAAGGGCCGAAATCAGAGAAAGATTTCTCATTTTCTTTGGCCTTCAATTTTCTTCAAGTGAAGAGAGAAAGAGAGAGGGAAAGGAGGAGGAAGAAGGAAAGGGGGCTGCTGTTGGTGGTGCTGCGGTTTACCGGCGAGAGATCCGAAGCCAGCGTTGCGGAAGAAACGATCTTGCTAGTCTTGCAAGCTAGCTTGGAGTCCATGGCACCGAAGCGGTCGTCAAGGGTAACGACTTTTCTTCCTAGCCATGTGAAGGCTTTCATTTTTGGCATATTTTGTGATTTCCCACACCAAGAGGTGGCTGATTTTGGGAAATCTTTGGGTGGATGCTTGAATCCCCTTGTGTTAGCATATAGATCCGGAAATGGAGTACGGAATAGGCATGCTGTGTGAAGCCCATCTGGACAGGTTAGTCTGGATTGGTGATGTTGCATACAAACCGGAGAAGACTCCGTGATAAACGTGTAGTGTAAGGAGTCTACGGGTTATGCCTGCGAAAAGGAGTAGCAGGAAGTAC
This sequence comes from Platanthera guangdongensis, assembly GCA_039583875.1. Classification (NCBI taxonomy): domain Eukaryota; kingdom Viridiplantae; phylum Streptophyta; class Magnoliopsida; order Asparagales; family Orchidaceae; genus Platanthera; species Platanthera guangdongensis. Next base: position 157,199,573 of record CM077150.1, read on the forward strand.
TGGGGTGGTAGCCCAGGAAAATAGCCATGTGATGGTTTTGGGTCCAACCTGTGATTGAGGCACAGGAAGTACTGGTGGGACCAGGAAAGGCCCTTTTGTGATGCTTGATGTCATAGGGTGTCCACCTGTGAAGCGAGTCACAGGAAGTACTGGTGTGCCCAGGAAAGACCCCTGACATTTGTGCTTGTGCGGTGTCCACCTGTGGAGAAAGTCACAGGAAGTACTGATGTGCCCAGGAAAGACCCGCTGTTGCTGTGAGGAAATGAGTATAGCGAAATACCCAGGCTTGAATGCCAAGAACAGGATTGGTGAGACCGACCCGCGCCTTTGATATAGCCATGAGTACGCTGTACTCGGAGAAGGCAAAGCGATTTGAGCAACGGGGGGTGGAGGATCCGACCTGCGCTATGTCCGTCTGACGTGAGACCAAAACGTGCGGTCTGTTGGAGCGCATAGCAAGAGTCTTCGGCCTGCGCGCCATGACACAATGGGGGGCTACGGGCCATCCCGGTGTCCGAAGACTAACTCCGGCAGCACGCCATGGAATAAATGCTCAAGAGATTTACCGTTGGGTGATAACCCTGAGACGGTGGTGGGCAAGAGGTTGCCAGAACACCAAGAATGTGCCCTGAGTGCACGGACCGTTGGGCCGGGCGGCGAACGGTTATGATGGCTTGTGTGCGTGAAAGCACATTTTGAGGATATATCTTGCCATACTTGTGATCTAATATGCCTGCAGGGAAGATTACCGCTGCCCCGAGAGAAGGGGTAGGGTCGTTATAATTTGGTCAGTTGAACGCTGACCATTGCTTTTGTTTGCCACCGGTGGGTGGATTGTCCCTTTCCAGGTGCTGGAGAGCCGAGCGGATCGCATAGAGGCTGATGTTCCTGCGGGTGTTGCTGCTGCTGCTGCTAGCCCTCGAAGGCTAGCTGTGTTCTTTTGTGTGTTTTCTTTTCTTGTGGCCGGCCTGCGCGTCAATTGTTTAGGCCTCTATGTGAAAGCCATGTAAGGCCATAAGGCCAACTCTTTTGACTTGTGGTAAGACATTCCTTATATATATATAAAATGTGGAGTTTTATATTTGGACATTCATGAGGAGTTCAAGTAGTTTAGGCTTCCGCTAGAATGCTTGTGATAGGTGCGGCACGCTACTCTGATATCATCCTGTACCTTCACCGACTGTTTTGTGGTATATCCTGTGGGGCCCCGGCCGGACCTTCTAGAATATACCATATGAACGGATGGGGTTGTTACATTTTTGGTATCGGTCATCTTGGTCGTTCCCTCTCGAAGTCGTGGTCGACTTCTTTTGTGGGGTGGCGAGCACGTGTTTGTGCACACCAAAGTCTACGAATGAACTCCTGAATGTCCATGATAGGAATGCACATTTGTGTGTTTGAGGAACCTGTGTGTTCTTCTTTTGTGTTGATTGCTTGGGTACGACCTCTATTGTGTGTGTCTTCTCCACCTTTAGGTGACACGAAGTGGAGCTGGGCCGTCTGAGTCCCAGCGTTCTGATGAAAGTACGGCACCAGCCGCGGTGCCTACACCTCCACCGTCTGAGGAACATGTCTGTTTAGTTGCGGAGGCCTTATTTACCATGATCCAAGGCAAGCCACTTAGGCAGGAGCAAGCGGCTGTGAGGCCCGAACAGGTGGCAGCAAGGCCGGAACCTGTCATGGATGTGGTTCCTCGAGCGGCTGAGAAGCAGCTAACGTGGTTTATGAGCTTCCATCCGCCTACGTTCTCGGGAGCGGGAACCCCGACGCAGGCTGAGGATTGGTTATCGCGCGTCAAGCGAGTGATGACGGCGATAGGAACGGCGGAGCATCAGAAAGTTACCTTAGCCACCTTCTTGCTTGAATGAGAAGCTCGGTTATGGTGGGATGAGCTGGAGTTGCATCATTTGGCGGGTCGTCCGTTAACCCAAGTATCGATGGAAGAATTCTCCCGGCTCTTCCTAGCGAAGCACCTTCCTGCGACTCAACGGATAGCCATGGAAAATGAATTCCAAAGGTTAACTCAAGGTGATGGCAGTGTTGACGCGTACCTGCATGAATTTACTCGCTTGGGGCGGTATGCGGGTTCGATTTTTGCTGATGAGCAGAGGAAGACGAATCGGTTCTATGAAGGACTGAGGGACGAGCTGAGATTCCTTGTGTCCAGTTCTGTGAACCAAGGTTTCCAAGCGTTGGTTGACACCGCGACCGCGTTGGAAAAGGACATGAAAAGGGTGCAAGGGAAGAGAGCGTTGGTGCTGACGCAACCGGAGTGGAAGGCACCCCGATCAGGAAAACCATTTTATAAGAAGAGATGGGGTAAGAAGTCCAAGCCTAGTGGACAAGCTCCTTCCTCAGTTGCAACGGGAGCAACATCAGGGGCGACCTCAAAGCCAGACACTCGGATCTGCTTCAATTGTGGCCGGATGGGACATATTGCGCGAGATTGTCGGATGCCGCCAAAGAGTGAAAAGAAGGCGGGTGGATCTTATGCGGAGAAAGGAAAGGCGGTGGTGGATTCCTCTGCCTCGCAGGCGCAACCCCGGGTCTACAATCTTGGCCTGCAAGAGGCCATCAAGCAGAGTGACGTTGTCACAGGTATGAGTTTAGTTTTGTTTATGCTATTGTTTGTATGCTTAGCCTAGTACTCCTATGTTTGTGGTTTGTGTGTGTGTGACATGTTTGTCCTAGGCTTTGTGATGATTCGGGACACGCTGGCGCGAGCACTGTTTGATACAGGTGCATCGCATTCATTTCTGTCTCGTGAGTTTCTTACGCGGCTTGGGATACCCAGTCATCCAAAGGCAGATAGCGTCAGAGTGGTGTTGCCGAATGGTTGTTGGATGCTTGCGGATCAATCTTGCGATGTGGCGGTTCAGTTAGGAAGTCGGGATTTTCGTTTAACCGCATTTGTTTTGCCAATATCGGAATTCGATGTGATTTTTGGGATGGATTGGCTTGCGGAGCAGCATGCTATGATTGATTGCCAGTCCAAAGAAATCACGTTGGGCCAAAATACCGAACAGAAGACCAAGTTCACGGGTATGCGAGGAGTGGGCGGGACGTTGATGTCTGCACTCCAGGTAGTCAAAGCTGTTCGGAAGGGTGCGGAGTGTTACTTTGCACTAATTCAGGCTGTTGAGCCTAAGGCCACTTTGTGCGAGGTTCCGATTGTGGCAGAATTTACAGATGTGTTTCCCACGGATCTTCCTGGGCTACCACCCCAGCGGGAGATTGACTTCACAATTGAATTGGTGCCAGGTGCGAAACCCGTGGCCCGCTCGCCATATCGCGTTGCGCCTAAAGAGATGGCTGAGTTGAAGGTTCAACTACAAGAAATGCTAGAGCAAGGTTATATCCGCCCAAGTATGTCACCTTGGAGCGCGCCTGTGCTTTTTGTAAAGAAGAAAGATGGTGGGTTACGGTTGTGTATCGATTACCGTGAATTGAATAAGTTGACCGAGAAGAATAAGTATCTTATACCTCGGATTGATGAGTTATTCGATCAGCTAGTGGGCTCGACCGTCTATTCGAAGTTGGACCTGAAGTCTGGTTATTACCAGTTAAGAATTCGGGAAGGTGACATTCCCAAAACCGCATTTAGAACGCGTTATGGGCACTATGAGTTCACAGTCATGGCCTTTGGATTGTGTAATGCGCCCTCGGTGTTTATGGATCTGATGCACCGTATTTTTCGTGAGTACCTGGATCTGTTTGTGATAGTGTTTATTGATGATATCCTGGTATACTCGAAGTCCAAAGCTGAGCATAAGATTCACTTGCGGTTGGTGTTGAATACGTTGAGGCAAAATCAGCTATATGCCAAGTTCTCGAAGTGCGAGTTTTGGCTATCGTCAGTGCCATTTTTGGGCCATGTGGTGAGTGGAGCGGGCATTGCAGTGGATCCAGCGAAGATAAAAGCCATACAAGAATGGCCAATGTTATCTTCCGTGGCCGAGGTCAGGAGTTTCCTTGGACTTGCGGGCTACTATAGAAGATTTGTGGAAAACTTCTCGTGGATCGCTTTGCCGCTAACCACACTGACGCGAAAAGATCAGAAGTTCGTTTGGACGCCAGAGTGCGCACGAGCTTTTGAAGAGCTGAAGGTTCGGTTGACCACGGCCCCAGTGTTGTCTTCGCCATGTGGAACTGATGGATTTGTAATTTATAGCGATGCCTCAGGGAGCGGCTTAGGCTGTGTTCTTCTGCAGAGCGGGAAGGTGATTGCTTATGGCTCACGCCAGCTGAAGGTGCACGAGCGAAACTATCCCGTCCATGATTTAGAATTAGCGGCGGTGATTTTTGCACTCAAGTTGTGGCGAACACTACCTTTATGGCGTGAAGGTGGAGATCTATACCAATCATAAGAGCCTAAAGTATCTATTGGAGCAGAAAGAGTTGAACATGCGACAACGAAGGTGGTTGGAGTTCCTTGGGGACTACACTTTCGAGATTCACTATACACCCGGAAAGGGGAATGTTGTCGCGGATGTCTTGAGTCGGCGAGTTCCGGTTAGAGCAAATTGGTTACAAAGGCATGATGAACGTCTTATCCAGGAGATGGAGGCATTGGAGATCTATTGTGTTGACAAGAATTCCACTGCCATTGCATGTTTGAACTGGACTGAGGTGCAATGTGACCTTGCAGACCGAGTTCGACGGGCAACGGAGTTGGATGAAGATCTCTTGCGCTATGTGAATGAAGGGCCAGAAGGCAAATTCACCTGGATTGACGGTCTTGTACGGAAAGAGGGCCGTTTGTGCGTCCCAAATGTGGGGAAGCTGAGGGAAGAACTGATGTATGAAGCGCATTATACAAAGTATTCTATTCACCCCGGGAGCACAAAGATGTTCAACGATATGAAGAAGCTTTTCTGGTGGCCAGGGCTCAAGAAAGATGTTGCCCTTTATGTGGCCAAATGTCAAACATGTGCGATGGTGAAGGCGGAATGTCAAAAGCCGGGCGGTTATTTGAAGTCACTGCCGATCCCAGTGTGGAAATTTGATGATATTTCCATGGATTTTGTGCATGGATTGCCAAGATCGCAGCGAGGAAATGATTCCATTTGGGTGATTGTTGACCGGCTAACAAAAGTAGCACATTTTCTCCCGAACAGGCGGGATGATTCAGTTGAAAGTTTGGCAAAGTTATATGTTGACCAGATTGTGCGTCTTCACGGTGTTCCTCGGAGCATCGTAAGTGATCGAGATGGGCGATTCACGTCAAATGATTGGAGGCTAGTTCATCGACTGTTGGGCACGAAGTTGACTTTCAGTACGGCCTTTCATCCCAAACGGATGGCCAAACTGAACGTACCAACAGAACAATGGAGGACATGCTCCGAATGTGCGCCCTTGATTTCGGACAGAGATGGGAAGATCATCTCTATATGGTCGAGTTTGCGTATAATAACAGCTACCAGGCAAGCATTGGGATGGCACCATATGAAGCCCTATATGGACGGAAGTGTCGTACTCCCTTGGCTTGGGTAGAAGCGGGTGAAGCCCGGGTTGTTAAACCAAATGAGAGGGATGAAGCAAACTCAACCATACAGACGATTCGAGAGAGATTGCTTATTGCTCAAGATCGACAAGCAAAGTACTACAACGGCAAGCACCGGAACGTTGAATTTGCGGTTGGCGATTGGGTCTACTTGAAGATCAAGCCATTCAAAGGTGTCTCCAGGATTCGACGATGGAAAAAGTTGAGTCCAAGATATTTGGGTCCGTTTGAAGTGGTTGAGCGAATTGGTGAAGCGGCTTATCGGCTAGCTCTATCGGCGGACTTGGGTGGGTTACATGATGTCTTTCACATCTCGGTACTTCGGAAGGCCGTGAAAGATCCAGCTCAAGTGATCGCGGATGATCGTGTGCCGGTGGAGTATGGGCTAACAACGAGAGTTAAACCCATTCAGATCGAAGATCGAGCCGAGAAACAGTTGCGGAACAAGACGGTCGGTATGGTAAAAGTCCGATGGGACAACTGCGGCCGTGAAGAGCAGACATGGGAGCGCGAGCAGACCATGCGAGCAGAGTTCCCAGAACTGTTTGTGTAATCTGTAGCGAGAGTGTTGTAACATAACATTTTATACGTTGTTACATATTTCTTGCTGCTTTCTGTTGCTTTCCTATCTCTAAATTTCGAGGACGAAATTTCTTGTAGGGGGGAGGATTGTAACAGCCCAAAATTCGGAATCAGGAAATTTTGGGTGACACGGCCTGTGACACGGGCGTGTCCCAGGGCGTGTCAGTTGACACGGCCTGCGACACGGGCGTGTCGCAGGGCGTGTCGAGGTTGTGTCGACGATTGGGCTTTGTCTCGACGATTTTTCTCTCGACGATGCGTCGAGAGGGAGGCACACGGCCCAGGACACGGGCGTGTCCAAGGCCGTGTCGCATGCTCGACGAGTTTTATTCGACGATCGTCGAGTGTCGAGAAGTGAGTGTCGAGTGTTGGACACGGCCTGTGACACGGGCGTGTCACAGTGTCAAATTAGGCGACGAACTCTGCCCGCCGAAGGTTTCGACAGGGCGTGTCTTTGTGCCGTGTCTGGGCACACGTCCTGGGACACGGGCGTGTCACAGGCCGTGTGAAGTCTCGGGATGATTTGGGATTTTTTCATCTAGGTACACGGCCACAGACACGGGCGTGTCTGAAGGCGTGTTGGTGACACGGCCCATGACACGGGCGTGTCCCGTGGGCGTGTCACTGGTTTGGATAAGTCGGTTGACCACCGCTTGAGGCACACGGCCTGGCACACGGCCATGTTCGAGGCCGTGTCGGGTCAAAATATGTGTTTTTGGCAGAATCGTGGCCGTCCATTCCTTCAGTCTAGATCCAAGGGCTGAAGCTTCTTCTTCTTTTTCCTTAAGGGCCGAAATCAGAGAAAGATTTCTCATTTTCTTTGGCCTTGAATTTTCTTCAAGTGAAGAGAGAAAGAGAGAGGGAAAGGAGGAGGAAGAAGGAAAGGGGGCTGCTGTTGGTGGTGCTGTGGTTTACCGGCGAGAGATCCGAAGCCAGCGTTGCGGAAGAAATGATCTTGCGAGTCTTGCAAGCTAGCTTGGAGTCCATGGCACCGAAGCGGTCGTCAAGGGTAACGACTTTTCTTCCTAGCCATGTGAAGGCTTTCCTTTTTGGCATATTTTGTGATTTCCCCCACCAAGAGGTGGCTGATTTTGGGAAATCTTTGGGTGGATGCTTGAATCCTCTTGTGTTAGCATATAGATCCGGAAATGGAGTACGGAATAGGCATGCTGTGTGAATCCCATCTGGATAGGTTAGTCTGGATTGGTGATGTTGCATACAAACCGGAGAAGACTCCGTGATAAACGTGTAGTGTAAGGAGTCTACGGGTTATGCCTGGGAAAAGGAGTAGCAGGAAGTACTGGGGTGGTAGCCCAGGAAAATAGCCATGTGATGGTTTTGGGTCCAACCTGTGATTGAGGCACAGGAAGTACTGGTGGGACCAGGAAAGGCCCTTTTGTGATGCTTGATGTCATAGGGTGTCCACCTATGAAGCGAGTCACAGGAAGTACTGGTGTTCCCAGGAAAGACCCCTAACATTTGTGCTTGTGCGGTGTCCACCTGTGGAGAAAGTCACAGGAAGTACTGGTGTGCCCATGAAAGACCCGCTGTTGCTGTGAGGAAATGGGTATAGCGAAATACCCAGGCTTGAATGCCAAGAACAGGATTGGTGAGACCGACCCGCGCCTTTGATATAGCCATGAGTACGCTGTACTCGGAGAAGGCAAGGCGATTTGAGCAACGGGGGGTGGAGGATCCGACCTGCGCTATGTCCGTCTGACGTGAGACCAAAAATGTGCGGTCTGTTGGAGCGCATAGCAAGAGTCTTCGGCCTGCGCGCCATGACACAATGGGGGGCTACGGGCTATCCCGGTGTCCGAAGACTAACTCCGGCTGCACGCCATGGAATAAATGCTCAAGAGATTTACCGTTGGGTGATAACCCTGAGACGGTGGTGGGCAAGAGGTTGCCAGAACACCAAGAATGTGCCCTGAGTGCACGGACCGTTGGGCCGGGCGGCGAACGGTTGTGATGGCTTGTGTGCGTGAAAGCACATTTTGAGGATATAGCTTGCCATACTTGTGATCTAATATGCCTGCAGGGAAGATTACCGCTGCCCCGAGAGAAGGGGTAGGGTCGTTATAATTTGGTCAGCTGAACGCTGACCGTTGCTTTTGTTTGCCACCGGTGGGTGGATTGTCCCTTTCCAGGTGCTGGAGAGCCGAGCGGATCGCATAGAGGCTGATGTTCCTGTGGGTGTTGCTGCTGCTGCTGCTAGCCCTCGAAGGCTAGCTGTGTTCTTTTGTGTGTTTTCTTTTCTTGTGGCTGGCCTGCGCGCCAATTGTTTAGGCCACTGTGTGAAAGCCATGTAAGGCCATAAGGCCAACTCTTTTGACTTGTGGTAAGACATTCCTATATATATATAAATGTGGAGTTTTATATTTGGACATTCATGAGGAGTTCAAGTAGTTTAGGCTTCCGCTAGAATGCTTGTGATAGGTGCGGCGCGCTACTCTGATATCATCATGTACCTTCATCGACTGTTTTGTGGTATATCCTGTGGGGCCCCGGCCGGACCTTCTAGAATATACCATATGAACGGATGGGGTTGTTACACATAGCACTCAGAGTTTACCTCAGCATGCAAGCCAGACAACAAGAGTCTCAAACACACCAAATCACATAAGTAGAGCTACAAAAGAGAGAAGCACTTCATGAAGCTTAGGCCTTTCTGGCCGGCGAGCTAGCTCCTGCATGGGATCCTTGCCCTGTAAAATTTATTAGTAACGTGGGTCAGCAAAGGCTGACCTCAAACTGTGTAACAAACACATCTCCTCCCGGCCGCCCCTAACGGACCCCGGGGTACTCCTCCAACCTGCAAGTTAGCACTTCGTATGCAATATTCATAAGCAAGAAAAAGCAGCTACAGAAACAGACTTGGATGTCACACACATCATACATGTTCTCTACTGGTTGAGCATATAATAAAAAGGGCCTACTTATGCAACATGTATGCAACAACCCGGGCTTCACCCAAGGCACCCTATCACGTATGCATCTAGCACATCATCACATCACATGGGTACTCATCGTTTCCCCATCGGCATAAAGCCACAAATAAAGGGGTAATTCAATCTCCCCCAACGGCACACAGGCTGCCACATGGAACTCTTGCAAAGGCCCCACCCGCTCAAGGTCTTGGACCCGGGCTTGCCTACAAGCTCTGACGTCTCATGTCAGGATTCCAACACACAACAAACTGACTGTTTCTAAGAAGCCTTGTCGGACCCCACCCGCTCATGGCCTCATTGCCCGGGCTTGCCCCCATGCTTGGCATTCTCGTCAGTCTCACATAAGGGGACTAGTCTCGCCGGGACACTCTCCACACATGACGTGAACGTCACGGGATAGCCAGCCGACCACGGAGACATAGCCACGCCTTGGCACATCACAACCCAAGATAATTCCACCCTAGTCCCTCGTTTGTACTGCAGCGTTCCCGCGCACCAAGGAAACCATCTACAACTCATGCGGAGCTAACCTTGTCCACCAAGGAAACCATCTACCACCACAAGGAGCTAACCTTGTCCGGTTCCGACTACACGTACTCACTCGAGAAAAAGGCGAAAAACATCACCACATCATAAACGGCATCTTGCCGCAACGGAATCTCTACGAATCCTTAAAGTTCGTATGCAACATCACCGAGTCGGACTAACGATCGCGACTACGGCTTCACCCTCCATGCCTAATCCACTAACGGAGCGGATCTCTACTACAAATCATGCCGGGGACGGACTCAATCGACCCGGAGGTTCCTCTTGAACCTTGGCGACCAAGAACCCCTCTCAATTGAGTGTTTGGTGCCCAAAACTAGAAAAGAAAATGCTAAAAACATGCATCCTAAGACCAAGAGGAGAAGTGTCATTACCTTCCGACTCCTCTTCCTTGCCATGGCAAAATAGCCGGATGAAAACCTTCGCAAAGATCTAGCCTCCACGGATCTGGACTCGGCTCGCGATTTGGAGCACCGAAACCTCTCCTACAGCCCAAACCCTCCTTTACCTTCTTCCTTGCTCTCCCTTCTCTATAGAATTTAGTAAGAGAAATCTTGGAGAAGAATGAGGGTTTCCAACCCTATTCTCGGACTTAACTCCCCAAGAACAGTCCTGGACCATCAGATCCCAAAAATAAGGGAAGGAATGGCCACGATCCGTCTGAAAAATAAATTACCTGGGCCGAACACGGCCTGGCACACACCCATGTCCAGGGCCGTGTCCCCCATTCGCCGTCTCAAATCGACGTGCCTGGAACAGCACACGGGCATTCGACACGCCCGTGTTCGACCCGACACGCCCGTGTCCCAACTGACACGGCCGTGTGGTCGGACGTGTGCCTCCAGCGACACAGCCCCGAAAATAACCTGAGAAGGACACGGCCTGGGTCATGCCCGTGTCCCACGCCGTGTGCGAAGTCTCGACATTCATCGACAGCCTTTGTGTCGACACCGCAGAAAAACGTCGAGCGAAGATCATCGACCAAGCGGGACACGCCCTGTGACACGCCCGTGTCACAGGCCGTGTGCCCCAGTCTCGACACTCGACACTCGACACTCATCGAGTGAACATCGTCGACTGAAGTTCGTCGATAGACCCACACGGCCTTGGACATGCCCGTGTCCTAGGCCGTGTGCCTCTTCTCGACACATTGTCGAGCGAAAATGTCGACACCCCGGGCTGAGTGTCGACACGGGCTCGACACGCCCTGCGATACGCCCGTGTCGCAGGCCGTGTGCCCTGTCTCGACACTTCGTCGAGCGCAAAGTGTCGACTACGCAGCCAAGTCGTCGACTCCAGCCTAACACGGCCTAGGACACGCCCGTGTCCCGGGCCGTGTGCCCCCTGCCAGAAACCAAAAATTGTCCAGAAACGCAAATCGACCCTCACTCAAAATCTTGGGTGTTACAACTCTCCCCCCTTAACAGAATTTCGTCCCGAAATTACAAAGCAAAAGGAAACACAGTTAAATGGTACCTGATTCGAAGAGCTCTGGATACTCTTCTAGCATGGCTTGTTCTCGTTCCCACGAGAGCTCCTCACGACCGCAGTTGTCCCATCAGACTCTCACGAGTTTATCCTCTTTATTCTGCAACTGCCGAGTCTCCGAATCCTCTATAGCGATTGGACGGACTCGCGTCCTCAAGTCTTCCTCTATCGGCACTGATGCCGGCTCAATCACCACACTAGCCTCCACCAAAGCTTTCCTCAAGATGGTGACATGGAAGACGTCATGCAGTCAACTCAGCTCCGCGTACAACGCCAACTGATAGGCTGCTTCTCCCACCCGTTCAACAACTTCAAAAGGCCCCAAAAACCTTGGACTCAACTTCTTGAGTCGGCGAATCCGTGAGACGCCTTTGAACGGCTTGATCTTCAAATAGACACAATCACCTACCACAAACTCCAACTTCCTGTGACGAGCATTAAAATATTTTGCTTGCCGGTCTTGCGCCACCTTCATACGCTCTTGAATGGTCCGCACCAACTCACAAGCGTCAACTACCACCTCTTTTCCCAAAATTTTTGTGTCTCCCGCCTCTGCCCAAGACATCGGTGTTCGACACCGTCTCCCATAAAATCTTCGTATGGCGCCATTTTTATGCTTGCTTGATAACTATTATTGTACGCGAATTCCACCATGAAGAGGTGATCCTCCCACTTCTTGCCGAAGTCAAGAGTGCACATTCTCAGCATATCCTCCAAAGTACAGTTCGTTCTTTCAGTTTGCCCGTCCGTTTGAGGATGTAACACCGTACTGAACTATAGCTTCGTGCCCAAGCTCTTCTGAACCAGTCTCCAGTCCTTGGACGTAAACTGTCCATCTCTATCGCTGACTATACTCTTTGGAATCCCATGCAGTCGCACAATGTTGCGAACATACAACTCCACCAGCTTCTCCACGCTGTCGTCTTTCCGATTTTGGATGAAGTGGGCCACCTTGGTTAAGCGGTCCACGATCAACCAAATAGCATCATTACCCTGCTGCGATCTAGGCAAACCCATGTACAAATCCATGGAGATTTCCTAAAATTTCCATTCAGGGATTGGAAGGGGCTTCAGGAACCCGCCCGGCTTCTGACACTCGGCCTTCACCAAGGCGCAAGTTTGGCAACGATTCACATGCAAAGCTACGTCCTGCTTCAGCCCCGGCCACCAAAAGGATTTCTTCATATCCAAGTACATCTTTGTACTGCCCGGGTGAATGGAGTACTTTGTGAAGTGAGCCTCAAACATCAACTCCGCACGGAGTCTACCGAACTGCGGTATACAAACCCTTCTGTCCTTCCTCAGAATCTCATCACTCATCTCCCAGGCGCTGCTCTCGCCCGTTTGAGCCTCCAACACAAATGGTTGAAACTCCACATCCAACCGAGTCGCTTCCCGAATGCGATCGGTCAAGTCATTCTACACTTCAATCCAGTTCAACCGAGCCATGCTGGACTCGCCTCTCGCAACACATTCCAAACCAAGGGACTCTCATTCCCATACCAACCGCTCATAATGAGCTTCGATCCAATTCCCTTGCCCCGAGTACTTTCTACTCAAGGCATCCGCCACCACATTGGCTTTACCTGGCGTATATTGAATCGCCACCTCGTAGTCTCCAAGAAACTCAACCCACCTGCGTTGCCGCATGTTCAAGTCCTTTTGATCCAAGAGATACTTCAGGCTTTTATGATCCGTGAAGATCTCCATCTTTGCACCATAAACATAATGCCGCCATATTTTCAACGCGAAAATTACCGCCGCCAACTCCAAGTCATGGACGGGGTAATTCCTCTCATGAGGCTTCAGCTGTCTAGACCCAAAAGTTATCACCTTGCCATGTTGTACCAAAACGCAACCCAAACCGCATCCTGATGTGTCACTGAAGATCTAAAATCCCTCGGTCCCTTGCGATAGACTTAGGATTATAGCCATCATCAGTCTCTCCTTCAGTGCCTCAAATGCTTGACTGCACTCTTGAGTCCACACAAACTTATGATCTTTACGAGTGAGTGACGTGAGGGGTAGAGCTATCCGCAAAAAATTCTCCACGAATCTCCTATAATACCGGCTAGTCCAAGAAAACTTCGGACTTCCGCCACGGTCCTCAAAACCGGCCAATCTCTGATGGCTTCCACTTTTGTTGGATCCACTGCCACCCCATCCCCACTAATCACGTGGCCCAAAAATGCCACCTTCTCTAACCAGAACTCGCACTTGGAGAACTTTGCATACAACTTATTCTCCTGCAACACTTGCAAGACCACTCTCAAGTGGGTCTCATACTCCACTTCCGATTTGGAATACACCAAGATGTCATCAATGAAGACAACCATAAAGAATCCAAGTATTCCCGAATAATACCGGTTCATTAGATCCATGAACACAGATGGAGCGTTGTTAGCCCGAACGGCATCACCGTAAACTCAAAGTGTCCATACCTTGTACCAAAGGCAGTCTTGGGGATGTCCTCGTCCCGAATTCGCAACTGATAATAGCCTGACTTTAAATCCAATTTTGAGTACAGCACCGACCCCACCAACTGGTCGAACAAGTCGTCTATCCAAGGAATCAGATACTTATTCTTGACGGTCAATTTATTCAGCTCTCTGTAGTCTATGCACAGCCGCATGCTACAGTCTTTCTTCTTTACAAACAACACCGGCGCACTCCACGGCAAAGAACTGGGTCTGATATATCCTTGCTCCAACAGTTCCTGCAGCTGTACTTTGAGTTCTGCCAACTCCTTTGGTTCCATCCTAAACGGAGGATGTGACACCGGCCTAGCCACCGGCGCACTCCACGGCGCTCCAGGAAGTTCATCCGGAAACACATTCTTGAATTCTGCCACTACGGGCACTTCCTCAAATGACAACTGGGAGGGACGAACCTCCAATAACGCTACCAGCGCTACACCACCCTGGTTAACCGCCCACAACAATTGCATGGCCGAAATTAGGGAACAGGCCACTCCACCAAGGCCCTCAAATTTGACTTCTGCCTACCCTTTGCTCCTTAGGGTCACTACCTTAGATAGGCAGTCAATACTGGCGCGCTGCTCTGCAAGCCAGTCCATGCCAAAATGACATCGAACTCAACAATGGTAAAATCGCTGCTACCAAACGAAGTCAACTCCGTCCAGCTCCCAACAGATGCGCCCTTTGTCCCCGGTGGTCATGGATGACCCATTGGGCATGCGCACTTTCAACTTCGCGTCCGCCGAGAAAGACTCAACTCCTATTCTCCGGATGAAGCTATCCGCAAGAAAGGAGTGCAATGCTCCCGTATCGAACAATAACCTAGCGGGGTATCCGGAAACTAAAACGAAGCCTACAACATAGACATCACACAAAAAGGGTCTAAAAGTATGAAGCACAAAATTTCAACTTAAATTTTCTTCATACCTATCACCACATCGGTTTGGCGGATCGCTTCTTGCTGTCCAAGGTTGTAAGCCCTTGGTTGCACCGGTTGGAACCGAGAAGCACTCGACTCCGTCATCTTCCCTTTCTCTGCAGCACTGGGGCCGGAGCGCACAGTCTGCTCCTGCCTTGCCTCTTTCCCCGCTCCTCCTTGGGGAGAAACACGAGCTATGTGCCCCACCTTACCGCAGTTGTAACACGTCGGCGGTCCCCTAGAGTGAGAACCTCCAGGCATCCACTTGCTCTTCTCACTGGACCTGGATGTGTGAGGCTTATTCCTCCACCTACTCTCTTCAGACTTTCCATGGGATTGGGAAGGCTTCCCTTCCCCTTGCTTGGGAGTAAAACCCTTACGATGTTGGGTTTGCTCCAGATCACTTTCCAATATCCTGGCAGCCTCCACTAATTCATTGAATCCCACTCTCTTCATGGAGATGAGGGGTTGCCTCAGATTCTCCCTCAGCCCCTGGTAGAAAAGGTTATCCCTCTCTACATCATCTGCCATCGTCGTTCCCGCGTAATGACCCAAACGGGTGAACTCCTGCACATACTCGTCCATCGTCTTGTCTCGCTGCATTAAGTGCAGAAACTGCCTCTGAAGGGCCAACCGTGTAGAGACTGGAATGTAACTCTTTAGAAACGCATCACCAAATTCCTCCATCGACGGGGTGCGTCCAGGGAACTGGCGGCCGTTATGGCTCACCCACCACAACTTGGCGTCTCCTTCCAACATGAACGCCGCATACTCAGCTTTCTTTTCTTCTGGCATCTCTGTCGCCCTCAAAAGCTCTTGAATTCGAACCCACCAGTCCTCCGCATCCGTTGGCGTACCAACTCCCTTGAATGACGGGGGATGGAAGCTTAGGAAATACTTCATGTGTCGGTCTCCATGTCCGACAACCACCCTTTCCACCAAAGGCTCCACTCTCCTGGCTTCTCCTCCTGGCACGGCTGTAGCCGTATCCGGTGTAGCAGGGGTTGCTACCTAAGCTGCCGCTGTAGCTTGGGCTGCCACCATCGCTTCTGCAAGCATGCGACAGAAGTCACCCGGGTTTACACCCGTGACCAAAATACCTGGAGCAGTGGCACTGCTCGCCAAGAGTTCCTCTCTTGCTCTCGACGTACCCGCCTCGTTGCTTGCACTCTTCAAGAAAACAAGAAACAAGGAATCAGTCTCTAATCTCAAGACTTAAACATAAGGACACCCATGGTCTCGTGTTACTCTTATGTGCATAACTTCTCTATGCATTGACCTTTAATCAAACCTCGCTTTGATACCAAATTGTAACACCTCCCCTGTAGTGACCGTATAATATGGGTCTGGCCGGGGCCCCACAACATACGGACGCCACAGCTTTAGTATTATAAGATGATATAACTACCCACACTCAAAATGCTTTGCACAACACAGCGGAAACACAAGCAAGACAAGAAGTTATCCACTACAAGAAGAGTAAAAACAATGGCCTTATGGCCTTACAACAAGTGTCCAAACTCAAATAATACATCAGTCAAGAAAGTTCATAGCACTCCTAGTCTACCTCGGCATGCAAGCCGGACAACAAGAGTCTCAAACACACCACATCACATAAGTAGAGCTACAAAAGAGAGAAGCACTTCATGAAGCTTAGGCCTTTCTGGCCGGCGAGCTAGCTCCTGCATGCGATCCTTGCCCTGTAAAATTTATTAGTAACGTGGGTCAGCAAAGGCTGACCTCAAACTGTGTAACAAACACATCTCCTCCCGGCCGCCCCTAACGGACCCCGGGGTACTCCTCCAACCTGCAAGTTAGAACTTCGTATGCAATATTCATAAGCAAGAAAAAGCAGCTACAGAAACAGGCTTGGATGTCACACACATTATACATGTTCTCTACTGGTTGAACATATAATAAAAAGGGCCTACTTATACAACATGTATTCAACAACCCCGGGCTCACCCAAGGCAACCCTATCACGTATGTATCTAGCACATCATCACATCAGATGGGGTACTCATCGTTTTCCCATTGGCATAAAGCCACAAACAAAGGGGTAATTCAATATCCCCCAACGGCACACAGGCCGCCACATGGAACTCTTGCAAAGGCCCCAACCGCTCAAGGTCTTGGACCCGGGCTTGCTTACAATCTCTGACGTCTCATGTCAGGATTCCAACACAAAACAAACTGACTGATTCTAAGAAGCCTTGCCGGAGCCCACCCGCTCATGGCCCCATTGCCCGGGCTTGCCCCCATGCTTGGCATTCTCGTCAGTCTCACAGAAGGGGCTAGTTCTCGTCGGGACACTCTCCACACATGACTGAACGTCACGGGATAGCCAGCCGACCCGGAGACATAGCCACGCATTGGCACATCACAACCCAAGACAATTCCACCCTAGTCCCTCGTTTGTACTGCAGCGTTTCCCGTGCACCAAAGGAAACCATCTACAAACTCATGTGGAGCTAACCTTGTCCACCAAGGAAACCATCTACCGCCACGAGGAGATAACCTTGTCCGGTTCCGACTATACGTACTCACTCGAGAAAAAGGGGAAAAACATCACCACATCATAAACAGCATCTTGCCGCAACAGAATCTCTACGAATCCTTAAAGTTCGTATGCAACATCACCGAGTCGGACTAACAGTCGCGACTACAGCTTCACCCACCATGCCTAATCCACTAACAGAGCGGATCTCTAATGCAAATCATGTCGGGGATGGACTCAATCGACCCGGAGTTTCCTATTGAACCTTGGCGACCAAGAACCCCACTCATTTGAGTGTTTGGTGCCCAAAACTAGAAAAGAAATGATGCTAAAGACATGCATCCTAAGACCGAGAGGAGAACTGTCGTTACCTTCCGACTCCTCTTCCTTGCCATGGCAAAATAGCTGGATGAAAACCTTCGCAAAGATCTAGCCTCCATGGATCTGGACTCGTCTCGCGATTTGGAGCACCGAAGCCTCTCCTACAGCCCAAACCCTCCTTCACCTTCTTCCTTGCTCTCCCTTCTCTCTAGAATTTAGTAAGAGAAAGCTTGGAGAAGAATGAGGGTTTCAAACCTTATTCTCGGACTTAACTCCCCAAGAACAGTCCTGGACCATCAGATCCCAAAATAAGGGAAGGAATGGCCACGATCCGTCTGAAAAATAAAATACCTGTGCCGAACACGGCCTGGCACACGCCCGTGTCCAGGGCCATGTCAACCATTCGCCGTCTCAAATCGACGTGCCTGGAACAGCACACGGGCATTCGACACGCCAGTGTTCGACCCGACACGCCCGTGTCCCAACTGACACGGCCGTGTGGTCGGTCGTGTGCCTCCAGTGACACAGCCCTGAAAACAACCCGAGAAGGACACGGCCTGGGCCACGCCCATGTCCCAAGCTGTGTGTGAAGTCTCGACTTTCATCGACAGCCTTTGTGTCGACACCGTGGAAAAACGTCGAGCGAAGATCGTCGACCAAGCGGGACACGCCATGTGACATGCCCGTGTCACAGGCCGTGTGCCCTAGTCTCGACACTCGACGCTCGACACTTGACACTCGTTGAGTGAACATCGTCGACTGAATTTCGTCGACAGACCCACACGGCCTTGGACATGCCAGTGTCCTATGTCGTGTGCCTCGTCTCGACACATTGCCGAGCGAAAATGTCGACACCCCGGGCCGAGTGTCGACACGGGCTCGACACACCCTGCGACTTGCCCGTGTCGCAGGCCGTGTGCCCTGTCTCGACACTTCGTCGAGCGCAAAGTGTCGACTACGCGGCCAAGTCATCGACTCCAGCCTGACACGGCCTGGGACATGCCCGTGTCCCGGGCCGTGTGCCCCCTGCCAGAAACCAAAAATTGGCCAGAAACGCAAATCGACCCTCACTCAAAATCTGGGGTGTTACACTTCGGCGGTTCCATCTAATTCGAGAGATTGTCAATCGAGGAGATGTGAGCATATGTAAAGTGCCGACTAAAGAAAACATTATAGATCCACTGACAAAGCCTCTCGCATAGAGAAAGCATGATGGTCATGTTAGATCTATGGGTATACGATGCCTAAATGATCAACTATAGTTTGACTTGTGGATTGTATGTTTGTTGGCTGTAGTATTTCATTTGATGATTAAAAGTACTGCACACATTTCATTTTATATATTTTGGCAAGTTCTTTTATTATTTCTATTTTGATAGAGTAGTTTAATCTAATAAATGCTCTTAGAGTGTTTGCTTCCATAGGTCAAGTAGTGACTTGATGTGAGAACCTATGATTTCAGAACCTTCATTCTTAAAGGTCTCTGGTTGTTGTATCATCTTAGAAGCAAAGGGCGATGATGATACCTTTAATACTAGCATGTGCGTTGACTGATGACCCATCATTACAGGTCATGATATTGTGATATCAAGTCATCACATGAGTACTTGTTATGAACAAGTTGTACTAGACTGACCCACCGTGAGAATACTTTTTGGATTGTTATATGAATGTGTCACAAGTATGGCTCAAGTGGCAATGGTGTTTGTGGTCCTTTGACCTGAAGTCACAGCTTTCATTGAGTGAGGAAGGGCGTGCTTTAATTCCATCAAAAGTCCGGCCTTGAGAAAGTTGGATGATAAATGTAGTTATTGGGTACGTTACGAATCATTTGGATGTTTGCATGTGAGCAGAGATGGGATTTGTTCTCCTATATGACAGGAGTTGTATTCATTGGCCCCCTTGATGGAATGGGACTGAGAAATGCATGGCCATGCTTGGTTGAGTCAATATAAGATATTGGACTCAACAATCTCTGTAAGTCCATTCTATATCAAGAAACTGGGATTGAACATTTATGAGGGTGACACTGTCTATACCTCTAGTTCTATCTGGATGTAATGGACGAATGGACATGACAACACTGTAACAGTGGTCACAATGGCTTTTGAGTTTTATAAACTCTTACCATTTGGGGAGTAATGATGTATTGCTAGATGTCGCTCATTATTTGTGAAGCTTTTGTTTGATACTTTCTAGATCAAGTGGGAGACTGTTGGTGAAACCAAAGTGATCTGGAAGTGACCAAGCATGTAGCCTCACTGCCAACTCAGTATGAGCCTATCAGGGTCGCACATAAGATTACGGAGAAATTGGGAGTTTGGATCTGTATGGTATAGCTCATATGATGTGTTGTGTCTATTGATCCCAATATCCAAAATTTGTAAGAAGTCAAATAGGTCAATGACATACACTCATAATTTATTTGATTTGTGGCTTAGTTCATGCATGCAGGTAGTCCATGATTGGACAGGTGAAGAAAAATGAGTTTGGTGTTAAACTCAAAATTCATCGAGCTCAGCTTTAAGTTCATCGAGCTCAGCTTAAAGATCGTCGAACGCAGCTAAATCCAGAAAACTGACTAAGGCAAAAAGCACTGAGATAGCTGAGAAGAAGGCATTGAGACGGCTGAGACAGCTGTGAAGAATGTGTCGGCTTAACCGCTGAGACAAAACTAGCTGGATTTCTCTAAGTCTAGAAGCGTTGAGTGAAGCAGGTTCACTCAACGCTTCTAATGAAGAAGGAAGCGCTGAGACAGTTAAGAGGAAAACTGCTGAGATAGAAGATAGTCTCAGCTGTGAAGCAAAAACCGCTGAGACCGCTGTGAAGACAGCGCTGAGATAGAAACTTGTCTCTACTGATAAGAAGAAAGCGTTGAGACAAAAGCCTATCATAATTATTAAGAGGAGACCGCTGAGACCGCTAAGACAGAACTACTAAGACAAATCCAGAGAAAATTCACAAGTCTAGAAGCACTGAGGGCCAAGACAAATGGCATTGAGTGACTTAACATCACTCAACGCTTTATGGATTTCTGGAATATTTTCTAAGTCAAGATGGTGATGACCATTGCTGACGTCATCAAAGTCATCTTACATGTATCCATTGCGGGAAAGCTGCAGTGGCACCGAAAGCTTCCTTGTCCTTTTCTGAAGAAGGTGGGGCTCACCAATCCTTGGTTGGGCCCACATACAAGTGTGTCATTGATTCAAATCAACGCATATAAAAAGGAAAAAGAAAAGGGATTAGGGCAACGAAAAAGATCGAACGGAAAAAGGAACAAACGCAGAAAATACATAAAGAAAATTAGAGGCGGTTGGACATCTTCTTCTCCATCAAGCTTGAAAGCTCAAGTCCAGCAGAGATAGCCTGAAAGGCAAAGGAAGTTAGCTGAAGCTCTTCAAGATCAGTAAGATAGTTCTTTCCAGAACAGAGAAGCTGATTCATCCATTCAGCAAGCTGGTAGCTGCTCATCTATGCAGTAGAAAAGTGTTAGCTGTAGAAGAGGACTAATTCCTTCTACAGCAAGTGTGTTGGACTGATATCTGCTCAGTCCGGCAAGATAGACTCAGAGACTTATCTCTGAGTCAATTGCTTTGTTTTTCTTAAACATTATGTATTCTCTTATTGTAGGATTTAGTTAATCTGAATCTGAGTGTAGGGCACTTTGTGCATGAGGTAGGTGACTAATTAGTCACTGAGGTAGGATCCAAGTGTGGATCTGAGCTGTAGGGCTTAATTGCCTGAGGTATGAGAGTGTTGCTCTCTGAGGTAGTATCCAAGTGTGGATCTGAGGTAAGGATATCCTCCCATCCTGAGTGTAGGGCCTTGTGCCTTAGGTAGGTGACTGGAGAGTCACTGAACTATAGGTGACAAGTGTGTCGCTGAGTTATAGGCCTTGGAGGAGGCTGAGCTGTAGGTACCTGGAATGGTACTGAGTTGTAGGAGTGTTGCAGCACTCTGACAGTACGGCTGTGTGCCTGAAGCTGTAGGACTGAAGAGCCTGAGTTGTAGGCCTTAGAAATAAGGCTGAGGTAGGTGATTAGTGGATCATTGAGCTGTAGGAACCCTTGTGGTTCTGAGTTTGGATTCTGTGAAGAATCTATGTAATAGGCTGAGGGCCTGAGATGTAAGCTCTGAGGAGCATATTGTTGGAGTTTGTGCCTAGTCCAACAAATCAGTTGGATAGGTGGGAGCGAAAGTGGATATACCAAATTGGGGAACCACTATAAATCTTTGTGTTTATTGTGTTGCTTGTTTTCTTTCTTATTGCAGGATCTAAGAACAAGGTTTGTTGAGTTAGAGTTGAAATCAGCAAAGAACCAATAAAATTTTCAAAGACCTATTCACCCCCCCCAGGTGATTAGCTAATCTTCAGTTAAACAACATTCAAGTGGTATCAGAGGGAGGTTGCTTAAAAAGGATTTAACAATCTGAGTATACCTCCATGGTTAGCTATAAGATAAAGAATGGGGTCTGGTGTAAACTACAAGGAATTTGGAGCCATGAAGTTACCAATCTGGAGAAAGGAAGGGTTTGGGCTCTGGAAGGAAAGGGTCAGGCTATTCATGGAAGATGCTGACCCAAGGATCTACATCACAGTGAAAGAGGGACCTTTCATCCCTATGAAGATCTCAGTTCTGGATGCCAACATCCAGACTCCTAAGTCTTATGAAGAAATGAACAAAGATGAGCTTCTCCTTGCCTCCATGGACAAGAAAGCTAAAATATCATTGCCAGTGCTGTAGATGATTCTACATTCTATAATCTGATGCACTGCAAGACCGCCAAGGAGATATGGGACACCCTAGTTGTGTTCATGGAGAATTCAGAAGAGGTGAGGGATGACAGAAAATCCATGCTCAACCAGGAGTATGAGGCCTTCAGACAAGGAAAGTCTGAGGGCATTGCTGAAAGTTTTGAAAGATTTTTTAGAATTGTTAAATGAACTGAGAACATATGGAAGGGTCTTCAGCACCTATGAGCTGAATGACAAATTTCTCAGGTCCCTCACAAAGGAGTGGGACACAAAGATTTGTGCCATCAGGGAGATGGGAAAGCTAGCTGACACTCCACCTCCAACCCTATTTGGAAAGCTACTATCTCATGAGATGTAGCTTGCAGCAAGGAAGGAAGAAGAAGAGAAGAGCAGTAAGTCACAGAGCAAGGAGAAATTTGTGGCTTTCAGAACTAATGCTTCAACTAGGAGCAGAAGGAAGTCCTCTCCAGTCAGGATACTGCTGAGTCAGAATCTGAGAGCTCAAGGTCCAGCTCCTCTAAAATCCATACATCTGATGAGGAAAGAAGAAGGAGTGAAGAAGCTCCACAAGGGAAAGAAGAAAGAGAAGTCCCTTGTGGCCAAGAAGGAAAACACCTGGACAGACTCTTCCTTTGGGTCAGACAGTGAAGAAGAAGAAGCCTACATTGGGCTTATGGCTGTTGCTGAAGAAGAACCTGAAGAATACCATGTTGCTATAATAGGGATTAGGGGCCCTCTGTCTCACTTAGATAGTGACTCAGAGGTGGATGAAGATGAAGAAGAAGATACTCATTGCCTTGTATTGATGGTAATGACAGATGAAGAAACCAGTCAGGATCTTTCTGGTCAGACTCAGGTAAATACTAAATCACGATCTTTTATTTCAAGTCATGAGGCTGGCTCAGACTCTGAAGCTCAATCATCAAAAGATGAAGGGGATTCAAACTCTAAGGATGATGTCAACTCCATAATTACTAAGTATGGAGAACTTCTTGAGGCATTCAAGAAGTGCAAGCTACTTGCCAAGAGACAGGCAAAAGAGCTTCTTAGTATTAAAAGCAAGTGTGAAGACCAAGAAAAAGCCCTCACTGACATGGCTGCTCAAGCAGCCCAGCTCAACGAGATCATTGACACTGAGTCTGTGGTAAGAGTCTCAAATGAGAAACTTATCCAGAAACTTGAAAATGATCTCTAAATGAGAAATTGCTAGTGACCAAATTTTCTAAGCCATACATTGTGCTGCCCTTAATTGACACCAACCTTGCCCAAGCTGGTAAGAAAGAGTTGGGATTTAAGGGACCTACTAGACCTTCCAATCCAAAAGGAAAGGCAAAAGGGAAGGCACCAGTTGTGCCTCTAGCCTCATTTTCTCGTATTCCTTTTCAGAGAGTGTTGCTCCCTTCTAACAGGTATGAACATGAAAATTGTTATGGTCATTCGGAGAATGGCAGATCCACTAGTATGGACCAATGTGGCCCTAGCCAAGGTGAAAGATGCAGCCATGTGAGAGCCTTTAAGGCTGTCCATGAGGAAATTCAAATGGCCCATCCTGGACCATTTGTTTTTGGTTCCCCGGCCCTAAAACTCAAAGATAATTCTGTTGTTGTGAATCTAAATCATTCAGCAAAGATAGTGACTCAAGGTGAGTCTTCTGGCATGGCTAGAATGGCAATCTCAGATGCTATCAGATGCATGTTAGCCGAAAAGAGACATACAGCTAGTAGTTCTCAGAAAAGTCCAAAACAGCCTACTGAAAGACTCTCCTTCAGTTAAACGGTTGTTGAAAGAAGACAGAAGTATAGAGTAGCACATCACCCCACTATTCAGGGAGCAGTACAGCATAATGCTGGTCCCTAATAGAAAAGGAGATACAATATCTATGAGTGCTGGTGTTGTGGCAAAGTGGGCCACTATGTTGTAGATTGCTGGCATAATCCTTCAGTGTCCATATGTTACTAACCTGTCAGGAATTCTGCAGGAAGGCATGGTTATTTTCAGACTAATGTGAACCTAGGACTCAATAGAAATTGGGGTCCTAAGGTAAGGTAATTTATGTTCATTTCAGGTTAGTTCAAGTGTCAGTTCCCCTACATGATACTTGTACAGTGGATGTTCCAGGTACATGACTGGAATAAAGGAGCTATTGAAGGAGTTCACTCCAGTAAAGAATGGACCCAAGGTCATCTTTGGAGGCTCTGACAAGGGGACAACCAGAGGCTATGGTAATATCTCAAATGGCATAATCACCATCATAAAGTTGGCTTATGTGGAAGGGTTGCAACATAACCTCATAAGCATAAGCCAACTATGTGATCTTGGTTATGACATTTCCTTCCACAAGGATAAGTGCCACATCAAGAGGTTAAGTGACCAAAGTGTCATCTTAACAGGCACTATGAGTGGGAATGTCTATTGCTTAAACTTTTCTTGCTTAGATAATAGTTCTCCTATATGCCTAATTGCAAATGATAAAGTCTCATATTGTGTACAATGGCACAAGAAATAGCTCATTTGAATTATAAGACCATTTCTCAGCTCTTCAATTATGAGCTAGTTAGGAATGGTCCCAAAATAAAATGCTCTAAGGAGGGTATTTGTGATGCTTGTCAAAAGGGTAAGCAGACTAAGACCTCTTTCAAGAACATTGGGGCCAAGGACTCAGTGAGATGCTTGTATCTCCTATATATGGACTTGTTTGGTCCTATGCCTGTTCATAGTCTATGTAGGAAGGTATATACCTTGTGGTGGTTGATGACTATTCCAGGTTTACTTGGGTGTTCTTCCTTAGAAGATAGGATGAAACCCTTGAAACCTTCATGAATTTTGTTAGGAAAATTCAGAATAAGCTTGCATGCTCTGTGGTCAAAATGAGAAGTGACCATGGAACTGAGTTTCAGTCTGCTGCTATGACTATATTCTATGAAGAGCAAGGGATTCATCAAGAATTCTTCTCTCCAAGAACACCCCAGCAAAATGGGTTAGCTGGGAGGAAAAACAAGACTCTCATAGAAGCTAGGAGAACATTATTGAGTGACACTTCTCTCCCTGAATATTTCTGGGCTGAGGCAGTTAATGTTGCATGTCATGTGCTCAATAGGGCTTCTATCACCGAAGTCCACAAAAAGACTCCCTATGAGATCTTGAAGGGTAGAAAACCAAACATATCCTATTTCAGGATCTTTGGTTGCAAGTGTTTCATCCTGAATAATGGTAAGTCAAATGTGACTAAGTTTGCTGCCAAATCCCATGAGGGGATCTTTGTTGGGTACAACAATAATAGTATGGCATATAGAGTCTATAACTTGACAAATCAAGTTGTAGAGGAATCTGTCCATGTAGTATTTGATGAGTCATAAATGATTGACATTGAGCTGTCAAGCTCTTTGCCTAGCTCTGCAAGTATAAAACTCATGATGGAAAAGCTCTCCATTAAAGATAAATACCCAGCTATGAAAGAAGAATTTGAAGAAGGATGTTGTCTAGAGGAAGCATAGGACATTCAAGCTGGAAATGAAGACCAACCTGCTGAAGAAAATATTAATCAGGAGGAAGCAGTCAGGCTGCCCCTGTAGTCAGATATCTAAGTGAACATCCTCCAGATCAGATAATAGGTGAAGCTAGCCAAGGTGTACAGACCAGAAGCAGGAGTATCAACACAGCTCTCTATTCCAGCTTCCTGTCACAAGAAGATCCCAAGAAATTTGAAGAAGCAAATCAAGACCAATTCTGGATTGGTGCAATGCAAGAAGAACTGAACCAGCTCAAAAGGTGCAAGGTCTGGAAGCTGGTTCCCAGACCAGATGGACATAATGTCATTGGAGTCAAAATGATTTTCAGAAATAAACTTGATGAAAATGGCATTGTAATAAAGAATAAAGCTAGACTAGTGGCCAAAGGTTATAGACAGGAAGAGGGGATTGATTATGACCAGACTTTTGCCCCAGATGCAAGGTTGGAAGCAATTAGACTGTTCCTTGCATTTGCAGCCTTCTAGGGATTCAAAGTACTCCAGATGGATGTCAAGTCTGCCTTCCTAAATGGAGACTTTAAGGAAGAGATTTATGTAGAGCAGCCTCCAGGTTTTGTAGATTCTAACTCTCCTACTACTATATATAGACTTAGAAAGGCTCTTTATGGGCTCAAGCAAGCCCCAAGAGCATGGTATGAGACATTGTCTACCTTACCTATTGAGAAAAATTCTCAAGGGGGAAGATAGAAAAGACCTTATTCCTAAGGGAATCTAAGGTCAAGATCATCCTAGTCCAGATTTATGTTGATGACATAATATTTGGCTCTACTGATGACAACCTCTGCAGGAAGTTTGTAGAACTTATGCAGGGGAAGTTTGAGATGAGTTGTATGGGTGAACTGAAATTTTTCTTTGAACTCCAAGTAAAATAGACTGATGATGTTCTATCCATATCCCAGTCAAAGTTCACCAGGGAGATAATCAAGAAATATGGCATGGAGAATGCTTCCCCCATAAGAACTCCCATGAGCTCAAGTATGCCTTTAGGCAAAGATGATCCAGGGAAGCCTGTTGATCAAACATTGTATAGAGGTATAGTTGGCTCCCTTCTCTACTTCCTGCAAGTAGGCCTGACATTATGTATACAACATGTATCTGTGCTAGGTATCAGTCCTGCCCTAAAGTATCTCACTATACTGCTGTGAAAAGAATCTTGAGATATCTTAAGGGCACCCCAGATCTTGTCCTATGGTACCCCAGGAATGGGGAATTTTAACTAACAGGCTATTCAGATACATATTTTGAGGTTACAAGGAGGACAGAAAGAGAACTTCAGGCTCCTGTCAATGTCTAGGTGGAAGGCTTGTCTCTTGGAGCAGCAAGAAACAAACAAGTGTTACAATATCAACAGCAGAGTCAGAGTATATATCAGATGGAAGCTGTTATGCTCAGTTGTTGTGGATCCAACATCAACTTCAGGACTACAATATTTAGATAAGTAGAACTCCACTCTTTTGTGATTCTACTAGTGTAATTTCTATAGCTAGGAATCCTGTCTCCATAGCAGGACTAAGCATATAGAAATTAGGTAGCATTTCATTAGAGAACATGTGGAAAGTGAAGACATCTCCCTTGAGTTTGTCTCCACAGACAAGCAAGTGGCTGATATATTCACTAAGCCACTAGATGAAGCCAAGTTCAACACCTTCAAATTTGAATTTGGTACGTTGAATCTTGTGTAGCTTCAAGTCTCTCTTCTACCATATACTGCACTGTCCATTTTGCATGTAGTACAATCTCTTTCTCCAGATACTGAAGATGGTGTGCAACTGTGCGAACAGAAAATGGAAGTCCAGAAAATGGACAAATAGAAATTTTTATATTCCAAATAAGGTATCAATTACATGGTATAGCCTCCCTTTTATACAATGGAGGAGATGAGAGAGATTACAAATAAACAATGTGGGACTAAAAAATATCATGTACAAGCGGTTTAACATAAAAACAGGTCGCCAAGCCGTGTGGTTTGGTGAATGGGCGAACTGCCCGGCAACCATAAGAGAAAGATACCAAGCCGCCACACTAGACCGCCAGGTCGCCCGGTCTCCAAGTCGTCCTGGACATATTAACAAACCGCCAGAGCACCAACAGCACCAGGACAGCAACAAACCACAGGAAAGAACCCGACAGACCGCCCGGACTGCAACCCGCCATAGTCAAACCGCCAGACCGCCCGGTCTCTAATCTGCAACACTCCCCCCTCAAGTTGGAGCATATATATCGATCAAGCCCAGTTTGTCGCAAATGTGATGAAAAGAGGTGGATACTGGCTTTGTGAAAATATCAGCCAACTCTTTGTCGGAGATGACGAATAGAGTACAAATTTGTTCCTTCAGAATCTCCTCTCGAATGAAATGGCAGACAACTTCTATGTGCTTGGTTCTCTCATGGAAGATCGGATTTTTAGAGATGTATATGGCGGCTTTGTTGTCACAAAACATAGGTAGAGGATGGTCGTAGACCTCTCCTAAGTCAAGCATAAGAGCTTGTAACCACTTCAGCTCACACGTGGTTGATGCCATACTTCGGTATTCTGCTTCTGCATTGGAATTGGACACTACCGACTATTTCTTGCTTTTCCAGCTCACAAGGTTCCCCTCCCCCCCCCCCCCCACAAAGGTGCAAAAACTAGAAGTAGACTTGCGATCTCCTTTGTCATCGGCATAGCTGGAATCAGAGTACGCCTCAACCCTTAAATGGCCATTCTTCTGAAAGAGAAGTCCTTTCTCGGGAGCTGATTTAATATACTCCAATATCTTCAGGGCCGACTGTAAATGGCACTCCCTAGGAGCTTGCATGAATTGGCTAACCTTGCCAATAGCATAGGCAATGTCCGGTCTGGTTACTTTGAGATATATGAGTTTACCAACTAGACGTCTGTACCTCATAATATCAGAAAGAAGAGGAGAGTCATTTGTCCATGTTTTATCTTCTCTAGTCGCCATGGGACATCGGGCAAGTTTAGCCCCAGTTAACTCTGCCACTTTTGGCAAGTCAAGAGCATACTTCCATCGGGATAGGACAAGAGAAGCGGGCTTCCGAGAAATTTCATTCCCCAAAAAGTATTTTGTAGAACCCATATCCTTTGTAATCAGGTGTTGCTGAAGATGCTTCTTGGTCAAGATTATCCCAGCTTAGTCATCTCCAATGAGAAAAATGAAATCCACATATACTGCAAGCACCACTAGGCCCAGAGAAGTTTTACGAGTAAATAGGGAGTGATCAGCAAAACTCCTCGTAAAACCAACAGCAGCCACAATCTTGCTAAACTTGTCAAACCAAGCGCAAGGACTTTTTTAGGCCATAGATAGCCTTCTTGAGCTGACAAACCTATGTCTCCCCAAAGCAACATCCCCAGAGGTTGTTCCATGTAGACATCCTCTTGAAGATCCCCATAAAGAAAGGCATTCTTCACATCCAGTTGTGAAATGGGCCAATCTCTGTTGACAGCCACAAAGAGAAGGACCCGAATAGTGCTGAGACGAGCAACTGGAGAGAAGGTGTCAAAGTAATCCACGCCATAAGTTTGGGTAAAGCCCTTGGCAACAAGTCGAGCCTTGTAACGATCCACACTGCCATCGGGGAGGAATTTCACCACAAAAACCCAGCGACAGCCAACAACATCGGTGCCAACAGGAGGAACTAGGGTCCAAGTACCCCGTTCTGTGAGAGTAGCAATCTCATCATCCATGGAAGCCTTCCAATGTGGAATGGCAAGGGCCTCCTGATAGGAATGAGGGGTGGAAGTGGAAGAGATAGCCAGTGCAAAATCCCTGCGAGCACGCCTCAGACGATCAATTTGGTCTTTGAGGTTGGCCCTAATGGGTCCTTGGTGACCCATTGGCCTCCCCTAAGTCCTAGGTAGGGTTGTCTTGGCCCTTTGGAGGTCACTTGACCCTTATGTAGGGCACTTGACCACTTTAGGGCTAGAGTTGACTTTTGTCAACTTAGCCTTTTTGGTTGGTCCCAATGGGTCCTTGGTGACCCATTGGTCTCTCATTAGGGTTATGAAGGTATGTGTGGGGTCCACTTGGCTAAGGGAACTTCAATTGGCCCTTGTGTAGGTCAGTTTGACCCATTTAGGGTTAGAGTTGACTTTGTTCAACCTAGCCCCTTGGGTGGGCCCCAATGTGTCCTAGGTGACCCATTGGCCTCAATCTAGGGTTAGGAGGGCTTGGGCGGGGTCCACTTGTCTAGGGTATGGTCAATTGACCCTATGTAGGTCAGGTTTGACCCAATTAGGTTTAGAGTTGACTTTGGTCAACTTAACCCTATTGACTGCCCTCCATGGGTCCATAGTGACTCATTGATCCCACTTTTGGTCTAGGAAGTCCCTGGTAGGGTTATTTGGGCTTTACTAGGGCACCTACCCTTAGTTAGGGCACATTGCCCAATTTAGGCCTAAAGTGGTTCTAGGTCAACTTGGCCACCCTGGGTTGACTTCAATGGACCCTTAGGGCTCTACTCGACCCTACAATGGGTTGATGAGACCATGGTGGGGTCTTGGAGTCTTAGTGAATCCCTAAGGTCAAACACTAGGTTTTGTGATGAGGTTGTGCCATAAGCAGACCAAGGTGATTCTCACCTTGGCCTTCTATCACTTGGCCCTTTTTAGCTTCCTAGGATTTTGTCATGACCTAGTCATGGCCAAAACCACTCTTAGGGGTCTAGTTGGAAATGGGATGTTACAAATTCCAATAAACAAAATAAAGATTTCGTCCCCGAAATCAATGTTAAGCCTACGGGAATTTCTATCGAAGAAAAGGAAACTTGTAACATCCCATAAGAAGTGAAAGATTACATCTCAACGCCATGTTTGCTAAGTGGAGTTTAAAGGGAAACCTAAATCTATGACCAATTCGCCAAATTGGCAAAGCCAAGATCCCAATAAACAAAATATTAGCCTCTACTCTTCCTAGAGCAGCCCTACTAGTTTAAAACAGGAAAGTAAATTGAACATCTTGAGAGGTTGTGAGGTATACCTGACTGAACAACTTTGGATACTTTTGTCGCATCAGGTCCTGCGGTTCCCAGGTATGCTCCTCCTGGCCGTGGTTTCTCCACAGAACCTTGACTAACGGAACCTTCTTGTGACGCAAGATCCGTACTCCTCTGTCATCGATCCAAACCGGCTCCAAGTGAACTTACCGGTCTGAAGCTACCGGTCCATCTGTGGTCGAAATCTGCTGCTCCGGGCGTAGTAGAGCCCTCCTAAGCGAAGATATATGGAACACGTCGTGTAAGCCTGTCAGTTCCGGTGGTAACTCCAGCCTGTAAGCTAGGGGTCCGATTCGCTCCAAGATCCTGTAAGGGCCCATATACCTATTATTGAGCTTCTTCTTCCGACCGCGCACCCGTCAAACTCCATGCATGGGCCAG
Source organism: Platanthera guangdongensis (assembly GCA_039583875.1). Taxonomy (NCBI): domain Eukaryota; kingdom Viridiplantae; phylum Streptophyta; class Magnoliopsida; order Asparagales; family Orchidaceae; genus Platanthera; species Platanthera guangdongensis. The sequence continues at coordinate 157,230,524 of CM077150.1, forward strand.
ATCTTCAAGAAAACCCGATCTCCCACCTGAAACTCTACCTGACGGTGTCGGGCATCGTAATACTTAGCCTGTCGGCTCTGCGCTTCCAGCATTATGTCCTGTATAAGTCTCACCTGCGCCTCGGTGTCTTCGACAAAATCTAATCCCAATGCCTTCGGATCCTCATCCTGAATCCATGAAAGCAGAGTCCTACATCTCCTTTTGTACAAGGCTTCATAAGGAGCCATCCCTATGCTGGACTGGTAGCTGTTGTTATAGGAGAACTCGACCAGTGGTAAAAGCTTCTCCCAAGGTTCGTTTCGATCCAGAATGCATAGCCTTAGGAGGTCCTCCAATGTCCGGTTGGTGCGTTCCGTCTGCCCATCCATCTGGGGATGAAATGATATGCTGAAGGTCAGCCGCGTGCCTAAGTAAATCTACACGAATCTCCACTCCCTGGATGTGAACCGGCCATCCCGATCTGACACGATCGTCCTGGGCACCCCGTGGTAATGAATGAACTGCTCTACGAATCTCTGAACTAGTACCCCAACCGAGTCATCTTTTTTTGATCGGAATGAATCTGGCCACCTTCATCAGCCGATCGACGATGACCCAAATCGAATCGTTTCTCTGGCACCACGTTCGCTTTCCCGGGATGGTAGTGCATGGTGTACTGGTAATCCGACAGGAACTCCACCCAACGTCTCTGTCTGATGTTGAGTTCCTTCTGTGTGTCCACATATTTCAAATTCTTGTGATCTGAGAAGATGTCACAGTGAACCCCATAGAGGTAGTGTCGCCAAATATTCAGAGCAAAGATCACTGCACCCATCTCCAGATCATGCACCGGATAGTTCTTCTCATGTATCTTCAGCCGTCGGGAGGCGTAGGCTATTACGTGCCCGTTCTGCATCAGAACGGCACCCATCCCCTGGTAGGAGGCGTCCGTGTACACCTGGAATCCCTCCCTTCCCGACGAAGATCGAGAATGGAAGCCGAGGTAAGCCGACCCTTCAACTCCACAAAGTCCGTCTCGCACTGTGGCGTCCAAATGAAAGGGGATTCCTTCTTCATCAGGGATGTAAGATGGAGTGCAATCCGGGAGAATCCTTCGACGAACTTTCGGTAATATCCGGCAAGTCCCAGGAAGCTCCGTACATCCGTGGCTGTCTTCAACGGTGGCCAATCCTGAACTGCGTGAATCTTGGCCGGGTCTACTGCCAACCCAGCACCTCTGATGATATGACCTAAGAAGGCCACCTCCTTTAGACAAAACTGGCATTTGCTGAACTTCGCATACAGCTGGTGTTCCCGTAGCCTCTCTAGAGTCAAAGTCAGGTGTTGTGTATGCTCCTTCTCCGTACTTGAGTAGATGAGGATGTAGTCAATAAATACGATGATGAATACATCCAAATACTCCTTAAATACCCTGTTCATGAGGCTTGTAAATGCTGACGGCGCATTTGTGAGCCCGAAGGGCATCGCTGTAAACTCAAACAGTCCGTACCTACTACTGAAGGCGGTCTTCGGAATGTCCTCCTCTCGAATCTGTAGCTGGTAATAACCTGACCTCAAGTCAAGTTTTGAGAAGAAATGCGCTCCTTCCAGTTGATCGAACAACTCGTCAATCCGTGGCAGTAGGTATGTATTCCGGACCGTCAGTCTGTTCAGCGCTCGATAATCGATACACAAGCGGAGACTTCCGTCCTTCTTTTTGACGAATAGTACCGGGGCTCCCCACAGTGAAGAGCATGGCCGGACAAACCCTGCCTCTACTAGTTCCTGCAACTGACTTCGGAACTCTGTCAACTCTTTCGGGGTCATCCGGTAAGGGGCCCTAGATGCCAGCTTGTCCCCCGGCACAAGCTGTATCTGGAAGTCCTGCTCTCGGTGCGGAGGTAGTCCTGAAAGTTTCTCTGGAAAGACGTCAGCAAACTCTCGCACCACCGGGATGTCTGTCACAGACTCCTTGGCCTCCGCCATCTCAAATAGAATCTGATAAACCTCCTCTCCTTGCATATGGGCCTTAACGGCCTGTATTGAAGATAAGATTATACGAGAGGCAGGTCTTATACCTTCGATGACAATGATAGAGTCCTCGTGACTCACGGTGATCCTCTTTGCTTGGCAATCAATCTGGGCATGGTTCCAGTGCAACCATGTCATGCCCAGGATCAGCTCGAAGACTGGCATCCTTAGGATCGTTGCTGGAACTTCGAATAACTTTCCGCCAATCTCCGCCTCCATGTTGCAGTGGGTAGAGGTGAATAGCTCTGATCCATGGGGTAAACGTACCCTCCTCATCATGCCTGGGAACCGCTCCACACCTTCCAGCCCTTCTACGAAGGCTTCCGATACAAACGAGTGCGAAGCACCCGTGTCGAACAGTGTATAGGCGGGTTTGCCGCTGATGAAGACTATACCTGGGGCGATTAAATGTCCTAGGATTCTATAACGAGTTCTCTTTCCTATTTATTCTATCTAGTGCAGTTCTACAAATTTGACAACTGATAAAGGGAATTCTATTTAAATAATTAAACATCTTGCAGTACCTGCTATGACCTACTCTGGGTTCCGAGGCTGCGCTAGGTCCAAAGCATACACATGCTCCCTTTCTTGTCTACGATCCCCACCCTGGTATCCACATCCTCGGCCATGACCTCGGCCTCCAAGATATTGCGCTGGCTGGGCAGCCAGTGGTGCTGGTGGGGATGCCCCCCTCATGGGGCAGTTCCTCCTGATGTGCCCCACCTGATGACAATTGAAACATTCTGGCGGGGGATATGTTATTCCCCCGGGTCTCTGTCCCTCCCGTGTCTGAAGAGGTGGTGGAGCCACCACCACTGGCTCCCTTGTCTCCTGTCTTGCCTCCTGACGAGGCTGGTCCTTGACCCTCCTCCCATCCGTGATAAAGGCTCGTCTCTGATCATTCCTTGCTCCTCGACCCTGATCCTCCGCTGGCCGTTTCCGACCCTGAGTAGCTTGCCAATCAGCCTCTATCCTTTTTGCCATCTCTAGTATCCGGGAACTGGGCCCGTCGGATACAAAGAGTAGAGTCTCCCTCAGCTCCTCTCACAGGCCCTTGTAGAACCTTTTGGTATATCCTGCCTCGTCTAACTGATAAGAGTCCGCAAACCGGGCTAGATGGTTGAACTCTCGGTGATACTCCACCACCGTCTTGTTCCCCTGTCTCAACTGCAAAAATCTATCCTCCAGCTCATCCTTGACCGACTGCGGAACAAAGTGTCCCAACAGCGCGCCCCCTGAACTCCTCCCAAGCAATCTCCGCAATCTCCCTGTCAACAAATGTCGTATCCAGCGAAGTCTTCCACCATCTCTTGGCATGGGAATCCAAGCAAGAGACAACCAAGGGCACCCTCTCCTCCCAAGGGCACCTTATCTCGGTCAGCATCTCATACATAATTTCCAGCCACTCCTATGTTCGAAGGGCCGACTCAGTCCCCAAGTAGGATGGGGGAGCAAGTCCTCGGAAAATGCTCAGCCAGTTGGCCCCCGGGTTTGGCTACGGAGCCGGAACCTGTTGTTCCCTAAACGCCTCCAGAATAGCTGTCAGAGTCTATCCCATTTCTGACTGTAGTAATGGAGTGGGGACCGGGGGAGGTGGTGCATCACTCAGAGTCTACTGGACTCCGCCTTGTGGCGTAGGCTGTGCTGGGGGCTGCGTAACAAAAGCCACAGTAAGTAATCGACTCTAACCTAATTAAAAGTGGACGATTTACATGTGATCCCCCATATGGGCACACCACTGCTTCCGCTGCTTAGTTTGTCCCCAAACTAAACCCGTGCGGGGGTGACCCAGGGGTTGTGGACTGCTACTTGTCGATCGAGGTTTCCTCTCATACCACTTGTAAGACCCCTTTTTTTTCTTTTTAAAACACCGGGGTCTTAGGCCAAGAATCGCCGCTTTGCGGTGACACCTTCGCACTCAGGAAGGGCATCAATACAAAATGCCGATCATGCTGGCCAAATCGATCACAACTGTAGCAAAATAGTAAAACATGTCCACAAAAATCACATATATATGTAAATAATCTCCACGAAAGGAGTGTCCACAGATACACAAAAATATAAGATCTTGGGCTCATGCCCAGTACATCATGTCCTCACTACAAATCTCTCATCGCGGAAGCAAACTAATACAACTACTAGTAGCGATCAGGACTCACAGTCCCTGTCATCTGAACTCCGGTACTAGACTCGCCCATCTCCATGTGTGCCGACCTCCGGGGCTGCTCCTCTATGCTGTTCTCCACGTTCCCCTAAAATGATGTGGTTCGAAAACTGTTAGTCTAAAGGACTAAGTCCTATCATCCCCCGCCCCTTCCCCCATGGCCCCTAGGCACAGAGCGGGGAGAAGGAAAGGAAAGGACAAGAAGGTGGAGAATAGCAAATAATCAGGTGGCAGCGAAACTAATCTAGCAGTTCTACAGTATGTATAGCAGCAAAATAGGTATGAAAAACTGAATTAGAATGTAACCTTAACTTATATGAAAATACATAAGCTAAGGAATCTTATGCAGGGCTCCTATCGTATAAAAAGTCCCATACGGATTTATACGATAGGGTGTCAGTTTTCTAGCAAGCATAATATGTAATATCAAATAAAACCTTTAACTTATAAGCACGCTTGCGCGAACTTGTAAACTAAGGGGTCGTCTTGCAGGGCCTATTGTATAGAGCGTCACATACCACTTATACAATAGGTGTCAGGATATATGCAATGATTATGCTATGTAATACAATTATGCCATGATGTGAACATGCAAGTGCAACTCACCCACTCGACTTTGTGTACACAGACCTTTAGTTCCCCCTTTCTGGTGCCTAACCTCCCAGGATACCTCCGTAGTGGCAAACGAAAGTGGTGGGTTGGGCCTCGCCCACCTCTAAACTGGTAATTGCACTACCAGTCAGAACTATCGTACGCCTCAACACTGGTGCACAAAGAGTAGCGCCTGCGCAATCTTGCCGGCTGGCGCACCGGACTTTATTTGGCCAAGTGCTAAACCACACTCGCCGAGTCAACGTGTTGGCGTCGGTGCATCGACCCTCCAACACCGAAGACCCACCACCTTTTCCTTTATGCACATGCAATCTTATGTATCAGCTACCGAGCCAAAGCTCCCCGTACAATCCCGTCCGTCATAAACAACAACCGAGCCAAAGCTTGCCGGGCCAACCTGCCCATCACAAACCATTACCGAGCCAAAGCTCGTCGGGCTAACCTGCCCTTTTACCAAACCACTGGGATTACTGCCCGAGTGCCCCAACCTATCTCCCCGAGTTATCGAGGTGTGAGAAAGTGAAACCCTAGACTTACTAGCTACCCTTAAATGTTTCAGTGCAATTGTTTTAAGAGTCCATCCCTGCTAAACTATTCTAGCCCTAAAATATTTGTGACCACTTAAGGACTAGAGAGGTTAGGGTTATTGTGGGCCCTAACCCTTTCCCAAAATCACTTATATAGTTTTCCACAAGAGGGTTTTATCTCTATCCTAGCTACTCCTCCCTACGAGCATACGAACTTCTCAAGATCGTTCAAGGTGATTTTGACCCTCATACACCTTCACCAAGGCACTAAAAGCCCTAGGCTCCTTAGGTTTTACAAGAGGGTTTTATGGAATTCCAAGATCGTTCAAGATCTTAGGGCAAACCAATTCCAATCTATCCCATCTTTAATGATAGGGTGAAATAAGCCATACCAAGCCAGTGGCACCAATCCCAACCTCTGTTGAGGTGATTTGGCCACTCAAAACCCAAAATACACATTTTAACCGAAATACACTTTTTAGGGCAAAGCTAGGGTTTGCATGATTTCAGTTCAAACCACTTACAAATGTGATAAAATTTTAACCAGAGATTTATATTGATCCTAAACACCTCTCACCAAAATTTGGATGAGTTTGGAGGTCATTTGGCCCTTAAATTAATTAACCATAGATAAATTGAATATTTTCCAAAACTATAGAAATATTGTCCACAAAAATTCCTATCTTTGGGCAACACCTAGATATGGTCTATGGGGACTCCCTGGCAAAATTGCAATTAATTTGGACCAAGTATGAAGTGTGGGCACTCAGTTTAATGTCTGTCTAGCCCTATGTGTACATCTCACCAAAATGAGTGTCCTGGTCAAACCAGGCACCCAAATTGGTTCAAACTAATTTTGTATTAAAGTAGACTCCCTGGGCTACACTTTGTATGTTGATTGACATTTTATGAAACAACATCTATATATTTTTAAAAATAAGAAACATTAAATACAAAAGGGTGTGACATAATTTAAATATCTGAATTTATTTCTTATAGTATATTATCATATATAGCACGAATCTTGACGCAACAGTCGACGACATCCCTTCATCTTCCACCTCTAGCCGACTGTTCCGATTCATCCCGCCTGGAGATTCTTCTAGCCGCGTCGCCGGCGATCCGGCCACCTCCCCAGCCGGCCACTGCCACCACCACCTCCGTTGAGGTGGTAGCTGTCGCCAGGAGGCGGCTTGGCCGTCGGAAACCCCTTTTCTGGCGATCCCGAGAAGTGAAATTTCCTGGAAAATCCAGGAAAATTTGAACTGGTATCGGGCTCAATTGAGCCCGAACCTTGGCCCTAAAGGATGCTATGATCTACCCACGAAGTAAGGAGAGGAGGAGGACCTTGCTGGGCGGCTGTAGCCTTGTCGATCGCCGGGAAGCCATTTTGGTGGTGGTTGGATTTCTGCAACAGCACAGTGGAATTGCTTGGCTCCTTCAGGTAAGTGGTGGAAATGGCTCCTTGGAGTCTATTGAAGGTTTTAAAAAGGAGAAATGGGGTGGTAGGTGGCTCTAAGCTGCTTTGCCATTACTGGCCTTTAGTCAACAATGGCAGCCATGGTTGGTGGGGGATGAGGCCTGGCTCCAACTACTCAATGATCAGCTGGTTGCACTCCTCTGGTCTTAGGGAATTGAATGGGGAAGGTTGGGGGAAAGGGAAGGAGGAGCCTAAGGTCTTCCTCCATTACTCCTTCTCTTTCTCTCTCCTTCATTTGGATTTCCTCTCTCTCTCCTACCTACCAAGCTGAAATTGACTCCTACCTAATCCAATGGCTGCCCACATGTTTATTTCATCCATTAAATCAAGGTTAGCCCAAGTGAATTGGGCTTGAGCTTGAGTTAGCCCATTTGGGCTAACTTGACCTAAACTTTGACCATGGTTGACCTTGGTCAATTTGGTCTTTGAGGTTGGCCCTAATGGGTCCTTGGTGACCCATTGGCCTCCCCTAAGGCCTATATAGGGTTGTCTTGGCCCTTTGGAGGCCACTTGACCCTTAGGCAGGGCACTTGACCACTTTAGGACTAGAGTTGACTTTGGTCAACTTAGCCTTTTTGGTTGGTCCCAATGGGTCCTTGGTGACCCATTGGCCTCTCACTATGGTTATGAAGGTATGTGTGGGGTCCACTTGGCTAAGGGAACTTCAATTGGCCCTTGTGCAGGTCAGTTTGACCCATTTAGGGTTAGAGTTGACTTTATTCAACCTAGCCCCTAGGGTGGGCCCCAATGGGTCCTAGGTGACCCAATGGCCTCACTCTAGGGTTATGAGGGCTTGGATGTGGTCCACTTGGCTAGGGTATGGTCAATTGACCCTATGTAGGTCAGGTTTGACCCAATTAGGGTTAGAGTTGACTTTGGTCAACTTAACCCTATTGACTTCCCTACATGGGTCCATAGTGACTCATTTATCCCACTTTAGCTCTAGGAAGTCCCTGGTAGGTTTAGTTGGGCTTTACTAGGGCACCTACCCTTAGTTAGGGCACATTGCCCAATTTAGCCTAAAGTGGTTCTATGTCAACTTGGCCACCCTGGGTTGACTTCAATGGACCCTTAGGGCTCTACTGGACCCTAAAATGGGTTGATGAGACCATGGTGGGGTCTTGGAGTCTTAGTGAAGACCTAAGGTCAAACCCTAGGTTTTGTGAAGAGGTTGTGCCATAGGCAGACCAAGGTGATTCTCACCTTGGCCTTCTGTCACTTGGCCCTTTTTAGCTTCCTAGGGTTTTGTCATGACCTAGTCATGGACAATTCTCACCTTGGCCTTCTATCACTTGGCCCCTTTTAGCTTCCTAGGGTTTTGTCATGACCTAGTCATGGCCAAAACCACTCTTAGGGGTCTAGTTGGAAATGGGATGTTACAATAATACTTTAATAGAAACATCAAATAGATTTTTGATTAAATAATAAAAAGATTGCCATACATTAAATAGTTCAGAGCATTCTCGTAAGAGATACACCCAAGTACAACGAGAGAAATCATCAATAAAAGTTACAAAATAAGAGCTACCCCGACCAACGGTGAGGGTAGGAGTAGGACCCCAGATGTCGGAGTGAACAAGATCAAATGGAAGGGTAGAACCACGACCTTGCTTTGGCGGGAAGGAGGAACGGTGATGCTTGCCAAGCTGACAAGCATCGCAGTGGAGAGGAGAACTATCCGGAGGGAGGTGAGGTAGCAGTTGATGAAGAAGTCGTGGGGGAGGATGCCCAAGGTGGAGATGTCATTGTAAGAGATCAATGGAAGAGGAGGAGAAGGCAGAGAGAGCAGAAACGTTGTCGAGGAGAGGTTGCGTGAACAAGAGGAATGATGGAGAATAGGTTGCGCGGGCAGAGAAAAGCACTGAATCAGGCGGCCAAGATCGCGGGCTCTGATACCATGTGCAAACAGAAAATGGAAGTCCGGAAAATGGACAAACAAAAATTTTTGTATTCCAAAAAAGGTATCAATTACATGATATAGCCTCCCTTTTATAGAATGGAGGAGATGAAAGAGATTACAAATAAACAATGTGGGACTAAAAAATATCATGTACAAGCGGTTTTAACATAAAAACAGGCCGCCAAGCTGTGCGGTTTGGTGAATGGGCAAACCGCCCGGCAACCATAAGAGAAAGATACCAAGCCGCCACACTAGACCGTCAGGTCGCCCGGTCTCCAAGTCGTCATGGACAGAATAATAAATTGCTAGGGCACCAACAGCAACAGGACAGCAACAAACCGCAGGAGAGAACCCGACAGACCACCCGGACTGCAACCCGCCATAGTAAAACCGCCAAACTGCCCGGTCTCTAATCTGCAACAGCAACTGTTGAGGGGGAGCTAGCCCAACAACTGAACTAGATTCAGTCACAGTGAGAATATCTAGACAAATAGGGGGAGAAAAACTGCTCAGTATGCTCCCTATTGCAGAAGTCAAAAAGGGAGAGATAGAAGTCAAGGGTTGAGAAGTACAGACAAGTGGAGCAGTAAGGATGGCAGCATGCCAGAGGGAGTAAGTAATTCTCCACAGGTTGGAGAAATATGGTAACATCTTCATACTCTATGTTGGATCCCTAGTTAATTTGGGCTAGGTTCACTGACTTAGGATGTGACGCCTCTTGTATAGCCAGGGTCAATTTTGTGTCCTAAAGTCTAGGTTAAGTCCTTAGGCTCAACTCCAGATGGACCAGCTTTCATCAAGACCCTCAGAGACTCCAGACTCACAAGTTTTTTCAAGACCAAGTAAAGTGAGTTCGACGTTCGTCGAACTTAGCTCGACGAAAGAAGTTCTTCGCTCGACAATCTTGAGACAATTCGTAGTGCTAAGCTCGACGATCTATGTTCTCTGTTCGACGAAAATTCAGTTTCTGCATCAAGCCAAAGTCAGAAGGACTTCATTTTTTTCTAAGTCCAGCTTCAAGCTTCGGTCGACGAATTTTATTCTGAGCTCGACGAACTTGGACCTCAAGTTCACAGCTTCTCAGGTCGACGAAGTCAGCTTCTCAGGTCGACGAATAATAATCTCTACTCGACGATTTCTGGACTCAGAGAATCTGTGTCGACACTTAGGGTTTGTGTCGACACCAGTCAACTTGTGTCGACACCAGGATTTCAGTCGACAAAAACTTGTGTCGACACCAGGATTTCAGTCGACACCAGCTTCTGTCGACACCAGAGGATTTGTGTCGACACCAAGATCAATCTATCGACACCAGCTTATGTCGACACAGCATTTCAGCAGATGCAGGATATTTTGTCTAAGTCCAGAACTTTTCTCAGGTCGACGATTCTGTTTCTCAGCTCGACAAATGAAGAATGTCTGTCAGATGTATGAAGATTGTCTGGTCGACGAACTCTATAAAGCTCAGCTCGACGAACTCAAGCTCAGCTTGACGAACACAAGTTCAGCTCGACGAAATGTGTTCTTCATTCGACGAATCCAGATTAGGTTTTCTTCGAGGTTCCCGTCCCGTTTCTTGGGGCTGATTCCTGAATATTTAATGCCAGATCTTATCGGAATGTTACCGTTAGAACGCGCATTGACTATAGACGATTATATGCCATTTTTCCATGGGACAGTTAGAAAAGTCATTAATGGCTGATTCTTTCCAAGGCCGACTGTAATTACTGCTCGACAATTCAAAAAGTTTGAATATCCCTTAGTCAGATATAGATACAGAGACAGACACAAAAAAGAGACAGAATCAAGCAGAGTTCAAAAATTACAGTACAGAATATACTCAAAAGCTGCAGAAGAACAATCATTTTTTTAAAATCTAAAGTTCTTGACTGCAATCAGCCTTAACCAGAGAACTCTCTCAAGAATAAGAAGAAGAATAACTAAATTCAATCAAGAGTCTTCTTCTCTCTATTCACAGGATAATTTCAAAGCACAACAATAAATCAATCTGTCAAAGAAGTTCCTGAAGCAGTTCTGGTCCAAGCATTCTAGGTCATTGAAGGTCTATCACCCTGAAGCAGTGCTCCAGCATTCCTGACCAATTCAAGATCTCAGGGGGAGCAAAAGCTGCTACATCAATTCACAAGTCTTCTCTCTGACTGTTGACAGAGAAGACTCTATCACCCTCTCTCTCATTCCTGTACAGGGTTTTAAATCCCTTCAAAATTATTCTGGTTGCAAGTCTCCTTCCAAAAGACTTGAGGGTTTGGTTTTTGGGGACCTGATCAAAACCCATTGGTGCCTAGGGCACCTGATCAACTCATCCTGCAGTGGATTCCTACCTAGGGTGGTAGAAGAGTGGATGTACCCAGATTGATTGGAGAACCACTATAGCTCCTTGTGTCTTCTGGTTGCTTGTTTTTCTTTTGTTTTTTGGCTGTGATCTGTGATTGCTCTGTGATTAGTTAGTTGTTGTGTTTACTTTATGTTATTTTCTTCCCTGTTCACTTAGGTTTACAACAACAGTTGTAAAAAGTTTTTAGTAAGCATCATACTCTATTCACCCCCCCCCCCCCCTTGTAGAGTATATCAGCTCTAACCAGCACTTTAAATTGGTATCAAAGCCAGGATGGTTAAAAATACCACATCTTTCAGGGTTGGTTAAAAATACCACACCTTAGTGGTTGCACAGGCTAACACCTCAACCCAAAGATCCCTCTAGTTAGATCTGCTTGTTTTTTTTTTTTTTGTTATTAGAATTATTCCTTCACAGAACATGGCCCAAAACAAAGATTATGCTAGCACCAGACCTCCAGTGTACAATCTATCTAAATTTGCACTTTGGAAGGCAAGGATTAGACTGTACATGAACTCTATTGATGAAGACATTTTCAATTCTATTTTGACAGTGTGTCCAAGGCCTCCAGAAAATACAAGTACAAGTGTTGTTCCACCTTCATCAGGAACAGATGCAGAGATCACGAAATGGAAAGTTGCAGATGCAAAGGCTATGAACATTCTAGCCCAGACTATGTCTGATGAAATATTCTAAAAGGTAGCTGAATGTAACTCAGCAAAGGACATCTGGGACAAGTTATCTGAGATAGTCTCAGGATCTGCTAATGAGAGAAAAGATAGAAGATCTCATCTCATAACCCAGTATGAGAATTTCAAGAAAGGAGAAGCTGAGTCAGTAGCAGACATGTATAATAGACTCAGTCTCATAGTCAATGAGCTGTAAACTTTGGATAAGGAGATCTCATTGACTGAGCTCAATGATAAAATCCTAATGTGCTTCCCAAGCACTTGGGACTCAAGGATCTGACCAAACAAGGATGCCAGAAGCCTAAATGAGATCACTACTGAAGCTCTCTTGGGCAAGCTCAAGTCTTATGAGCTGCTCATCAAGAATAGAGAAGAAGAGCAGAAGGCTGCTTCACCAGCAGTCAGAAAAGAGAAGTCAATAGCTTTCAAAGCCATTGAAGATCAACCTGAAGACAAAGTCACAGGCAATGAGGAGCTGCTAAGCCTACTGGCCAAAAGATTCTACAAAATGACCAGGAAAGATTTCAGGAAAAAATCTTCCAGATGGCATGACAAGCCAAGGTATGACAAATCAAATAACAATGAGATTATTTATTTTGGATGCAGGAAACCAGGCCACATGGTGTTTGACTGTCCAGAAAATCAGTATATGGACAAAAAGGACAGGAAGGAGAGAAGAAAAGATAAAGACATCAGGAAGAACGGCAATGACCAACCCTCCTCCAGCAAGAACAAACACACCAGGAAGGGGTTTGTAGCTAAATCTTGGAGTGAGACAGAAGAAGAATCTGAAGCTTCATCCAGCTCAAGTGATGATGAAGATGATGCTGAAGAAAAAGAATTCTACATGATGGCTATCAATGCCTCACAACAAAATTCTGATGTAGAAGAGTCAGAATCTGAATCAGAGACTCAATCTGAAGAGGACCAGGTAATAGACTCATTTGATTTCAATTCAGAGGACTTTAAATGTGAGTTTAAGGCACTTTGTTTGGATCTATTGAAATCTGAAAAAGAAATTATTTCTCTCAGAAATCAACTATCTAAACAAAGCACCTTAAAATCAGATAACCTCAAACTCTCTGAGGAGTTGGAATGCTGTAGGGAGCAGATAGCCTCACTGAAAAGTGAACTATCACAGGCCAAGAAGTTTGAAGAATCCCTCAATGGGAGAAGTATCAAACTAATGGACATCACAAGTACAGTGAACTCAAGATTCAACAGTACATTGGGCTTGGGTGCTTCATCTAGCCAACCTGTAGTATTATCAACCCCAATCAAGTTTATCTCTGATAAAGGCAAGGGAGTTGTAGAGGTAGCTAGGAAGAATTCTGATCTACCTAAGAAAACCAAAGTTCAACAGAATTTGTCGAACAGAGCTCGACGATCGCCGAATGGAGCTCAATGATCTCAGGCTAAATCGCCGAACTCAGGTCGACGAACTCTAAACCCTGAACTCTGGCATGGTCGATCTTCGAGCGGAGCTCGACGATCTGACCCAAGATCGTCGAACTCAGCTCATAGATCGTCGAACAGAGCTCAGAGTTTTGAAAACTCTTTCAAAGGCAAATCAAAGTTCAATCCTAAAGGTTCTATATCTCAATGGTTTAACCCTTATACTGAATGGATAATACCTCCTAGGAGATATCATCCTGAAGGTTATAAGAGTCAACCAGAGATGTCTTTTATTTCTGAATTCAAAGGTTATCAACCTAGGCCCAAGGTAAACTAGGTCAAAAACAAGTAAATTTCTTTATGTGCAGGTGAAGACCTATCCAACATCAAACCAGCAATGGTATCTGGATAGTGGGTGCTCAAAGCACATGACAGGAAATAAGGATAATTTCACATCCTTCAAAGCCAAGCTTGGACCCAAAGTAATATTTGGTGATTCAAACTTTGGACTAACAAAGGGATATGGTGCAGTCCAGATTGGCACAGTCACATTCAAGAAAGTAGCCTATGTAGAAGGACTGAAGTACAACTTAATCAGCATCAGTCAACTATGTGATGAAGGCTACCAAGTGACTTTCAGCAAATCCTTATGCAAGATCAAATCAGAGGACAACACAACTGTGTTGACAGGTAAAAGGAAAGGTAACATCTATCTTGTAGATTTCCTTTCAACTAAGGTAGATATTTGCCTGTTTAATTCTATTTGTAGACCTAATGAACTATGGCATAAGAGACTGGGACATATAAACCTTAGAACCATTGCTAGGCTATCCAAGGACATCCTTGTTAGAGGACTACCTTCTGGCCCCTACAAGAAGGAAGGACTCTACAGGGCTTGTCAATTAGGCAAGCAAACCAAAAATAGATTCAAGTCACTTAATAAGAGTGATTCACCTAGGATTTTGTATCTGTTACACATGGATCTTTTTGGACCCATTACAGTACAAAGCTTAGGAGGGAAATCTTATACCTTAGTAGTTGTAGATGACTTCTCTCGATTTACATGGATGTTCTTTCTGAGGAAGAAGTCTGATAACTCTAAGTGTTTGACAGAGTTTCTCAAATGCATACAGACTGAGTTTAACACTCACATTGCCCTGATCAGAAGTGACCATGGGACAGAGTTTGATTCTCTTCTTATGCAAGAGTTCTGTCAAAGTGAAGGGATCAGGCACACTTTCTCAGCTCCTAGAACTCCTCAACAAAATGGGGTAGCTGAAAGGAAAAATAGAACCCTTATTGAATCTGCCACTACATTGTTGTCAGATGCTCATCTTCCTCTATCCTTTTGGGCAGAGGCAGTGAACACCTCCAACTATGTGTTGAATAGAAGTTTAATACATAAACTAAAGGGTAAGACTCCCTATGAATTACTCAAAGGGAAGAAACCTAAAATAGATTATTTTAAAATATTTGGTTGTATTTGTTACATTCACAATAATGACAAGAGATACATAGCAAAATTTCAAGCTAAAGCTGATGAAGGAGTGTTTCTGGGATACTCCATGATCAGTAAATCTTATAGGGTATATAATAAATCAACTCTTAAAATTGAAAAATCTGTTCATGTATCTTTTGATGAGACTAATATGTCATACAAGGAGAAAGAAATTTCTACCATTAGCTCTTTGCAGGTTCCACCACTGTGTGAGTCTATGGATGGACTGAACCTTACCCAAGAGGTATCAAACCATCCCACTCCACAGGATGCTGAAGATAGTGATGAGGAAAGTTAAGAGGAAGTGGTCGAACTTCCCCCCAATAGCTAGTATCATTCCCCAAGAGGAATTAAATACTGAAGCTGTTGTTCAACCAACTCCACCAACTGATCTTGTCACACTTAGAGATCACCCCAGACCTCAAGTAATTGGAGACATCTCAGTAGGTGTACAGACAAGGCATCAACTCAATCAAGACTTGATGCATGCCTGTTTTCTCTCTCAAATTGAACCTCTCACCATACATGAGGCAGAGCAAGATCCCCACTGGATCATTACAATGCAAGAGGAACTTAATCAGTTTGAGAGATGTAGAGTTTGGGATTTGGTTCCAAGACCCCATAACTACCCAGTTATTGGAACCAAATGGGTCTATAGAAACAAGTTGGATGCTCAAGGCAACATAGTGAGGAACAAGGCTAGGCTTGTTGCTCAAGGCTACAGATAAAAGGAAGGAATAGACTATGACCAAACCTTTGCCCCTGTTGCAAGGTTAGAGGCCATTAGGATATTCCTTGCCTATGCAGCTTACAAGAGATTCAAGGTCTACCAGATGGATGACAAAAGTGCATTTCTAAATGGAATGCTTTAAGAAGAGGTTTATGTAGAATAACCTCCAGGTTTTATCTCTCCAACTCAACCCTCTTTTGTTTTTAAATTGCATAAAGCTCTCTATGGTCTAAAGCAAGATCCAAGAGCTTGGTATGAGACCCTAGCAAGCTTTCTCTTAGAATATGAATTTACAAGAGAAATCATAGATAAAACACTTTTCACTAGACATCATAAGGACCAAATACTGTTAGTACAAATATATGTGGATGACATTATTTTTGGGTCTACTGATCCCAAATTGTGCAAGAGGTTTGCTGACCTCATGCATTCAAAATTTGAGATGAGTAGCATGGGTGAGCTTTCCTACTTCCTTGGTCTCCAACTGAAGCAGCTCCCAGATGGTATCTTCCTCTCCCAAGCTAAGTATGTTAAAGAGCTTATCAAAAAGTTTGGGATGGGTGATGCTTCAGGGATGAAAACCCATATGGCTACAAATGCTGTTGTGGATTCTGATGCAGCAGGGAAACCTGTAGATCAGAAAAATTATAGGGCAATTGTTGGATCGCTATTATACCTAACAGCTAGCAGACCTGACATAATGTTTGTCACATGCCTTTGTGCTAGGTTCCAAGTGAACCCTAAAGAATCTCACCTTATTTTCCTAAAAAGAATTTTGAGACATATAAAGAGTTGCCCTAATCTAGGACTCTGGTATCCTGCAGAGTCAGAGTTTGAGTTAACTGGATACTCAGATACTGACTATGCTGCATGTAGAGTGTACCGGAAAAGTACCTCTGGAACATGTCAGTTCCTTGGTATGAGACTTGTCTCCTGGTTTTGTAAAAAGCAGACATCTGTGTCTACATCAACTGCAGAAGCAGAATACATGGCTGCTGGTAGTTGCTGTTCACAAATGATATGGATACAAAACCAACTCTTAGATTATGGTGTCAACTTAAATAATTCAACTTTATTTTGTGATAATACTAGTACTATTGCTATAGCACAGAATCTAGTTCACCATTCTAGGACTAAACATATTGAAATAAGACATCATTTCATTAGATATAATGTGGACAAAAAGAAAATTAACTTGATCCACATTCCTACTGATCTATAGAGAGCAGATATTTTCACCAATCCTTTGGATGCGAAAACCCATCTGTTCTTTATAAATCAACTGGGAATGATTGATGGAGAAGAATTAACCTAGTTTCTGTCTGCATTCGACGAATTTTCCAAAGTTTGTCGAACGGAGTTCGACGAATTAGGGAAAGTTTAAGAGATTCTCTTCGAACGGAGATCGACGAATTCTCTGTGTGGGGAAATAACTTTCGTCGACCAGCGATTGACGAACTTTACTTCAATAAGACATTTCGTCGAACGGAGATCGACGAACTGTTTTCGACTCTTCTGGATGAGATCGACGAATTATCTGTCTATAAGTTATTTCGTCGAGCTCAGTTCGAAGATTTTTTTTTCTTTTTCGTGGAACGGAGTTTGTCGATTCATATTCTGAAAATCCTATATCTAGATTTTTCTTCGACCTCCGTCCCGTGCTTTCAGTTCCCTTGCTCTTGATCGTCATTTCTCTCTGTGTTTTTCTTGCAGGACATCAATGGCGATTCCCTCAGGTGCTTTGGTTGCAATGAAGTTTGACAGCGGTTTCGACATGGACTTTGAGTCGTTTCAACATTCTGACCCCATCTTCCTTTACATCCTAGAACTACTGGAAGAATTTAGTTAAAGGACTTCATGACCAGGCGCATCAAACTTCATGGAACAGAAATACGGGAATGGTTATATACATCTACTGTTTCTGACGAAGATACTTTGACCGGCAATATAGGGAACACTGCTGTTTCCCTGTCTCCCGTAGTTCTCTCTGAAATATTTGGCTTAGTGAATGGAGAAGACAATATGGAAATGGATTCTGAGGAATTCAGTGATATGCTGAAATTAATGGGTTTCTCTGGGAACAACCCTAATAAGTTGTTGAAAAAGAAATTATCCGCCGCCTATCAATTTTTGGCAAATATTACGGGAAAGATTCTGATGGCCAGGCACTCTGCTCACGACTATATCACACGTCACCAATTTCTGATAATGTGTGCAGTAGTGAATAAGAGACAGGTTGATTGGAGTAAAGTGTTCTTTGAATTGATCAAGAAGAAGAACAGTAAAAAGGAAGTCTGCTTTGGCTGAATTTTGGGTATATTCCTCAAAGAGAAGGCTGCTGAATGTATGGTCTCCCCGACCATCTTCATAAACGCCAGCAAGCGCCTCACTTGCGCTTTGTTTGGCAGGTGGGAGAGGACCATCTCCAAGCCCTCAAAGTTTTCCTCCTCCTCCCTCCAAACTTCTTAGAGCACAAGGGCTGTAAAGGCCGCTCCCCACCCTGTTGAAGAGGTTCCTCCATCTCAACCATCTATTCCAGCACCTCTTCCTCCAAAGAAGCCTCCTCATGTACCTACCCCTCCCCATCTCCACCACTTGACCTGACAAACATTCCATCTCCACCTCCATCTTCCCCCTTGCAAGTTCATCAACAAACAACTCCTCCAGATTCCCCTCAGGACATTCCTATTCCTACACCTCCTCAGTCTCCTCTTCCCCCACACTTATCCACCATATCATCTTATGATATACCATCAGATGCAATCATGCAAAATGCCCCCACTCCATCTGTTATTCCTCCTCTCATTCCATCCCCTTCCCAATTTGATCCATCTACCCTCATCTATTAGCTCACACCTCTCATCCAATCTTTGATCCAAGAGGCCATTACACCTCTTGTGACCTCCATCAATTCCTTATCTGCCCAGATCTCTCTTCTATCTGCTGTCCCCTCTTCATCTAGGGGCCTGGCTCCAGGTCTTCCTGAACCCAGGCAGGGGGAGATGCTCTGTGATGAAGTTGCAGTACATGCAGATACAGCAGCAGCAGCAGCAGTCACAGCAGTTCCCTCCCTAGCAGACTCAGATTCAGATGAAGATACCACAATTTTGACAGACTTTGATGCAGAGATGTCTGAGTTAATTCATTTCATGGATACTGACATTGATCTGGATGAGTCAGTTGCTCAAATAACTCCTGTTGGTGATTTTTATTTAAATCCCACAGTGAATTTATCAGTTTTGTTAAGAAGTTTTGATTCTGTACATATGAATTTCCCTTCAGCAGATTTATCTAAGCCTTATTTGGCTATGGTACCTTATACTTCTCCAGCCAGTCCAGCAGTTGCCAAGCAACTTTGTGACAATTTTGCTCTCTCAACTTCAGCCTCCTTCTCAGCTTCTAGCCTAGAGGTCATTCCAGAAGATAATCCGGTGCCAGTTTCAGCACCAGACTTTATTATGGATGACTCTCCAATGCCTACTCTAGATGAGCTTATTCAGGCAGACATTGAAGAAGAGAATAAGGCAGTAGCTGATAGCTCTGTCTCTTGTGTTTCTGAACCTTATACAGATAATTCTTCTTTTGTTGATACTCCTATTCCTGAACCTTCTGCCCCTCCTCCAGCAATGGCTGTTATTTCTGATAAAGCTTTAAAAGCTTTGGATTCATTGTATGACACCCCTCAGGATTCAGAATCTGATGATGATGAAATTGATTCTAATGAGGATGCAGCTAGCAGGAAAAAGAGATTGTTGGCAAAGAAGAGAAAGGCTGCTCCTCCTCCCAAGCCAAATCCCACTGCAGACACTCCCTACTATATTCTGCACAATATGACTCCATATAAGGGAATGCCAGCATGGATGTGGCTCTCTGAAAACCAGCAGAAAGATAGAAAGAGAAGCAGGAGATACTCCCCTCCTCCAGTGCATAGATACAGGAAGGATCCTCCTACTCCTCCTCCAGCAGCTGGTGCCAGTGGCTCTAGCTCCCAGAGATCTGCCCCAATGCAAACTTATCAAAGACAATCAGGGAGATCTTCTGGAAGCAGCCAGCAGAGGCCATCCTCCTCAGGTAGTCAACAACATAAGCAGCAGTAGCAACAAAGTTCTAAAGTACAAAAAGTTGAAAGCCTAAAGAAGCCAGACTCCCCTCCAATTCCTTTTGAAGATCCAGAGACTGCTAATACAGCAAGAATGGCTAGATACCAAGAGCTGATTGGTCTATCTTTGATAAATAAAGCCAAAGCAGAAGGAAAAGATATTTCTGGTCTTTCAACCATGTCAAAGTATAGAAAGAAAGAGCTGAAAAGATTTGACAAAGGTAACAAATTGTTTAATGTTGATGACTATATGAAACTTCATCCAGAAGCAGTTGTCCACAGGGCTACTTCACTGAAAATTATTGGGGCAGCTGATATGACCATGACAGTGGCTCAAGCTCAAAATCCTAACAGAGAAATCATTTTCAAGAAGCCAGGAGAAAAGATAGCAGAAGACAAACCTCAGCAGAAGAAGCCAAAGAAGTAATTTTTCTTGTTGATTCTTTTCTGTCTGCTATTTGTTTTTAAACTGTGCTTTCTGTTAAGTAAAGTTGTGTATATATATATATATATATATATCTGTTGCATGTGTTATAATTCTCTGCCAGATATATTTCTTTTCTTGCTTTGTTTTTCTGTCTTGAGTCTCTATTAGTGACCTCACCCAAATAGGGGGAGATTGTTGGATCCCTAGTTAATTTGGGCTAGTTTCACTGACTTAGGATGTGACCCCTCTTGTATAGCCAGGGTCAATTTTGTGTCCTAAAGTCTAGGTTAAGTCTTTAGGCTCAACTCCAGATGGACCAGCTTTCATCAAGACCCTCAGAGACTCTAGACTCACAAGTTTTTTCAAGACCAAGTAAAGTGAGTTCGACGTTCGTCGAACTCAGCTCGACGAAAGGAGTTCTTCGCTCGACGATCTTGAGATAATTCGTAGTGCTAAGCTCGACGATCTAAGTTCTTTGTTCGACGAAAATTCATTTTCTGCATCAAGCCAAAGTCAGAAGGACTTCATTTTTTTCTAAGTCCAGCTTCAAGCTTCGGTCAACGAATTTTATTCTGAGCTCGACGAACTTGGACCTCAAGTTCACAGCTTCTCAGGTCGACGAAGTCAGCTTCTCAGGTCGACGAATAATAATCTCTACTCGACGATTTCTAGACTCAGAGAATCTGTGTCGACACTTAGGGTTTGTGTCGACACCAGTCAACTTGTGTCGACACCAGGATTTTAGTCGACACTAACTTGTGTCGACACAAGGATTTCAGTCGACACCAGCTTCTGTCGACACCAGAGGATTTGTGTCGACACCAAGATCAATCTGTCGACACCAGCTTATTTCGACACAGCATTTCAGCAGATGCAGGATATTTTGTCTAAGTCCAGAACTTTTCTCAGGTCGACGATTCTGTTTCTCAGCTCAACGAATGAAGAATGTCTGTCAGATGTATGAAGATTGTCTGGTCGACGAACTCTATCAAGCTCAGCTCGACGAACTCAAGCTCAGCTCGACGAACACAAGTTCAGCTCAACGAAATGTGTTCTTCATTCGACGAATCCAAATTAGGTTTTCTTTGAGGTTCCCGTCCCGTTTCTTGGCAGTGATTCCTGAATATTTAATGCCAGATCTTCTCGGAATGTTACCGTTAGAACGTGCATTGACTATAGACGATTACATGTCGTTTTTCCATGGGACAGTTAGGAAAGTCATTAATGGCTGATTCTTTCCAAGGCCGACTGTAATTACTGCTCGACAATTCAAAAAGTTTGAATATCAATTAGTCAGATATAGACACAGAGACGGACACAAAACAAAAGAGACAGAATCAAGCAGAGTTCAAAAATTACAGTACAGAATATACTCAAAAGCTGCAGAAGAACAATCATTTTTTTAAAAATCTAAAGTTCTTGACTGCAATCAGCCTTGACCAGAGAACTCTCTCAAGAAGAAGAAGAAAAACAACTAAATTCAATTAAGAGTCTTCTTCTCTCTATTCACAGGATAATTTCAAAAGACAATAATAAATCAATCTGTCAAAGAAGTTCCTGAAGCAGTTCTGGTCCAAGCATTCTAGGTCATTGAAGGCCTATCACCCTGAAGCAGTGCTCCAGCATTCCTGACCAATTCAAGATCTCAGGAGGAGCAAAAGCTGCTACATCAATCCACAAGTCTTCTATCTGACTGTTGACAGAGAAGACTCTATCACCCTCTCTCTCATTCCTGTACAGGGTTTTAAATCCCTTCAAAATTATTCTGGTTGCAAGTCTCCTTCCAAAAGACTTGAGGGTTTGGTTTTTTGGGACCTGATCAAAACCCATTGGTGCCCATGACACCTGATCAACTCATCCTGTAGTGGATTCCTACCTAGGGTGGTAGAAGAGTGGATGTACCCAGATTGATTGGGGAAACACTATAGCTCCTTGTGTCTTATGGTTGCTTGTTTTTCTTTTGTTTTCTGGCTGTGATCTGTGATTGCTCTGTGATTAGTTAGTTGTTGTGTTTACTTTATGTTATTTGCTTCCCTGTTCACTTAGGTTTACAACAACAGTTGTAAAAAGTTTTTAGTAAGCACCATACTCTAATCACCCCCCACCCCCCTCTAGAGTATATCAGATCTAACCAGCACTTTCACTCTACTAATGTTAAATTTTGTCTATGATGAATATGTTGTGTTGTCAATGACCTGTATTGTTTTGACTTCTTCAAATAGGGGGAGATTGTTGGATCTATTGATCCAAATATCCCAGATTTATAAGAAGTCAAACGGGTTAATGACATACACACATAATGTATTTGATGTGTGCCTTAGTTCATGAATGCAGGTAGTCCATGATTGGACCGGTGAAGAAAAATGAGTTTGATGGTAAACTTAAAATTCGTCGAGCTTAACTTGAAGTTCGTCGAGCTCAGTTTGCAATTCATCGAGCTCAGCTTAAACATCGTCGAGCGCAGGTAAAGCTAGAAAAACTGACTAAGGAAAAAAGCATTGAGACTATTGAGATAGCTGAGAAGAAGGCATTGAGATTGCTGAGATAGTTGAGACAACTGAGAAGAATATGTCAGCTTAACTGCTGAGACAAAACTAGCTGGATTTCTCTAAGTCTAGAAGCGTTGAGTGAAGCAGGTTGACTTAACACTTGTAATGAAGAAGGAAGTGCTGAGACTGTTAAGAGGAAAACCACTGACACAGAAGATAGTCTTAGCTGTGAAGCAAAAAACCGCTGAGACCGTTGTGAAGACACCGCTGAGACAGAAACTTGTCTCAGCTGATAAGAATAAAGCGTTGAGACAAAGGCATGTCACAGCTGTTAAGAAGAAACCACTGAGACCGCTGAAACAGAACCGCTGAGACAAATCCAGAGAAAATTCACATGTCCAGAAGCGCTGAGAGTCAAGACAAATGGTGTTGAGTGACTTAACATCACTCAACGCTTTATAGATTTCTGGAATATTTTCTAAGTCCAGATGGTAATGAGCATTGCTGACGTCATCAAAGTCAACTTACATGTACCATTGCGTGAAAGCTGCAGTGGCGCTGAAAGCTGCCTTGTCCTTTTCTGAAGAAGGTGGGTCTCACTAATCCTTAGCTGGGCCCACATACAAGTGTGTCGTTGTTTCAAATCAACGTATATAAAAAGGAAAAAGAAAAGGGATTAGGGCAATGAAAAAGATTGAGCGGAAAAAGAAACAAATGCAAAAAATACAGAAATAAAATTAGAGGTGGTTGGACATCTTCTTCTCCATCAAGCTTGAAAGCTCAAGTCCAACAGAGAAAGCCTGAAAGACAAAGGAAGTTAGCTGAAGCTCTTCAAGCTCAGCAAGATAGTCCTTTCTATAATAGAGAAGCTGATTCATACATTCAGCAAGTTAGTAGTTGCTTATCTGTGCAGCAGAAAAGTGTTTGTTGTAGAAGAGGACTAATTCCTTCTACAGCAAGTGTGCTGGACTGATATCTGCTCAGTCCAGCAAGATAGATTCAGAGACTTATCTCTGAGTCAATTGCTTTGTTTTTCTTAAACATTCTATATTCTCTTCTTGTAGGATTCGGTTTATCTGATTCTGAGTGTAGGGCACTTTGTTCCTGAGGTAGGTGACTAATTAGTCACTGAGATAGGTGCCCTGTTGGGGTACTGAGGTAGGATCCAAGTGTGGATCTGAGCTATAGGGCTTAATTGCCTGAGGTAGGAGAGTGTTGTTCACTGAGGTATGATCCAAGTATGGATCTGAGGCAGGGCTATCCTCCCAGCCTGAGGTAGGTGACTGGCGAGTCACTGAGCTGTAGGTGACAAGTGTGTCACTGAGTTGTAGGTTGATTGTGTGTTAAAACTGCAAAAAGATTACGGTTCACGCGGCGACCCGGCGGTTTTATTTAATTAGAAAAGCGGATTGGATTTTATTTAGAAAACAGGGTGCGCGTATTTATTTATTTGGATATAAAACAGTGAAAGCGAGTTTTAATGAAAGGAGGCAAGTGCACCTATCATGAGTAGTACAGGATATTCCGGGTGGAATATCGAGGTCGTATTGTTCTCGCGGTCAGTTCGATTATTTCTACTCTTCCCTGGAGGGGACTATTATTTTATCAATAATTATCTTGTCGGGATATTTATATATAATAAAAAGGCAGAAAATGGCAGAAAGAAAATAAAAGCATAAAAGGAAAGCATAAAGGTGGAGCTGATGAAGAGCTTAGCGCAACTGCATCGAATCGCATCGAACTAAAATAAACTTTTAATAAAAAGAGATCCTAAATTTCAAGTTAATTAAGGCGGAGACTTGGCCTTGGATGTTCCACTAGAATGAGCTCACTTTTCTCTAGGACTATCGCTCACCTGAACGCTAAGACTATTCGACCGAACGTTAGTCCGACGAAGGATTCCTCTTAACGCCCGCATTATGCTAAGAACCCCGCTATTTGGTGGGGAACACAATCCGGTAGAGTTGGCGCGCCTCCTCTCTTGAGGGTTAGTGCGGAACTCTCTTTGCCAAGGGGTGATCTGTCCATACGCACGGCCTCTCGGCTAGCGTATGGAAAACGAAAATAGGGCCCACACATCGATATGTGGTCCTACGCGTCGTTAACCCCGGGAAAACCATAAGTACTTTAATTAATTAGAAAAATGAGACCTTTAATTATTTTAAGCTATTTTATTTGTCCCAATGCTCTTCGATATTGAGGCCTAAGAACGATTAGCCACTCATCGGAATGGGGATGGCTTGTGAGGAAAGCAATAAAGAAAGCGATAAAGAAAGCAGAAAAGTGAAAGCAGTAAAATGAAAGCAGTAAAGGAAAGCTGAAAAATGCAAGTCCTACTCAAACGAGTAGGACTGAAAAGAAAGCAGTAAAATGCGAGTCCCGGTGCAAATGCGTGGGCGGGAGAAATGAAAGCGAGTCCTACTCAAACGAGTAGGACAAAATAAATGCAACGCACGCACACTCTAGATAGAAAGTAAAATTCACGCACGCACTCTCTCGACATAAATGAAAACACACGCACACACACTCTCGACATAAATGAAAACACACGCACACGACGGGAAATGAAACACACTCCACACACTCTACTGAGTTGAAATAAAGCGAAGCGTCATTTAACTCTTAACGAGTAGGCGGAAATAAATGCACAAGTACAAAAAAAAAATAAGTTACTCGAAAATTAAAACAACTGCATTTCTACTGCTGAGATGTTGTAGAAATGCATAAAAAGTGAAAATAAAAATAAAACGAGCAAAAAGATTTGCAAATAAACGCAAAATGAAAACGCTCGAAAAATTAAAATGAATACATTTCTACCGCTAGAATGCGGTAGAAATGCGCAAAAAGAGAACGAAAAAATTAGAAGAGCAAAAGTTTTAAATGATAATACAAGTGCACGAAAAATTAAAACAACTATATTTTCATTCCTATAACTCCGTAAAAGTTGTTAAAAAGTGAAAATAAAGTAAAAAGGAAGAAAAGTTTTACAACATAAAAATGAAAATCTAGTTTAAAGAAAAATGAAAAACACTTTGAAAACGGTTTTTACGGGTTTATAGGAATGCATAAAAGCTATAAAAAATCCTAAGTTAACAAAACTAAGTAAGAAAATTATAAAGTTATACTCATACACACACACAAACGTATAAAGAAGAATGAAAAAACTAAGTTAAAACAAAAGGAAAATAAGATTGCATATGAATAGCCAAATAGATGAAGTCCAAATCCATAGAAAGGGAGAAAACAATAAATTTTATTAAGCAAAGTAGGAGATTACAAAACTAAGAAAATAAAGGACAGGGGGAAAAATTCCCTTACATAGCATTTGTATTTCATTTCAGCAGCATATCCCTATGCAAAATGGATCCAAAAAGTGGAACAGGGTTACATACAGAACACTGGTATTTATAGAAAAAAAAATTACATGGGACACGCCCTCTGACACTGGCGTGTCAGGGGGCGTGTCAGCACTATTCCTGATGGCGGCCGACGATTTGACGGGAAAGTGGACTTCGGGCTAGACATGTATCGTTCCCGCAGCAGTCACGCCCCAGGTCACGGGCGTGACGTTGGGCATGTCAAGAAGGTGGATCTGGGTGCGGGTCGTGCCGAAAGTCGTCGCGCTGGTCTTGTCGGCCAGGTGGAGAAGTCACGCCCTAGGTCACGGCGTGACTCTGGGCGTGTCGGGGGTTCGACGATCGTCGAGCGGAAAGTGTCGAGTTGAAAAATCGTCGAGCTGCTGGAGAATCGTTGAGCGCAAGTTTGTCGAGCGGAAATCGTCGAGCCGAATTTCGTCAAGCGGGAAGAGGAGTCACGCCCTAGGTCACGGGCGTGACTCTGGGCGTGTCGCGGAGGTGTCGACGATCGTCGAACGGAAAGTCGAGCTGAAATCGTCGATCTGAATTTGTCGAGCTGAAATCGTCGATCGGATATCGTCGAGCTGAAATCGTCAATCGGAAATCATCGACTAGAAATTTCTCTTTAAAATTCGTTGATTCCATGGGTTTGATGAATCACGGCCTGGTCACGGGCGTGACCAATAAGTCACGGGCGTGACTTGGCAATTTTTTGCAGATTTTTATTTTTTTCCTGAAAAATAAAATAAAACAAGTTAGTAAAATATTTACAAAAATAGGAGCATTTTATTGAATAAAAAAAAGTAAAAATGACCAAAATAAATGAAAATGATTTAAGTAATGTACATAAAAATAGGTATATTTACAATTCATCAAATACCCCCATACTTAAGCTTTTGCTATTCCAGAGCAAAAGTTGGAGATGAACTTATAAGGAATTAAATAAATCCTAAGTTTAGCTACCGCTTGAATTAATTAAAAGTAAGATCAAATTAAACATCCGGGATACTAGAGTTAAATCATAAATTATGAAAATTTTATAAATAGAGGAAGAGTTTCAAAAAGACTTTTAGATAAAATAAAATAGAAAGCAACAATTTATTTTTGTTAGTTTAACAAAGATGGATTGAAATTATATAACAAACTTTAGCTTAAAAGAACTTAAAAGGAAATAATGCAATTTAAAATTTATGCTCTCAAAAAATTTTGAATTAATTCTAGAATCATTGAAATAGGATAAGTGGTTTGGTAGTTTATGAAGAGGGCTTGGAATTAGAGGCGAGGCAATTTTTTCTCGAACCTCTACGTATATTTTTTTCTCTTTTTGGATGAATGTTAAGGAAAATGAAATCTTATTTTCCTAACACATAATGATTTTTTTTCTCAACTTCATAATAATAAAATTAACCCAATATATATGTGTAGGAGTAATGAATTTTATCCTCTTACTTCGTAACATATAATCTTTTTAAATATTGGGTGCTTATGTTTGCGGAATGAAATCTTATTCTCATTGACATAGGATCTTTTAAAGGGTGAAATAGGGGTAAACATGTCAAGTGAGACATGAAAAAAATGGAAGTGGGTTTATTTTTTTTTAAAACACTACTAAAAAATAGACTTTTAGCCACGGCAGATTGTCGTGACTAAAAGTCCAAAACCGTAGCTAAAGCCTTTCAGCCACGGCCTACCCACAGCAAATGGGCGTGGGCAATGCGAGTGTGGCTAATAGTATTAGCCACGCTGAATCTGTGGCAAATAAGTTTTAGCGATGACTTTTAGCCACGAATTAAAATTGTGGTTAAAGAGCCTGATTTCAGCAATTATTAGCCACGGTTCAATTGTCGTGGCTAAAAGCTCCTTTTTTGTCACGGTTCAACTGTCGTGGCTAAAAGCTACTTCTTTCCTCACATAAAAAAGATTCTGTAGGTGTGACCCGCCGCCGCCGCCGGCCGCCCGCCGCCCGCTGCCGGCTGTCGCCCGCCCGCCGCCCGCGTCCCATGGGCCGCCCGCCCGCGTCCCATGGGCCGCCCGCCCGCGAGCCCGCCCGTGAGCCCAGCTTAATTCAAACATTCATTACGGAATGGGAAATATAAAGCCGAAATATAAGTTTTAACTAGCGGTGTGGGACTAAAAAATACTCATTTTTGTCACGGATTTTGCTTTCGTGGCTAATACTAATAGTATTAGCAACGAAATAGGCAAACTGTGCCAAAAACTTTTTTATTTGCCATGAATTAGTCATCTGTGGCTAATAGTAACTTATTAGCCACGGAATAGGTATCGTGGTTAATACTTCATTATTAGCCACAGTTTTCCCCCATGGCAAAAAAAACCATGGCTAAAGGTCTGTTTTTTAGTAGTGAAAAGAAAACTAGATTTTAATAAAAAAAAGTATTGAGAGCAACCTTTTTAAAATGAACGTTCCGATGTTTCTAAAAGCATGAAGTAGAAATAATTGAAATCCATGGATGTTATTTTCTAACATAAAAAACGAGCTTCTATTTAAAAATTAGAAGTGGTGGTGAAAAACAAGTTCCCTATTATAAGGAAAAGACATAAAAAAATCTTTTAATCTTAACCCCAGACACTTAAATCTATCAAGCTTTAATTAATAAACGAATATTAAACAAAGAATAAGTAAAATTCGCATATAAATTAACTCGAAACTAGATTTTTGGAAAGCAAAAAGGGTTAAGAAATGGTATATTCGATTTATTTTGTTACATAATTTAACAAAATATTTTTTGGAATTTTTAGAATTTTTATCATTTTTTTGAATTTTGATTATCGTCTTTTTTTGAATTTTTGTTTATCATCTTTTTATGATTTTTGATTTTTATCTTTTTAGGGTTTTTGGATTTTTCATTTTTTTTTTTATTTTTTAGTTTTTTTAGATAAATTATTTACAAGAAAGAGGAGAGAAAAAATGTTATTTACAAAGAAGATAGTGGGGAAAGAGAGAAAATATTTTTTGTTTTTAAATATTATACAAAGTAAAAACTCGACGGTGGCCCGCGAACAGACTCTTATTTGAGTGGTTGGTTCGATGAGTCGAACGTCGCGGGCATGCTAAAAAGCGAGCTTTTAAAGAAGAAAGGGGGGGGGAAGAGAAAGATGTATTTTTAAAAATATTTACAAAGTAAAAGAAAACTTTTTTGAATTTTTGATGTTTTAAAAGTTTTTTTTGTGAATTTTTTGTGTTTTATGATTTTTTTGAGTTTTATGATAATAAAAAAAAGATAACGAAAATTTTTTCAGGTATTTTTTTGTAATTTTTTTGTATTTTAATTTTTTGTATTTTTTGTATTTTTATTTTGTAGTATAGTGGTGAGTATTCCCGCCTGTCATGCGGGTGACCCGGGTTCGATCCCCGGCAACGGCGCCAAAAACTTGATTGCGTGTTAAAACTCAAAAAAGATTACGGTTCACGCGGCGACCCGGCGGTTTTATTTAATTAGAAAAGCGGATTGGATTTTATTTAGAAAACAGGACGCGCGTATTTATTTATTTGGATATAAAACAGTGAAAGCGAGTTTTAACGAAAGGAGGCAAGTGCACCTATCGTGAGTAGTACAGGATATTCCGGGTGGAATATCGTGGTCATATTGTTCTCGGGGTCGGTTCGATTATTTCTACTCTTCCCTGCAGGGGACTATTATTTTACCAATAATTATCTTGTCGGGATATTTATATATAATAAAAAGACAGAAAATGACAGAAAGAAAATGAAAGCATAAAAGGAATGCATAAAGGTGGAGCCGGTGAAGAGCTTAGCGCAACTGCATCGAATCGCATCGAACTAAAATAAACATTTAATAAAAAGAGATCCTAAGTTTCAAATTAATTAAGGCGGAGACTTGGCCGTGGAGGTCCCACTAGAATGAGCTCACTTATCTCTAGGACTATCGCTCACCTGAATGCTAAGACTATTCGACCGAACGTTATTCCAGCGAAGGATTCCTCTTAACGCTCGCATTACGCTAAGAACCCCGCTATTGGGTGGGGAACCCAATCCGGTAGAGTTGGCGCGCCTCCTCTCTCGAGGGTTAGTGCGGAACTCTCTTTGCCAAGGGGTGATTTGTCCATACGCACGGCCTCTCGGCTAGCGTATGGAAAACGGAAATAGTGTCCACACATCGATATGTGGTCCTACGTGTCGTTAACCCCGGGCAAACCATAAGTACTTTAATTAATTAGAAAAATGAGACCTTTAATTATTTTAAGCTATTTTATTTGTCCCAATGCTCTTCGATACTGAGGGCTAAGAACGATTAGCCACTCATCGGAATGGGGACGGCTTGCGAGGAAAGCAATAAAGAAAGCGATAAAGAAAGCAGGAAAGTGAAAGCAGTAAAATGAAAGTAGTAAAGGAAAGCTGAAAATTGCAAGTCCTACTCAAACGAGTAGGACTGAAATGAAAGCTGAAAAATGCGAGTCCCGGCACAAATGCGTGGGCAGGAGAAATAAAATCAAGTCCTACTCAAACGAGTAGGACAAAGTAAATGCAACGCACGCACACTCTCGATAGAAAGTAAAACTCAAGCACACACTCTCTCGACATAAATGAAAACACACGCACACACACTCTCGACATAAATGAAAATACACGCACACGACAGGAAATGAAACACACTCCACACACTCTACTGAATTGAAATAAAGCGAAGCGCCATTTAACTCTTAACAAGTAGGCGGAAATAAATGCACAAGTACAAAAAAAAAACTAAGTTACTCGAAAATTAAAACAACTGCATTTCTACCGCTGGAATGCGGTAGAAATGCATAAAAAGTGAAAATAAAAAAAAAACGAGCAAAAAGATTTGCAAATAAACGCAAAATGAAAACGCTCGAAAAATTAAAATGAATACATTTCTACCGCTAGAATGCGGTAGAAATGCGCAAAAAAGAGAACGAAAAAAATAAAAGAGCAAGAGTTTTAAATGAAATGCAAGTGCACGAAAAATTAAAACATCTATATTTTCATTCCTATAACTCCGTAAAAGTTGTTAAAAAGTGAAAATAAAGTAAAAAGGAAGAAAAGTTTTACAACATAAAAATGAAAATTTAGTTTAAAGAAAAATGAAAAACACTTTGAAAACGATTTTTACGGGTTTATAGGAATGCATAAAAGCTATAAAAATTCCTAAGTTAACCAAATTAAGTAAGAAAAATATAAAGCTATACTCATACACACACACACGTATAAAGAAGAACGAAAAAAACTAAGTTAAAATAAAAGGAAAATAAGATTGCATATGAATAGCCAAATAGATGAAGTCCAAATCCGTAGAAAGAGAGAAAAACTATAAAAAAAGCAAAGTAGGAGATTACAAAACTAAGAAAATAAAGGTGAGGGCGAAAAATTACCTTACATAGCATTTGGATTTCATTTCAGCTGCATATCCCTATGCAAAATGGATCCAAAAAGTGGAACAGGATTACATACAGAACACTGGTATTTATAGACAAAAAATTACATGTGACACGCCCGCTGACACGGGCGTGTCAGGGGGCGTGTCAGCACTATTCTTGATGGCGGCCGGCGATTTGACGGGAAAGTGGACTTCGGGCTGGACACGTGTCGTTCCTGCAGCGGTCACGCCCCAGGTCACGGGCGTGATGCTGGGCGTGTCAAGAAGGTGGATCTGGGCGCGGTTCGCGCCGAAAGTCGTCGCACGGGTCTTGTCAGCCAGGTGGAGAAGTCACGCCCCAGGTCACGGCGTGACTCTGGCCGTGTCGGGGGTTCGACCATCGTCGCGTGAAAAGTGTCGAGTTGAAAATTCATCGAGCTGCTGGAGAATTGTCGAGCGCGAGTTTGTCGAGCAGAAATCGTCGAGCCGAATTTCATCAAGCGAGAAGAGGAGTCACTCCCTAGGTCACGGGCGTGACTCTGGGCGTGTTACGGAGGTGTCGACGATTGTCGAACGGAAACTCGAGCTGAAATCGTCGATCGGAATTTGTCGAGCTGAAATCGTCGATCGGATATCGTCAAGCTGAAATCGTCGATCGGAAATCGTCTACCGGAAATTTCTCTTTAAAATTCGCTGATTCCATGGGTTTGACGAATCACGGCTGGTCACGGGCGTGACCAATAAGTCAGGGGCGTGACTTGGCAATTTTTTGCATATTTTTATTTTTTTTCCTGAAAAATAAAATAAAACAAGTTAGTAAAATATTTACAAAAATAGGAGCATTTTATTGAATAAAAACAAGTAAAAATGACAAAAATAAATGAAAACGACTTAAGTAATGTACATAAAAATAGGTATATTTACAATTCATCAAATACCCCCATACTTAAGCTTTTGTTATTCCAGAGCAAAAGTTGGAGATGAACTTATAAGGAATTAAATAAATCCTAAGTTTAGCTACTGCTTGAATTAATTAAAAGTAAGATCAAATTAAACATCTGGGGTACTAGAGTTAAATCATAAATTATGAAAATTTTATAAATAGAGGAAGAGTTTCAAAAAAAATTCTAGATAAAATAAAATAAAAAACAACAATTTATTTTTGTTAGTTTAACAAAGATGTATTGAAATTATATAAAAAACTTTAGCTTAAAAGAAGTTAAAAGGAAATAATGCAATTTAAAAATTATGCTCTCAAAAAATTTTGAATTAATTCTAGAATCATTGAAATAGGATAAGTGGTTTGGTGGTTTATGAAGAGGGCTTGGAATTAGAGGCGAGGCAATTTTTTCTCGAACCTCTACATTTTTTTTCTCTTTTTGGATGAATGTTAAGGAAAATGAAATCTTATTTTCCTAACACATAATGATTTTTTTTCTTTCTCAACTTCATAATAATAAAATTAACCCAATGTATATGTGTAGGAGTAATGAATTTTATCCTCTTACTACGTAACATATAATCTTTTTAAATATTGGATGCCTATGTTTGCGGAATGAAATCTCATTCCCATTGACATAAGATCTTTTAAGGGGTGAAATAGGGGTAATCATGTCAAGTGAGACATGAAAAAAATGGAAGTGGGTTTATTTTTTTTTTCAAAAAGAAAATTAGATTTTAATAAAAAAGTTTTGAGAGCAACCTTTTTTAAATGAACGTTCCGATGTTTCTAAAAGTATGAAGTAGAAATAATTGAAATCCATGGATGTTATTTTCTAACATAAAAAACGAGCTTCTATTTAAAAATTAGAAGTGGTGGTGAAAAAACAAGTTCCCTATTATAAGGAAAAGACATAAAAATTCTTTATATCTTAACCGCAGACACTTAAATCTATCAAACTTTAATTAATAAACGAATAGTAAACAAATAATAAGTAAAATTGGCATATAAATTAACTCGAAACTAGATTTTTGGAAAGCAAAAAGGGTTAAGAAATGGTATATTCGATTTATTTTGTTACATAATTTAACAAAATATTTTTTGGAATTTTTTGAGTTTTTATCATTTTTTTGAATTTTGATTATCGTCTTTTTTTGAATTTTTGTTTATCATCTTTTTAGGATTTTTTATTTTTATCTTTTTAGGGTTTTTGGATTTTCAATTTTTTTTATTTTTTAGTTTTTTTAGATAAGTTATTTACAAGAAAGATTAGAGAAAGAAATGTTATTTACAAAGAAGATAGTGGGGAAAGAGAGAAAAAATTTTTGTTTTTAAATATTATACAAAGTAAAAACTCGACGGTGGCCCGTGAACAGACTCTTATTTGAGTGGTTGGTTCGAAAAGTCGAACGTCGCGGGCATGCAAAAAAGCGAGCTTTTAAAGAAGAAAGGGGGGAAAAGAGAAAGATGTATTTTTAAAAATATTTACAAGGTAAAAGAAAAAAATTTTGAATTTTTTGATGTTTTATAATTTTTTTTGTGAATTTTTTGTGTTTTATGATTTTTTTGAGTTTTATGATAATAAAAAAAGACAAGGAAAATTTTTTCAGGTTTTAATTTTTGTAAATTTGTTTTGTATTTTTATGAGTATAGAATAAAAAATGCAGAATAGGAAAACACCACCATCCTTAAACCCAACATTGTCCCCAATGTTGTAATCTAAGTATGCAGAACAGGTAATATACAAAATATAATAAGTACAAAAAGAAAAAGAGCAGGTAGAAGCTTCCCTTAGACGAGTTCGGGATGCCCAATTAAATCCCTGCATTATTAAAAGAAAAGAAAAGAAACAAAAGAGGATATGATAAAAGCGAAAAAGATAAATTCAGCTAAAAGATATGCGGGCGGTAGGGGGCAGGTGTGTGTGACTCAAAGCTAACGTCTTAGCTTTTGAGCGTGTACAGAAATGCAATCCCCTAGCGCGCACAAAAATGGGAAGCGCGCCGAAGCAAAACAAGTGAAAAAAAAAATAAGCAAAATATATACATTATTTTTTTTTTAAATCAAATAATTATTGTTTTCTATTTTGTTTTTTATACAGTAGATTTTTTTATTTTTTAGTTGATTTTTTAGGTATGTGTTTTTGTTTTTTTTTTCATAAAAATAATGAAAATATATGTTTTTTATTTATTTTTTTGTTAAGTTTTTTTCATTTTTTTGAATTTTTTTAGTTTGTTTGTTTTATAGTTTTTTTTCATAAAAATAATTAAAATAATTTTTTTTTGTTAAGTTTTTTTTTTCATTTTTTTGGTTTTATTTTTTTTAGTTTTATTGTTTTTTCAAATTTTTAGTTTTCAAAGTTTTTCAAAAAATATTTAGTTTTATAAGTTTTTCATTTTTTTTGTTTTATGATTTTGTAATTTTTTTTATAGTTTTTATTATTATTATTACTATTATTATATTTTTGTTGGCCATTTTTAATTTTTGTTATATATATAGATATAGGTAAAATTAATAGATTTCTAGGGTTCAAAATAACGACACGAATATCCCCGGCAACGGAACCAAAAACTTGATTGCGTGTTAAAACTCCAAAAAGATTACGGTTCACAGGGCGACCCGGCGGTTTTATTTAATTAGAAAAGCGGATTGGATTTTATTTAGAAAATAGGGCGCGCATATTTATTTATTTGGATATAAAACAGTGAAAGCGAGTTTTAACGAAAGGAGGTAAGTGCACCTATCGTGAGTAGTACAGGATATTTCGGGTGGAATATCGAGGTCGTATTGTTCTCGGGGTCGGTTCGATTATTTCTACTCTTCCCTGGAGGGGACTATTATTTTACCGATAATTATCTTGTCGGGATATTTATATATAATAAAAAGGCAGAAAATGGCGGAAAGAAAACGAAAGTATAAAAGAAAAGCATAAAGGTGGAGCCGATGAAGAGCTTAGCGCAACTGCATCGAATCGCATCGAACTAAAATAACTTTTAATAAAAAGAAATCCTAAGTTTCAAATTAATTAAGGCGGAGACTTGGCCGTGGAGGTTCCACTAGAATGAGCTCACTTATCTCTAGGACTATCGCTCACCTGAATGCTAAGACTATTCGACCGAACGTTAGTTTGACGAAGGATTCCTCTTAACGCCCGCATTACGCAAAGAACCCCGTTATTGGGTGGGGAACCCAATCCGGTAGAGTTGGCACGCCTCCTCTCTCGAGGGTTAGTGCGGAACTCTCTTTGCCAAGTGGTGATCTGTCCATATGCACGGCCTCTCGGCTAGCATATGGAAAACGAAAATAGGGCCCACACATCGATATGTGGTTCTACGCGTCGTTAACCCCGGGCAAACCATAAGTATTTTAATTAATTAGAAAAATGAGACCTTTAATTATTTTAAGCTATTTTATTTGTCCCAATGCTCTTCGGTACTGAGGGCTAAGAATGATTAGCCACTCATCGGAATGGGGACGGCTTGCGAGGAAAGCAATAAAGATAGCAATAAAGAAAGCAGGAAAGTGAAAACAGTAAAATGAAAGCAGTAAAGGAAAGCTGAAATTGCAAGTCCTACTCAAACGAGTAGGACTGAAATGAAAGCAGTAAAATGCGAGTCCCAACGCAAATGCGTGGGCGGGAGAAATGAAAGCGAGTCCTACTCAAACGAGTAGGACAAAATAAATGCAACGCACGCACACTCTCGATAGAAAGTAAAACTCACGCACACACACTCTCGACATAAATGAAAACACACGCACACACACTCTCGACATAAATGAAAACACACGCACACGACAGGAAATGAAACACACTCCACACACTCTACTGAATTGAAATAAAGCGAAGCGCCATTTAACTCTTAACGAGTAGGCGGAAATAAATGCACAAGTACAAAAAAAAACTAAGTTACACGAAAAATAAAACAACTGCATTTCTACCGCTGAGATGCTGTAGAAATGCATAAAAAGTGAAAATAAAAATAAAACGAGCAAAAATATTTGCAAATAAACGCAAAATGAAAAAGCTCAAAAAATTAAAATGAATACATTTCTACCGCTAGAATGCAGTAGAAATGCGCAAAAAGAGAACGAAAAAATTAAAAGAGCAAAAGTTTTAAATGAAAATGTAAGTGCACGAAAAATTAAAACAACTATATTTTCATTCATATAACTCCGTAAAAGTTGTTAAAAAGTGAATATAAAGTAAAAATGAAGAAAAGTTTTACAACATAAAAATGAAAATCTAGTTTAAAGAAAAATGAAAAACACTTTGAAAACGGTTTTTACGGGTTTATAGGAATGCATAAAAGCTATAAAAATTCCTAAGTTAACAAAACTAAGTAAGAAAATTATAAAGTTATACTCATGCACACACACACACGTATAAAGAAGAACGAAAAAACTAAGTTAAAACAAAAGGAAAATACGATTGCATATGAATAGCCAAATAGATGAAGTCCAAATCCACAGAAAGAGAGAAAAACTATAAATTTTATTAAGCAAACTAGGAGATTACAAAACTAAGAAAATAAAGGAGAGGGGAAAAAATTCCCTTACATAGCATTTGGATTTCATTTTAGCGGCATATCCCTATGCAAAATGGATCCAAAAAGTGGAACAGGATTACATACAGAACACTGGTATTTATAGACAAAAAATTACATGGGACACACCCTCTGACACGGGCGTGTCAGGGGGCATGTCAGCACTATTCCTGGTGGTGGCCGGCGATTTGACGGGAAAGTGGACTTCGGGCTGGACACGTGTCGTTCCCACAGCGGTCACGCCCCATGTCACGGGCGTGATGCTGGGCGTGTCAAGAAGGTTGATCTGGGTGCGGGTCACACCGAAAGTTGTCGCGTGGGTCTTGTCGTCCAGGTGGAGAAGTCACGCCCCAGGTCACGGCATGACTTTGGGCGTGTCCGGGGTTCGACGATCGTCGAGCGGAAAGTGTCGAGTTAAAAAATCATCGAGCTGCTGGAGAATCGTCGAGCGCGAGTTTGTCGAGTGGAAATCGTCGAGCCGAATTTTGTCAAGCGGGAAGAGGAGTCACACCCTAGGTCACGGGCGTGACTCTGGGAGTGTCGCAGAGGTGTTGACGATTGTCGAACGGAAAGTCGAGCTGAAATCGTCGATCGGAATTTGTCGAGCTGAAATCGTAAATTGGATATCGTCGAGCTGAAATTGTCGATCGGAAATCGTCGACCGGAAATTTCTCTTTAAAATTCGTTGATTCCATGGGTTTGACGAATCACGGCCTGGTCACGGGCGTGACCAATAAGTCACGGGCGTGACTTGGCAATTTTTTGCAGATTTTTATTTTTTTCCTGAAAAATAAAATAAAACAAGTTAGTAAAATATTTACAAAAATAGGAGCATTTTATTGAATAAAAACAAGTAAAAATGACAAAAATAAATGAAAACGACTTAAGTAATGTACATAAATATAGGTATATTTACAATTCATCATAGGCCTTGGAGCAGGCTGAGTTGTAGGTACCTGGAAGGATACTGAGTTGTAGGAGTATTGCAGCACTCTGAGAGTAGGGTGTGTGCCTGAAGCTTTAGGGCTGAAGAGCCTGAGTTGTAGGCCTTAGAAATAAGGCTGAGGTAGCTGATTAGTGGATCGCTGAGCTGTAGGAGCTCTGCAGGGCTATGAGGTAGGAACCCTTGTGGTTCTGAGTTTGGATTCTATGAAGAATCTATGTAATAGGCTGAGGGCCTGAGGTGTAAGCTCTGAGGATCATATTGGTGGAGTTTCTGCCTAGTCCAATAAATCAGATGGATAGGTGGGACGGAAAGTGGATGTACCCAATTGGGGAACCACTATAAATCTTTGTGTTTGTTGTGTTGCTTGTTTTCTTTCTTATTGCAGGATCTAAGAATAAGCTCTAGATAGTTTAAGTTGAAATCAGCAAAGAACCAATAAAATTTTCAAAGACCTATTCACCCCCCCCCCTGTAGGTGATTAGCTAACCTTCAGTTAAACAACATTCATGATGAGCAAAAGGGACTGAAATATTCTAAGGCAAAAGCATTGAGTGCATTGAGACCAATCAACACTTTCGTCGAGTTAAGTGTTAACTCGTCGAATGATGTCATTGAGTGTGTTGAGTTCACTCACCGATTCGTCGAGTAACAAGTGTTGATTCGTCGACTATCGCACTTAAGTGTTGAGTGTCTTGAGTCCACTCAGCGATTCATCGAGTAAAGGAGTTTACTTGACAAGTGTGGGTCTTAGGCGTTGAGAGCACTCAACACCTTCGTCGAGTAAAGGGTTTAATTGGCGAATCTGGCACTTAGGCATCAAGTGTATTGTATTCACTCAACGTCATTTGACGAATACTGGCC
This sequence comes from Platanthera guangdongensis, assembly GCA_039583875.1. Taxonomy (NCBI): domain Eukaryota; kingdom Viridiplantae; phylum Streptophyta; class Magnoliopsida; order Asparagales; family Orchidaceae; genus Platanthera; species Platanthera guangdongensis. The sequence continues at coordinate 157,268,901 of CM077150.1, forward strand.
TTTGGCACAAATTTCGTCGACCTGAGTTCGACGAATGACGTTCGACATTCTGGCCTATGGCGGGGAGTTCTTCGAGCTGATTTCGACGAATGACGTTCGACATTCGACGTTCTGGCCTTTGGCGCAGAGTTCGTCAAGCTGAGTTCGACTAATGAAGTTTGGCGAATGCTGGCCTTTAGCGCAGAGTTCGTCAAGCTGAGTTCGACGAATGACGTTCGACGTTCTGACCTTTAGCACAGAGTTCGTCGAGTTGGGTTTGACGAATGCATATACTAAGTCAAATGTTGACTTGCTGAATTTTGGAATGAAAGCTTTGGGTCCGCGAATAGCGACGGGCTATTTTGTTTATTCCCTTTAGGTATAAATAGGAAATATTAGTGCTTGAAAAGTATGTGATAATTCTCTCTGTCTAAGCACACAAGCAGTCACTGTGCGAATAAGACGAAAGCCCTAAAAGCCGACGAAAGCATTCCGCCGATCTCGTCGCCGATCCCGACGAGTGTCGTCACCGCCTCTCCTACAACAGATCTAGCAGTCTGTAGAGACACTGAGTGTCCTCTCCCGACCTAGCGCTTGTGTGACAAGTTGCTACAGGTTCTCCTAATCGTGTGGATTGATGTAGAGGCGTGGATATACTTTCTGCACTCAAGACTCTAGCCGCTGTGTGGCCATCCAGATTCTTCTAGAGTCTCTAGGTTGAGTTCTGACTCAATCCCTCAAAGGTAATTTTTATTACAGCATGCTTTACTTCTTGATTCATAAATATTGCCAGATCCGAACTTGTTTGGGTTTTTCTTGTTCTTTTTTCCGCTGCGTGCACAAGCGTTGTGTTATCCCCAAAAACCCAACATGTTTTTCTTTTATTTTGGATTTGATCCTATTTATGTCAAGTTTCTGGACGAAACATCTTTCTAGGGGGTGGCTGTAATGCCCATGATTTTTCGGTGTTTATTTTAATCCCCATAGCGACGTATTTTTGACGTCTGGGCATTATGTTAAGCGTAGTTAACGGGTGTCATTTGTTGGAGCATGGGTTTGCTCAATACGTTTTCTTGTGTGGTTGGTTTTTGTTTGTTAGTCACCTTCCCTCGCGAGCCGGGTCTGTTTTGGGTGACTCGGTGGAGCATTTTATAGGGATATGGTGGCATTTTATCTTCAGGTAGTGTTTTACCTGAGTTTGGTTTGTCGGATTTGGATTTAGATTTCGTCGTTAGATTCGTAGCGTCGGTATTTATCAACGGTGCGATTTTCGTAAGATTCTGAGTTGATTTGGATCTCGGGTCATTTTGAAATTATTTAAATAATTAATATTATATTATATATATAAATATAAGTATAAATAGGACATTCGTCGCGTCAAACCCTACCTTTCCTATTCATCTTCTTCCCGAACCTGAGCGGCGGCCATTTTTGTTTGAGGAGAAATGACGGGTATCGCGTGCGTTTTGGCTGGCGATAGGGAAAGATCCGGTGGCCATTTTCATCATCAAAGTAGAGATTCGGAAAGCTCTTGTCGAGAGCTACGCGATCTTGGCAAGATTTTCCCGATTCCTCGATTTTTAGGTGTTACGGTTAGTGATTTTGACTTCCTTTTTCCCCCTAAAAGTTTCAGGAAACGTTGTTAAGGTCATTTGGCGACTGATCCTTGTCGCGGTGCAAGCGGGGGGGATTTTTCCGGAGTTTTCAAGGCAAGTGGATCCCACCCCCTACATGTCCTTTTTGTGTATTTTCTTCCCTTCTTTCCTCTTCCCTTATAGAGTAGGGTTAGTGTAGGTTGAACCACAAGAGCACTCCTAGGGTAGTGTGAGTTTTCGGCCAATACCTGGAAAACATGTTTGGATTTTTAATTAAAATTCATCGAGTTTAAGTGAGTGGATTTCGATGACTATCAGTGGTGGAATTCAGCGAGTATCAGTTAGTCATTTCGACGAGTATCAGTTAGTCATTTCGACGAGTATCCGTTAGTCATTTTGGCGAGTGAGGTTAGAGTTTTGCAAAGTCAGAATTTGTCAAATATCGTAGTTTTACCTATGGAAAATTCGGCGTATATCGCTAAGGATCGTTGATTATAGTCTATGCTTAGTAAGTTTCGAGTGGCCGATGAAGCCAATGGAATTTCGGCGAGTATCAAGGGAAATCATTGAGTATTGTTGGTTGTTGTGTCAAGAATAGTAGGAACTCGCCGAGTATCACATGTCTATTTCATCGAGTATCAATAGCCTTCATCGAGTGTCGACTGGTGAAGTGTCGAGTGAAGACAAATTCGTCGAGTGTCGCTAGTCTTATTCATCGAGTATTGTAGAAATTCGTCGAGTATCCTTGTAGTTTGTCGGGTATACTTGCTGAATTTGTCTAGTACTTAGAATATTTTGTCATTTCGTGTAGGATTTGTCGTGTTTGGTCCTTAGGGTGACTTTAGGGCTTATTTTGGTATTTCTTTGGGTTTATGTTCGGGTTTTGGTTTGGGGTGTTTGGGTATGATGTTTCTTCGGCTATGAAGGTTGTCAGTGGATGAAGGACCACCAACTAGATGTCGATTTGTGAATCATTACACTTCATGGTTTGGTTTGGTATCTGTTTTGTGGCTTGTTGGGTTGTGTTGGGTCAGGTAGCCACCACCGCAGCGCCTTTATGAGAAGTTTGGGTCTGGAAGCCTGGTATGGGACGTTTTGGTCACCGACTGAGGCCTGGTTGTTTTTACCAAGTGTTAATAGTTCACGTTTTCTGGCTGTTTTGCGCTCAGTTTGCTTCTTACATCAGTTTATGCTATTTTATGTCTATCCTTGTAGATTTTGTCAAAGCATGGCTTCGTTCTGCACTTGGTGCAAATGTTCATTTAACTCCTTTATTGCAACATTTACTTTTTTTTGTTAATTAGTTGTGGTTTCAGCACTTCTTATAGTCGGGTTTGGTAAACTTTTTCTTTCCCTTTTACTTATTACCTGTTAATTCCTTTGCCACTTGTATTTTCTTGCGGTGGTGTTATTCTTTTGAATGCCTAAGTTTCAGGGATGTAGCCGGTGGAGTAGATATGTTGGGGTTAGCTTGTGTGATGTAGTTGTTGTAGTAGGTTTCCTCACCATCATGAGGTAGTTGTTGCTTTCATTTTTAGTTCAAACTTGCATACTTTCAGTGGGTTCGTGTCAAGTTGTTGGCGCCCACTGGTAGTTTCTTTTGGAATATTGAATACTTTGCTAGCTGCTAGTTTATCTTTTTGGGTTGGTTGTACTTGCTCTCTGGGAAGGTTTTATGCTAGATTGCTTGTTGGATATTTTAAAGTATAAAATTACTATTGTTACTTCATACATGCCATATTTGAAATCTAATTCACTATATTTAAAGGTCGTAAAAACTACTTTCATAAGTATTATAAATTTAGAGCTTTGCATACCATGAGTTGTCCTCTAGGGATGTTTATACTCATGTAGGACGTCTAATAATGTAAGTAAAGTATTTTCCGCAGCGTATAACAATCTTTTTCTCGTGGACTAGATGAGCCACTAAGCCGAGGGATATGGCTAATTGTTTAACTTGAAATGGAATTTCTCTAAATAACTTATAAATCTTTTTTAAAGGTGTTAAGTTGGAGTTTTACCTGAGCGTCCGCAGTTATCCCCTGCTGATGTGGCATCATGACACGTGTTTTCCCTTACTCTGATATATAATTAATTGCGGAGAAAATGTGGGTTGTGACACTGCCAGCGATAAGAGTTACTGCCCGGTGTTAGCGACATAGAATTTTTTTGCTTGGATTATTGAAAGAAAAGATAATTTTATTTCAATAAGTTTACAAAACTTGATCCCAATATCTCTTGGGATCGAGGCAGTAGTAAAAAAATTGGTTTTCTATACCAACCCTTCTCCCAAGGACCAGTTCGCTCTAGCTTATCTTCCCCCAAATGAGGCCTCGAGTCGCCCCTAGACCTAGCCCTAGACCTAGTCGCCAATACCTATGGCAAATTCCCCATAAGTATCATAAGACTTAGTCGCCGCCTCCTGCGGATATTCACTATAATAAAACGAGATACAATTAAAATGAAGTTGTCGGGGTCAATGTGTGCGGCCTTCATGTAGAGTATGTATGTAGATTCCTCCTTCAAGATCTCTGGCTTCTCAAACAGTGTTGGGAGTTCTCTCGACTTCGGGGAAGATGGCTCACACAGTGATATCTGAGTTGTGGCTTTCGTTCATGTATTCATCGTGTCTATGCAAATAGAGGAGGTCCGCTCTTTAAATAGTCTTGGATCTTAATGCCAGCATTAGTGATACCGTCGGGCAGTAGCCTCTTTAAGAAACTAGAAGACACACAAATTGAGGAAAATTTGGTACACTCTGCTCCAAATTAGGTGACGCCAGTTACTACATTGTAGTAGGGATACCGCCTTGCATTAGCAATATTGCATTTGCACCATCAGACCTCCTTCCTCTTATGCTCCTCAATAAGATGTGTAATTGTGAGCTTTCCATATATTATCATCATGCGGTAGTAGGTACAACATCGTGGTAGGACTTGTTATGTATGGCTCCAGCCAACCATCCTTTCTAGCCGATTTTCCCTCCTAGCCAATGATGTCATTATAGGATGTAAGAAGAGGAGGAGGATTGTTCCTCACTACTCTCACAAAATATATATCCTTGTCCAGCAAGGTGTCATCATCAACATAAAGGATGCAGGCAGAGGAATGTTCTCCTCATTAACTTGAGCGCAATGCTCATTATCCTCTTGGAGTAACTGTGAAAAATCATCTTGTATAGGCTCAAACAATGAAGAGAAATTAAGAAATAAACTCGAGGAAAGATAAAAATAATCAAAAATTGCTGAAATGGACCCAGTCTCACTCCAGTAGGCTCCACCAACTGATCATTGTCATTGTCATATGAATCATAGCAGGGGAATCCAAGAACTCAAGTGCCTCGGTGGTGATTTAAACCTCCTTGTCTAATGAAGAAGTACAAACCTCCTTACTTGAAAGGACACCCTCCTCATCCCACTTTGGTGCGTCATAGTGCTCCGAGTAGTCATTCTCCCCATAAAAAAAGAACATCCTTATCCCACTTTGGCGCAGTTCGATCTCTGAATCATCATCCTACACAAAATCTTCAGCATGATCATCAAAATAGGTGCAAAAAACACATGCAAAGAAGATTGAGGAACAATGGTGATACCATCATCAAAGAATAACGGTTAGGTTCCTCTGCAAGTGAATCAAAAATAGATGATAAATATACATTGGTAGGCAAGTCCACATTGATTGAGTACGAATCAGAAGCTATTCAGATAGGCATATTCACATCAGTCCCTCATAGAAAGGGGGAACTGTGAAATAATCATTAGAATCTTAAGGAGCACAATAATGAGAAGAGGATGGCATGATACAAATATCTGGTTCATCCTCCTCCTCCATCTAACATTGAAACGCAACGCAATCCTTTAAGGCCTAATACATGTAACACCCCCATCTGTCGTATGGCATATAACAGAAGATCCAGCTGGAACCCGTCGCCATATACCACAGACAGTCGGAAGGGTTACATAAGAATACCAAAATCATACAACTATAACTACTCGTCCTACACAGAGCATTCTAGCGGAAGCTTTTAAGCTGTTATAAAGAACCCATAATTGATATATCAACTAACATGAATGTCCACAACTACCACAGGAATGAAATAACAACTACACTGAAAGAACTTAGTCTTATGGCCTTACAAGAGTTTCACTTAACAAAGTAGTGTTTTCCATACATCGGCTCGCAAGCCGGGCACACATGACAAAACAAAATACAGCTATTCGCTTTGGCCTTCGAGGACCAGCTCAGCAACTTGGGCTTCAGCCCACTATTTAGCACTCGGCTCCGCAGCACTTGCAAGCAACATTCCACTGCACGGTGCCAAACAAAGGAACGGTCAGCCAAAGCTGACCAAATTATAACGCCCCCGCCACTTACTCGGGACGGCGGTGCTCCTTCCCTGCAATTCATTAGCCCAGCTAAACAATAAAAGTGCGAATATACTATGCCACGGGTGTAGGCTCTCACGGTCCAAACACCTCGTGCACTCAGGGAACATTAACGGTGAATTCGGTCAATTCCGTGGCTTCACCACCATCCAAGGGATGGCAACAACGTGAGCATTTTAGCCTTTCTGACCACGGTCTAAGGCTCTCGACTATGTCAATGGCCAGTTCCTCTTTGGGTCTCTCGCACCGAACCACATAGCCCGGGTCCGATTCCACTTGCCCGTTGCTCACAACGCGTAGTTCACCTTAAGATGTCCGCACGAGCCAAGCTTCTCTCGGATCCCGCAATAATCCAAACAACACATAACCCAGTTATGTACAAGACCGGATCCCAGGCTGCCAAATTAGCAGAATTACATTTCCGCTCAGTTTTTCGGGTGCGCCTTGGAGTTAATCCCCAAGGATCCCTGCTGCAATCTACCGTGTAGAAACCCAAAAACACAAAACACAGAGTCTTCTCCGGCAAATCATACAAAATGCAACATCACCGATCCAAACCAACATGTCCGGGTAGGCTTCACACACAATGCCTATGTCCGTACTTCGCTTCCGGACTCTATATGCAACACAAGGGGGACTATTCCTGTCAACCCCAAGGAACACCGCACACTCGCCGCACACTCGTGGGAGCTGGTTTCCTTATGCAAAAGAAGGAGAGTTTCACATGCTCATGTAGAGAATCGTTACCCTTGTAGTATGCTTTTGCACCATGGAAAAACTATATGGATAGAAGGCTGCACAATGGAATTTCCTCCTCGGATCTGCTCTCGGTTCTCAAAACGGTGCTCCGATGCTCCGCCGGTGGCCGGAATCCTTCCTTTCCTTCCTCCTCTCTCCAACTCCTTAGAAAGAGAATGGTAAAGAGAAAATGTGGAGTTAAACTTCCATTCCCAGCCTTAACAGAGCAGGAACATATCTGGGCCGTTGGATCTTAATTAAAGAAAACGAACGGCTCAGATCCGCCCAAAAATCAACAAATCTGGGCCAAACACGGCCTCGCACACGGCCGTGTCCCAGGCCGTGTGCCTCGATCCCAGCACGATCGTCGAGCACAGAAACTGACACGGGTCAAGACACACCCGTGTCTCAACCTGACACACCCGTGTCGGTTTCCGAATGCCCGTGCACTAGGGTTGTGTCACCAGCAACCGCCATGCCAGCTAACACGACTCTTGGGAACACGGGTGGTGACACGGGTATGCGCACGCCCATGTCATATGACACACCTGTGTCACGCTGCCGTGTTTCCTGCTGTGTCCATCTCTGGACACACCCGGCCAACACAAAGAACCACACGACCTTGGACACGCCCGTGTCCTAGGCCGTGTACCCCTATACAGGCACCAAAAATTCTCTTGGATACGACCAGCTCGATACGATTTTCGGGGCGTCACAAATCTCCCCCACTTAAAGAATTTCATCTCGAAGTTATATAAAGGTACACAAAAATCTAAATGTTACCTGAGTGGAATAACTCGGGATATTCTTCCATCATATTCTGCTCTTGCTCCCAAGAAAGCTCCTCACATCCGCAGTTATCCCAACAGACTTCAACCATTCGGATTTCCTTATTGTGGAGTCGCTTCACCTCCAAGTCTTCAATGTGTACTGGATTGACCTTCGTCGTCAACCCATAATCAACCGACACTTGATCGACCGCAATGACCTACAAAGGCTCTTGCACCGCCTTCCGCAACACCGATACGTGGAACACATCATGTAGCCCACTCAACTCCACTGACAGCTTCAAGCGATACGCTGCTTCGCCAACACGCTCCAGGATTTCAAACGATCCAAGGTATCTCGGACTCAGCTTCTTCAAGCGTCGAAACCGCAAGACACCCTTGAACGGCTTGATTTTCAAATACATCGAGTCGCCAACACCGAACTCCACGTTCTTATGCTTGGCGTTATAGTATTTTGCATGCCTGTCCTGAGCGATCTTCAACCTTTTCTGAACTGTACGTATCATTGAAGTGGCGTCTTCTACCGCTTGACGTTTGTATAACTTCGATTCGCCTGTCTCCAACCAAGACAACAGCGTGCGACACTTTCTCTCATACAAGGCCTCAAAAGGTGCCATTCCAATACTCGCCTGATAACTGTTGTTATATGCAAACTCCACCTTGTATAGGTGATCTTCCCAGTGCTTTCCGAAATCCAAGACGCACATACGAAACATGTCCTCCATCTTCTGGTTGACCCTCTCGGTCTGACAATCCATCTGCGGATGAAAGCCTGTGCTGAAACTCAACTTAGTTCCCAACAGACTATGCACCAGCCTCCAGTCTTTCGACGTGAAGCGTCCATCTCGTCACTAACAATACTGTGGGGCACACCATGCAATCGTACAATATTATCCACATAGAGTTTGGCTAACTTCTCCACCGGATCTTCCTTCCTATTCGGAATAAAATGTGACACCTTTGTCAATCTATCTATGACCACCCAGATGGCGTCATTTACCCTTTATGACTTTGGCAAACCCTGCACAAAATCCATAGAAATGTCGTCGAATTTCCACTCTGGGATAGGTAGGGACTTCAAGAAACTTCCGGGCTTCTGACACTCCACCTTTACCAAGGCACACGTCTGGAACTTGGCCACATAAAGTGCTACATCCTTCTTCAATCCTGGCCACCAGAACAACTTCTTCATGTCTTTATACATCTTCGAGCTCCCCAGGTGGATTGAGTACTTGGTATGATGTGCCTCGTACAACAACTCCTCCAGAAGACTACCCGCACTAGGAATGCATAGGCGACCGTCCCTCCTTAGCAGTACATCCTCAACAACAAGTTGGGAATTTGACCCATCCAAAGATTCATCCAAGATCTGGTTCATGCTGCTATCCTGAACCAATGCCCGTGGAACTCTATCAGCTAGGTCATACTGCACCTCTGTCCAAAACAATTTCCCCTCGGCACTAGACTGCTTGTCGACGCAAGTTACCTCCAATGCCTCCAATTCACGGACCAATCTCTCATCATGTACCGACAACCAGTTGGCCTGCGCAGGAGCCCTGCAACTCAACGCATCCGCCACTACATTTCCTTTCCCAGGCACATAATGTTTCTCGAAGGTGTAGTCCCCCAGGAACTCCATCCACCTCCGCTGCCTCATGTTCAGGTCCTTCTAATCCAACAGGTACTTCAGGCTCTTATGATCGGTGTAGATATCGACCTTCACAGCGTATAGATAGTGCCTCCACTGCTTTAGAGCAAATATTACGGTCGCTAACTCTAAGTCATGAATCGGATAATTTCGCTCATGAACCTTCAATTGTCGTGAACCATAGGCTATCATGCTCCCATGTTGTAGCAGAATAAATCCCAAACCATTGCCCGAAGCATCACTATTGATTTCGAACCCTTCAGTCCCACTCGGCGAACATAAGATAGGCGTCGTGGTCAACCACCTCTTCAATTCTTCAAAAGCCTGCTCGCACTCCAACGACCACACAAACTTTTGATCCTTCCTTGTCAACATTGTGAGTGGTAGCGCTATCCGCGAGAAGTTCTCTACCAATCGCCTGTAGTAGCCGGCAAGCCCCAGAAAGCTTCGGACTTCCGCCACTATAGTCAGTACAGGCCACTCCCATATTGCCACTATCTTTGTCGGATCCACTGCTATCCCTTCTCCACTAACAACATGACCATGGAATGCTACCGAGGATAGCCAGAACTCACACTTGGAGAACTTAGCATACAACTGATTTTTTCTCAATGTCTCCATCACCATATGCAGATTCTTGTAGTGATATTCCTCACACTGCGAGTACACCAGGATATCGTCGATAAATACTATCACGAAACGATCCAGGTACTCTCTGAATGTCCTGTTCATCAGATCCATAAATACGGATGGCGCATTGGTCAACCCAAACGGCATGACCGTGAACTCGTAATGACCAAACCGCGTGCTGAACGTTGTCTTTGGGATGTCACTTTCCCTTATCCTTAACTGGTAGTAACCATATTTCAGGTCTAATTTTGAATATACTGTAGACCCAACCAACTGATCAATTGATAGTCAATCATTGGGATTGGATACTTATTCTTCTCCGTAAGCTTTTTCAACTCCCAATAGTCAATACAGAGTCGCAAGCTCCCATCTTTCTTCTTAACGAAGAGGACTGGTGATCTCCAAGGCGACGAACTTGGACGCACATACACTTGCTCCAACAAATCTTACAGTTGCACCTTCAACTCTGTCATCTCTCTTGGCGATATCCGATACGGAGAGCGTGACACCGGTTTGGCACCCGACACCAGCTCGATAGTAAAATCAATCCCCCGCTGCGGAGGGGCTCCTGGGAGATCATCCGGAAACACATCAGGATATTCGGACACAACTGGAATACTGCTCAAACTTTGCTTATGCGTTGAAGTCTGCACTAATGTGACAAACAGCTCTGCCCTACACCGAACTGCCTTAATCACCTGTAGGGCCGACATGAAAACCTTACCCGACCCCTTCATGCCCGCGAACGAAGTCTCTCGATCTGTATTCAGTCCCAACTTAACCTCCTTTCATTTGCAATCAATACATGCTCGCTGCTCCGAGAGCCAGTCCATACCGAAAATTACGTCGAACTCCACTAATGGCAATACCAACGCTTGCAATTCAAACTCCTGATCCCCAATCCGAATCTTAACCACACAGACTCTATCCGCATGCATTGAGCACCCATTGGGCAACAACACATCTAACTTGTCTTTAGCCATCGAGGAAGGGACTCCGATGCGCGATAGGAATCGTTCGGACAAGAAGGAATGCGAAGCTCCCGTATCAAACAGGGCTCTCGCCGGACAATCAAAAATTAACATGAAGCCTAGCACAAACAAATGCAAGCCAACATATAAAAAGGTAACAACTACATAAAGTTAAACTACTATAATTTAACTCATACATGTCACCACGTCAGCTTGTTTTATGGCCTCTTGCAGACCAAGGTTATAAACTCTAGGATGGGCTGGAGCATGGTGGGACGCGGTTGACTCCACCGTCTTCCCTTTATCTTCGTAGGTTGCTCCAGGCTTCCTCTCGGACTTTGCACGTCCGCTCCAACACTCACGAGCAAAATGCCCCATCATTCCGCAGTTATAGCACGCTCCTGGGACTCGACTTGTGGTTGCCCACGCCGCACTAGACGAAGGGGCTGAGTTCGAAGTCTTCGGCTTCTTGTTCCATCTGCGGAAACCCGAATTTGCATTTGGCACTTTGAACTCTGACTTCTTTTCCCCTGGATCCTTCTTCTCTTGCACTTTCTTCACGACTTTTTCCAATGATCGGGCCGAATTGACCAAGGCAAGGAAGCCCTGCGCCTTAGGCCTGGCAAGGAGAAGCTGTAGGTCGCCACGTAGACCCTCATAGAATCGGTTGGTCTTCCTCTCCTCTTCCGAAAACATAGCACCAGCATAACCTTGAGAATTCCTCCATAGGCACATCCGCAAGTTGCCTTCCCACTAAGATATGAACCTCCAACTCGTCTCACCATAGCCTCTCCTCACCAGCCAATAGGAAGGTCTTTGTGGTGGTCTTCTGCCACTCAACAGTTTCTGTTGCCGTTAAGACCCTCTTTATCGTAGAGAGATAATCCTCGGCTTGAGTTGGCATTCCAATCCCGTCGAACCTTGTAGGATTAAAGCTCATTACATGCTTGAGCTGCTTCTCCATATATCTCCTTGGTGCTACCTAATCAACTGTCGCGCGCTCTACCACTCCCGGCTCTGCCACCCTAATCGGTTCTTGCTCATCAACAGGTGGTACATGGTGCATTTGCCCTGCAGGTTGGGCATTTATCATTGCAAAGACTGCTTCAGCAACCAATCTGATGGTTTCCACTGAAGGAGGTATTATAGGCACGTCCCTCGGTGTCATATACCACAGACAGTCGGAAGGGTTACATAAGAATACCAAAACTATATAACTAAAACTACTCGTCCTACACTGAGCATTCTAGCGGAAGCTTTTAAGGTGTTATAAAGAACCCATAATTGATATATCAACTAACATGAATGTCCACAACTACCACAGGAATGAAATAATAACTACACTGAAAGAACTTGTCCTTATGGCCTTACAAGAGTTTCACTTAACAAAGTAGTGTTTTCCATACATCGGCTCGCAGGCCGGCCACACATGACAAAACAAAATACAGCTATTCGCTTTGGCCTTCGAGGGCCAGCTCAACAACTTGGGCTTCAGCCCGCTATTTAGCACTCTGCTCCGCAGCACCTACAAGCAACATTCCACCGCACGGTGGCAAACAAAGCAACGGTCAGCCAAAGCCGACCAAATTATAACGACCCCGCCCCTTACTCGGGACGGCGGTGCTCCTTCCCTGAAATTCATTAGCCCAGCTAAACAATAAAAGTGTGAATATACTACGCCACAGGTGTAGGCTCTCACGGACCAAACACCTCGTGCACTTAGGGCAAATTAATGGTGAATCCGGTCAATTCCATGGCTTCACCACCATCCCCGGGATGGCAACAAAGTGCGCATTTTAGCCTTTCTGACCACTGTCTAAGGCTCTCGACTATGCCAACGGCCAGTCCCTCTTTGGGTCTCTCGCACCGAACCACATAGCTTGGGTCCGATTCCACTTGCCTGTTGCTCACAACACGTAGTTCACCTTAAGATGTACGCACGAGCCAAGCTTCTCTCGGATCCCGTAATAATCCAAACAACACATAACCCAGTTATGTACAAGGCCGGATCCCAGGCCGCCAAATTAGCAGAATTACATTTCTGCTCAGTTTTCCGGGTGCGCCTTGGAGTTAATCTCCAAGGATCCCTGCTGCAATCTACCGTGTAGAAACCCGAAAACACAAAACACGGAGTCCTCTCCAGCAAATCATACAAAATGCAACATCACCGATGCAGACCAACATGTCCGGGTAGGCTTCACACACAATGCCTATGTCCGTACTTCGCTTCCGGACTCTATATGCAACACAAGGGGGACTATTCATGTCAACCCCAAGGAACACCGCACACTTGCCGCACACTCGCGGGAGCGTGTTTCCTTATGCAAAAGAAGTAGAGCTTCACATGCTCAAGTAGAGAATCGTTACCCTTGTAGTATGCTTCTGCGCCATGAAAAAACTATACGGATAGAAGGCTTCGCAATGGAATTTCCTCTGCGGATCCGCTCTCGGTTCTCAAAATGGTGCTTCGATGCTCTGCCGGTGGCCGGAATCCTCCCTTTCCTTCCTCCTCTCTCCAAATCCTTAGAAAGAGAATGGTAAAGAGAAAATGAGGAGTTAAATCTCCATTTCTGTCCTTAATAGAGCAGGAACACATCTGGTCCATTGGATCTTAATTAAAGAAAACGAACGGCTCAGATCCGTGCAAAAAATCAACAAATCTGGGCCGAACACGGCCTCACACACGGCCGTGTCCCGGGCCGTGTGCCTCAATCCAGGAACGATTGTCGAGCATAGAAACTGATACGGGTTGAGACACACCCGTGTCTCAACCTAACACGCCCGTGTATTAACCTGACATGCCCGTGTCGGTTTCCGACACGCCCGTGCACTAGGTCCGTGTCACCAGTAACCGCCACGCCAACCGACACGACTCTTGGGAACACGGGTGGTGACACGGGTATGCACACGCCCGTGTCATATGACATGCCCGTGTCACGCTGCCGTGTTTCCTGATGTGTCCTTCTCTGGACACAGCCGGCCAACACAAAGAACCACACGGCCTTGGACACGCCCATGTCCTAGGCTGTGTACCCCTATACAGGCACCAAAACTTCTCTTGGACACGACCAGATCGATACGATTTTCGGGGCGTTACAATCCGTACTAATACAAAACAAACACATAAGATTATCCCAAGACCTCAAAAGAGACAGGGTACTATATTAAGTTGGTGTTTGTGGTGGAGGTGTGTGGTCATGATAAGTAGGTCAATTGTATGAGGACCCATATGATATTGATTCCCTATAGGAAGAGCCATATGATTCATAACCACGACTTCATCTATGATATTTGTCACTAATATGGTTGGATGCCCCACACCATCTGCATTACTCAGATGTATACATAATATTGCGGGGTGATGCACAAAAATATTTTAATCTTTGTCTGGGTTAACTACACACCCAAGCAACTTAAATGGTTAGACCTCCTTTGCAAAATTATAAAATTAAAATGGTGATAATTATAATCAAAATATGGGAAAAAATGAAAACAATGTAATATACAAATGGAGGAACCTATTTCTCTTAACTCAGTCTCCAGAAACTCACACGTGTTGTGTTCCTTAGCAACGGTGCCAAAAACTTGATCTGATCTCGACAAGGGCAATGATCGTTGTCAAGTAATATAAAATAAGGAGTTACCTACGAGTATAGATTTCACGTAGAACATGACGGGATGGAGTTATCTATCGAGAAAAGGCCTGAGATTGAAGACTTCAGTCTGATGGTATTGATGAGTGGATTTGATTTGTGAATAATAAAAAGAAAAAAAAAACTAAGTTAACTATGTGGGTCGCCGGCACCATATTACACATCTGCAGGTCGCCTTCCTCCACACCGCACCTCAGTGGGCTGCCTTCCTCCACTTCTACTCTTTGTCATAGGAACTCAAACACAAGCAATCACAACACAACCAATATCACATAAATAACCAATTATAATGATTACACACACCAAGCATAAACAAAATGAACTTTGATAGAAAACCAATGAAAGCAAATAACAATTAAATCAAGTTCGTGAAAGTTTCATCATCAAAATTGAAAAATGTTTAAGTTGTCTACCTAAATCACCTAGAGGGGGTGAATAGGTGAGTTCTGCGTCTTTTGTGGAATAAAAAATTAAACGAGCGATGCACAAAAAAATAAGCAAGCATACACAGACGACACCAAGAATTATAGTGGTTCCCCAACCTTGGATACATCCACTTTCCACCTCACTAATCTAGCAACTCACTAGACTGGGCTACTCCACTATTCTCGGATTGAAAATAATCCTACCAATCGGAACAAAGTTCCTACAACCCGATCCCTAATACAGGATCTACACTCGGAAGAGAAACTTCCTACAAAATCTTGGAGGAAAAAGCTCCGACAACTCGGAGAAGAATCTCCTACAAGAATAAAATGATTTACAAAGAAATATACAAACAGTATTATTTCAGATCTGAATCTTCAGCACTTCTTCTTCCTTAAAACTTTGAAGCTCTGTCAGAAATAGATTGAAGAAGACACGACTAAATCTCTGGATCAGAAAGCTTTGGACTCAGCACGATCAAGGAAAGAATCTGTCGATGTAGAAGATCTTGATCTGTTGAATCTCTTCTTCTAAATCTATGGATTGAAAGCAGATCGGCGATGAAGATGATGAATAGCGGCAGCTTCCGATTTTGGAAAGAGAATTTCTGATTCAGAATACTTAGGTTTTTCTTCTTAGGGTTGGTCGATTATGATAAGACCTTTTATAGGACTTGCCTAACGGTCATAAACACATTAAATACATGACACGTGGATCAATCATGTGCTAATCACTTTTGAAAATACCTTTGTCAAAACTTAGAAATATTTCAGAAAACAGTTCAACATTTCTCGAGAGGAAGAGTTGTACTCGAGAAGACGTTTTCTGATTCTCAGGAAGAATGATGAGGATCTCGAGAAAAACACTTGGGAAAAATATGGAGGTGGAATTCAGCAATCTCGAGAATAAAAGAAAGTACTCAAGAAAAATATATTTTTGTTCTCGAGAACAAGTATCCTGGTACTCGAGAAAAATGAAGCATCTCGAGAAAAAAGTTCTGATTCTCGAGAAGAGTATTCAAGGTCTCGAGAAAAGGTTCCTGGTTCTCGAGAACTATACATGGCCTTCTCGAGAAAAATATTTTGCTTCTCGAGAAAAAGACTTGGTAAAAATATAAAGGTGGAGTTTTGTCATCTCGAGAAAGAAAAGAAGTACTCGAGAAAAAATGAACTTCTGTTCTCGATAAAATTATTCTATTACTAGAGAAGAGAATCTGTTACTCGAGAAATAACTTCTGGTTCTCGACAAGTAATACTGACCTTCTCGAGAAATAACATGTGGCTTCTCGAGAAAAATACTTGGAAAAATATTTTGACTGGAAATGAGGTAACACAAGAAGGAAAGTCATGGAGTACTCGAGAACACATGGCTTTCTCGAGAACAGCACTAAGCTTTCTCGAGAACTGCTTCTGCAACTCGAATACATGACAGATCTTACTCGAGTATAATCTAAAGTTCTTCTTGAGTACTGTTGGAACACCCTATTACTAATTTGGGTCAGGATCACTATGTCTCTAGGAACCTTTATTTGACCTCCTGTATAGCTTAAAAGGTCAATTAGAATTGAGTCTAAGGGTTAGAAGTCTAGGATTGGAAGCTGCCCTGGAGACCAAGTTTTTCTGTCTGGAGACCAAGTGTGATCATCGAGCTCAGCACGACGATTCGTCGAACTCCGATCGACGATCGTCTAGCTCAACTTCGACAGATCGTCGAACTCCATTCGACGATCGCTGAGCTCAACTTCTTAATATCGTCGAACTCCATTCGACGATCGGTGAGCTCAGGTCGACGATTTTGACTCTGCTTTGGATCTTTATCTCTGAGCTCAGTTCGACGATCTTTGAGCTCAGATCGACGATTATTTTGCTGCTTAAGTTTTCCAGATCGCTGAGCTCAGCTCGACGATAGCAGAGCTCAGTTCGACGATTTCAGATAACTTCCAGGATTCAAATTCAAATCAGTTAGGAGTTATTCTGCAATTAATTCAGAGATTTGCTAGCCGTTTACATTCAATTCTGGACCAAGTTTCAAGGGATTTTTCAAGGAATAATTCTGTGGACTTTCCTCCAGAAGAGATTATGCAATTAAGGATGCAATCAATGCAGACCAACGACTATCCTTGACAGAGAATGATATTCTATTCTAGAACAGAGAATAAAAGACAGAATGTTTTTTGATTAATACAGATTAACAAGAAGAGAACACACAATACAGAGTACAGAGACTCATTCAAAATCTTCTGTCAAAAAGAATTCTGAAGAACACTCATCAAAGAGATCAAGCTTTCAAGATCTCTTTAGATCTCAAGGTGTTCAAGGCCAACATCAGTTCAAGACTCCAGACACTCAACATTTCAGCTATTGCTGAAATCATCCATTGCTGGAGTTCTATATTTGAAGGCCTATCACCCTCAAGCAAAGCTTTTCTTCCTGAAGATTTCAAGGATTCAGGGGGAGCTTTGACATCAATCCACATAGTCTTCTCAGTTGCTTGAGAAAGAGAAGGCTTCCATCACTCTCTCACCCCCACTCTGTAAAGGGTTTTTCAAACTCCCTTCAAAAGTTTGAATCTGGTTTTTGAGCACCTTGTCAAAAGCTTATTGGTGGCAAGACACCTGATCAAAAAATCTGCTTTGGTTTTTGAGCACCTTATCAAAAGCTCATTAGTGCCCAGGACACCTGATCAACTCATCCTGCAGTGGATTCCTACCTAGGGTGGTAGAAGAGTGGATGTACCCAAGTTTGGGGAACCACTATATTCCCTTGTGTCATCTGGTTTTGGCTTGTTTTCTTTTTGTTTCTGGCCTTGATTCTCTCTGTGCTTAGTTTTTTGTTTAGCTTAGTGTTGTAGTTAGATTCTTTATTGCTTCCCTGCTGACATAGATTACAACAACTGTTGTAAAAGCTTGTAAAAAGTTTTTAAGCACCATATACTCTATTCACCCCCCCCCCCCTCTAGAGTATATCAGATCTAGTTGCCCTTTCAATTGGTATCAGAGGGAGGTTGGTTAAACATACCATATCTGATTGGTTGTACAGGCTAACACCTGAACCCCAAGATTCCAAACTAGATCTGCTTTTCTTCTGTATTTTATTATTAGTTTTTGTTTGCACAAATCATGGCCCAAAACAAAGATTATGCTAGCACCAGACCTCCAGTGTGCAATCTTTCCAAGTTTGCACTTTGGAAAGCAAGGATTAGACTTTACATGAATTCCATTGACGAAGATATTTTCAATTCTGTTTTGACAGTGTGTCCAAGACCCCCAGAGAGCATAAGCACAAATGCTGTTCCACCTCCATCAGGAACAGATGCTGACATCAAAAAATGGAAAGTAGCTGATGCCAAGGCTATGAACATTCTAGCCCAGACAATGTCAGATGACATATTTCAAAAGATAGCTGAATGCAATTCAGCCAAGGAGATTTGGGACAAGCTCTCAGAAATAGTCTCAGGCTCAGCTGATGAGAGAAAGGACAGAAGATCCCATCTCATCTCCCAATATGAGAACTTCAAGAAGGGAGAGACTGAGTCAGTGGGAGACATGTACAACAGATTGAGTCTAATTGTCAGTGAACTAGGGACATTGGACAAAGAGATTTCTCTGACAGAACTTAATGACAAGATCCTAATGTGCTTCCCCAGCACTTGGGATTCAAGAATCTGGCCAATTAAGGATGCCAGAAGTCTGAATGAAATCACCACTGAAGCCTTGTTGGGTAAGCTCAAATCTTATGAGCTACTTATCAAGAATAGAGAGGAAGAACAGAAGGCTGCTTCACCAGCCACAAGGAAAGAGAAGACCATAGCCTTCAAGGCAACTGAGGATCTGCCTGAAGATAAGAGCACAGACAATGATGAACT
This sequence comes from Platanthera guangdongensis, assembly GCA_039583875.1. Lineage (NCBI taxonomy): Eukaryota > Viridiplantae > Streptophyta > Magnoliopsida > Asparagales > Orchidaceae > Platanthera > Platanthera guangdongensis. The sequence goes on from CM077150.1 coordinate 157,287,578, forward strand.
ACTCAGCTTGTTGGCCAAAAGATTCTACAAGATGGCCAGAAAGGACTTCAGAAGAAGATCATACAAGGAGCAGGACAAGCCAAGGTATGACAAGTCCATTAGCAACAATAAAGATATTATCTGCTTTGGTTGCAGGAAACCAGGGCATATAGTTCCTGACTGTCCAGAGAACAAGATCAAGGACAAAAGGGACAGAAAAGAAAGAAGAAAGGAGAAAGACTCCAAAAGGAATGGAAGTGGCAAACCTTCTTCAAGCAAAAATAAGCATACAAGAAAAGGGTTTGTTGCTGAATCCTGGAGTGAGACAGAAGAGGAGTCAGAAGCCTCTTCTAGCTCAAGTGATGATGAGGATGATGCAGAAGAAAAGGAGTTCTGCATGATGGTAATCAATGCCTCACAGAACAATTCAGAGGAAGAGGAGTCAGAGTCAGACTCAGAGACTCAACCTGAAAAAGATCAGGTAATTGGTTCTTTTGATTTTACTTCAGAAGATTTTAAATTTGAATTTAAAGCACTGTGTTTAGACCTACTAAAGTCTGAGAAAGAGATTATCTCTCTCAGAAATCAATTATCTGAACACAATGATTTAAAGTCAGAAAACCTCAAACTCTCTCAGGAGTTGGAGAACTGTAGGGAACAGATAGCTTCACTGAAAAGTGAGCTCTCTGAGGCCAAGAAGCTTGAAGAATCCCTTAATGGGAGAAGCATCAAGCTGATGGACATCACAAGCACAGTGAACTATAGATTCAACAGTACACTGGGCTTGGGTGCCTCATCCAGCCAACCTATAGTCCTAACAACTCCCATCAAGTTTATTTCTAACAAAGGAAAGGGAGTTGTAGAGGTTGCCAGGAAAAATTCTGATCTGCCTCAGAAAACTAAGTCCCAGCAAAAATCGTCGAACGGAGATCGACGATCGCCGAATGAAGATCGACGATCGCCGAACGCAGCTCGACGATCTCAGGAAAAATCGTCGAACGCAGATCGACGATCTCAGCCAAAGTCGTCGAACGCAGCTCGACGATCTCATATACCTGACCTCAGCCATAGTCGACCGTCGAACGGAGCTCGACGATCTGACCCAAGATCGTCGAACGCAGCTCTAAGATCGTCGAACAAAGGTCAGAACTCTGGAAACTTGTTTAAAGGCAAATCAAAATTGAATCCTAAGGGTTCTTCATCCCAAACCTTTAACCCTTATACTGAATGGATTTTACCTCCAAGGAGATATCATCCTGAAGGATATAAGAGTCAGCCAGGGATGTCCTTCATTTCTGAATTTAGAGGTTATCAACCTAGGCCCAAGGTAAACTGGGTCAAAAACAAATGAATTGTTTTATGTGCAGGTAAAGACCTATCCAACATCTAACCAGCAATGGTATTTGGATAGTGGGTGCTCTAAGCACATGACAGGGAACAAGGACAACCTCACTTCCTTTAGAGCCAAGCTTGGACCCAAAGTTATCTTTGGTGATTCCAACTTTGGACAGACTAAAGGATATGGTGCAGTCCAGATTGGTTTAGTAACCTTCAAGAAGGTAGCATATGTGGAAGGACTGAAGCACAACCTAATCAGCATCAGTCAGCTGTGTGATGAAGGCTACCAAGTGACCTTCAGCAAAACCTTATGCAGAATCAAGTCAGAGGACAACACAACTGTGTTGACAGGTAAAAGGAAAGGTAACATCTATCTAGTAGATTTTCTTTCAACTAATATAGATATCTGCTTGTATAATTCAGTCTGTAGACCAAATGTTTTATGGCATAAGAGATTAGGACACCTAAACCTTAGAACTATTGCTAGGCTCTCCAAGGATAACCTTGTTAGAGGACTACCTTCTGGCCCCTTCAAGAAGGAAGGACTCTGCAGGGCCTGTCAATTAGGCAAGCAAACTAAAAACAGTTTTAAGTCACTTAATAAGAGCGATTCACCTAGGATATTGTATCTGTTACACATGGATCTATTTGGACCCATCACAGTACAAAGCCTAGGAGGGAAATCCTACACTTTAGTAGTTGTAGATGACTTCTCTAGATTCACTTGGGTGTTCTTTCTAAGGAAGAAGTCTGATAACTTTAAGTGTCTGACAGAGTTTCTCAAATGTATACAGATTGAGTTCAATACTCACATTGCTCCTGATCAGAAGTGATCATGGGACAGAGTTTGATTCTCTTCTTATGCAAGAGTTCTGTCAGAGTGAAGGGATCAGGCATACTTTCTCAGCTCCTAGAACTCCTCAACAAAATGGGGTAGCTGAAAGGAAAAATAGAACCCTTATTGAATCTGCCACTACATTGTTGTCAGATGCTCATCTACCTCTATCCTTTTGGGCAGAGGCAGTGAACACCTCCAACTATATGCTGAACAGAAGTCTGATACATAAACTAAAGGGAAAGACTCCTTATGAATTACTCAAAGGGAAGAAACCTAAAGTTGACTATTTTAGAATTTTTGGTTGTATTTGCTATATTCACAATAATGACAAGAAGTATTTAGCAAAATTTCAAGCCAAAGCTGATGAAGGAGTGTTTCTGGGATACTCCATGATCAGCAAGGCCTATAGGGTCTATAATAAATCATCTTTGAAAATTGAGGAATCTGTTCATGTTTCTTTTGATGAATCTAACATGTCTTTCAAGGAGAAGATCTCTTCTACCATAGAACCTTTGCAGGAACATCCTCTAGTTGAAGATATGAACAAGTTACAGGTTGCTCAAGAGGATGAAAGCAGTGAAGATGAAGGCAATGCTCAACATATTGAAGCACCACTTGAAGAGCCAGTTGTTGTACCACAAGAGGAAACAACAACACAGGTTGGTGAACAATCAACACCCCCTGTTGATTTAGTAACATCAAGAGACCATCCAATTTCCCAAATAATTGGAGAAATCTCAGCTGGTGTGCAAACCAGAAATCAGGTCAACCAAAACCTGTTGCACACCTACTTCCTATCTCAAATTGAACCTCAGTCCATTCAAGATGCAGAGCAAGATCCACACTGGATCATTGCAATGCAAGAGGAGTTGCATCAATTTGAGAGGAACAAAGTATGGGAACTAGTGCCAAAGCCTAAGGATCATTCCATTGTTGGAACAAAATGGGTATTCAGAAACAAACTGGATGATCAAGGAGTAATAATAAGGAACAAGGCAAGACTAGTTGCTCAGGGATATTCTCAAGAAGAAGGAATTGACTACGACCAGACTTTTGCACCTGTTGCAAGATTGGAAGCCATCACGATATTTCTAGCTTATGCAGCTCACAAAGGCTTCAAGGTTTATCAGATGGATGTCAAAAGTGCTTTCTTAAATGGAGACATCAAAGAGGAAGTCTATGTCAGACAACCTCCAGGTTTTATCTCTCCAACTCTTCCTGATTATATTTTTAGACTGAACAAAGCATTATATGGTCTCAAGCAAGCTCCTAGAGCATGGTATGAGACCCTAGCATGCTTTCTCTTGGAAAATGGTTTTATAAGGGGTAGAGTAGACCAAACTCTTTTTATTAGAACCCATAAGTCCCATACCCTACTAGTGCAAATTTATGTAGACGATATCATTTTTGGTTCTACTGACTCAAAATTGTGCAGAAGGTTTTCTAACCTGATGCATTCTAAATTTGAGATGAGTAGCATGGGTGAGCTGTCCTTCTTCCTAGGGTTGCAAGTCAAACAACATGCTGAAGGCATCTTTATTTCTCAAACCAAATATGCTAATGAACTGGTTAAGAAATTTGGTATGTCTGAGGCATCTTGTATGAAAACACCCATGCCTACCAATGCTGTATTGGATGCTGATGAACATGGGAAACCTGTTGATCAGACAACATATAGAGCAATGATTGGCTCTTTACTGTATCTTACAGCTAGTAGACCAGATATAATGTTTGCTACATGTATATGTGCTAGGTTCCAAGTAAGCCCTAGAGAGTCACACCTAACATTAGTAAAGAGGATTCTCAGGTATGTTAAAAGTTGTCCAAATTTAGGCCTCTGGTATCCAAAAGATTCAGCATTTGAGTTAACTGGATTCTCTGATGCTGATTATGCTGGATGCAGAATTGACAGGAAAAGCACCAGTGGAACTTGTCAGTTCCTTGGTGATAGACTTGTCTCTTGGTTTTGTAAGAAACAAACATCTGTGTCAACTTCAACTGCTGAAGCTGAATATATGGCTGCAGGCAGTTGTTGTTCACAAATATTGTGGATTCAAAACCAACTCCTAGACTATGGTTACAACTTAGAGAAGTCTAAAATCTTTTGTGACAATACAAGTGCTATTTCTATAGCTCAAAATCCAGTCCTCCATAGTAGGACAAAACACATAGAGATTAGGCATCATTTCATTAAGGGATAATGTTGAAAAACACAAAATTGAATTACAATATATCCCAACTGATTTACAAAGGGGAGATATTTTCACCAAGCCTTTGGATGAAAAGGAAACACACCATCTTCCTAAATCAGTTAGGAATGTTAGATGGAGGAAGCCTTAAATAATCTCCAAGATTTTGAAAGCTAAAAATTGACCAAGACTAGGCAAAAATTCTGATTTTTCTTAGTGTCTAGAATTTTTCTGATCTCTGAACTGCGCTCGACGATTTCCCCAAAGATCGTCGAACGGAGATCGACGATTTCCAGAATCGTCGAACTGAGTTCAGCGCCTCTCAGATAGTATGAACTATCTCTTCCGGTCAACGATCGTCGAACGGCGCTCGACGATTTTGTTCACTGAACGATCGTCGAACGGAGCTCGACGCTTTCCAAGATCGTCGAACGGAGATCGACGATGTTGAAGTCTCTTCAGATTCCTTTAGAAGCCTCGATCGTCGAACTGAGTTCAACGATCTTTCCAATTCTGCGTCGAACCCTAATATAAAACTCATTTTTCGCCGTCGTTCTCTCTTGCGCTATCGATTTCTCCGCAAGGATTTTCTTTCCCTCCAAACAGTTCTACGCTTGGTCGTTTTGTTTGTTGAATTTTTTGCAGGTACAATGGCTGTGTTCGTTGCAGTTCTAGCCGCAATGAAGTTCGATGCTGGATTCGACATTGATATGGAATCTTTCAACACCACTGATCAAATCTTCCAAGATATACTGGATTTATTCAAGGATCAGAATCTGTCTGCCCTCATGACCACTAGAATCAAGCTTGCTTCAGATGAGATAAAGGAGTGGGTCTATACTGCTCATAACCAAGACAACTCCACAATAGTTGGGTCCATTGCTGGAACTCAGGTACCTCTGACCCCCACCATTTTAACAGAGGTTTTTGGACTAAGAAATGGAGATGATACTGCTGAGTTATCTGGAGAGGAGTTTTCTGACATGCTTGCCATGATGGGTCATCCAGAGGGAAACACTAGCAAGTTATTCAAGAGGAACCTGTCTGTTGAATACAGATTCCTGGCAGATGTAGTAGGGAAAGTGGTGCTGGCAAAGCACTCTACACATGATACCATATCCAGATACCAGCTCTGCCTCATGGGAGCACTGGTGGATAAGAGAAGTTTGAACTGGGGAGAGGTCTTCTTTGACCTAATCAAGAAGAAAATAAACAAAAGCTTTGTTAACTTTGGAAGGATTCTTGGAGTCTTCCTGCAAAACAAGTGCCCTGCCTTGCTGGTCTCCTCTGGAGTGCACATAAATTCCTCCAAGAGACTCACCTGTGCCCTCTTTGGCAAGTGGGACAGGCAAATCAGCAAGCCTGGCAGGCCCTCCTCAAGTGCTCCTTCAGGCACAAGGACTCCAAGAGTCACTCTCCCACAGGTCTCTGCTCCTGCAGGAGACCTGGCTGCTGCTGTTGCTGCCTCCTCTCCTCCTTCAATTCCAACCCTTCCTCTACCATCCACCATTCCAGCTCCATCCACCATTACCATCTCTAGCCCATCTCCAACAACAATTCCATCTCCAGAACCCATTCTGCCTCCACCAGTAGACCACTTCCACCCTCTATTCTCATACCCTCCACCAGATATCACATCATCCCCATCCATTCCATCCTTCACCCTCCTGGATGACTCCTATATGGATGATTCCCCATCCTCTCCTCCAGAATTACCCTCCTCCTCAACTTCCTTCCAAGATCTCCTCCACCACATTATTGATCAACCAACTTTCACCCCATCCATATCCATCCCCTTGTCCTCCATTTCCACCATCCCAACACCTGAGCCATCCATTCCACTCTCCAGCCCTCCACCTCCAGCATCTTCAGCTACACCTATTCCATCTACCTCTACTCCTATTTTTGAGCCAGTAGACCTCTCAGCCCTAGCTGACAAGTTGTATGAGCTAATTGCCCCCAGGCTCTCCCTACTCTTGGAGACCTCATTGGCTCCTCTACACTTGTCAGTGGCAGCCCTCTCTGCCAGGCTTTCTTCCCTCCTTCCTCAGGCAGCACCACCAGCAGTTTGCCTTGATACAGATGTCTCTGCATCTAGGCAGGGGGAGATGCCCTATGAAGCAAGCCTTCATGCTGCTGCTGCTGCTGATGTTTTTGTGTCTGCTGCTCCTTCTGCTACTGTTGTTGTGCCTCCAGAATGTCAAGCTCCTACTGCAGTTCTTGCAATAGATCTAAGGTCTTTGCTTTCTGCCTTTGATCCTGCCTTCTTCAGATGTTTGCCAGAGAGAAATACTGTCCAGCCCACAGAAGATTTGTCCAAGGCACTGGTGCCTGTCTCTTGCTATGACCCCAGCATTATCTCCTCTTTTGTATATTCAGTGATTGCTGCTACTGAAGATGTTGCTGCTGATGCTGAAGAAAGGATTGTTGTTGCTGCTGCTGATTCTGATGAGCCATTATCCAAGGATCTTCTGATGTCAGAGGCCACTGATGTTGAGCCTACTGCAGAGTTTGATGATGTTACTGTTATTATCAATGAAGTTGTTGCTGCTATGAGTGAATCTGCTATTGAGAGTGAATCTGTTGTTACTGCTGTGAGTGAGACAGTTATAGTTACTGCTGTTGTCACCAGTCCAGTATCTGCTGCTGCTGCTGTAATTGCTTCTGTTGCACCCTCTCTATCTGCTGTTGTCACCTCTACTGATGCTGTTGTTCCTGCTTCACCTCCTGTATCTGCTGCTGTTCAGTTGAAGAAAGAATTGATGAAGAAAATAGATGTTATATATGATGACCAGAGTTCTGAGACTGATGAATTCAAAACTGACTCTGATGATTCAGCTGCTACCATTGCCAGAAAAAGGAAGGCAAGGAGCAAGGCAATGAAAAGGGTTCCTCCTGCAAAAGTCAAGGATAATAATGATATTCCTTATTATATTCTGCATAACTGCCCCATCACAAAACATTGGATGCAATATTCTAAAAATCAGCTCAAGGCCATGAAGAAGAAGAGAAAGTATGAAAAGGGCTCCTCCCAGTTCCAGCACCCTCATCCTCCTCCACCACCTCCTCCTGATGCAGGTGCAGGTGGCAGCTCTGCAAGTCAAGCCCCAGCTAGAAGCCAGGCTCCCTATCAACCCCATGCCAGATCCTACCAAAGGGAAAGCCAGTCTAGGGGTTCTTATTCTAGGAGAGGAGGATACATGGGTAATCAAAGAGATTTTCAAGTTTATTCCAAAGGGTATTCCAGGCAGCACCCATATTCTAGGGGAGGACATGGTACTTCTGATACTACTTCTGGTCCCTTCCCCTACAAGCTAAAAGAGACAGTGTCTGCCAGGCCTCCTCAAGACAATTCTTCCAACAGGTATGAGCCACCTGTACCATTTGAGGACCCTGAAAAGAATCCATCTGCTTGGACTGCTAGGAATGAAGGAGTTGGCTGCACTAGATCAGATCAAGAAGGCCAGAGAGCAAGGTTTAGACACTTCAAATATTTCTACAATGTTAGAGCAAAGACAAAAGGAACTAGACAAATATGCTTCCAGCAAATTCTTTGATGCTGAGAGATATATGGAGTTGCATCCTGCTGCTGTGGTCCCCAGATCTTCAAAGCAAACTTACTTGGGTGCAGCAGATGACACCAGGTCCAATAAGGAAACTCTAAATCCAAACAGAGAAATCAAACTTGTCAAAGGCAAAGAGAAGTAGTGACAGTGTAAGGTGACAATGTCTGTGATTTTCTGACTGCTATCTGGATGACATATATACATATATATATATCTCTGTGATGTTTCTGCAATGTCTAGCTGCTGTTTTTTATGCCTCTCTGATTGTATGTTGTTTTTTGAATTTTTCCTAAGTCTGTAAATAGTCATCCTAACCCAAATAGGGGGAGATTGTTGGAACACCCTATTACTAATTTGGGTCAGGATCACTATGTCTCTAGGAACCTTTATTTGACCTCCTGTATAGCTTAAAAGGTCAATTAGAATTGAGTCTAAGGGTTAGAAGTCTAGGATTGGAAGCTGCCCTGGAGACCAAGTTTTTCTGTCTGGAGACCAAGTGTGATCGTCGAGCTCAGCACGACGATTCGTCGAACTCCGATCGACGATCGTCTAGCTCAACTTCGATAGATCGTCGAACTCCATTCGACGATCGCTGAGCTCAACTTCTTAATATCGTCGAACTCCATTCGACGATCGGTGAGCTCAGGTAGACGATTTTGACTCTGCTTTGGATCTTTATCTCTGAGCTCAGTTTGACGATCTTTGAGCTCAGATCGACGATTATTTTGCTGCTTAAGTTTTCCAGATCGCTGAGCTCAGCTCGACGATAGCAGAGCTCAGTTCGACGATTTCAGATAACTTCCAGGATTCAAATTCAAATCAGTTAGGAGTTATTCTGCAATTAATTCAGAGATTTGCTAGCCGTTTACATTCAATTCTGGACCAAGTTTCAAGGAATTTTTCAAGGAATAATTCTGTGGACTTTCCTCCAGAAGAGATTATGCAATTAAGGATGCAATCAATGCAGACCAACGGCTATCCTTGACAGAGAATGATATTCTATTCTGGAACAGAGAATAAAAGACAGAATGTTTTTTGATTAATACAGATTAACAAGAAGAGAACACACAATACAGAGTACAGAGACTCATTCAAAATCTTCTGTCAAAAAGAATTCTGAAGAACACTCATCAAAGAGATCAAGCTTTCAAGATCTCTTCAGATCTCAAGGTGTTCAAGGCCAACATCAGTTCAAGACTCCAGACACTCAACATTTCAGCTATTGCTGAAATCATCCATTGCTGGAGTTCTATATTTGAAGGCCTATCACCCTCAAGCAAAGCTTTTCTTCCTGAAGATTTCAAGGATTCAGGGGGAGCTTTGACATCAATCCACATAGTCTTCTCAGTTGCTTGAGAAAGAGAAGGCTTCCATCACTCTCTCACCCCCACTCTGTAAAGGATTTTTCAAACTCCCTTCAAAAGTTTGAATCTAGTTTTTGAGCACCTTGTCAAAAGCTCATTGGTGGCAAGACACCTGATCAAAAAATCTGCTTTGGTTTTTGAGCACCTTATCAAAAGCTCATTGGTGCCCAGGACACCTGATCAACTCATCCTGCAGTGGATTCCTACCTAGGGTGGTAGAAGAGTGGATGTACCCAAGTTTGGGGAACCACTATATTCCCTTGTGTCATCTGGTTTTGGCTTGTTTTCTTTTTGTTTCTGGCCTTGATTCTCTCTGTGCTTAGTTTTTTGTTTAGCTTAGTGCTGTAGTTAGATTCTTTATTGCTTCCCTGCTGACACAGATTACAACAACTGTTGTAAAAGCTTGTAAAAAGTTTTTAAGCACCATATACTCTATTCACCCCCCCTCTAGAGTATATCAGATCTAGTTGCCCTTTCAAGTACAAAAGTTCATACTCGAGAAAAAGAATTAGAAATTTTTCTGTAAAACTGAAAACTTATTTTCTTCAAGAAATACAGCAACCATCCTTTCTCCCATGGCTTTAGTGCTTGAAAAAGAAGTGTGTCCCAATAGAGAGTCTACACATGAGTCAACACCATAGATCACACAATGAGGGATTACATTGTTTGGTCCTGTGTTTAGTGACTTATTGTAAACATATATTGGTCTATACTTGGCAATTTTATCCTTCAAACACTTAACTAGAAAGGACATCAAATACAAACTTAATTCATCTTAGTTCAAGGGTGACTTCATACAAATCTAGGTTATTGTGGATGCAATACCCAAAAATCTCCCCATATTTGTAGAATTCATAACCCTCTACACTAAGGTGAATTACATCAAGATAAACAAATAAAGAAACTAATAAACATAATAATTGGAAGAAATGTTGTAATATAGAAAAATCAGATTATCAAAACTTAAAGGTTTATATTAATAGAAATTATCCAAGAGAAATTCAATTCCACAAGGTTTCAAAAATGAATTTTTCTGAACATCTGCAATATCTACTGGTTCTACTGTTGTTGATGTCTATCTTGTTTCTCTTGTTTACTTTTCTGATAACTGTAAGGTTTTGGAAAATATTTTGGAGGTATGGGTGGAGCCTTGGGATTATTCCTTCCAAACTCCCTGTCATACAACCTCCTTTTGGTAAGAGATTTTTCATATAAATCTCATTCATATGAGCTATAATGAATGTTCCTATCTTCATTAAAATCAACCATAAGTTTCAGAGTTTCAAGAATCAGAGCTTTGGAGTTTGGACTCCATAATTCAGAGAATTCTTGAGGTCTCCTCCTTTCAGCTTCAGGATGAGGAGTTGTTCTGCTGGCTGATGCACCATCACCATATTTTCTTCTTTTACCTTTCTAAATTTCTGGAGGTGCTTGAGGAGGCACATTTACTTGATCAGATTCCTAAACTTCCTCATAGATTTCAAGAGGTGGTCCTTCAAAATATTCAGGAGGTGGAGAGAATGTTGGCATATTCACATCTAGGTGTGCAGGAGGGGGTGCAGAAGGATCCATAGAGAAGTCAGGAAAAAATTGATTATGCATCCAAATAGCAGTATCATAAGTGTACAGCTTTGTACTTTTGACTTCTTTCAGCACTGATGTCTGAATCTCTTTCAATTGGTCATCCCACTGATTTTTCATTGTTTGAACTTATTTTTCTAGCAGTTCTTTAAATTTATCCTCCCCCTTTCTGACTTCTAGAGATAGGGTGCTAATTACTTCTTCTTTGAACTGCCCAACTTCTTCACAAGTCTTGAAGTTGTGTTCTTGGGATTTCTTTTCAAATTGAATCTGATTGTTGCAAGAGTAACTGATTGTTCCATCATTATACCTATGCTGGGGATGGTATGATCAATTTCTTTTCCTCCAATTTGTAACAGCCTTTTAAATTCATCTGTGTTATTCTGGATTTCAGCAAATCTGCGGCTCATTTCTTTTTCCAAGGAAGTGACTTTATCTGTTACAATTTTAAGATAAATATCAAAATAATCTCTCTGTGTAGCTAGCATAGCTTCAATCTTACTTAAGATAGTACCTTCAGGAAGTGCTTCAGTTTGAAGAGGTGTAGAAGGTAGAACTGGGGCTGTCCAAGGAGCAATTTCCTCAATGATGATAGTGGAGGTAGAGGTTTGCTTTCTGCTGACTGTACTTTCTTCATGTACGGCATCTTTGAGTAGTATGGAGGGAATATTAAAATTGAGACTTGGAAGAGGTGGTTCAGCATCTTCAACAGGTGATTCATCTTCTGAGTCATAAATAGAAACAACCTCTACAACATGTATATCTTAAAATGGAGTTTTTCTGGTTCAGGTACAGGAGACTTTTTAGGTTCTGGGGACTGTTCTGGTTGATGTTCTGGTGACTTGGCTGGAGAACAAGGATGTAATTCAGGAACAGTGAAAAGAGGCTCTTTGGAGGAGAGTTCCTCTATCATCCTTTTGATGTCATCATCAGTAGACATAATCTGTTCTTGAACCTGGGCATCGGTTAGGATTTCTATATCTGGTAGATCTCCAGTAGTAAAATTTGTATTTTCTGTATTAAGCAAAGTGGCTGTGGCAGCAGCAGATCGAGTTGAATTTTCTTCTAAAGCATTGGTTGTAGCAGCTGGAGAAGAAGTATCATCTTCTTGGACTGTATGTAGGGCAGCAGGTGGTGTGACTTGGGCTGGAATTACTGTAGTAGTAGGAGCAGGAGCTGAAGTGGACTGAACTTCACCAGATGGGGCAGGCTCCCCCACAATAACTGGATCAATTATTTGATGAGAAGGAGGAGATGGAGTCATGTCCACATCTTTATTCCTCTTGGGTGCTGGGCCAGTTTTTTGGAGCTTAATCTCCCATCTTTGAATGGAGGAGATGGAAACTTTCTTCATATAGTGTAGGTCCATGCCCTTAATCATGGAAAATACTTCTGGGTCCATCTGGTTCAGGTATAAAGATAAGATTCTGCCATAACTAGAACTCTTGATGCTTGCCTTATTTTTATCAAAGATCATCACACTCCATTGATATTTCTTTCTACAAATAACAACAGTCAACATGTCAAAGAAATCTGGTATGATGTAGCTTATTGAGCTTGTCCTGCAAAGAAGTACTTTTCCAAGGATATCTGCCAGCAACTTACTTTCTGCATTCATGAACTGTCTGTGAACAGTGTGGGTTGATTGGGGAAGGACACAGAAACTATATGCCCTTTCATAATCTGTTTCTACTAGATTGTCTTCTTCATCGAACACTGGTAACTGTAGAAATTTTGAAACAGAGGTGGAAGTCATATTTACCTTGATTTCTCGAACCCTTGATTTCAGTACTTTGCCATTGCCCTTGAATTTTGAAAGTTATTTAACTTAAAGTTAGCTAATCACCTAGAGGTGGGGTGAATAGGTGTTTGAGGTTTTCTTAGTTCTTTTGCTGATTTTTAAGTTGATCTATCTAGAGCTTGTCCATAGCACCTGCAATAAATCAGAAAACAAACACACATCAAACACACAAGGATTTATAGTGGTTCCCCAATTGGGTACATCCACTTTCCCTCCCACTTATCCAACTGATTTGTTAGACTAGGCACAAACTTCACCAATATGATCCTCAGAGCTTACACCTGAGGCCCTCAGCCTTATACACAGATTCTTCACATAATCCAAACTCAGAACCGCAAGGGTTCCTACCTCAGTGCCCTGCAGAGCTCCTACGGCTCAGTGATCCACTGATCACCTACCTAAGCCTTATTTCTAAGGCCTACAACTCAGGATCTTCATCACTACAGCTTCAGGAACACAGCCCTAATCTCAGAGTGCTGCAGCACTCCTACAACTCAGTACCCTTCCAGGTACCTACAGCTCAGCCCCCTTTAAGGCCTACAACTCAGTGACACACTTGTCACTTATAGCTCAGTGACTCTCCAGTCACCTACCTCAGGCACAAGGTGTAACGCCCCGAATTTTGTGTGCGAGTCGGTCACGGAAAAAGAGTTTTTGGTGCCTGTAGGGGTACACGGCCTAGGACACGGGCGTGTCCAAGGCCGTGTCTGGCTGGTGATTTTTGGCCGTTTCCAACCCGAGAAGGACACGGCCAGGAACACGGCCGGATGACACGGGCGTGTCATCCGACACGGGCGTGTGCAAACCTGTGTCCCTACCCGTGTCCTGATGGGTCGTGTCCGTTGCCGTGGCGGTTATGCGTGACACGCCCACGAACACGGGCGTGTCGAGGAACCCGACACGGGCGTGTCAGGTCAGACACGGGCGTGTCTTGGCCCGTGTGCATTTCTCAGTTCGACGATCGTGCCTGGATCGAGGCACACGGCCTTGGACACGGCCGTGTGCCAAGCCGTGTGCGGCCCAGGTCTGGGGAATTTTGTGCAGATCCGAGCCGTTCATTTTCTTTAATTAGGATCCGATGGCCCAGATTAAATCCTGCTCTGTTAAGGCCGGGAATAGGGAGTTATTCCCTCATTTTTCTCTCCAAAGTTCTCCCCTTCCAAAGTGAGAGAGGAGAGGAAGAAGAAGGAGGTTTCCGGCCGCCGGCGGAGCATCGGAGCACCGTTTCGAAATCGGAGAGCGGATCCGTGGAGGGAAGGTCATTGCGAAGAGTTCTAACCGCGTAGTTTTTCCATGGCGCCAAAACGGACTACAAGGGTAACGATTCTCAACTCGAGCGCTTGAATCTCTTTCTTTCTGCATAAGGAATCCCGCTACCGCGAGTATGCGGTGAGTGCATGGTGTTCCTTGGGGTTGGTGGGAATAGTCCCCCTTGTGTTGCATGTAGAGCCCGGAATCGTAAGTACGGGCATAGGCATTGTGTGTGAAGCCTACCCGGACGTGTTTTGTCTGGATCGGTGATGTTGCATTTGATATGGTTTTGCCGGAGAAGACTCCGTGCTTTGGATTTTTTTCGGGTTTCCACGCGGTAGATTGCAGCAGGGATCCTTGAAGGTTAGCTTCAAGGCGCACCCGGAAAATTGAGCGGAAACGTGTTCTGCTAACTTGGCGGTCTGGGAACCGGCCTTGATCATAACTGGGTTATGAGATTGTTTTGGAAAATTTGGGATCCGAGAGAAGCTTGGCCCGCGCAAAGTTCCTTAAATTGGACATGCGGCGTGAGCAACGGGCAAGTGGAATTGGACCTAGGCTATGTGGTTCGGTGCGAGAGACCCGAAAACGGGGACTGGCCGTTGGCATAGTCGGAGCCTTAGACGGTGGTCAGAAAGGCTAAATGCTCACATGTTGTTGCCATCCTGGGATGGTGGTGAATGCACTGATTTGTCAGGGTTCACCATGAATGTGCCCTGAGTGCACGGGGTGTTTGGCCGTGCGAGCCTACGCCTGTGGCGAATTATAATTGCGATATATATACTGTTGGGCTAATGTTTTGCAGGGAAAGAGCACCGCCGTCCCGAGTAAGGGGCGGGGTCGTTATAATTTGGTCGGCTTTTTGCTGACCGTTGCTTTATTTGCCACCGTGCGGTGGTATGTGCTTGCAGGTGCTGCGGAGCCGAGCGCCAAATAGCGGGCTGGAGCCCATGTTGCTGTGCTGGCCCTAGAAGGCCGTAGAATAGCTGTTTTTATATATTTCATGTGTGGCCGGCCTGCGAGCCGATGTATGTAAAACACTATTTATGAAGTGAACATTTGTAAGGCCTTAAGGCCATGTACCCGTTTCTGTGTATTTGAGTTTTCATTCCTATTGTTGTAGCTATGGACATTCATATTGATGGATTTATTTTTGGGTTCTTTCAACTTTAAAAATCTTCCGCTAGAATGCTCTGTGATTAGGACGAGTAGTCTTAATTAGATGGTTTGATTTATTCATTTAGTAACCCTTCCGACTGTCTGTGGTATATGGCGTCAGGTTCCAGCTGGACCTTCTGTTATATGCCATGCGACGGATGGGGGTGTTACAATTTGGTATCAAACTTCTGGTTACGGTCATGCTTAAATGAATTCGTGGGCGAATTCTTTTAAGGGGTGGTGAGCACATGTGTGCGTCATCGTTATAACATTAAAAAGAACCCATGAATGTCCACTTAGGAATGAAAATACACTTGTTTTGTGGAACCTGAGTGTTCCAATGATTGCTTTTAGCAATTTGTTTGTCGTCTAATCGTGTGTCTTTGCTTTTATAGGCAGCTAGGAGCGGTGCTGGTCAGTCAGAGCGTCCGCAATCAGCGGAAAGTAGTGCACCAAGGGATGTGCCTGCTACACCTCCTTCAGCGGAAACCATCAGGATGGTGGCTGAAGCCGTGTTCGCAATGATAAATGCCCAACCTGCAGGGCAAATTCATCGCGCACCTCTTGCGGATGAGCAAGAACCGGTTAGGGCGGCAGAGCCGAGAGTGGTGGAACGCGCAGCAGTTGAGTTAGTAGAGCCGAGGAGAACTACGGAGCGGCAGCTAAAGCACGTGATGGTCTTTAATCCTCCGAGGTTTAATGGGGTTGGAACGCCAACTCAAGCTGAGGACTGGCTCTCTTCCATAAAGAGGGTGTTGACGGCCACAATGACTGAGGAGTGGCAGAAGACCACCATAGCGACTTTTCTTTTGGAAGGTGAGGCGAGGCTGTGGTGGGACGAGTTGGAGTTTCATCTTCTAGTGGGAAGGCAACTTGCGGATGTGCCGATGGAAGAATTTTCAAGATTGTTCCTAGCCAGATTTGTACCTTCTGCTCAGAAGTTGGAAATGGAGAATCAATTTCTTGGGTTGACTCAGGGATCCAGAAGCGTGGACGAATATCTGCATGAGTTCACACGGTTGGGTCGTTATGCTGGTGCTATGTTTTCTGAAGAAGAGAGGAAGACCAACCGATTCTATGAGGGTCTTCGTGGCGATTTACAGTTACTCCTTGTTGGGCCTAAGGCGCAGGGCTTCCTAGCCTTGGTCAATTCGGCCCGATCGTTGGAAAAGGTTGCGAAGAAAGTTCAAGAGAAGAGGGACCCAGGAGAAAGGAAGACCGAGTTCAAGGTGCCAAGTAACAAGACAGGTTTCCGCAGATGGAACAAGAAGCGGAGGACTTCAAACTCAGCCCCTTCGGCTGATACATCGGGGGCAACTACAAGTCGAGTCCCCAGAGCTTGCTACAACTGCGGGAAGACGGGGCATTTTGCTCGGGAGTGTTGGAGCGGACGTTCAAAGTCCGAGAGGAGACCTGGAGCGACTTATGAGGAGAAAGGGAAGGCGGTGGAGTCAACCGCATCCCATCATGCTCCAGCCCAGCCTAGAGTCTACAACCTTGGTCTACAGGAGGCCATAAAGCAAGCAGACGTGGTGACAGGTATGAGTTAAATTCAGTGGTTTAACTTTTATAGTTATTACCTGTGTATTTGTTAGCTTACGTTTGTTAGTGCTAGGCTTTGTGTTAATCTTTGGGTTTCCGGCGAGAGCCCTTTTTGATACGGGAGCATCACATTCCTTCTTGTCTGAAAAGTTTATATCGCGCATCGGAGTTCCGTTCTCGATGGCAGAAAACAAGTTGGATGTGTTGTTGCCTAATGGGTGCTCAATGCGTGCGGATAGGATCTGTGTTGTAAAGATTCGGATTGGAGACCGGGAGTTTGATTTGCGGGCGTTGGTTCTACCATTAGTGGAGTTCGATGTAATCTTCGGTATGGATTGGCTCTCGGAGCAGAGTGCATGCATTGATTGCAACCGTAAAGAAGTCAAGTTGGGTCTGGACACTGATCGGGAGACTACTTTTGCGGGCATGAAGGGGTCAGGGAAAGTTCTGATGTCGGCCCTTCAGATGTTCAAGGCAGTTCGGTCTGGGGCAGAACTATATGTCACTCTAGTGCAGACTTCGACGCCTAAACCTAGTTTGGGCAACATCCCAGTTGTGTCCGAGTATCCTGATGTGTTTCCAGATGATCTCCCAGGAGCCCCTCCTCAGCGGGAGATAGACTTTACTATAGAGCTGGTACCGGGTGCCAAACCGGTGTCACGCTCCCCCTATCGGATAGCCCCAAGAGAAATGGCAGAATTGAAGGTGCAACTGCAGGAGTTGCTAGAGCAAGATTATGTGCGTCCAAGTTCGTCGCCTTGGAGCGCACCAGTTCTCTTTGTTAAGAAGAAAGATGGGAGCTTGCGGCTTTGTATCTATTATCGGGAATTGAACAAACTTACGGAGAAGAACAAATATCCAATCCCGAGGATTGACGATCTATTTGATCAGTTGGTTGGGTCAACTGTATATTCGAAGTTAGATTTGAAGTCTGGTTACTATCAGTTGAGGATAAGGGAGAGCGACATTCCAAAGACAGCATTCAGTACGCGGTTTGGGCATTTTGAGTTCACAGTCATGCCGTTTGGGTTGACGAATGCTCCATCCGTATTTATGGATCTGATGAATAGGACGTTCAGAGAATACTTGGATCAGTTCGTGATAGTATTTATTGATGATATCCTGGTATATTCGCGGTGCGAGGAGGATCACTACAAGCATTTACACATGGTGTTGGAAACATTGAGGAAAAGTCAGTTATATGCAAAGTTCTCCAAGTGTGAATTCTGGTTATCCTCGATAGCGTTCCTTGGTCATGTTGTCAGTGGGGAAGGAATAGCTGTGGATCCGGCGAAGATAGTGGCGATACGGGAGTGGCCTACTTTGGCTACAGTGGCAGAGGTCCGGAGTTTTCTGGGGCTTGCTGGCTACTACAGGCGCTTCGTAGAGAACTTCTCGCGGATAGCACTACCACTCACGACGTTGACAAGAAAGGATCAGAAGTTTGTGTGGTCTCCGGAGTGCGAACAGGCTTTTGTAGAGTTGAAGAGGCGGTTAACCACGGCGCCTATTTTATGTTCGCCAAGTGGAACCGAAGGGTTCGAGATTTATAGTGATGCTTCAGGCAGTGGTTTGGGCTGTGTTCTGCTACAGCATGGGAGAGTGATAGCTTATGGTTCACGACAATTGAAGGTTCACGAGAGGAATTATCCGGTCCACGACTTAGAGTTAGCGGCCGTGATTTTTGCTCTAAAGCTTTGGAGGCACTATCTGTACGGTGTGAAGGTAGATATTTACACCGATCATAAGAGTTTGAAGTACCTATTGGATCAAAAAGATCTGAACATGAGGCAGAGGAGGTGGATGGAGTTCTTAGGGGACTACACCTTCAAGATACACTATGTGCCTGGGAAGGGAAATGTAGTGGCGGATGCGTTGAGTCGTAAGATTCCCGCACAAGCCAACTGGTTATCAGTGCATGATAAGAGATTGGTCCAAGAGTTGGAGGCATTGGAGATATCTTGCGTTGACAAGCAGTCTAGTGCCGAGGCGAAACTGTTTTGGACAGAGGTGCAGTGTGACCTAGCGGATAGAGTTCGGCGGGCTTTGGTTCAGGATGGCAGCATGAAGCAAATACTAGATGGATCTTTGGATGGGTCAAATTCCCAGTTCGTGGTTGAAGATGGGTTGCTAAGGAAGGACGGTCGTCTATGTGTTCCTAGTGCGGATAATATTCGGGAGGAGTTGATGTATGAGGCTCATCATACCAAATACTCAATCCACCCGGGAAGCACGAAGATGTATAGAGACATGAAGAAATTATTCTGGTGGCCGGGTTTGAAGAAGGATGTGGCGCTTTATGTGGCCAAGTGCCGTACTTGTGCATTGGTGAAGGCGGAATGCCAGAAGCCCGGAGGTTTCTTGAAATCACTTCCTATCCCAGAATGGAAGTTTGACGATATATCTATGGATTTTGTGCACGGTTTGCCGAAGTCGCAGAAAGGAAATGACGCCATTTGGGTGGTCGTAGATAGATTGACAAAGGTGTCGCACTTTATCCCAATGAGAAAGGAAGATCCAGTAGAAAGGTTAGCCAAACTCTACGTGGATAATATTGTACGACTGCATGGTGTGCCTCGCAGTATTGTTAGTGATCGTGATGGACGCTTCACGTCAAATGACTGGAGGTTGGTGCATGGTCTGTTGGGTACTAAGCTAAAGTTCAGCACAGCCTTTCACCCACAGACAGATGGCCAAACCGAGAGAGTCAACAGAACTATGGAGGACATGCTTCGCATGTGCGTCCTAGATTTCGGGAAGCATTGGGAGGATCACCTGTACATGGTGGAGTTTGCGTACAATAATAGCTTTCAGGCAAGCATTGGAATGGCGCCTTTTGAAGCTTTGTATGGGAGGAAGTGTCGTACGTCGTTGTCTTGGTTGGAGGCAGGCGAATCAAAATTGTATAAACGTCAAGCGGTGGAAGATGCCACTTCAATGATACGGACAATTCAGGAAAGGCTGAAGATTGCTCAGGATAGACAGTCAAAGTACTACAATGCCAAACATAGAAATGTGGAGTTCAACGTTGGCGACATGGTATATTTAAAAATCAAGCCTTTCAAGGGTGTATCGCGGGTTCGACGCTTGAAGAAGCTGAGTCCGAGATACCTTGGACCATTTGAAATCCTGGAGCGTGTTGGCGAGGCGGCGTATAGATTAAAGCTGTCGACGGAGTTGAGTGGGCTGCATGATGTATTCCACGTATCGGTGTTGCGTAAGGCAGTTCAAGAGGCTTCGCAGATCATTGCAGACGATCAGGTACCGGTTGATTATGAGTTAACAACAAGGGTCAGACCAGTACGAATTGAAGATGTTGCGGTCAAACGACTCCGCAACAAGGAGGTCAGAATGGTTAAAGTCCGTTGGGATAATTGCGGACGTGAGGAGCTTCCTTGGGAGCGAGAGCAAGCTATGTTGGAGGAATACCCCGAGTTATTCCACTCAGGTATCATTTAGCTTTTGTGTACCTTTGCTTAATTTCGGGACGAAATTCCTTAAGTGGGGGAGATTTGTAACGCCCCGAATTTTGTGTGCGAGTCGGTCGCGGAAAAAGAGTTTTTGGTGCCTGTAGGGGTACACGGCCTAGGACACGGGCGTGTCCAAGGCCGTGTCTGGCTGGTGATTTTTGGCCGTTTCCAACCCGAGAAGGACACGGCCAGGAACACAGCCGGATGATACGGGCGTGTCATCCGACACGGGCGTGTGCAAACCCGTGTCCCTACCCGTGTCCTGATGGGTCGTGTCCGTTGCCGTGGCGGTTATGCGTGACACACCCACGAACACGGGCGTGTCGAGGAACCCGACACGGGCGTGTCAGGTCAGACACGGGCGTGTCTTGGCCCGTGTGCATTTCTCAGTTCGACGATCGTGCCTGGATCGAGGCACACGGCCTTGGACACGGCCGTGTGCCAAGCCGTGTGCGGCCCAGGTCTGGGGAATGTTGTGCAGATCCGAGCCGTTCATTTTCTTTAATTAGGATCCGATGGCCCAGATTAAATCCTGCTCTGTTAAGGCCGGGAATAGGGAGTTATTCCCTCATTTTTCTCTCCAAAGTTCTCCCCTTCCAAAGTGAGAGAGGAGAGGAAGAAGGAGGTTTCCGGCCGCCGGCGGAGCATCGGAGCACCGTTTCGAAATCGGAGAGCGGATCCGTGGAGGGAAGGTCATTGCGAAGAGTTCTAACCGCGTAGTTTTTCCATGGCGCCAAAACGGACTACAAGGGTAACGATTCTCAACTCGAGCGCTTGAATCTCTTTCTTTCTGCATAAGGAATCCCGCTCCCGCGAGTATGCGGTGAGTGCGTGGTGTTCCTTGGGGTTGGCGGGAATAGTCCCCCTTGTGTTGCATGTAGAGCCCGGAATCGTAAGTACGGGCATAGGCATTGTGTGTGAAGCCTACCCGGACGTGTTTTGTCTGGATCGGTGATGTTGCATTTGATATGGTTTTGCCGGAGAAGACTCCGTGCTTTGGATTTTTTTCAGGTTTCCACGCGGTAGATTGCAGCAGGGATCCTTGAAGGTTAGCTTCAAGGCGCACCCGGAAAATTGAGCGGAAACGTGTTCTGCTAACTTGGCGGTCTGGGAACCGGCCTTGATCATAACTGGGTTATGAGATTGTTTTGGAAAATTTGGGATCCGAGAGAAGCTTGGCCCGCGCAAAGTTCCTTAAATTGGACATGCGGTGTGAGCAACGGGCAAGTGGAATTGGACCTAGGCTATGTGGTTCGGTGCGAGAGACCCGAAAACGGGGACTGGCCGTTGGCATAGTCGGAGCCTTAGACGGTGGTCAGAAAGGCTAAATGCTCACATGTTGTTGCCATCCTGGGGATGGTGGTGAATGCACTGATTTGTCAGGGTTCACCATGAATGTGCCCTGAGTGCACGGGGTGTTTGGCCGTGCGAGCCTACGCCTGTGGCGAATTATAATTGCGATATATATACTGTTGGGCTAATGTTTTGCAGGGAAAGAGCACCGCCGTCCCGAGTAAGGGGCGGGGTCGTTATAATTTGGTCGGCTTTTTGCTGACCGTTGCTTTATTTGCCACCGTGCGGTGGTATGTGCTTGCAGGTGCTGCGGAGCCGAGCGCCAAATAGCAGGCTGGAGCCCATGTTGCTGTGCTGGCCCTAGAAGGCCGTAGAATAGCTGTTTTTATATATTTCATGTGTGGCCGGCCTGCGAGCCGATGTATGAAAAACACTATTTATGAAGTGAACATTTGTAAGGCCTTAAGGCCATGTACCCGTTTCTGTGTATTTGAGTTTTCATTCCTATTGTTGTAGTTGTGGACATTCATATTGATGGATTTATTTTTGGGTTCTTTCAACTTTAAAAATCTTCCGCTAGAATGCTCTGTGATTAGGACGAGTAGTCTTAATTAGATGGTTTGATTTATTCATTTAGTAACCCTTCCGACTGTCTGTGGTATATGGCGTCGGGTTCCAGCTGGACCTTCTGTTATATGCCATGCGACGGATGGGGGTGTTACACAAGGCCCTACACTCAGGCTGGGAGGATAGCCCTACCTCAGATCCACACTTGGATCCTACCTCAGAGAGCAACACTCTCTTACCTCAGGCAATTAAGCCCTACAGCTCAGATCCACACTTGGATCCTACCTCAGTACCCCAATAGGGCACGTACCTCAGTGATTAATAGTCACCTACCAAAGGCACAAAGTGCCCTACACTCAGATTCAGATAAACTGAATCCTACGGGAAGAGAATACAGAATAATTAAGAAAAAATATAAAAATTGGCTCAGAGATAAGTCTCTGAGTCTACCTTGCTAAACTGAGTAGATATCAGTCCAACACACTTGTTGTAGATTGAATTAATCCTCTTCTACAGCTAACTCTTTTCTGTTGTACAGATGAGCAGCTACCAGCTTGCTGAATGAATGAATTAGCTTCACTATTCCGGAAAGAACTATCTTGCTGAGCTTGAAGAGCTTTAGCTAACTTCCTTTGCCTTTCAGGCTATCTCTGCTGAACTTGAGCTTTCAAGCTTGATGGAGAAGAAGATATCCAGCTGCCTCTAGATTACTTTCTGTATTTTCTGTGTTTGTTCCTTTTTTCGTTCGATCTATTTTGTTGCCCTAATCCCTTTTCTTTTCCATTTTTATATGTGTTGATTTGAATCAATGTCACACTTGTATGTGGGCCCGGCCATGGATTGGTAAGCCCCGCCTTCTTTAGAAAAGGACAAGGCAGCTTTCGACACCACTGCAGCTTTTCTGCAACGGCTATATGTAAGTTGACTTTGATGACATCAGCAATGATCATCACCAACTGGACTTAGAAAATATTCCAGTATTCCATAAAGCGTTGAGAGATGTCAAGTCACTCAACGCCATCTGTCTTGGCTCTTAGCGCCTCTGGACTTGTGAATTTTCTCTGGATTTATCTCAGCGGTTCTGTCTCAGCGGTCTCAGCAGTTTGTTCTTAAAAGTTGTGACAGGCCTTTGTCTCAACGCTTTCTTCTTATCAGCTGAGACAAGTTTCTGTCTCAGTAGTATCTTCACGGCGGTCTCAGCGATTTTTGCTTCACAGCTGAGACTATCTTCTATCTCAGTGTTTTTCCTCTTAACTGTCTCAGCGCTTCCTTCTTCATTAAAAGCGTTGAGTGAACCTGATTCACTCAATGCTTCTGGACTTAGAGAAATCCAGCTAGTTTTGTCTCAGTGGTTAAGCTGACACATTCTTCTCAATTATCTCAGTTGTCTCAGTGGTCTCAACGCCTTCTTCTCGGCTATCTCAGCTATCTTAGCACTTTTGCCTTAGTCAATTTTTCTGGCTTTAGCTGCATTCCACGATATGTGGGCTGAGCTCGACGGACTCTAATATTCTCAGTGGTCTCAACGCTTTTTTCTTTAGTTAATTTTTCTGGCTTTAGCTTGACAAGTGTTGAACTGAGCTCGACGTTCTGCAACCTGATCTCGACGAACTGTAAACTGAGCTCGACGAACTTCAAGCTGATCTCGACGAACTTTGAATCCTGAGCTCTTGAGCTTATCCTAAGGAATGTTGAGTTGAGCTCGACGACCAGCGAGCTGAGCTCGACGAACTGCAAGCTGAGCTCGACGAATTTTGAGTTTACCACCAAACTCATTTTCTTCACCTGTCCAATCATGGACTACCTGCATGCAAGAACTAAAGCACACATCAAATACATTAAGCTCCTTAGTATGATTGGTGATGCCCCTTCAAATCCTGAGGAACATTATAGGGCACAATTCCCAACAACTTTGGCATGTTGGAAAAATTCTTTGACATCATAGGTGAGTACCTTGCAGGGATGTTCAAGAACAAATGATAATCTGACGGTATCGAGTAGAATGAGAACATTTCTGAAATCATCTGAAATTTCGCCAATCCCTGTTGAAACTAGTTCTCTACCGATTCCGAGCTTGGAAGATTATGCCATTAATGTGGAGAAAGTGATGTTGGCTAGCCGGCGAATGGAGAAGTGGGCTTGATTGTGGCAGTCGGCGGAGACGGAGAAGGTGAAGGGTCTTTTCTCGAGAGAGAGGGATTTGAAATCGGGGATAGAAATTCTTGGACCTAAGTCTATTTATATTTTCCTTTAATTTTGATGATAAAAGATATAAATAACGTTAAAAATACCTGGAATATGGCGGTGAAGTGCCCGGGTGCCAGTATGAAAAATTTGAACTTGAAGAAAAATTTCCAATTTTATTTCTCGAGATGGATTTTTGTTCTCGAGAAGAAGATAGTTAGCACTCGAGTAAAATTCTTCTTGTTCTTGAGTAGAAATTTCCAAGTTCTCGAGTAGAGTAATCCATGTTCTCGAGTAGAGCTTTTCTTCTCGAGAACTAATTCTGTCGTTCTCGAGTACAATTGATGTACTCAAGAAATGAAGTCCATACTTTCAAATTTTCTTGATTTTGAAGTATGACCAGATCTTGAACTTGCTTGAGACCTTTTTCTTCATTCCTATTCTTCCTTGTTGAGCATGCCAAGTTCTGTTTTGAAGAACGAGAACTTGGCCTCGTCCAGCAGCTTTGTGAATATATATGCAATCTGCCTGTTAGTTGGGACATATTGGAGATTGATGTCTCCATGCTCCACATGCTCCCGGATGAAGTGGTACCGCAGCTCTATGTGCTTTGTCCGGCTGTGAGAGGCTGGGTTGTTGGTTATTGCAATCGCATTGGAGGAGTCTCAAAACAAAGGAATGTCCTTGACCTTCAAGTTATAATCGTCAAGTTAGTTCTTTATCCATAGCAATTGTGCACAACAACTACCCGCAGAAACGTATTCTGACTCTGCCGTTGAGATTGTGACACAATTTTGCTTTTTGCTGCTCCATGAAATGAGCCTCCTTCCAAGGAATTGGCAAGTCCCGGAAGTTCTCTTTCTATCATCTTTGCTTCCTGCAAAATCTACGTCTGAAAAAACAATTAGTTCACTATCATTACTTCTTGGTTACCATAAGCCGAGATTTGGTGTACCATTAAGGTCTCTCAAAATCCGTTTTGCAGCAGCGTAGTGAGATTCCTTATAGTTCACTTGAAATCTAGCACACACGCAAGTTGAAAACATTATGTCTGGTCTACTAGCAGTAAGATAGAGCAAGGATCCAATTATATTTCTATACTTGGTTTTATCAAAAGGTTTCCCTTTCTCATCTTTGTCCAGAGACATAGTTGAACCCATTGGAGTCCTCATAGAGGTTGCGTTCTCCATTCCAAATTTCTTAATTAACTCCTTGGTGAATTTCGTCTGAGAGATGAAAATTTCATCTTCAGATTGTTTCACCTGAAGTCCTAAGAAATACTTCAGCTCTCCCATACTGCTCATTTCGAACTTCCCTTGCATAAGTTTGGAAAACTTTTTGTAGAGGTTGTCGTCAATAGAGCCAAATATGATGTCATCGACATAGATTTGCACTTGCAAAATCTTGCCATTTATTTCCCTAAGAAATAATGTCTTATCTATCTTTTCTCTTGTGAATTTGTTCTCAAGAAGAAAGTTAGACAGTATCTCGTACCAAGCTCGAGGAGCTTATTTCAAACCATATAAAGCTTTAAATAAAAGATAAACATGCTCAGGATAGTTATAATCAACGAAACCTGGAGGTTGTTTCACATACACCTCTTCCTTTATGTCACCATTAAGGAAGAATGACTTCACGTCCATCTGATAGATAGTGAAGCCCATAAGTGCTACATATGCTAGGAACAACCTGATTGCCTCCAGCCTTGTCACTGGTGCATACGTCTGATTGAAGTCGATTCCTTCTTCTTATCTGTATCCCTTGGCGACGAGTCTGGCCATGTTCTTTATAATTGTTCCATCCTTATCCATCTTGTTCTTGTAGACCCACTTTGTTCCGATAAGTTTTTACCTTTGGGACTTGGAACAAGCTTCCAGACTTGGCAACGCTTGAACTGATTCAATTCTTCTTCCATTGCCACTATCCAAGATGAGTCTGAGTTTTCTTCCTCAAACTTCTTCGGTTCAAACTGTGAGAGAAAACTCAAATATAAATTTTCATTAGTTGCATCTCTACGAATTCTGACACCATCCTGGGGATCTCCTATGATTTGATCCATTGGGTGATACTTCAAGTGTCTGAGCTCTAGAGTTCTTGCATCTAGAGCTTCTTCAACCATAGGAGTGACTTCCTTAACTTGAATGATGTCTTCATCATGGCCATCAACCTCTCCAATTGGGGTTGGAGTGGTGATCTTGATGAACTTTTGATCTTTTTCTTCAGTCGGCTCATCCAAGTTTAATTCTTTTATTCTTGAACTTGCTTCTTCAATAAACACACTAGAAGAGCTTCCTTGCAGCAGGCTCGTCTCATCAAATACAACATGAATAGATTCTTCTACAACGAGGGTTTTCTTATTAAAAATATTATATGTCTTACTATGGCTACTATAACCTACGAAAATACCTTCAGAGCTCTTTTCACTAAATTTAGTGGTGTGATACTTACCATTATTAAGGACGAAGCATTTACAACCAAAGATTCTAAAATATGAAATAGTCGGTTTCCTTCCCATTAGTAGTTCGTAAGGTGTCTTATTATGGTTCTTGTTAATGAGTGATCGATTTTACATGTGGCATGCAGTGTTGACGGCTTCAACCCAAAAATATTCTGGTAGTGAGGAATCACTCAACATGGTCCTGCAGGCCTCTATGAGTGTTCTATTCCTTCTCTCAGCTACTCTGTTCTGTTGAGGAGTATGAGGAGAGCAAAACTCATGAAATATACCTAGGCTTTCGCAGAATTCTATCATGGGCCCAGACTTGAACTCTGTTCCATTATCACGTCTGATTTTGACTACAAAAGAGTTGTATTCATTCTAGATTTGCCTGACAAAATTAGTAAGGATATCAAAAGTATCTGACTTGTGTTTTAGAAAGAACACCCACGCAAGGCGAGAGTAATCATCAACAATAACCAATGTATAATCCTTACCTCCCAAACTTCTAACTTGCAGTGGACCTAACAAGTCCATATGAAGTAAGTGTAAACACCTATTAGAGTCTTTGCCAATAATGCTTTTAAAGGTAGCCCTTGTTTTCTTATCTTTTACACATGCGTGACAAGGTCTATCTTTAGCGCACTTGACATTTGGGGCATCACGTACTAAATTAAGAGAAAATAATTTATTAATAGTTTTGAAATTAATATGTGCTAATCTCTTGTGTCATTGGTCACCAAGAGACGCACTATCTTTAGCCAAAAAGCACACTAGCGTACAAGAGTCTATGCAAATAAAATTTAAACAAAATATATTTCTACTAAGAGTGCCTGATAGAATCGTTTCCAAATTATCTACCAATTTTATCAATCACTTGTCTGCATGAAATTCTACTATGTATCCTTTATCGCAGAGCTGGCTTATGCTTATAAGATTGTGTTCCAATCCTTCAACATAAGCCACATCTGAGAAGGATACACTACCATTAGTAATCATACCGTAGCCTTTAGTAATTCCTCTGTCAGAACCTCCAAAGATGACCTTTGGCCCATTCATGACTGGAGAATAATTTTGGAGTAGGCTTCTAGTCCCGGTCATATACCGAGAGCATCCACTGTCCAAATATCACATAGGATTTTTGGTGGCCTTTGGACATACCTGCATACACAAATCAGTTTGCCTTAGGAACCCAAACTCGTATGGGTCCTTGGTCTCTAGTTACCATACTCCCCCTACGTGTGTTAACATTGTGAGTGGTCTTTATCACATTATTAACTTGAGGAGTTACATAATTTGTGGAGTTAAACCAGCAATCTATAGCAAAGTGACCAACGTTGTTGCAGTACCAACAGTCAAACCTATTGTATCTTTGCCTAAATTTCTCCTGCTTGACCTTTTGAGAGTGTGGGCTAGCAGGGGTAGCAGACTTGGAGGAAGAAGCTTCATGGTGATGGCACTCACATGACTTCTTCTCCTTAAGAGGCTTTTCCAGAACAAGTTTTACTTTTAGTGCTTTCTTGATGTTGTGACCATGACTATAAGGGACATAGCTCTCAAGAGTGATCTCCTCATAAGGTATCTTGAAGACACTTTCGCCAAAGTTTCGGGGATGGGTCCATCCTCGGTACCGAGACTTGGGCTCTACATAAGTAGGCCTAGCAAAGTGACCGTAAGAGGAATCAAGATCAAATTCGTTAGTTGGAAAGATAACCTTTTTGAATGAAGTCTGATCTTGAGGAGTTTTCCTCTTCTCCTTGGCCAAAGCTTTCTTGGCAGCCTTATTCTTCCGTTGAGCCTTATTTCTCCTAGAAGATTTACTAGGAGTATCCATATTACCTAAGCCAGCACCTTTGACCTGGGATGAGAATTCAGCAACAAACGGAAGGACAGTCTTGGGCTTGGAGAAACTTTCAACCAGTTTCTTTTCAGATGCAAGTTGTTCTTCCAATTCTTTGATGATTTTCTCCTTCAGATCTAGGAGCTTGAGAGTCTTATTATACTCTTCAATTACAGCATTGAAATTCTCTCTGAGTGAGTCCGTCTTGGCATCTTCCTCTCTCAGAGTGCCCTCTTCAGCCTTGAGAGATTTAATCTCCTTGGCCTGAGTTTTCACAACTTTTCGACATTTGTCGTAAGCCTTAATTAACTCTTTATATTGAGCTATGAGTTCAGACTCATCGTCAGAAGATCAGTCCTCATGATCATGGTTAGAAGAATCTGATTCAGAGAGAGGAGTATGAGAGTTTACCTTCCTAGTGTACTGGGGTTCTTCTTCCTCATATGTTTGTGCAATTATCCCAAAGTAGGCTTCCTCTTCCTCATTTGACTCAGATGAGTCGGAGTCGTTGAGAGTCTTGCCCTTCTTGGCTACTAGGCTTCTTTCAGTTCTCTTCTTGTTGTAAGAAGATTTCTTCTCCTCTCTTTTTCCACCCTCCTTCTTCTTGTGAGGGCAATCGGCAATGATGTGTAATGGCTTGTTGCAACAATAACAAACAATGTCAGAAGAAATATGTTTGTTCTGTTTAGAATGATACATGTCTTGGCTATATGAGCCTTTTTTGTGACGATCACCAGCATGACGTGATCTTCTGGACGAGGCATCTTTGCCTCCCCACTGTTTCTTCTTGTTCAAGAACTTCTTGAAATGCCTTGAAAGAAGAGAAAACTCTCCTTTTGATAGCTCTGAGCCTAAGGTACTTGGCTCTGAAGCTTCTTCTTCACTCTCTTCCTATGCAGGAGTAGGTGATGCAGCTTTGACTTTCCTTGATCTATCTGCCTTCAGTGCGACATACTTCAACTTGGACGAAGACCGGCTCTTCTCTTCTTCAGCTTTTCTTGAATTTATTTGTAGCTCATATGATATAAGCTTTCTGAAGAGATTCTGAGGGTCAGTCTCTGCTAGCTTGCCAAACTCCCGAATTGCACAGACTTTGTTGTCTCATTCCTTATTTAGGGACCTCAGAAATTTATCATTCAATTCTTCATTAGTGAACACCCGGCCATATACAATTAAGACGTTAATAATCATGAAGAAGCTTTCAAAAGTATCTACAATTGAGTCCTTGGTACCTTGTATAAAGACTTCATATTTTTTGATTCAGGAGGGATCTTCAGTCATCCCTAACCTCTTCAGTACCTTCCATCAAGATGACGAGATACTGCCACATTTCCTTGGCAGATTGGCAATGAATCAGTTTCTACAGCATAGAATCATCGACTGCACTTGCGATGATAATTTTGGCTTTCTTGTCTAAGGAGACAAGTGCAATCTCATCCTTATCAAGATCCATCAGCTTCTTTGGAACTTTCTTGGTGGGATCAATAGTGGATACCGTCATAGGAATATAAGGTCCTTCTTCCAAAATCATGAAGATTCTTGGGTCGACAGCTTCCATGAAAAATTTAATTATTTCTTTCCACATGGGAAAGTTTGTCATTGTGCATAAAGGAAGCTTTGCAAAATTCTTTGCTCTGTCCATGATTGAATCACTCAAAAGACAACTTGGGGCAGATCTGTTCAAGGTGTTAACCTTTTGATAAACAACATCCCTCTGATAAAAATTGAAAAATATTTAAGTTGTCTACCTAAATCACCAAGAGGGGGTGAATAGGTGATTTCTGCATCTTTTTGAGGAATAAAAATTGAACGAGCATTGCACAGAAAAATAAGCAAGCATACACACACGACACCAAGAATTATAGTGGTTCCCCAACCTTAGGTACATAAACTTTCCACCTCACCGATCTTGCAACGCACTAGACTCGGCTACTCCACTATTCTCGGATTTAAAACAATCCTACCACTCAAGACAAAGTTGCTACAACTCAATCCTTAAAACAGGATCTACACTCGGAAGATAACTTCCTACAAAATCTCGGAGAACAAGGCTTCTACAACTCGGAGAAGAATCTCCTACAAGAATAAAATGATTTACAAAGAAATATACAAATAGTATTATTCCAGATCTGAATCTTCAGCCCTTCTTCTTCCTTAAAACTTTGAAACTCTGTCAGAAATAAATTGAAGAATGCACGGCAAAATCTCTGGATCTGAAAGCTTTGGACTCAGCATGATCAAGGAAAAAATCTGTCGATGTAGAAGATCTTGATCTGTTGAATCTCTTCTTCTGAATCCCTGGATCGAAAGCAGATTGGTGATGAAGACGATGAACAACGGTGGCTTCCGATTTTGGAATGAGAATTTCTGATTCAGAATACTAAGGTTTTTCTTCTTAGGGTTGGTCAATTATGATAAGACCTTTTATAGGACTTTCCTAACGGTCATAATCACATTAAATGCATGACATGTGGACCAATCGCGTGCTAATCACATTTGAAAATACGTCTGTCGAAACTTGGAAAAATTTCAGAAAACAGTTCAGCATTTCTCGAGAGGAAGAGTTGTACTCGAGACGAAGTTTTCTGATTCTTAGGAAGAATGATGAGGATCTCGAGAAAAACACTTGGGAAAAATGAGGAGGTGGAATTCAGCAATCTCAAGAATGAAAGAAAGTACTCGAGAAGAATATATTTTTGTTCTCGAGAACAAGTGTCCTGCTACTCGAGAAAATGAAGCATCTCGATAAAAAAGTTCTGATTCTCGAGAAGAGTATTCAAGGTCTTGAGAAAAGGTTCCTGCTTCTCGAGAATTATACATGGCCTTCTCGAGAAAAATATTTTGCTTCTCAAGAAAAGACTTGGTAAAAAATAAAGGTGGAGTTTAGGCATCTCGAGAAAGAAAAGAAGTACTCGAGAAAAAATGAACTTTTGTTCTGGAGAAAATTATTATGTTACTCGAGAAGAGAATCTGTTAATGGAGAAATGACTTCTGGTTCTCAAGAAGTAATACTGAACTTCTCGAGAAATAACATGTGGCTTCTCGAGAAAAATACTTGAAAAAATATTTTGACTGGAAATGAGGTAACTCGAGAAGGAAAGTCATGGAGTACTCGAGAACACATGGCTTTCTCGAGAACATCACTGAGCTTTCTCGAGAACTGCTTCTGCAACTCAAATACATGACAGATCTTACTCGAGTATAAACTAAAGTTCTTCTTGAGTACAAAAGTTCCTACTCGAGAAAAAGACTTAGAAATTTTTCTATAAAACTGAAAACTTATTTTCTTCAAGAAATACAGCAACCATCCTTTCTCTCATGGCTTTAGTGCTTGAAAAAGAAGTGTGTCCCAATAGAGAGGCTATACATGAGTCAACAACATGAATCACATAATGCGGGATTACATTGTATGGTCATATGTTTAGTGACTCATTGTAGGCTGACATTGGTCTACACTTGGCAATTTTATCATGCAAACACTTAACTAGAAAGGACATCAAATACAAACTTAACTCACCTTAGTTCAAGGGTGACTTCATACAAATCTGGGTTATTGTAGATGCAATACTCAACAAAAATATTAGTGATTTTCTACCATACATCTTAGAGGAGCGGGAGATAAGGGTAGAGACACAAATAACGATTAAATCTATGTCATGGAAAGTGGAGGAAACCACCATGTTGTCATTATGTGTCTTGCACCCATTCATCGGTTGTGTTTGGGGTCACCAAAGCTCTCAGCACCTCCAGCCCATCTTCTCGAGTGTCTATGATGTCCATGTAAATTCCTCTATTCTTCCTTTCTTAATGGATAATATGGAGTGGAGATCACTTTCTTAAGAGCATAGGATGATGGGGAATCACTATGGAGTAAAACCCTAGCAAGAAGTAAAAAATGGTGAGTTGGAACTCGACCCTTAAGGGTTTTTCACCAATATTGTCAAATCATGAAAACAACATTTATAGGAAATCAACAGAATTTTGTTCTCACAAGGGCAGGAACACGACCGTGCATTTAGAGGGTGCGAGAACAAAATAAAATATAAAATTTCTACTCTTAATTCTATGCGGGATATAATTATTTTTAAGTAAATATGGCGCTTGTGCGTTTTACTCACGCATGGTAAACATCGGTCGTGTGTCAAGGAAACGCATGGGTAGTCGCAGAAAGCTAAAAATCATCAAATTTCTAGATTAAGAATTTGAATGGTTGGCCAAACCGTGTGCATAGAATATCGCACGACTGTGCGATTTGGTTGTGTCGACTTGAATTGGGCAATGTCGACTAGATCTCTTGATTGTGTAAACTACACTTCTATTCACTATGAGGGTGCACGGTTAATCCAATTGTGTGTTATGGAATAACACGACCGTGCATCTTCAGAAATCCTTCCCATACATTTTGAAGGCAAAATCAACACTATGTGAGGCCATTGGCGCATGCTGAAAAGTGCCAAGTGCAATAATAAATTTACGATGCAGGCTACATCTCACACTGAAGGCTATGAAGCGTGCATTGCACACCACAATATGCTAAAATATGTGTTTCATCTGTGTTTTTAGCTTTAATGAAATATTAGTGTTATCTCAGTATAAGTGAAGCAAATAATCATGAAAATCAACCTAAATGAGCACGAAATATGTGATATAAAATCTAGTCACCAGATATCATTTGAATGCAAGATCATTATTTTTTAGGTGTGTTAGCCTTCATGTTTATCTTTTGAATACCACACCATAAACCTAATCCTATAGTTCATCCTAATGAAAGCCATATAGATTCATGTTTTATGAACTTAACTAGTGTCGTAGAGAGGGTGTGAAAGGGCAAGACTATGTCCATCGTCATTGATGAATTTCTTTGGAGGTTGCCTCGATCTCCAACTTCGCTGAGATTTCTAGTCCATGGGCATAAGACTTCTCATTCAACTCCTGTAATTTAATTCCTAGCGAGGAGTGGATTGTTTCCCTATGGAGGATTGTTTGCTCAGGACTAGCAAACGAGTAAGTCTGGCGGTATTTAATGAGTTTTTTTATATAACAAATTGCATTGTCATTTTAGCTTCAATTCATGCTTAATTACTTCGCATTTATTAGAAAATCACTTATATTTTAATTAAAGCTAAAAGCACACATGAAGGACATCGTTTAGCATATGGCGGTTTGCAGTGCACGCTCCATAGCCTTTAGAGAGAGCATGTCGCATTCCATATTAGTTTATTTTTACCCTTGGCAGTTTTCAGCACCCTCCAGCGGTCTCACAATGTGTTGAAGTTGTCTTAGAATGCATGGGCAGGATGAACATATATTGTTGAGGATGCACAATCGTGTGTTTCCTTAACGTGTGATTGATTAAACTGTGTGCCCTCATGTTGATTAAAAGTCAGGTTGACACAGCTAATTCATCTCATTGACACTGCCTAGTTCACATCAGCATGACCAAATCACACGGTCATATGATATTCTTTGCCCACGAGCTTGGCCAACTATGCGCGTTTATCCTCTAGAACTTTGAATATTTTTAGCATTCTGTCGATATTGGTGTGTTTCCTTGATGCACTGTGTATGTTGAACGTGCTTGAGTAAAATAATTTGGAGCCTTAATTTCATCAAAGAAAGATATATGCACTAAATGTGGTGCTGGGATTTTATTTTTAATTCTTTGGTCTTGCGCATTTGGAACGCATGACCATACGTCAAACCATGTGAGACCATTTTCCTGCTGACTTCCTATTTAAGCATCATTTTACAGTATTTTCTTAATTCCAGAATTTTTTCCGAGAAATCCACTAAGGAGTAAGCTCCAAGACCTCTCCTTCTTCTCCAGCAGCTAGGGCTTTTCTCTAGGCCATCTCACATCATTTTTTGCTTCAAGAAGAGAGAATCTAGCTCAAGAATATAGTCGAGTAAAGATATCCTAGAATTTGACGTGGCAAGATTATAGTTTACCAGAGAAGTTGGGTAAAGTGGAAAGTGGTGATGACCCTTCTAGACCCCACACGATAGTTAGTTACTGAGCAAGGACATGAATTGGCGACCTAATGATTCCTTCCAAATCTACAACAAGCCTATAGGTTCAGTTATATCTTTTGCCTCTTTCTTCGCCCTATTAAATGATCTTCGGTCCTTTTCTACTATGTTGATGATGATGCACACTAAGCACATGTTGTGAACCCTTACTTATGATTTATGCAATGTTTACGTTTGTGCTTCGTGTGCTTGAGATGAGACTTTGTGTTTGTTGAGAGGAAGAGAGCGATAGTTTTGATGAATCATTTTCTTGTTCGAAAATCTGATTTAACTGGTGAACAAAAGATTTGAGTGTTGTGTATCCAGATTTGAAATCCCGTCAGTGAAACGGTGCTTGCGACCAACATTTTGAGATCTAACTGGACTTTTTGAATCCAATTTGCAAAGCAGAGCTTATGACCCGCAAATTTCATTTCTTGTTTTAAACTTGCACCTCCACCAATAAATCAATCCATGACTCTGTAACTTTACCATTAGTTTTCTTAATTAACAAAACACATCTCATGTTGCATTCCTCAAGAGATCGACACTTCAAAACTCACTCACATTTTATATTACTTGTACAACGGGTGCACTTGTCAAGTTCGCATCAATCTACTTCCTTGAACGTCATCGCTCCTCGAAGAGGCGGAGCCAACGATGCAATGGCGACCTCTCTCTCTCTCTCCCTGCCTCTCTCTGATGTGCTTTAGGCTCCCTTTCCTCGAGGACTATGTTCTTGCTCCTTCGTGGATGAAGTGGATATACCCCAGTGGGCCAATGCCCTCGATCTCCACACATTCATCTTCCTCAATACTTTGGCCAACTTTGCTACCCTGCTCAATGTTTCCACACCTCGGGTAGCTTGGACCCACATCCACTTTCTCTTTCCCCTTCAAAGAGGGGCCTCCGCCGGCACTGCCTACTATCACATGCTTCAACTTTCCCACCCTCAATAGTTTTTCTACCAAATCTCAGAGGACCCAACAATTTATTGTATTGCAACTAAGTCACGATGCAATTTGCAGTGGAGATTAGGATTCCTGTTCCCATACCCCCCCCCCCCTTATAGGCCTAAGGGGCTTGAAGACTGGCTGTCTCTGGAAGATCTCGACGACTTCCTCCATTGTGATATCGATGTCTGTATACTCTTCTGGCTCATTTCCTCATTAGTCGAGGGAGGCATCTAGTAGAAGTGGGAGTTGATGTTTCTACTACTGTTGGAGGTGCCCTGGCCTCATCTACTGGAAGTATCGAGGACCCCGTTGGTGAAAATTTCTACCCTGCAGATTCGGGTGTCGGAAGTCTTGGCGGATGTTGTTTCTTTCTGGGATAGCAGGAGGGCGGCTAGAGGAGTTTTGGAGATGCTTTGCTCCCAGGTCCAAGATGTTTGGGACAAACTTCTCATCATTGAGCTCTCCCTTGATGAACAAATTTGCTCATTTTATAAGCTCACTATAGGTTCTCAGCTTTCTCTCGACGATTGAAAACTTGAACAACCCCGGTCTCAGGCCATTGGTGAAGGTGACTTGATAGACATGAGGGTCCATGTCAAGGACTTCCATGATAAATCCCTGGAAGCAGTCTACATATTTCCCCAGGGTCTCCTTCGTCCCTTGCAGGATCAAAAATAGAGCATACACATCTATCTTTCACGACTAATAAGTTGAAAACCTTTGCATGAAATCCTTACTCAATTCTTTGAAAGAACTAATTAAGCCAGGTGAGAGATTATAGAATCATTCTCTTGCCTTCCTATCGAATGTGGTGGAAAGTAGGTTACAACGCAGTCCCTTTGAAAGGGGTTGCAGAAACACAGTTTCATCAAACACCTGTAGATGATAGGCGAGATCTTCTTTTCCTGAGAAGTGGGGGACTCATGGCTCCCTAAACCCGTGAGGAGCGGTCTCCTCTGCGATGATGGGGGTGAACGGCGAATAGCTCTCTACTCCTTTGTCAAATTCTGGTCCCTTGAATTCCAAAGTCATACCCTGGTATGCGGTGATGGTCTCTCGGAAGAATTGTTGGTAGAAACGCGCGTCCTCGCCTCACAGTTATTGTGGAGGCGGATTCACCGCAATGGGGGCAATATGTCGGGATTCACAGGCTCTTAACTGAGTGTGGTTGCTGGGGAGCACTGTCCCTGTGTTACCATCTGAGTGACAAGGGAGAGCAACTTGTTGAACTCGACGTAGGTACCCGGAGGTTCCTCGCAGGGGTCATGCGGATGCGGAGACTGCCCGTAAGCCATTGGGTGAGTTCTCCGATCAAGAGGATCTGAAGGTCGTGTGTTTGAACGGTTGGGGCAAAATTTATCACCCAACCTTCAACACCCAACGACCTCTTGGCAGAGATCGGAAGAGATATGAGAGACCGCAATCGATCGGTAAGTAACCTTATGATGTTTGTATGAGTAGAAAATAGAACACAAAAAAGAGGGGGTCGCTAGCTGTGGCGAACACCAGACTTATCCATTGTGGCGAATACCACTTGCGGCGGGTAGTTTTATTGATCTTGAAAATGAGTACATGTGAGTATAGGAATGAGCTAGGAAAGAAAAGACAACAAAGAGACAGACTTAGTAAACGCACCTACAATTGGGAAGATTCAAGCCCAAATCCTTTGTCCCTTTCGAGCACCCCTGATCCCTTATTTATATTTGAGGGTAGGTTGTCCGAACAGTTGAGGGAAATTAATGCAGTTATTAAATGCGCAGCTACCCAAGGTACACAATGAGTCGAGTCGCAGGAGGTGAGAGAAGAGACGGCGTGGTTACTGCATGTGCTACTGCCGAAGAGAGGAAGGGTCTGCGCGGGCTCTGGTGAAAACCCACCGCGACATCTTTGACGGGCAGTTGAAGAGGCCTTCGAGAGAGCGTGCGACCCCTGCCAAGTACTAGTGTGCGCTCCCTTGCTGGTGAGAACATGTGGACTCTCAGAGGGAGCCCGAGAATGCTTCTTAGTGCCCCCCTAACTGCTTTGTGACCGACGTCGATGAATACCGATTGCTGTCGTGGAATTTGGGTTAATAACCACCGTGCCAAACGGAGCCTTAACTTTAGAGGAAAAACTATTCTAAGCAGTGCCTTATCAGACTAATTAAATACAAATTAATCGACCAACTAATAAATTGACCTAAAAGCTATTTATTTTAGTTAGATTACGTGATATAAGCTGCGCCAAACGCCACCTAAGGCTCTGTTTGGGATAGCTTATGTTGATGAATAATCTCTATTTAAAATTCAAACGCAGTTTTAAAACTGTTTGTTTGTGCAATTTATAGAAAATCACTTATTTTAAAATTGATGATAAGTTGATTTTTCATAAACTACAGCGGTCCAGCTTATAGCTTCTCATAAACGATTATCTTTTTAAAATGTCATTTGCGTTGTTTTTTATGCAAATATAATTTTTTATCTCGACGCGAGTTTTTCACCCGATCACGAATTTCTCGTCTGCGAGAGAATTTCTCACCTGAGCGCGATTTTTTCGACCGGGCGAAATGTTTTTCGCAAGGGAGCGGTTTTTTCAACCGAGCGCTATTTTTTCGCTCGGGCGTAATTTCTTTGACCGATCGGGAATTTTTTCGACCGGTCGGGAAATTTTTCGCCCGGGCGCGATCTTTTCGCCCTAGCGCGATCTTTTCACCCGAAAGCAATTTTTTAGTCATAGCGTTTTTTCGCCCTAAATCGTTTTTTCGCCTGTCCGCGATATTTTTCGACCGGGCACGATATTTTTGCCTAATGCAAGTTTTTTTCACTCGGGTGTGGTTTTTTTGCCCGACCGTAATTTTTTCGTCGGGGCGGTTTTTTTCCTCGAGCGTATTTTTCGATTTTTCGCCCCTGCGCAATTTTTGCGCATCGACGCGTTTTTTCGTCCCGGAGCGTTTTTTCGCCCGTGCGCGTTTTTTTGGCCCAGGCGCATTTTTTTCGCCCGGGCCCGTTTATTTCTCCCGTGTGTATTTTTTTTGATCGGGAGAGTTTTCCACCCGGACGAGTTTTTCGCACGGGCGCGATTTTTTTGCCCGGGCGGGATATTTTTCAAGCGGGCGCAATTTTTTACACCGGAAGCGATTTTTTCCTGAATGCGGTTTTTTTCTTCCGGGCGCACCGGGGTGCGATTTTTTTCCCCAGACGCGATTTGTTTTGCACGCGAGCGCTTTTTTCGCTGGGACATGTATTTTTTGCGCTGACGTGTTTTTTTCGCGTTAGCATGATTTTTTCACCCGGACGCGTATTTTTCGTTCTCCCAAGAGAATTAATCGCACTTTGGCGAAAAAATTGTTCTGGGGAGAAAAACTTGCGCCGGGGTGAAAAAATCGTGCCTAAGAGAAAAAACGCTCCCTTTCAAAAAAAAATCGCACAGACACGAAAAAATTGTGCCAGGGCGAAAAACACGCCCCGGCGAAAAAAATGTGACAGTGCGAAAAAAGTGCGCCCGTGCGAAAAAACGTGCCCTGTCGAAAAAAATCCGCCCGGGCAAAAAAATGCGTCTGGACGAAAAAAAAGTGCCCGGGCGAAAAAAAAAAGCGCCCGGGAGAAAAATGCGTCCGGGCGAAAAAAATGTGACCCGGTGAAAAAAATCGCACTCGGGCGAAAAAAACTGCGACCAGGGGAAAAAAAGTGCTGTCGGGCGAAAAAAACACGTCCGGACAAAAAAAACCACTCGGGTGAAAAAACTG
The DNA here is from genome assembly GCA_039583875.1 of Platanthera guangdongensis. Lineage (NCBI taxonomy): Eukaryota > Viridiplantae > Streptophyta > Magnoliopsida > Asparagales > Orchidaceae > Platanthera > Platanthera guangdongensis. The sequence continues at coordinate 157,326,665 of CM077150.1, forward strand.
TGACCGGACGAAAACAAAAACGCAACCGGGAGAAAAAAAACGTTAGAGGCAAAAAAAAAATCAAGCTCATGAGAAAAAAATCAAGCTCGGGCGACAAAAATCGCGACCGGCGAAAAAAATCGCGACCACGCGAATAAAGCGCACCCGGACGAATAAATCGCGCCCGGGCGAAGAAAAACGCGTGCAAACGAACAGAATCTTATGAATGAATGAAATTTTAGATAAACACTTATAAACAAACTATCCAAACAGTCGACTAATTATTCATCATTGATTTTATAAAATCTCTATGCAAGCATCAATTTTCAATAAGCGCCTTATTTATCATCATAATCAATCTCAAACAGAGCCTAAGACACCCTTTGACTTGACTTTTTTTGATCCTGTGAGTTTCGAGAAAAACTCCACCGTTATAATATGTATGTTTGATATGACAATGGTTATGTTCACCGCCAAGAAAAGATTACTAGTTTTGAACATAAAAATGAATAATGCTTTTTATGGAAGTCAGGCATTCACAAACGATGGTTCATAATCACCGCGTTCACGACCACCACCACACCGCCAAGCGGAGCCTATGTACCTACAAATCAATTAATTTAAATAGTTATTAGCCAAAGTAATAAATAATTATTTCCTACTACAATTTATTTTAGGTGTCTAAAAATGCTCCAACGGATGATTGTAGACTATAGTCCGAGGGGATGTTTGGCGTAGTGTTTGCTCAGATGAGTGGCAGAAACACAATCATCATAAAATATGTGTCTAACATGACAATGATTATGACTATAAGTACTATAAAAAATTAATTCTGGACATTCCTTGGGTCAGGTGCCCGCATTTACCTTACGACAAACACCACTGGGCCAAAGGGACCCTTAGATACTCATTAAACTAGATTGATAAAAAGTTAACAAGGCCATAAAAACTTATAATAATACAACAAAACTCAAGTCATTATCCCACTATAGTTGGGCCAGCTATATGGATCGTTTGTCGCCATTCTGCCCTCTTTGGTCATAATCTCACTAATGCCCAAGTACATCATGCCTTTCCCTATAGTTTCATTCCAAATCTTTATTGGTCTACCCTCCCTTGTTTAACGTGTCAAATGACTAAACTCTCACAACGCCTAATTGGTGCCTCTAATGGTCCCCTTTGTACGTGTCCAAACCATCTTAGTTGAGCTTCTCACATCTTCTTTGCAATTAGTGTCACTCGTGACTTATCTCTAATACATTCATTCCTAATTTTATCGAATCTCGTGTCCAAATATCCACATAAGCATTCTCATCTTTGCAACTCCCATTTTTTGCTCATGTACATAATTCACTGCCCAACATTCAGAATCATAGAGCATTGTTGGTCTTATTGCAGTACAATAAAACTTGTCTTTAAGTTTTAATGTCACTTTAAAACCTCACAAGATCTCTAATGCACCTCTCCACTTCAACCAATCTGTTTGGATTCTGCTGGACCTCCTTATTACTGATTTGGGCTAGAATTACTATTAGGATTTTTTTGACCAAACTTGTACAGACGAAGGGTCATATTTTATTTCCAGAGTTGTTTGAGAAGGAATTCTGGAGAAGCTCAGTTCGACGAACTCTGAACTCAGTTCGACGAACTCAGATCTCAAACTTTGAGCTTAGTTCGATGAACTCTGAGCTCAGTTCGACGAAATGCATGTTGAGTTCAACGAATCCGACGGTTTCTCTACAATAGAAGGCAGAATGATTTCAAATGTTTGGTAACTAAAACTCTGATATTTAATGTTAAATATTCTAATGAATATAGCTGTTTAAGATAGCATTAAATATGGTTTATCACAGAGTTTTAAATCTAATTAATTCCAAGGTAGTTAAAAATTCTCAAGGGATTCTTCAGACGTTTCAAGAATCGTTTTATTTCAAATTTTGAATTCTTCCTGACAGCTTATATATATCTATAGAAGATTGCGGCTTGATAAGTTTTTGACACAGAGATATACATACATTCTGCTCTTCTTGAGACATATCTTCAATCAGACATCTAAATACAGATCTTTCTAGAATATCTACTGGAGAGCAAATGCATACAAGAAGGCCTACACCCTGAAGAAAAGTCTCCTCCCTTGATCACAATCTCTATTCAAATCAGGGGGAGCTTTTTACAACATCATCCACTAAGTCTTCTCATAGATACTTGACAGAGAAGACAACATCTAACTTTTTAGTTTATTCCCAAACTGAGTACAAGGTTCTATCTCCCTTCAAAAGTTAACACTTGGTTCATAAGTCAGTTGATCAAAAGACTTAAGTTTGATTTTTTTGGGTACCTGATCAAAAGCTCAAAGGTTTGCTAGATCTCCCTTAGAAAATAGATCTTCTGGTGACAGGACACCTGATCAAAAACATGTAGTGGATTCCTACCATGGTGATAGAAGAGTAGACGTACCCAGATTTATTGAGAAACTACTTAAAATCCTTGTGTCGTCTGTGATTGTTTCTTTTTATTATGTGTGTTGTGAATTTCATTTATATATATATATATACATATATATATATACATATATATATATATATACATATACATATATATATCACTTATTTTTAAAAACTAAACTAAAGTTTTTAAAATACTTTATTCATCCCCCCCCTAGTGTAAAGTTAGCTCTATCCCTTCACTTTTAATTGGTATCAGAGTAAGGTTAGTGGTTTTACTGGCTAATACCGAACCAGCAGATCCTGATAGATCTTATTTTACCTAGAAGTTTGATTTTTTCATGGCACAAAATAAGGAGTATGCAAGCACTACACCTCCTATTTACAATCTTAATAAGTTTGCACTATGCAAGGCAAGGATTAGGTTATATATGAATTCTATTGATGAAGATATCTACAATTCAATTTTGACAGGTCCACCTCTACTACTGGAAGCACCAAGCACCAGTGCTACACCTCCACCAGAATGGACAGGGGATCAGAGAAAAGCAAAAACTGTTGATGCAAAGGCTATGAATATACTAGCCCAAACAATGTCTGATGATATTTTCCAGAAGGTTGCTGAATGCATCTCAGCAAAAGATATATGGGACTCCCTCACTGTAATGGTAGGTGGATCAGCAGATGAAAGAAAAGACAGAAGATCTCACCTAATTTCTCTATATGAGAATTTCAAAAATGGAGAAACTGAATCTGTTGTTGACATGTATACAAGACTCAGTCTCATAATTAATGAACTGAAAACTATGGAGAAAGACATCACATTAACAGAAGTGAATGACAAAATTCTTATGTGTTTTCCAAGTACATGGGATTCAAGAATTTGGCCAATTAGAGAAGCCAAAAGTGTGAATGAAATTTCAACAGAAACCTTGTTAGGCAAGCTCAACTCATATGAGTAGCTCATCAAAAAAAGAGAAGCTGAACAAATGACCCTATCCTCAATGAAGAAGGACAAGTGTATTGCCTTTCAAGCAACTGAAGAGGAAGAACAAGTTCCAGAAAATGAAAACCTCATGAGTCTATTGGATGAAAGATTTTACAAAATGGCCAAGAAAGACTTCAGGAGAAGATTTTCCAGAAACAAGGACAAACCAAGGTATGACAAAACACCTACTAAGAAAATTGTTTGCTATGGTTACAAGAAACCGGGACACATTCTTCCAGATGTCCTGAAAATCAGAAGAAAGATAAGAAGAAGGAGAAAGAATTTAAGAAGCATTCAAAAACAAACCCTCTTCTAGTAAACACAGACAGAAGGGGAGAGGCTTTGTGGCTGAAACATGGAGTGATACAGTCACTAAATCTTCATCCAGTTCAAGTGAAGATGTAGAAGAATGAAAGGCTAAAGAAGTATGCTTGATGACAATCAATGCATCAAACAGCAATTCTGATTCTAAATCTGAGTCTGAAGAAGACCAGGTAATTTCAACTTTTGATTTTACACCAGACCAGTTCAAAATAGATTTTAAATTGCTTTGTAATGATTTGATAAAATCTGAGAAGGAAATAAAACTTCTCAGAGAAAAATTAACTGAATCAAACAATCTATCTTCATAAAATATTAAACTTAAAGAAGAATTGGAAATTTCTAAGGAACAAATAGTTTCCCTGGAAAACAAATTATCTGAGGATAAAAAGTTTGAAGAATCTCTTAATGGTAGAAGTATCAAACTAATGAATATCACAAGTACAGTCAATGCCAGATTAAATGGCAGACTTTCCTTAGGAGCTTCATCCAGTCAACCTCCAATTCTTAAGAAAAATATTTTAACTACTCCTGTAAAATTTATATCTATTAAAGGAAAAGAAATATTAGAAATCACAGATAAAGGCACTGAAGTTTTTAAATCGAAATCTATTCTAAAACAGAATGAAAATTTTCAAAAAAAACAATGTTCAACAGAATTCGTCGAACCGAGCTCGACGAAATCACTATTATTCGTCGAATAGAGATAGACGAATGCTGAACACAGGAAATGAGTATAGTTATTCACTAAATGGTGCTCGGTAAATTCACTATAATTCATCGAACGGAGATCGACAAAATCAGAATAATTCGTCGAACATAGATTTTTCAAACAGAAACTTTGCTTCTTTTCAAAAGAACAATCAAACTCAAAAGCTGATAAATCCATTTACTGAGTGGATCATTCCTCCCAGAATATATCATCCACTTGGATATAAAAATCAACCTAAATATTCTTATATTTCTACTGATTATGTCAGAAAAATAGGACCCAAGGTAATCTGGGTCAAGAACACCTAATTTGTTTTTAATACATGAAAAGAACTATTCTATCACAAAGGAACAACGGTATTTGGATAGTGGGTGCTCTAAATACATAATAGGAAGAAAAGATAATATAAAAGACTTCAAAGCAAAACTTGGACCAAAAGTCATATTTGGAGACTCCAACAGTGGCCAGACAGGGGGCTATGGCAATATCAAAATTGGAGTAGTTACCTTCAGAAAGGTAGCTTAAGTGAAAGGTCTTAAGCATAACCTTATCAGCATCAGTCAATTATGTGATGAAGGTTATCAGGTATCATTTAATAAGTCTTTATGCTCTATTATATCTAATGAAAACAAAATTGTTTTATCTGGGGTTAGATAGGGTAACATCTATCTAGTAATTTTAATTCGGCTAAAACTGAAATATGTCTGTTTAATCAGTTAAGTAAAACAAATGAACTTTGGCATAAAAGATTATGACATGTAAATCATAGAACTATTGTTAAATTATCTCAGGACAATCTTGTCAGAAGACTACCTTCTAGATCTTACAAGATGGAAGGACTTTGTAGGGCTTGTCAATTAGGTAAGCAAACTAAAATTAGTTTTAAATCCATATCTAAAAGTGATTTACCAAAAATTTTGTATGTTAACCTAGAAATCGGTGATCCCTCCCAAGGTGGCCAGCTTGCTAGTCATGGCCTGCTCCAGGTTCTCCCTGGAGGTCGCGACCAATCCAAGTATGGGCGGACCGACTTCTTTGTTCGCCCAGGCCGCGCGGCTAGGACGGACTCGCCGATCTGACTGTTCAGGTCACGCAGCAACCGCTCGTTCTGCAGGGGCTGCTGACTGCTTCCTCAGTCCTCCCCTGCAAGTCGTGTGGTTTAGACAGCTAACCTCCCTATAGTTAATCTCAACAGGTGGACTACCCAACTGTTGTTGACTCCAATCGCCATCTGAACAGACCGCCACGTCTCCAGGCGACCTACCTCCAGGTCGACCAACAATAAGCAACGAGCTTCAAGTCATCAGGCAGGAGACAACACACCAGGTCGTCCATCAGCGGGTGCGACCTACTCCATCTTAGTCCATCCGGCAGTAGGCGACCTGCCCTCTGGTTGCCAGCAAAGGGCGACCACCTCCAGCCCGCCTGCAGGGGGGCAATCCTGTCCAATAGGAAGCAGACTTCAGCAAAGGTGGCGGCCTGATCCTTCAGTCCGCCATGTCTCTCAGTCGATGATGCAGGCTTGCATGTTGACAACAAATAAATCTACGGACGAGCACGTTTGCCTCTCTTTGATTTAATCCTATACTCACACAATCATTCTACGCAGCAGCACGTTAATTAATTTTATCAATTAAATGCTAACGTACGGGTAGCCAAACCGCTTAGGATCGAACAAAGGCTATAGGCCAATATCCTTTCCGGCTAAAAGGACCCACCCGGTCCGAACGAGCGGTGTTGTACCAAAAGAGATCTACCAAATAAATATAATTTGGAAAAGGTAGATCTCTCCCAACAAAAGAAAATGAAGGTTCGCCAAACCTTCTCGTAAAATTATTCAATCAAGAAAAACACAAAACCAATCGAAGAAACCACGATTAATTAACAATTCAAAATTCAACGCCAAGAATCTACCACCACAGGAATTAATCTAGGAAGAGACACAGAAAATAGGTAGAAAGGATTCGTTACCCTATCGGAATGGATGATTCTGATTTCTCTACTTGGATTGTTCTTCAACGGCTCCGCCGGAGTCACGCCGGTAGGAGAGAAACTCGTCCGCCTTCGTCGCTTCACGCCGGAGTTGATCCACAAGAGGAGATCTTCTTGCCTTGGCCGAATTTCTTCAAGGGGAGGAGTTCTTTGATTTGTTGCTCGTAGTGGAGAGGAGAAAGGATTAGGGTAGAGAAAGGAGGAAGGAGGATAAGGAGAGGAGTTATGGCTGAAATCCACAAATAGGGGGAGAGGGGAAGTTGGCGACCAAGGAGGAGAGGAGGAGGAGAATTCTCAATTTAGAATTAGGTTTCTTTTCATTCATTCACTCATTCAATATGACAAATATCATGGCATATATATAGGCTTACAGCACTCCATCTCCCTTCATTCAAAATTCAAAATTCAAAATTCAAAATTCAAAATTCAAAATTTAAAATTCAAAAATGAAAATATGATGGTTATATGCACCCATCATAGCACATGAAATGAAATAATTAAAACAACACATGATGGTTATAAACACCCATCATTACACATGAAATGAAAATTAAAACATGAAATAAAGGCTTAAAATAAAATTGCTAAAATAATAAAATTATTAAAAATATATAATTATAATTATATATTTTTATATAATGGCGGCTGACGTCGATCACATCCTCGAGCTTGTGGCAGCGATCGTCCCAATCGACGAACTCTCTCAGACGGGGATCAATGGCAGTCATGTAGCAACGTCCCCATCAATCCTCCCCCGCTCAAAAGTACTCATCACCGACGAGTTGGTCTGAAAGTACCGGTGCAGGAGAGCATCATCCCAAAGAAACATGTAGTGGCAAACAGCACCACTTGGAGAAGAGAGCACTTCAACCTGGAGTATCCTGTCATGCAAAAAGGTGGTCCTAGAGAACCTCGAAAAAGCATTAGGCAATGAAGGAGAACAAATTTCTACATCAACAACCAACGTACCTCCAGTGAAGACCGATGAAGAGAGCGATCCAGGCACAAACTCACTACCCAAACCATAAGAAAACAAAGTGGACCCCAACGGACAGGCAGATAATTCAAGTGATGGAGAAACATATGACGTTAAATTAGAAACATTAAAAATAGGGGTAATACCCCAATCAGTGGATAACTTCAACTGATATGCATATTCTCCTAATTTCATTGATATCCGAAAAAGGTCCAGTTCGCCAACTCGCCAACTTTCTACAGCGTCGGAAGGCAACCATTTAGGGACGAGACGCACCAAAACTAAATCGTGAATCATATAGTGAGACGCTCTTTTATGTAAGCTAGCATGAAATTGATAAGATATAATTTGTATGGCTAGCGTTTCACTAATGTGCTTATATAAAATGTGATCATGAGAGGCATAAACTAGTGCGAGTTGACTTGTCTTATAAGACAGTGGTAATGAAATCAAGTCAAAAGGCACTTGATGTAGGGGTGACCGTGATTCGTGCCCGAATACGCTAACGGAAAATATTATCACAAGACATAAAACCAAAGGGAAGGGCTCCGACCAAAAATGAGCGAAAAGGGGTCGGGTTTGCTCCCAAATCCGAAAGAGAAAATTGCCGGACTCGATACAACGTCCTTAGGACCTACCTCTCCAACAAGCACACAACTCACCGCACCTACACAAGCATCTATTGTACCAACTTGAGCCGTTTCAACGCAGCAATAATTTATTTTCGGAGCGGCGGAAAACTTCAATAGGCGGTCGAGTTCGAGTTGAGATTAACTCCCTTGTTAACACCAAAATGTGCCAATCTTGGAGGGCAAGTCAAGGCTAGGCCAAGTCTCGCTCTTGCAACGGATCTACCCAATCCGGATCACAAGAGGTTCAATAACAACGAAATCGAAATCGGAATTTGCAAGAGACGTATTTAAAAATCACGGAAGAAACGGTTTGCAAAAACCTCCACAAAATCTAAAGCAAGAATCTCTAAGAGGAAGAAGTTACCCAACCAAGAACAACAATCACACAAGATAAGGTGGGAGAATCACTCTCTCCACAGATCCACCGGATTCACACCGAATGGGCTGCAACCTTCTTCCTTGGAGTCGCACCGAAAGGAAGCCACGCCAGAGTCGCACCGAACGGGGATGGAGGAGGCAAGGCTTGGCGTCACACCAAAGGGGGGCGGCTAATGGACTCTCTCCATGGTGGCCGAATTCTTCAAAGGGGGGGTTTTAGGTTTTCTTTTCATTCCATTACTCATCATAATAGCCTCCTTTAAATTGGAGTTACAAAAGAGATCCAACCGTCCATGATGGAGATGAAATCTCATCCATCCGGGCGGTTACAAACACATAATAGCCTCCTTTAAATAGGAGTTACAAAAGAGATCCAACCGTCCATAATGGAGATGAAATCTCATCCATACGGGCGGTTACGTACACACCAAAATGTTTGCAAAAAATAATTAAAGTTTACAAGTCACAAATGAATATAAAATTATTAACCAAGATTGTAATAATTTTATATTCGCACATAAAATAATAAAGCATGACAAATTAATTAAAATAGTCATCAAGTGAGGGTAGCACGCCGCGGGCAGAGGTTGTAGTGGTGTCGTCCGTTAGCGTCATCACGGCTCCGAAGGTCTTTATGTTGTAGAGCCTCGGCAACTGGATCGTCATCAAGTAGTGGCTGAGGGGCAGCGGCATCAATCCTCCCCCACTCAAAATCACGTATCTCCGATGCATGGTCCGAGAGATAGCGGCGGAGAAGCTCGGCATCCAAACGTTGAAGCTCTGTCGCAAGTACCCATGAATCATCTGAAGGGGGGCGGTCACGCCAACGGATGAGGAAGCGGTAGGTAGCACCATCAGGAGTGGTAAGTGGCTCAGCAGCAAGTATCATATCTGGAGTGAGAAATGTCTTTGGAAACCTGGGAAACATGTCAGCAGTAGGGAAAAAAGAAGGCAACGTACCATCCGATGTTATACCTGCGGGGACCGAAAGAGAGAGATCATCCGAACTACCACTCCCCAACCCAATAGAAATTTTAGTGGAGGGAGAAGACGACAAAGAATTCAACTCAGGTGGAGGAGAAACAAACGGCGTCAAATCCGAGACATTAAAAATAGGGGAGATACCCCAATCAGCTGGCAAATCCAACACGAAAGCGTTGTCACCTAGTTTCTTTATAATTCGAAAAGGGCCGGCGCGCTTTGGTGCCAACTTTTTAACGGTGCCAGATGGCAAGCGTTCGGGAACTAACCGGACTAGGACCAAATCGCCGACGTTGAAGTGTGACACCCTCCTATGTAGATTAGCGTGCGACTGATAAGACTCGTATTGAGCAGTCAAGGTAGCTCGTATACGTGCATGTAGGTCATGAATATGTTGGGCGAAGGATTGTGCAAATTGACTTGTCTTGCATGTTGGGGGCAAAGGAACCAAGTCAAGAGGCACAGGGGCCTTGTACCCGTGAACTATCTCATTTGGAGACAGACCAGTGGACCGGTTTTTGGAATTATTATAGGCCAACTGGGCGTGGGGAAGAAGAAGATCCCACGTACCTTTGTGATCGCTCACTAGGCATCTAAGGAGGCTTCCTAGGCTCCGATTGACTACATCTGTTTGCCCATCGGTCTGAGGGTGATAGGCTGAGGAAAACAATAACTTGGTACCCATCAAGACCCAAAGTGTCTTCCAAAAATAGCTCGTATACTTAACATCTCTATCCGAGACTATTGTCTTCGGCACTCCCCGGTGACTAACTACTTCTTTAAAATATAATTTGGCAATGTGAGATGCGTCGTTGGTTCTAGCGCAAGGAATAAAATATGCCATTTTAGAGAATCTATCCACCACTACAAAAATAAAATCGTGACGGCATAACGTGGTGGGTAGGCCTAGAACAAAATCTATATTTGATGGTAATCTTGTTGATGGCACGGCTATCAACACACATTCTCCACGTACCATCCTTCTTGGGGGCAAGAAGGGCCGGTACCGCACATGGACTCATACTAGTCCTAATGAACCCCTTTTTCATCAAATCCTCGATCTGGGTCTGTAACTCCTTATGGGCGGCGGAGTGAAGCCTATAGTGGGGCTGGTTCGGTAAGGAGGAGTCGGGGATAAGGTCTATAGCATGTTGTATATTCCTAAGCGGTGGTAATACCGAAGGCAGCTCATCCGGGTACACGTCCTTATACTCATCCAACAATTCCCGTAACTCTCTAGGCAACTCATCCAATGCTCTCGTATCCCCTTTCGCACTCATAAGAACTAGAGCGTACATCATCCCGTCAAGAAAGGGATCCTTCACAAATTCTTTTCTTCCCACGAGACTCAACGTTTTCCTCTCGACTGGAACAGTGGTGTCCTTAGCCAAAGCTACTGGCTCTTTCGGGACGGTCGGTCTCAACGTAATGACCTTGCCATTGAATTTAAACTCATATGTGTTGGCCCTTCCAAAGTGTGTCACGTCACGGTCGTAAAGCCAAGGGCGGCCCAATAACACGTGACAAGCGTCCATTGGAAGGACATCGCACCACACCTCGTCAGTATAGGATTTGATCGAGAGAGGTACAAGGCAACGCTTGGTGACCGGGACGGTAACTTTATTAATCCAGGCTACCTGATAGGGAGCCGGGTGGGGCTGCGTAGTCAAGGACATACGTGTAACGGCATTCTCAGAGATGACGTTTACACAACTGCCACTATCAATGATCAACTTGCACAACTTCTCGCCACTCTTAAAGATCAGGGAAAATATACTAGTCCTTTTCCAGTCATCTAACGGACGAGGGGTGGTCAAGATACAACGCATCACCATAACGGGGTGTTCGTCCTCTAAATCGCTTGGGACCCCTTCTGGGTCACTCTCCTCAGCAGCCTCATAAATGAAATCAGCTAGGTCGGTAGTCGACTCTAGAAGGGCTATGGCTTTAGTCTTCGTTGGGCATTCAAAGGCATAGTGGCCTTGAATGCCGCAAGAGTAACAAGTAGTGTTAGCCTTGCTAACCTTCCCTATAGGGACACGCTCACTCGCAGAATTCTTGTCGTTCCTAGCAGTAATCACGACAGACTTTGACTCGGCAGACCGAAACTTCCCTTTATCCTGATATGTGGAGGAAGAGGCTCCAGCTGTGGACTTTCCCTTCGCATGGGAATATCGGGAGTGAGCCTTAGAGGCTAAGTGCTTTTCGATGTCGAGGGCGGCATTAAATGTCGTGTTCAGATCCGTATGACCATATCGTAAGAGCTTTCGCTGAATATCGGGATGAAGCCCCTTACGAAATCTGGATAGGGTGACCTCGGGGATCTCCCTCAAATCACAATGCACCATACGGTCCTTCAGTTCTCCCATATACTCAACTACCGAATTGGAGCCCTGCCGTAGAGTGGCAAGCTCATCGAACATCTGTGTCCGATGGTACGCGGGAACGTACTGATCGGTCAACAAGTTCTTCATCACGGCCCATCCAATAAGTGGGACCCCGTTCCCGGTTCCTAGCCTACGCTCTTCATTCAGCCAATAAGTTTTGGCACGTCCCGTTAGCTTCATCCTGGCAACTTGGACCTTTTGATGGTCCGTAAGGGTGTGCCAATCGAAGTAGCACTCCATATCCACCACCCAAGTAAGGAAGATCTGGGGATCTCCCATGCCATCATAAGTGGGGGCGTCGATCTTAATGGCCCTAGTGATATCGTAAGCACGATCATGGCGGTGTTCTCGAGGGGGCACTCGGGGAGAGTCCTCATCGGAATCCGACTCAGGAGTTTGTTGGCACCGGTTGGGCTGCTCAACATTAATGGGTGGCGGGGGTGGCCTTGCTTGATTTTGCAGGATCTGTGCCAACATGTTTCTAAGCTCCGTCATTTCGTTACGTAGCCCTGCTATGGCCTCGGTGTTGGGATCGCCATGCTCGTTCGCAGCCATCCTAGACGTATACGGTGTCGCGTACTCAGATCCGTGTCTAGTGCGCATTCAGGTCTAGGAAATTTTGGAAAGGTGATTTTTCCTAGGGCTGTAGCTATACTGAAAATAAGATATTTTTATATTTTCCCGATGTGAGGAACACGTGGATCGTTAAAAAATTTTTTTTTGAAATTTTGCTGAAAAATAAAGATTTCATCCCGCTATTGGCAGACCACAGAAAATAATTTTTTTTTGATTTTTTTTTTAGATCCGATCGGACAACAAGAAACGTAGAGAGAATGTTTGCAACGTGGGAGTTGAAACGACCGCCTCTGATACCAAATTGATGTAGGGGTGACCGTGATTCGTGCCCGAATACGCTAACGGAAAATATTATCACAAGACATAAAACCAAAGGGAAGGGCTCCGACCAAAAACGAGCGAAAAGGGGTCGGGTTTGCTCCCAAATCCGAAAGAGAAAATTGCCGGACTCGATACAACGTCCTTAGGACCTACCTCTCCAACAAGCACACAACTCACCGCACCTACACAAGCATCTATTGTACCAACTTGAGCCGTTTCAACGCAGCAATAATTTATTTTCGGAGCGGCGGAAAACTTCAATAGGCGGTCGAGTTCGAGTTGAGATTAACTCCCTTGTTAACACCAAAATGTGCCAATCTTGGAGGGCAAGTCAAGGCTAGGCCAAGTCTCGCTCTCGCAACGGATCTACCCAATCCGGATCACAAGAGGTTCAATAACAACGAAATCGAAATCGGAATTTGCAAGCGACGTATTTAAAAATCACGAAAGAAACGGTTTGCAAAAACCTCCACAAAATCTAAAGCAAGAATCTCTAAGAGGAAGAAGTTACCCAACCAAGAACAACAATCACACAAGATAAGGTGGGAGAATCACTCTCTCCACGGATCCACCGGCTTCACACCGAATGGGCTGCAACCTTCTTCCTTGGAGTCGCACCGAAAGGAAGCCACGCCGGAGTCGCACCGAATGGGGATGGAGGAGGCAAGGCTTGGCGTCACACCAAAGGGGGGGGGGGGGCGGCTAATGGACTCTCTCCATGGTGGCCGAATTCTTCAAAGGGGGGGTTTTAGGTTTTCTTTTCATTCCATTACTCATCATAATAGCCTCCTTTAAATAGGAGTTACAAAAGAGATCCAACCGTCCATGATGGAGATGAAATCTCATCCATCCGGGCGGTTACAAACACATAATAGCCTCCTTTAAATAGGAGTTACAAAAGAGATCCAACCGTCCATAATGGAGATGAAATCTCATCCATACGGGCGGTTACGTACACACCAAAATGTTTGCAAAAAATAATTAAAGATTAAAAGTCACAAATGAATATAAAATTATTAACCAAGATTGGAATAATTTTATATTCGCACATAAAATAATAAAGCATGACAAATTAATTAAAATAGTCATCAAGTGAGGGTAGCACGCCGCGGGCGGAGGTTGTAGCGGCGTCGTCCGTTAGCGTCATCACGGCTCCGAAGGTCTTTATGTTGTAGAGCCTCGGCAACTGGATCGTCATCAAGTAGTGGCGGAGGGGCAGCGGCATCAGCACTTGTGCTTTAAATCCGTGCACGATCTCATTTGGCGGGCAACAAACATATAAATAATAATAAGACGCAACTTGATTGAATAACTTTGTAAAAGTGAGCCTAAGTATCTTACTACCATGTGGTGTGAACCCATGTGCTACATGACTCAACCCAAATACGGAGGGTAAAGGGATTAAGTCAGGGGGTTCGGGAGCCTTATAATCAAAGATGACTTTTATTGGCTCAAAATTCGCAGTTCTAATTTTAAAATTAATATTTTCACGCTTGGCATGAAGATATGCCAAGGGAAACAGCTCATCATAAATACTAAAAGAGTTGGATGCTCCCGGATGTGACAAGAGGTGCGAGCGATTCAACTCCTGGGGCCAAACCTTGGTCACTAACGTGTGGGAAAAGGGTCATCAAATGGTGGAGGGTAAGTACGTGTGATCGGGTGTGGTATATAAGTTTGTAGAAGGGACACCACATCTAGAGGCACAATTGCCAAAGAATCAGAATCAGTCACAGTAGAGGACAAAACTGTAGACAGACACGCAGAAAAATGAGCGGTTAAAAGTGATGCGTAGTCATATCTATGAGGTGAGGTGAAAAGTCCAAATACTAGTGCGCTCAACATAGTAATATCTAAATGCTGATACAACGCCAATGTAGGATTTAATAAAGTGGTCGTGACACAATAACTCAGACTAGGTCTACCGGTTCCATGTGCTAAAAAGTCATCTAAGATAGGCAAATAAATAGGAGGAAGGGTCGGTAAAATCATACCCGGGATAATATCCAAATCAATATAATTTTCATACAACGGTGATATCATCAAAGAACTCTCATCCGGGTGTACAACCAATGAATCATCCAAAAATACCCTTCCCTTAGATGGTAACTCATCCACAATAACACTTGGGACATCCTCACTCTCAGACTGCTCAGATAACTCAGATATAATCTCAGTGGGTGCGATCGTAGGATCTAACGCGATGGGGATCGTATCATTAAGAGGGCACTCAATACTAGGGTGAATAGACACAACGCTAGTAGGGCACGTAATAGGCAATGTAATACTCTCACAGATCAGAACGTAATCATCCCATACATCATCTTGTAAATCACTAGGGTATCCAATCTCAATTTCAGACTCATTAGAATCGTCGGGCACTAACGTACATGATGGAATACACTCACCTAGTTGGTCATCCTCAAGATCAAGAGATACCACATCTACATCATCATCCTCATGTGTATCAGTCACTATATCAGGAGGCTTAGGCATCGAGGATAAAGGAGTCAAAACTCTAGGAGTAACATCTTTTGAGTCCAAGGCATAAGATCTATTAGGAATGGTTTCCATAAAGGTGCTAGTAGGTACACTATGAGTAGGCCGACCTTTGGGGAAAAATGATCTAGCATTAGGTATATAATCATTCCTATAGGCAGGTATGGGACTAGCGCCGTAACGATACTCACTCACAGGCTTGGTGTTATTAGTTCGGAGATAGGCGGGATCAAATTGATCCGAGAGTAGGCTACGCATTGCCGGCCAAGCATGTTTATAACTACCAACACGACGCTCTTCGTTTAGCCAAAACACGCGGGCTTGACCTACTAATCGATCTCGCGCTATGTTAACCTTTTGGTGGTCGTCCCATAAGTGACAATTAAAATAATTTTTTATTCCCTTAAGCCAGTCTCTAAAATTTTGGGGATACCCCAAAGGTCCAAAACGTCAAAAGTAGGTGCCTCAATTCTAGTGGGAGGATAAGCGTGGGGACGGTTGGTATTCCTATGGTTTGAAGGCAAGGCTGGGGTTTGTTTAACAACGGGATTAACATACCAATAATCTAAACGGGAAGCATAAATGTCATAGGACATAATAATAAGAACCGGAGAGAAAACTCACCCGGAACTGGTGCACATGTAATGAATAAAGAACATGGCCCTTTATAAAATGCAACAGATGTATTTGTTTCCGCTTAAGAATTAAGGCAATAAAATAATTTTTGGGATTTTTCTTACTAAAAATAAATAATAGATTATTAAAAATATTGTTTTGAATTTGTTTGCTGAAAAAATAAAAATATAGACCGCTATTTGCAGACCAAAATTAAATTTTAAAACAACTTAATAAATATAATGATTTAATGAAAAATAATTTTTTTTTGGGTGTCTTACTAAGAAAATGTTGGAGAATTTCCAGAATTTTTTGTTTTTGAATTTTGAGAAAAAAATGAAAATTTTAGGCCGCTATTTGTAGACCAAAAATTTAAAAAATGATTATTTTATGTTGTGTAATGAAATGGGCAAGTGCGTGACGGCGTTCTAAGTAATTTTTTTTCCTAGGATGGTACTAATTAAGAAACTAGGACAACCTGGCTTTGATACCAAATTGATGCAGGCTTGCACGTTGACAACAAATAAATCTACGGACGAGCACGTTTGCCTCTCCTTGATTTAATCATATACTCGCACAATCGTTCTACGCAGCAGCACGTTAATTAATTTTATCAATTAAATGTTAATGTACGGGTAGCCAAACCGCTTAGGATCGAACAAATGCTATAGGCCAATATCCTTTCCGGCTAAAAGGACCCACCCGGTCCGAACGAGCGGTGTTGTACCAAAAGAGATTTACCAAATAAATACGATTTGGAAAAGGTAGATCTCTCCCAACAAAAGAAAATGAAGGTTCGCCAAACCTTTTTGAAAAATTATTCGATCAAGAAAAACACAACCAATCGAAGAAACCACGATTAATTAACGATTCAAAATTCAACGCCAAGAATCTACCACCACATGAATTAATCTAGGAACAGAAACACACAATAGGTAGAAAGGATTCGTTACCCTATCGGAATGGATGATTCTGATTTCTCTACTTGGATTGTTCTTCAACGGCTCCGCCGGAGTCACGCCGGTAGGAGAGAAACTCGTCCGCCTTCGTTGCTTCACACCGGAGTTGATCCACAAGGAGAGATCTTCTTGCCTTGGCCGAATTTCTTCAAGGGGAGGAGTTCTTTGATTTGTTGCTCGTAGTGGAGAGGAGAAAGGATTAGGGTAGAGAAAGGAGGAAGGAGGATAAGGAGAGGAGTTATGGCCGAAATCCACAAAGAGGGGGAGAGGGGAAGTTGGCAGCCAAGGAGGAGAGGAGGAGGATAATTCTCAATTTAGAATTAGGTTTCTTTTCATTCATTCACTCATTCAATATGACAAATATCATAGCCTATATATAGGCTTATAGCACTCCATCTCCCTTCATTCAAAATTCAAAATTCAAAATTCAAAATTTAAAATTCAAAAATGAAAATACGATGGTTATATGCACCCATCATAGCACATGAAATGAAATAATTAAAACAATACATGATGGTTATAATCACCCATCATTACACATGAAATGAAAATTAAAACATGAAATAAATGCTTAAAATAAAATTGCTAAAATAATAAAGTTATTAAAAATATAAAATTATAATTATTTAATTTATAATTATATATTTTTATATAATGGCGGCTGACGTCGATCCCATCCTCGAGCTTGCGGCAGCGATCGTCCCAATCGACGAACTCCCTCAGACGGGGATCAATGGCGGTCATGTCAGCAATGTCTCCATCAGTCGACCATCTCATCTGCTTGTAGTTCGCGGACTCAATCTCAGTCCGCCCAAGGATCGTGGACCAGCTCTCTGTCAATCCACAAACATCTTACGGACTCGTCTTTAGTCTGTCGGGTCGTCATACCCTCACCAAGCGGCAATCCTCCAGCAGAGGCAGACTCGTCTCGTCCGCCGCGGGCTGGGCAGACTCTCCCAGTCCACCTCTGAGCCCTCCAGCTTACCACCAGCATGCTTCCCTGCAATAGACGCGGACTCAGTGCACAGTCTGCCAATCATCTTTCCAACCACCACTTCCCGGTAAGCGGCGGACTACTCCTCAGCCCGCATACCTTGGCTCGGACTCGCTCAACACAGCAGAGGCGGACTCGTCCCAGTCTGCCAATAACAGATCAACTCTAGAAGACGTCCCCTGACCGCGCAACCTGGCGCGGACTCGGCGTACTCAACATTCTACTATCACAACTTACCGACTCACCGGGGGTGACGTTACCAAAAGCCGTTACCTCCTCGGGCCTATAAATAGCCCCCCATACCTCTCATTTAGGAGAACACAGACACGAGGGCAAGCTCCAGCAAGGTCAAGCATCAGACCTAGCGGACTCCATTCTCTCAGTACGCGCGACCTCGCTTGTCTACTCTGCTTGATCGCGCAGTCCGCTCGGCATACTCCAGCAAGCTAGGGGATCAGTCACCTGCGCAGTCTGCCGACCTCTCTTCTTAGTCTGCGCGGCCTCCTCTGCCAACTTCTTTCCTTAGCCGCCAGCTTCCCCCTTTGTACCCTTTATTTGCTTTTCATGTAAAGGTGCAACTCAAGCTGTAATAACTGAATATTAATCAAAGGAAAGCCCGTCGCAAGAGTGGCATTTAAGCCGCGGTGGGCGAAGTCTGCTGTTGTCGCTGTTAGCGGCCCCCTCTTCTTATCAACTCACCTCTCTCGGCATCAACCTGCAAACACAGCCATCAAAGTAACCGTCTGCTCGACAGTTCATGATCAACCTCTTGACCATCTCCACACTCGGATCAACAACCTCCTCTCCTCTATCCCCGCACTCAGAAGCTTCAGCTCTCCGTTATCCCTGCAACCTTCTTCAATCATCCTTGCTCGTGAGACCGAACACACCTGTTAGCTGCTGGTGTCCGCGACAACCTCTCCTCTCCATTTCTGCGCATCAACAGTTAACACGCGACCTTCAGATCTCAAACAGATGGTGAAAACCAACAGTTAGCCATGTCAGATCATCAATTAGCCAAGAACTTTGCTCTAAGTCCCGTAGAGGACTCACTTTGGGAAGCTCTGGAGCAATCATGTCGTGAAACTGCCCAATAGTTCCAGGCAATCAATCGAACTCTAGCTACAATCGTGCAGTGATTGGAAATTCAATCTACAGCAGCACCTATTCCTCTATTCAATCCAACACCAACGTTGGAGAATCAACAAGCCTATCCTCCAGCTTATCTGCTGGTGTACCCTCTTGCTTACACACCAACCTTTCTGCAAGGGCCTGTAGCCCATTTGCGGCCTCAAAATAATGAGTTTGTAGCTCGTCAAAACTTCTTCCGGGAAGCTGCCCGGGGAAGCCCAGCAAGATTTCTGAACTTTCAGGGAAGTCATCCTTACCCACCAGCTCCTGCCTTTGCTCCTCCCAAAGCAGCTTTTCCCTTCTATCATTCTTCTCCTTTTACAGCCACAACTTATGCTCCCTTCTTTCCTTATGCTGTAGGAGAGCAGGAAGAGCCGTCGTCATTTTCAGAAAATGTTCGACATGAACCAACTCTAGCTAATTTCGGAGAGCTGCGGTTACCAACTTACACTGGAGAGACTGATCCAATGAAGCATCTTCAAGCTTTTGAATCAGCCGTAGCTCACAAGACTCTCTCAGATGTTACAAAATGCAAGCTTCTTGTAACAAACTTTGAGGGGTAAGTGAGGGATTGGTTCTATGGTATGCGTCCTCAGTCCATCACTTCCTTTGTTGATTTGTGAAGGGAGTTCTTGTTCAGGTTTTCTACTTCAACAAAGAGAAAGGGCGGTCCAGAAGCCATCTTTCAGATCAGGCAATGAGAGAACGAAACTTGGTCTCAATTTGTAGATCGATTCCAGAAAGAAATCTTGGACATTGAGATCGTTGATCAAGAAATGTATCGGGTGGCTCTAATACACGGTATGCGTGTAGGGTCAATCAAGTTTGAAGCTAACGTCTGAGCACCAAGAACATATCAAGAGTTGATTGGCTTAGCCAACTAATACATTCGAGGTGAGAAGAGCAACCCCAGCTTCATCTCCAGGCTCATAGCAGAGAAGGATTCTCCTTCTTACAAGCAGCCTCTGAGGTCTCCTCGGAAAGATTTTCCATCCCACTCAAGGAAGGGAAGAAGATTTCAACGTCATCGACCCCCATTCTCGAGTCATGATCGTGCTCAAGATCAATTGTTACTACAAACAGCCCCAGCTATGCAAACAACTTCGATTCATCAGCAACAAGATGATGACTTGCCAGAGTCTGAACTAGATGAGTCCATGCAAGAAGTAAGCCAGGTCATGAAGGGTAGGGCTAATTTCAAAAGACCTTACCAGCTGATTGATCAAAGATCTAAAGACTAAGAGCCGTGCTGCGAATTTCATAAAGAGGAAGGACACTCAACTAAAAACTGTGGAGCACTTCATCAACTAGTACAAAGGATGCTGAGGCAGGGTAAGATGCGTGATGTGTTCCCAAAAATTGAACACTCTAATCCATCAACCTTAAAGGGAAAAGAGGTTGCAGACACTCCTTGCTGCTCAAAAGGAGTGAGCCAAATCAACGAATACCCTAACCTCGTTATTAATGATACCATTGATTTCGTTGACGAGGGCAAGTTTGGAAGATTATTCTGAAGTGAAAAGAACATAGTTCCCAAGGCTCCTCACAATCATGACCGGTTTTTTCTTCTTCACTCTTTAAGCATTGTCTTTCTAAAACACTTCTTAATGTTCCTTCATTCTTTTCAATAAATTTTACGTCAGAGATCCATACTGACACTTTTTCCTTTTTAGAATGCTTCATCCTCTATTTTATCTTTGTCAAAGAGATCACTGAACCACCGAGACATCGCCGAGTCTTGCTAAGGGCCCCCTCGAGGTTGGACTCCGGCGTAAGACCACAATGACCACATATCGCGGGGAGTGTTTGCATATGTGTTGTGGGAGCCATCTAACCCTCGTGCGGTGGATTACGGGACTTCGGATCCTGGCCGACATCTAACACAAAGTGTGCATCAAGGGAGGTCCCATGTGTTAGCTCTATTGTGCTTTGCAAAGGATACATTACAATTACGATGATCTTTGCTTGACTAGAAATGGCGATCAAGCGTAGCCTTATCTCTTCGATCATCTCACGACTGTGATGGCCTAATACTCTATGGTACTCTCAATCCGTGTTTTCGCGGGGCCCACAACTCCACTGATCTTTCCACAAGCGAGCAATGTTATAGACCACTTGGCGCACCTGGCCTGACTGATCAGTGATGTTATAACCCGAAGAATGAGAGTAGTGTATCTAACGATCCTTCTCAGGATTTCCTGTGCTTTTCTCTCTTATACCCTTCTAAAGGATGCAGGTCAGCCCGCTCTAAGTAGGACTACACTCGTAATGACCTTTCTCGGGCAAGCGAAGCTTAAAGCCCACGGGGAACACCTGTGGTAGCATCCAGCCTTGTTGGGTACATTGTAAATTGTGTACTAGATTTGGAAAAGTCTCACATAACTCAATGATATATGTCAGTTTGTATTTGATGGCATTTTGAGTTTACTTGTGCAGGCTAAAGATTGCAGAAATTATTCTATGTACAAAAGTGTCGAGATACTTATTAAGTGTCGACACCTTTGAAGGGGCTGTGTCGAGACAAGAAGCAAGTATGTGTCGACACACAAGACTTGTGTTGACACCCAAAGTTTAAGTCGACATAAACTGTGTCGACACTCATAACTTGTGTCGACACACTTAGATCTTGTTGAACTGACAATTGTAAAGAAGCAACTATGTCGACATCCAGGACTTGGGTCGACATTTGGAGAAGCTGTGTCGACACATAGGACTTGTGTTGACATATTCTAAAATAGCTTAGTCAAGAACTTGATGAAGTGTTGTGTCGATAGTTCCTGAAGTATGTTGACACATTTTACAATGGCTGTGTCGAGAACTTAATGAAGAGCTGTGTCGACTGTGTTATGAAGTAAGTCGACACATTCTACAAAGGCAGTGTCGAGAACTGAATGAAGAGTTATGTCGACAGTTTCTGAAGTATGTCGACACATTCTACAAAGGCTGTGTCGAGAACTTGATGAAGAGTTGTGTCGACTGTTTTCTAAAGTATGTCGACACATTCTACAAAGGAAGTGTCGAGAACTGAATGAAGAGCTATGTCGACAGTTTCTAAAGATTGTCGAAAACACCAAAGGATGTGGGTCGACACCCGGGTAATTATGTTGACACATACTTCATCGTTATCGACAAATACTATCCTTATGTCTCGACACATTCAGTAGAGATAAATAACTCGAAGTGCCAAATCTCAAGACTGAAGACTTGACAGCTGCCAGAATTGTCAAGGCCTGTTAGACATGTCAGAACTGTCAGATGTCAGTCGACTACTGGATCAGCCGATTGCTTCTTATGTGATCTATAAATAGAGCCGAGCTATCAAAGAAAAATAACAACAGCGAGACAGAGATAAAATACAGACGGAAAATGAAGAAGAAGGAGGAATACTCCAAAAAGAATTCACAGAATTCTATACAGCAAGAAGATTCTGATTCTAAATCTGTAACGTCCCTAGCCGATCCAACGTGACAGCGTCACGGCTCCGCTCTAGGCGACCCTACCGGGCTGCAGCCCAAGCACCCCAACCCCTCTCCATCCACAGGCGGGTTGTTGGCGGCCGCAGCCTCCCTTTGATGAGGTAAACTCGATAGTCAAGCCTGCACTACGGGGACTTCCCAGGAGGTCACCCATCCCTGTACTACTCTCACCCAAGCACGCTTAACTATGGAGTTCCTTCACTTCTCATCACCAACTGAGCTGCAGCTCAATTGGTGATGAGAGTTGAAAGAACTCCATAGTTAAGCGTGCTCGGGCTGGAGTAGTACTGGGATGGGTGATCTCCTGGGAAGTCCCCGTGGTGCAGGCTTGACTATCGAGTTTATCTCATCAACGGGAGGCTGTGGCCGCCAACAACCCGCCAGTGGGCTAGAGAGGGGTTGGGGTGTTTGGGCTGCAGCCCGGTAGCGTCGCCTAGAGCGGAGCCGTGACTCTGTCACGTTGGATCGGCTAGGGACGTTACAATAAAAGTGCACTTTTTATTATAACGCCCCTAGCCGATCCAACGTGACAGCGTCACGGCTCCGCTCTAGGCGACGCTACCGGGCTGCAGCCCAAGCACCCCAATCCCTCTCTAGCCCACTGGCGGGTTGTTGGCGGCCACAGCCTCCCGTTGATGAGGTAAACTCGATAGTCAAGCCTGCACCACGGGGACTTCCCAGGAGGTCACCCATCCCAGTACTACTCCAGCCCGAGCACGCTTAACTATGGAGTTCTTTCAACTCTCATCACCAATTGAGCTGCAGCTCAGTTGGTGATGAGAAGTGAAGGAACTCCATAGTTAAGCGTGCTTGGGTGAGAGTAGTACAGGGATGGGTGACCTCCTGGGAAGTCCCCGTACGACCCAGCTTAACTGTCGAGTTCGCTCATCAAAGGGAGGTTGTGGCCACCAACAACCCGCTAGTGGGCTGGAGAGGGGTTGGGGTGCTTGGGATGCAGCCCGGTAGCGTCGCCTAGAGCGGAGCCGTGACGCTGTCACGTTGGATCGGCTAGGGTCCTTACAAAAAAAGTGCACTTTTTATTGTAACACCCCTAGCCGATCCAACATGACAGCGTCACGGCTCCGCTCTAGGCGACGCTACCGGGCTGCAGCCCAAGCACCCCAACCCCTCTCCCTCCACAGGCGGGTTGTTGGTGGCCATAGCCTCCCTTTGATGAGGTAAACTCGATAGTCAAGCCTGCACTACGGGGACTTCCCAGGAGGTCACCCATCCCAGTACTACTCCAGCCCGAGCACGCTTAACTATGGAGTTCTTTCAACTCTCATCACCAGTTGAGCTGCAGCTCAAGTGGTGATGAGAAGTGAAGGAACTCCATAGTTAAGCGTGCTTGGGCGAGAGTAGTACTGGGATGGGTGACCTCCTGGGAAGTCCCCGTACAGCCCAGCTTAACTGTCGAGTTCGCTCATCACAGGGAGGTTGTGGCCACCAACAACCCGCCTGCGGATGGAGAGGGGTTGGGGTGCTTGGGATGCAGCCCAGTAACGTCGCCTAGAGCGGAGCCGTGACGCTGTCACGTTGTATCGGCTAGGGGCGTTACAATAAAAGTGCACTTTTATTGTAACGACCCGGGATTTGGCCCACATCCCCCAATGGCATCGCTACCGGGCTACAGCCCAAGCACCCCAACCCCTCTCCCTCCACAGGCGGGTTGTTGGTAGCCATAGCCTCCCTTTGATGAGCGAACTCGACAGTTAAGTTGGGTCGTACGGGAACTTCCCAGGAGGTCACCCATCCCAGTACAGTTAAGTCGAGTTCGCTCATCAAAGGGAGGTTATGGCTACCAACAACCCGCCTGTGGAGGGAGAGGGGTTGGGGTGCTTGGGCTGCAGCCCGGTAGCGATGCCATGGGGGGATGTGGGCCAAAT
This sequence comes from Platanthera guangdongensis, assembly GCA_039583875.1. Classification (NCBI taxonomy): domain Eukaryota; kingdom Viridiplantae; phylum Streptophyta; class Magnoliopsida; order Asparagales; family Orchidaceae; genus Platanthera; species Platanthera guangdongensis. The sequence continues at coordinate 157,350,912 of CM077150.1, forward strand.
CCCGGGTCGCTACAAAATCAGAGAAGGGGATAGCATCTCATCAGATCTATCAGTGTTTGCAGATTTAATTCTGCAAGGAGGAAGAAGCTGGATCTACACCAACTTCTCAAGAAGATTCAACCTATGTTCTCACTTTCAAGAAGCTTTGAATAAGCTAAGTCAGGTTGAATGAGATTCATTATAGCAAAGATCTGGAGAAAGTGAATCCATCAAGTTCTTATCAAGATTCCCTCACCTCTTTCTCTATCTGGGTGAAGGAAGAAACATATTCTATATACAATTTTTTGTAAGATCTATTTTAGATCTGAGTGTAAGAGATTTCAATCTCTGAGTTGTAAGCCTGTAATTATAAGGGCTGAGGTAGGGCTGTTTGCCTGAAGTAGGAGATTAAGTTCTCTGATCTATAGGCCTGGTGATAAGGGATGAGGTAGGGCTTGATTGCATGAGTGGTAGGAGTGTGAATTCACTCTGAGCTAGGGTTCTTGGGAAGAGCCTGAGTTGTAGCACTTGTTGAAGTGTGAGCTGTAGGAACTAGTTTGGGTTCTGAGTTGTAAGATCTGAGGATCTGAGAAGGTGGAAGGAAGTTTGGCCGAATATATTATACTGCTAGATAGGCGAAGGGGGAAAGTGGATGTACCCATCATTTGGGAAACCACTATAAATCTGTGTGCATGTTGTGATTGGATGATTGTGTATTGTGATAGCTGTAGAATTTATAACTGTGTTGTGATCAATTTATTAACTGACTAAGTAGAATTGGAATTGAACCTATTCACCCCCCCCCCCCCCTCTAGGTGTTTAGAAAATCTTGAAACCAATTCTTTCAAGTGGTATCAAAGCCATGTTGCTCAAAATTAGACTTAACAGTCTGAGTGTATCTCCAAGGCAGTAATAAGAAAGCCAAGATGGGTTCTGGTGAAAATCACAAAGAACTTGGATCCATGAAACTTCCCATTTGTAGAAAAGAAATCTTTGGCATATGGAAAGAGAGGGTCAGATTATTCATGGAGGCATCTGATCCAAGAATTTACATCACAGTTCAAGAAGGGTCTTTCATCCCTATGAAGACATCTATTCTAGATGCAAATCTGAAAACTCCAAAGAGTTATTCTGAGATGATCAAAGATGAGATCATCTTAGCCACTTTGGACAAGAGGGCACAGAACATAATTGTTAGTGCCATAAATGATTCTATATTTCAGAATTTAGTCCACTGCAAAACTTCAAAGGAAATGTGGGGCACTTTGATTATCTACATGGAGGGGACAAAAGAAGTAAGAGAGGATAGGAAATCTATGCTCAACCAAGAATATGAGAGTTTCAGACACGCCAAGACAGATAGCATAGCTATATGCTATGTAAAGTTCTTCAGAATTGTCAATGAGCTGATGACCTATGGAAAAGTCTTCAGCACTTATGAACTGAATGACAAGTTTCTCAGATCATTAACCAAGAATTGGGATACCAAGGTCTTTGCCATCAGAAATGTGGTCAGACTTGCAGATACTCCTCCATCAACCTTGTTTGGAAAATTGTTGTCCTATGAAATGCAGTTGATTACCAGAAAGGAAGAGGAAAAGAGTAGCAGGTATTATGGCAAAGATAAGTCTGTGGCTTTCAAAGTTGAAGCTACAAAGAAGGGCAGGAGAAAGACTCCTTCTCCTCCCAGAAAAGTTGTTGATACTTATTCAGAAAGTTCAGACACAAGCACAGCAGATGGCCATAATTCTGATGAGGAGCGTGCTGCCTTTTCTAGGCAATTCCAGAGGTTCCTGAAGAAAACGAACCTAAGGAGAAGGTCTTCCTCTTCTTTTTACTCCAAATATGACTACTACAAGGGAAAGATGAAAACCTCTAAAGAGGAAAGGTATGGTTCTAAACCTGGTAAACAAACTTCTACTAAAATTGTTTATTATTATTGCAGCAAGACAGGACATGTTATAGCAGACTGTCTTGTCAAAAGAAAGGAGCCTGGTGAGAAAAAGAAACACCAGCATAAAGGCAAGAAAGAGAAATCCTTTGTGGACAAGAAGCAAAAAAGCTGGACTGACTCTTCTTCATCAGCGTCAGAAAATGAAGAGGATGTTGAGGCCTATATTAGGTTGTTCTCAACTAAGGAAGATTCTGTAGAAATAGAATTCTTGCAGTCGCTGGATGATATCAGTAAAGTAGAAGATAGCCAATGTATAGGGTTGATGGATATAGCTGAGGTTGGACACAGCCAGGAGCAGCCTGGTCCTAGTAAGGTACAGTATTTACCTTCAGTGTCAGATTATGTTACTAGCCCAGAGTCAAAAGTATCTTCATCAAGAGATAAAGATGGCTCTGAATCTGAAGGAGACATCAACCAACTGATTGATGATTATGGAGAGCTCCTGCAAGCCTTTAAGGAAAGCAGGCTCCTAGCCAGACTGCTGGCAAAGGAGAATGCCAGTCTGAAGTTGGCTGGCTCAGACTCAGCAAAAGTACTGGATTTGAAGTTAAAAGAAATCAGTAAATTGAAGAACATAACTGTTATTCAGATGGATACTATTACTTTCAATACTAATCATATTAGGAATCTTGAAAGTAGACTCCAAAAGGAGAGGGAGCTAGTGGCCAAGTTCTCAAAACCTAGTTCTGTGTTACCTTTGTAGATTCGTTCTCTTCCCAAAAGGGTAAGAAGAGTTTAGTTTTCAAAGGAAGAACAAGAGCTGCCAATTCAAACAGGAAAGGCAAAGCTCCAGCTCAGCCACTTGCTTCCATGCCTCAAATTTCTTTTAAAAAGGTGGTTCAACCTTCTAACAGGTATGACCATGATAGTATTTATGGTCACTATGAGCAAGGCAGTGGAAATGTCAAGGGTTCTATTGCCTATTGGGCAGCCCATGAGAAAACCCAAATGGCTCAAAATGGACCATTTGTGTTTGGTGTTCCAGCCCCAACACTCAAGAACAAGGTAGCAGCTGACTCACAAGGTCTGCCAGCCCATTTGTAAGCTAAGGGAAAGTCTGTTAGCAAAACAGACTTAGAAATATCTGAAGCTATCAGGAGTATGCTTTCTGCAAAGAAGGCAGCTGCAGATAGGGTTCAAGATATCCCAAGTACTTCTGCTGCCACACATGTCCCTAAGCAAGCCGTGGCTGAATGAATTAAGAAAAGAGTTGATGTACCACCTGGTTTGAGAGCTGCAAATAACATTGTTATGAAGCCAGTTCTTAAAAGAAGGTACAATGTGCATGAGTGCTGGTGTTGTGGCAAAGTGGGACACTATATCATTGATTGCTGGCACAATGAGAGTGTCCAGAGAAGTAATGGTGGCTTACCTATTAGAAGAACTGCAGGTAGGCATGTTTAGTTTAAGTATAACTTGCACCTAAGACCCAATCAGATTTGGGGTCCTACAGTTAGATAATATATTTGTTGCAGGTAAGTCCAAGTGGTCATATCCCTTCATGGTACTTGGACAGTGGATGTTCCAGGCACATGACTAGAACAAGGAGCATGCTAAAGGAATACACTCCTATTAAGAATGGTCCCAAAGTTACCTCTGTTGGCTCAGAAAAATGGGTAACTAAAGCTTTGGGTAAGATAACTAATGACATAGTAACTATCACACAAGTAGCTTTTGTGAAAGGTTTGAAACATAACCTTATAAGCATAAGTCAACTATATGATTTGGGCTATGACATTTATTTCATCAAGGATGAGTGTCAAATTAGAAGGTCAAGGGATCAAGGAGTTATCTTGACAGGCACTAGGAGAGGAAATGTTTACTGTCTAGACTTTGAGTGTGAGAGTGAGGACACTCCTATATGCCTAGTTGCAGATGAGAAAGTTTCTCATTGTGTCAAATGGCACAAGAGGCTAGCTCACCTGAACTATAAGACCATTGGTAGACTCTTTAGTGAAGAGTTCGTGAGAATGGTCCTGAAGTTAAGTGCATTAAGGAGGGAATTTGCTCAACTTGTCAAAAGGGCAAGCAGACCAGGTCTTCCTTCCAAAGTCTTGATACCAAGGACTTAGTTAGGTGTTTATACCTTCTGCATATGAATCTATTTCATCCTATGCCAGTTCATAGTTTAGGTAGAAAAGTCTATACCCTTGTGGTGGTTGATGACTTTTCCAGGTTTGCTTGGGTATTCTTCCTGAGGAGAAAATCTAAAACCGCAGATATCTTCCAGACTTTTGTCAAGCAAATTCAGAATGAACTTAATAGTTCAGTGGTCAAGATCAGAAGTGACCATGTGACTGAGTTACAGTCTGAATGCATGACAAAGTTCTATGAAGGGCTTGGGATTCATCAAGAATTCTCCTCACTTAGAACTCCCCAGCAAAATGGAATTGCTGAAAGGAAGAACAGAACTCTAATTGAGGTCGGTAAGAGTTTGTTAAATGACACTTCTCTCCCAGAATATTTCTGGGCTGAGGCAATAAATACTGTTTGTCATGTTCTCAATAGAGCTTCCATCACTAAAAGCCATAAAAAGACTCCCTATGAGATTCTGAAAGGCAGAAAACCAAACTTATCCTATTTTAAGATTTTTGGTAGCAAGTGTTATGTACTAAACAATAGTAAGTCTCATTTGACTAAGTTTGTTGCCAAGTCCCAAGAAGAGATATTTGTTGGGTACATCAACAATAGTAGACCATATAGGATCTATAACTTTACTATACAAGTTGTAGAAGAATCTGTCCATGTTGTCTTTGATGAGCCTAAGCTAATTAACTGTGAGCTGTCAAGCACTTCTTCTAGTCCTGCAGGTTTAAAAGATAAGATGAACAATCTAACCATCAAGGAAGATAAACCAGCAAGCCAAGAGATTGAAGATGATGGATGCTGTCCAGGGGGAGCTCAAGACTTACAAGCTGAGAATGAAGAACAACCAGCTGAAGACAATGAGGATCAGCAAGCTGAAGAAAGATTGCCTCTAGCTTTGAGACATTTAAGAGATCATCCAGCTCATCAAATTATTGGTGATGCAAGTCATGGTGTAATGAACAGAAGCAAGAGCTTGAACTCAACGCTATGTTCAAGCTTTCTATCTCAAATGGAACCAAAGAAGTTTGAAGAGGCTATCCAAGATTCATTCTGGATCGGTGCTATGCAGAAAGAGCTGAACCAATTCAAGAGATGCAAAGTTTGGAAACTGGTTCACAGACCTAAGGGACAAAATGTGATAGGGACTAAGTGGATCTACAGGAACAAGTTAGATGAAAATGGCATTATTGTCAAGAACAAGGCCAGATTGCTGGCAAAAGGCTACAGGCAGTAAGAAGGAATAGACTTTGACCAGACCTTTGCCCCAGTAGCAAGGCTAGGAGCAATAAGATTATTCCTTGCCTATACATCCTATAAAGAATTCAAGGTCTTTCAAATGGATGTTAAGTCAGCATTCCTGAATGGAGATCTAAAAGAGGAAGTATATATGGACCAGCTATCAGACTTTACAGGCTGCAAGGAAGACAGGAAAAGTACCACAGGTACATGTCAATTCCTAGGTGGAAGACTGGTGTCATAGAACAGCAAAAAGCAAACAAGTGTATATCCACAGTAGAGTCAGAACATATTGCAGCGGGAAGTTGTTGTGCTTAGTTGTTATGGATACAACATCAACTTGAAGATTATGACATCAAGATAAGTAGAACTTCATTATATTGGGATTCTACTAGTGTTATATCAATTGCTAGAAACCATGTTTCACATAGCAGAACAAAACACATTAAAATTAGGTACCATTTTATTAGAGGACATAAGTCTAGAGTTTATTTCTATTGATACACAAGTAGGTTATATATTCACTAAACCTCTAGATGAAAGTAAATTCAATTATTTTAAAATTGAATTAGGCATGTTGAACCTGGAATAGGATTGTAAATTAAGAAAAATTCTACTCAACATATGACTAAGTAAGTTATGTGTCGATACATAAACTAGTTTGTGTCGACACTCAAAAGTTGGTGTCGACACATAAAGTAGTCTGTGTCGACACTCAGAAGTTGGTGTCGACACATAAAGTTGTTGACACTCAGATGTTGGTGTCGACACATAAGGTCATCTGTGTCGACACTCAGAAATTAGTGTCGACACGTAGAGTTGTCGAGACTCTAAACTCTCTGTCGAGACTTTATCAATCTGTGTCGACACAATCAAAATTGTGTCGACATACGAAACTCTAATTTCAGCCCGCCTTTTGACCTTCCCTATTTAGAAAAGTATAAATAGGTTGAAACGAGACCTTGTCGACTACGCTCTCAGAAATCTTGAGACTAAACCGTTGGTGTCGACAAGAAATTCTTCTTCCTTCTCTTCAACTTCACTTCTCTCATCTCCAATGGCGCCCAAGTTGGACAATAACATTAACGAAGGTTATGAGCTCGTTCGGGGAGCGTTCAACGATGTTGAATAAGAAATCAAGGCGGTTGTGGACCTAATTCAGGAAGCCGGACTGGATTATTTGGTTTCAGAATCAACAAGAATTTGGAAGAAGGAAGTTCTAGAATTCTATTCCAACGCTACATTAAATTCAAAGGGGAATAAGATCAAGTCTACTGTTCACGGAGAAACGGTAAAAATAACAATCAAAAGTCTGAGTAAATCCCTTCAACTTCCAAGGATTAAAGAAGAGACTAGGGTTGATTCTAATTTGACTATTGAAGCCCTTAAATGGTGTGGGCTGCCCTCAACCACAAACATTAGATCATCCATGACTAGGAAAGGGATGAACTCCAAAGGGAAGTTTCTGTCTGAGATAGTTGGGAAGGTAGTTCTCCACAAAACTTGGGGGCATGATAGGATCTCTTCCTACATATTCAGCCTCATGACAAGAATCATCTTCAAGGTGAAGACTGACTGGAGTACAGTAATCTTTAACAAGATTAAGGAAGGTATTAAGAAGCCAAATCTAGGCAGAATCTTAAGCCTGCATCTAGCTGTCAGTATACCTGATGTACTAAACCAGAATGTTGGTTTCAAAATTAACCATATGAGGAGAATGGATATGAGAATCTTGTCTAGGTGTGACAAAGTATTGTCCAAGGAAGACCCTGCACCAAAGAAGAAGTCCAAACAGGTCACAACATCAAAGAAAGATACATTGCAAGCTGAGTAGTCCTCTAGTGACTCAGAAGAAAGAGTAGAATTCAGTTCTGATGAAGATAACACTAAACAACCCAGGAAGTCTCCAACTCACACACCTGGAACTGAAGCTCACATCCAGGGGGGATACTATCCATCTGACAGATAATCAAGAGATATCAGTCCCTAGGGAAACTGTCAATGAAGCCCAGCTAGACAGTGAGACTGCAAACCTCACTGTAATGGAAGTGGTTCATGACATCAACATAGCTGCTGACCCTTCTGAAAGAGAGGCACGGGATGTGCATATTCCTAATCTGCCAGAGAAACCTCAGGCTCCTGAGACTAAAGTAATCCAAGAATTAAAGACTGACTTCCAGGGGGAGCAAGAAGAGGTACACAAGGAAGATATTTTTGCTGATGCACCAACTACTGCAAGGGTTGAGGGAGAGACGCCAGACCTAGCCCCAAGACTAGATCTAGATGTTTCAGGCACTATAGTGGAACTTGAGATTTCATCTGATTTTGAAAATGAGGAAGCAGCCTCAGTACTTAAGAAAAGAAAGTTTATGGAGCTAAGGAAAAAAAAGCTCTAGATATAAGAAAGCCTTAAAGGCTGGCTCCTCATCTACTACTCCTACAATAGATTTTAGTTCTCTATTAGTGCAGCTGCAAGTCAAACTTGATGAGCAAAGACTTGCACTACAAAAGTATGTGGATGAAAGCCACAAGGAGTTGCAGTTCAGTCTGGCACAGAACATCAAATCTATAAGATTTGAGGTAAACTTGCTTAAGAAAGAAATGACAGATTGCTTCCATAAGGAAGGAAATGATGTGGTATATATTACCAAACAGCAACAAACCACTAAAACTGAAGTAGATGATCTGGTTGTCAAGTAAGGCATTGTTCTAGAAAATCAGAAAAGACTGAATGAGAATTTGATGGAACTCCATACCATCACTCTGACAAAATTGGCTGAACAAACCACTGCCATAGAAACCAATATGAACACCAAAGTATTTGTTATAGAAGAACAGATTAAACTGGATTTGGCAACAGTTGCTACTGCTATCCAAACTTATGAGTCTGCAATTTCAGCTCAAGTAAAGAAGTTTAACGACTACTATACAATTTGGAACTATTATATTACAGATCAAATAAGGTATCAGAAGAATGGTCTCAGAGATCATATTCATAGAGAAGTCATAAAGTGGGAGAGGGTATTAGTTTAAGCTAGCTTTAAACATGAGAAATGGGTATCTAACAGTATCAGAGCTACCATGGGATATCCACCCTAATGTGATGACAACAATACTGCAGAATCTGGATGCCAACCTGCACTCTTGGAGGGGATGCACCATGAAGTACCTCAAGTCATATATCCCCCTTCTGAGTTTGAAGAAATTCAACATGCAGTCCAGAATATGTACAACCCTCCACTGGACAAACTGCCAGTAATTTGTGAGGAAGTACATGGTTGACTTAGTTTTACTTAAAGAGCAAGGGGCCCAAATATCCAAGAAGAGATTCAAAGAACAGGCTGAGGCTAGACCTAATTTTGAGAAATGGAGTCCAACCTCCAGAAGCATCATCTTAAATGTATGGAATGCAGTTGCTGAAAATCAATATGACAGGGGTAAGTGGTACTCCAAACAGGAATGGGACAAATATCTTGCACAACAAGAAAAAATCTACAAATTTAGGAAGGACTTGAAGGCTGTAAGAATCCCTACAAACTCCATAGATCCTTACAAGTACTTCCCAAAACCATTTCATTACTTTGAAAGGCAAAAGCTGAAAGCTGGTCAACTTAAGATCAAAGACATCAAGGGTAAGAAGCCTGTTACTGATACTGAAGCTGAAGTAAAAGCTACTAATCAGACTAGAAAAGGGATTGTCATCATGGAACCAGATCAACCTCAACTTTAGATTGACTATGTTCTAGAAGAACTATGTAGACCTTTTGTTGTTCTTATAAAAACATAGACCTTGTATCTTACTTTGGTTATATGATAAAGAAATTTTGGGTTGACAACAGTTTATATATCTATGTCTCTGTGTTGCATGGTTTCTTTATGATGTTTCATTTTGAATATTTGTGTGTAACATACTATTTCTACTTATGAATAACCCTGTTTGAAATGTCTGTATACAACATGTTTATCACTTTTATTATATTGTTGTATATCATTGACTAAGGGTTATGACTTCTCCAAATAGGGGAAGATTGTTGGGTACATTGTAAATTATGTATCAGATTTGGGGAAGTCTCACATAACTCAATGATATATGTCAGTTTGTCTTTGATGGCATTTTGAGTTTACTTGTGCAGGCTAAAGATTGCAGAAATCATTCTAAGTACAAAAGTGTCGAGACACTTATTTAGTGTCGACACCTTTGAAGGAGCTGTGTCGGGACAAGAAGCAAGTCTGTGTCGACACACAGGACTTGTGTCGACACCCAGAGTTTAAGTCGACATCAACTGTGTCGACACTCATAACTTGTGTCGACACATATAGACCTTGTTGAACTGACAATTGTAAAGAAGCAACTATGTCGACATCCAGGACTTGGGTCGACATTTGGGGAAGCTGTGTCGACACACAGGATTTATGTCGACATATTCTAAAACAGCTGTGTCGAGAACTTGATGAAGAGTTGTGTCGACAGTTTCCAAAGTATATCGACGCATTCTAAAAAGGCTGTGTCGAGAACTTAATGAAGAGCTGTGTCGACTGTTTTCTGAAGTATTTTGACACATTCTACAAAGGCAGTGTCGAGAACTGAATGAAGAGCTATGTCGACAGTTTCTGAAGTATGTCGACACATTCTACAAAGGCTGTGTCGAGAACTTGATGAAGAGCTGTGTCGACTATTTTTTTAAGTATGTCGACACATTCTACAAAGAAATTGTCGAGAACTGAATGAAGAGTGATGTCGACAGTTTCTGAAGATTATCGACAACACCAAAGGAAGTGTGTCGATACCTGAGTAATTTTGTTGACACATACTTCATCTGTGTCGACACATACTATCCTTATGTCTCGACACATTCATCTGAGTGAAATAACTCTAAGTGCCAAACCTCAAGACTGAAGACTTGACAGTTGCTAGAATTGTCAAGGCCTGTTAGACATGTCAGAACTGTCAGATGTCAGTCAACTACCGGATCAGCCGGTTGCTTCTGATGTGATCTATAAATAGAGCTGAGCTATCAGAGAAAAATAACAATTGTGAGATAGAGAGAAAATACAGAGGGAAAACCAAGAAGAAGGAGGAATACTCCAAGAAGAATTCACAGAATTCTATACAGCAAGAAGATTCTGATTCTAAATCAGAGAAGGGTGTAGCATCTCATCAGATCTGTCAGTGTTTGTAGATTTAATTCTGTAAGGAGGAAGAAGCTGGATCTACACCAACTTCTCAAGAAGATTCAACCTAGGTTCTCTTTTTCAAGAAGCTTTGAATAAGCTAAGTCAGGTTGAATCAGATTCATTACAGCAAAGATCTGGAGAAAGCGGATCCATTAAGTTCTGATCAAGATTCCATCACCTCTCTCTCTATCTGGGTGAAGGAAGAAACATATTCTATATACAATTTTTTGTAAGATCTATTTTAGATCTGAGTGTAAGATATTTCAATCTCTGAGTTGTAAGCCTGTAATTATAAGGGCTGAGGTAGGGCTGTTTGCCTGAGGTAGGAGATTAAGTTCTCTGAGCTGTAGGCCTGGTGATAAGGGCTGAGGTAGGGCTTGATTGCCTGAGTGGTAGGAGTGTGAATTCACTCTGAGGTAGGGTTCATGGGAAGAGCCTGAGTTGTAGTACTTGTTGAATTGTGAGCTGTAGGAACCAGTTTGAGTTTTGAGTTATAAGATCTGAGGATTTGAGAAGGTGGAAGAAAGTTTGGCCGAATCTAATATACTGCTAGATAGGCGAAGGGGAAAGTGGATGTACTCATCATTTGGGAAACCACTATAAATCTATGTGTATGTTGTGATTGGATGATTGTGTACTGTGATAGCTGTAGAATTTATAACTGTGTTGTGATCAATTTATTAACTGACTAAGTAGAATTGGAATTGAACTTATTCACCCCCCCCCCCTCTAGGTGTTTAGAAAATCTTGAAACCAATTCTTTCAATCCTTTCTTGGTCATCTCCGAGTACATGCCTCTTTTTTATCAACTATCTCTTCCACAGGTTAATAGGTTAAATCCAACCTATCGAAAGGATTTGCAAATATTCATTTTGCTTATGCTCATCTTATATGCATTGCTTGCTCAAAGCTCTATCAGATGATGATTTACAAGATCTCTATTACTCATCGGGTATCAATGGCACCAATCATTGATCAAAGTATCTAGTTCTCCTTCATTAACAAGCCACGCTATTGGATTCTAATTAAGATGATCTCTTCTTATTGATCTGGACTTCATATTCAAGATATCATCACCATTACGGTTTGATC